>OY288254.1:60036477-60636477 GCA_958450325.1 Agrostemma githago
TTTTTAGTTCATTGTAGCTCTATTAACCCCGATAATTTACCTCATCCCAAACTGAATTCATTGGATTACAATCAGTCTAAATGCATAAATCATAGATAAACCCCGGAAGAAAGCGAAGAAATAGGGAAGCAAAGAAGTAAGCAACCAACCTATAATTAGAATGAGCTCGATCTTTCAATAAGTGAAGTTGAGCTTTAATATAATCAGCAGCTTGTCTCAACCCTGGACGCCCCTCCTATCACAATATTCAATAGTCACATCAAAACAAATGAATCGCCCTACATTACATTACATTACATTCCTTTTCCAATACTAAGATTACTGTGGATGGTATGGAAGTACAAAATTGGGAAGTTTGTTAGCACAACTTACATGACGACCATCAATGTCTTTGGAGAGAACGCGAAGATGGTGGAGAGCTCTGGATTCGGAGAACTTGTGGAGAGGGGCGTCAATGCCGAGGGGAGTAATAAACTTAAGGTGAAGAACAGAGTAGACCAGTAAGGCCATGAGTCCATACATGAGAGTCAGCGAAAATAGGAGTTTGAGTGCGGCGCCATCTCCAGGCTTCAATTTCAGCATCGCCATTGAAATTGGGGGAAGAAGAAGAAGAAGAAGAAGAAGAAACCCTGGAAGATAGAGAGGGAGAGAGAAGACTGATTTGTCAAATGTCAATTGAGATGTGAGATGTGAGATTTGAGGAGCACTCCGTTCCGTTCCGTTCCGTAGTAGGGAATTAGTGGGGACTTCAGACTTGAGAAGCCCATGCCCATCGTTGTCTACTTCTACACTTCTACCCTCATCCAGTATCCTATGATTAGGACCGGTTCTTTTCCAACTTTCTTTTAGTTCACTCCAGCTCGGTTCAATTCAAATTTGGGAGGTTCATTTTGGGTCGATATTTCAGTCCACTTATTCAGTTCAGTTTAGTCTACTTCAACCAAAAAAACAGGATCTTATTATATGTGAACCTCCTCATCGATATCCTACAATGATGAAGTGATAAAATTGCTCTGGCAGGGTGGATTTGCCAATTGGGTGAAAATATGAATGAAGATTTTGATTTTTCATAGTATTTTCTAGTTGAAAGTACTCTCCAAGTCAAGGTCATTAGTTTTTTGCCGACAATATAAGATGGCCGAGGGTTAGGAAGAAACTTCATCTGGGTATTATGTCGGATTGCATTCATCTCATCTGACAGATTACGGGAGAAGAATCAGCATCCCATGATATTGCTAGCATCGTCAAGGAGATCTTATCAAAATGTTCTTTTTTTCATTATTTTTTCGTTAAGTTTATCCCGAGAAGGCGAGAACACTAAACACGTATGCACATTCTTCTTGCCAAAAGAGCACTACATGTGTGATAAAGATTGTATTATGTTGGCAAAAAAAAAAGATACGAGTAGAAAATAAAATTACCAAATATGAGTACCAAAAATAGACTTATTTTTTTTTCTAAGCAAGTTAACACAATATTGAGGTTAACACTCTAATCGATGATCAATGACCTCAAAAGTTTATGACTCATCCATTAAGGGGCCGTTTGGTTCGCACAAAGGTATCGGTATGGAATGAGAAATCATACCAGGGTGGTATAGGTTTAAAACTTCATTCCTGATATCCTGTGTTTGGTTCATTTCCGATATGAATAATTTGCGGGATAAAAATGTTTGTAATCTAAAGAAATAAAATGTTTTTAATTAAAAAATCTATTATTATTGTGATAGAATATTATTTTACATATTTTTATTTGACTGAACAATAATGTTTTTTTAATGTCTGTCATCTTAGGAAAAAAATGTTTTAACCAGAAATCAATACTCCATATTATTTTTGAGCAGAATTATGTTATGCACACATTTTCATCATGGAAAAAAATAATTGTTAGTTTGAATAACAATAAAAACGCACAAAAAAATTACAATAAATATCTTCTCGAAACAAAAAAAAAAAACTTTTGTTAATTTGATACCAAGGTATCAAATCTCATACCCCACGGGCATGAGAAACCGTTTGGTCATTCCAAACCCATACCCCATACCAATACAAGATGAACCAAACAGTCCTAAGTAAACATTAGGTAATACGGATCAGATAATAGGTATCCATCAAAATTTGATACTCTTACCATCCAAAAGATTATTCAACACTAATTTCAAGGGAAAAAATTCAACACTAAATATTTCAAGGGAGTAGTTTATACAATCAAGTAACCTGTGATACAAGGTCAAGTATCACAATCAACGGATCACCACTCAAATCAATCCTCAAGAACAAAAGTTGTTACACAATTAGACAGTAGGGCACAATAGAAGTAGACGTGCCTTTGGACATTGAGCAGGACTATTTTTGGCAACATACGAACAAGTAACTTGTGAGTATGATTAGGCTTCATTTTTTTGGATTTTGTTAGCAAGAAGCTTATCATTCCATAAAAACATTTTACAGTGTTTACAAAATTGTTGTATCAGTATCACGTCCTAAGTTCGCACAAAGTAGTTCATGTCTAATATGATAATCAAACAACCGACTAACAAAGAGCTTTAGAAAATAATTTAGGTCTAACCATAAGTTCATCTCTGATCATTTTATGTCCCTCCGTCTCATGCTGGCATTTTAAAAAAAACCCTCAAAACTACGTTAGAGTCATCAACACCAAGAAACATCGATACATCCGCCCCACGTCCTCTCACCTCATTTTTCATCACCACCACGATGACTACGGTCCCGAGAACTTTTCCCATCTCGCTGCTCCTCTCTTCTCCTTGGAACCTCTGCGTCCAAAACTCTCCTCTTGCTCCGATGTTCATCTCTCTCATCCCTTCTACTTCTATACTCATCTCTTTCAGGGTCTCTCTTCCTGTTACTTGCTCCCCTCTTCTCATGTCTATCAGTGTCGGACGACCTGTTTCTATGTTCATTGTCATCCCTCCTTTCTCGGTAATCCCGGCTATTTTTCTGGTCGCTGTGCCTACTATCAGTGTCGAACGACCTGTTTCTATGTTCATTATCATCCCTCCTTTCTCGATAATCCCGAGTATTTTTCTGGTCACTGTGCCTACTATCTCGCAGATTGCTCTCATCTTTCCTATGACTTTTTCTGATGTCTCGTTGATCCCTGTGACCCCCCTTGGAATCATGCCTGGGCTTGTTTTGCTCTCCTCGTCCATCTTGGTGACTCGAATATTTGTTTCCATACTCTCTGAGTTTTTCACCCATAGGAGGATTGCTCCCCGATTTATGATTTTTCCTACCATCTTCAGAGTTTCCGTGCCTTTGTTCTTGCCGTGGACTCCCACCATCTTCACCAAACAACATTTCATAGCTGCAAATGTAAGCATTGTCAAATATGAGGTAGATTTAGGAGGGAAGGGTAAGAATTGGCCACATTAGTTTGAGGCTTTGAGTACTAACTCTGCATGGTCATCTCCACCATGCTGCTTATTATCATCTTTCAAGACATATTTCTGATTCTGGGTGGTAGAACCATCAGGGCAATCTTTTGCAAGATGATCCAGTGTACCACATTTGTAGCATCCTTTTCCTGCATGTAAAAAAGAGAAAAAAGTAACCGATAAGATATACGTAGTACTTGATTGAATCCACACACAGGGCAAATAAGTTGTGTCAATCAGGCTAAAGATTGACTCCATTAGTAATGCATAATTTAAAGTAAAACATTACATCTAGATGAAAAGAGGTGTCACATGCGTGCAATCTGAACCCTATGTTAACAAAACAGAGACGCTATTTCGGAATAACCCATAATGAAAATTACTCTTTTCGATTTTTATCTATCTTCCCTGTTTCTTTATTGGGCTGAAACACCCTTTCTTCCCTATTTCTATTTTGGGCCATCAACATGTAGTCTAGAATCACCCTTACATTTCTCTCTCTTCCTTCTTTTATTTTGAACCACACATTCCTGCACCCTTATTTTCTTCCCCAAAACCAAAGGGGAAGATAATAAAAAATCGGAGGGAGTATGTCATAAATTGCACCAGATGCCATTTCACAATAAATGTAAGTGCAGCGAGTTAAGTCTCATGTCGCTTCATTCTATTCAGATCAAAAACCAAAAAAAAAATAGTGAGTTTATTGCTCCATTACAAAATGAAAACCCAGCCAAGTATCGAAATAGAACCAAAAATGTGCCAGGGATGAGAATAATCTTAATGTTGTAGGAGCTTTTGCAGGCAATGAAACGCCAAATCTTTCTCAAGGCTATACTCGGATTTTCTACAAGATGCTGGAAAAGACTGAGGCCTAAGCTTTTGGCACTTGAAGTCAAAATATTTAGGGAAATAAACACTGCCTGGACAAGACAGAGAAGCGGCCAATCATTCATGATGAAACATTTTGATGAGCATCTCGCATTAGGCCAGGTAGGAGGGGCGGATGTACCCATCTAACACGTATAAGAGGCGCATACAATTTTTGTTGGTTACAAAAGAGTGAAAGGGGTGCAACACTTATTTCTAATAGCATTAAAATACATTCAGCTGGAAAATAAAATCTTTTCAGATGTTGGTCTCTTCAGAACCAGGCAGTATTTTGGATGAACAAAAACCTCCTCGGTATAAAAATGCATATGTAAGAACTAAGAACCGAAAGAACTGAAATGTAGAAGAATCATGTAGATTATATTTGACCTTGCATTCCTTTTCGCCTAAATTGATTCCATAGCTTTGAAACACTCTGGCTGAAATCTACATGAATCCTCCGGTCATCAATTAATGCATTGTCCATCTGCAATAAAATCAAGGTCAATGTCAGAATTTTTATAAAGCTTTCTTCATCTTTCAGATTGGTGTGTTACACTTTCACTACTGTATTTTCTTTAGAAGGGGACAGTTTGAAAGGTGGATCAGAAAAACTACAGAAAAATCCTAACCTTAATGTCAGGTGCATGTCTGAGTGTCACTCCACACTTTTCCCACCCAAAAAAATAATTGTAGGGACTCATTTAAAGGTGAAAAAGAAGTAAACAACAAATAATACAGTCAAGGTTTATGAATCACCATTGCTTTTTGCTTTTTATATTTCCCTTCTATTCTTAATTCCCTCTTTCATTTGCCCTCAGCTAGTATAAAGTCAACCCCAATTCTTGTCAGTCTCCTTTCATCACTTCTCACTCAGTGTTCAATCAGTCTATCCGGCACCTTTCAATTTCTTTATCACTAACGTAAACTAGAGCCAGAAAACAATGACACGACACAAACGTGACACAAAATTATTGGGTTTGGATTGAGGCTTAATGACTCATTTATGCAAGTGAGTTGACATAAACACGAAACGACATTTAATTGGGTCGGGTTTGGGTTGAGGTCAAAACACGAACCCGACACGAATAACCCATGAGTATTTATTAAATTAGTCTAAACTATTTTAATCCTCCGTCACGTAAATATATTCATATTTTCCAAATATTGACATGACTCGAAAATACGACACGACCCCAACACGAAATTAATGGGTTTGGGTTGAGACTTATAACCCATTTTATAAGTGGGTCGACACAAACACGACACGAAACTTAGTCGGGTCGGGTTTGGGTTGGAGGGTTTGTGACCCGTTTACACGTGACACAAACCCGACCCCTACACAACTGAATCTGTTGGTCCAATGTAAACCACAGTTCCTTATGCCTTGAGTTATCTCGGTGAACAATATTTATTAGGAAGGAATACCCTAGTTTCTGATCCCTAAAGTAAGTTAAGTGCATTAATCATCTTTAGAGTTCACGAGTCAGCATTCCAGCGTGTCAAGCTCCCTTGAATTCATATTCTTAGTTTCAAATTCATAAATGAGTAGAGATGTAGGGTGAAGATGAAGAAGGAAGCACTCGAAAGGAGAGGACAATAAAAACAAGGGAAGAGAGTGAGGGAAAAAAAAGCAAACAAAGAGTAATAGGTCAAGGAAAGTCAACATTCTGTCGTTTTGACTTCCCTTGAACTTGTACTCTTTGCGTCATGTGCACAGATGAGTAGAGATAAAGTCTGAAGATGTAGAAGGGAGAACTTGAAATAATATGCCGAGAAAAACAAGGGAAATAAAAGGGAAACAAAGAGAAATAGTTGAGGGCAAATCGGCATTCTGCCGTGTCGACTTTCCTTGAACTTGTACTTTTTGCGTCAGGTTCATCGTCATAGATGAGTAGAGATAAGTGTCAAGATGAAGAGGAGGGAAAGAAAGGAAATAAAGAGTTCAAGTTCAGGGGAAATCGCCACACCAGAATATTTTTCACGGGTGGAAAATGAGTTTTGGCATCATAGCCCTACATAACTCCATATTGTATAAATGACAAAAAGGGCATCTGGCTCATGTTCAGCTTCAACGCTAAGGAGAGAAAAACTGGCAGATAAAGAGTCTTCAATTATTAAACTTGGGGAGCTTGAAAGATGAGGAAAGGGTAAACAAAGAGCACAAAATCCAGGGGAGGTCAACATGTCGAAAAGTTGGCTTTGTTAGCTGAACATGAGTTTTCATAGTGTTTAGTTAAAAATTACCAGAAGTGCTCAAAACAAAACCAAAAAAAATCACCAGAAGTTTTATAAGGTGTGGTGTAACCAAAAATAAAAACAATTGTCCTGCAGTTAGAGAGAACCTTAAAATAAGCTCGCTCACAGGCATCTTTATCTTCAAACTCTGTTACAGTCAAACATTATACGTCAGTCCACACAGAAATGTGTAGCTAAAAAAGGCCACCGTCTAGAGGTAAGAAATTTTTAAATGAAGTGAAGTTGGGAAAGAAACAATATTCCCATCATTATGCTTCATGATCCTTTACGAGCGCTATGTCAAGCGACTAATTCTGTCTATACTGAAATAAGGGTGGTTATATGTCTGTATCTGAATTCTGATGCAAGTTCAGTATATTTTACAAGATAACATTAAAGAGCATCCCTAAAGTGGTTGCAAAACAAATGGCTAAAAGAAGTTCAATTATCCTGAGCTTTATTTACGCAAACCAATATGCATATATCGTGTACATCTTAATATATGATTGCATATTGGGTGAATATAAATAATTTGCATGCTTACCAATGAATGCATAGCAAAGGCTGTCTCCAGTCTTGTAATCACGGATGACCTCAGCCCTGTCATATGCCAGCAAAAACAGAATTTCAAACAGGTTCCATACCTAATCGAGCAATCTAATAAGACAAATCGCAAGTTAACTTACGATGTAACAGTCCCAAAACGTGAGAATATTGTATGCAGATCCTCATCCTGATGGGAAAACAAAATGAAGTCACATGCTTAAGTTGTTTGGAATTGATGATGCTTTGTTATACAGGTAATTATACTTGTTTTAAGACCAAATCAATTCCCTCATCCTCCTTCGTCACTTTCAGGACAAAGACCATCCTCCAAGTATGGGATTTCAGCTCACCTCACCTTCCCTTCCATGAATCCATCAATTTACTTGCAAAATCATCCTTCCTTTTTCACCTCCAAATGGTCTATCAATGAAACCACAAATGGCAGCAGGTACATGAACTATGGTGCCAAAGTATTCTATCGAGGATCATATTCACGTTTTTTCATTTATTTATAGTTACTCAGGGTCTAGGACTCTTTCTAATAACATCTAGTGCTTCCCTTGGTCTGCCTCTGTTAATTCACGAGCCATGAGTGTACTTCTCGCAACATCACTGAGAGCATGTCCAAGGTCTTGCGGCTCTTGCCTTTCATGATTTTTTTTACTAGATACCACACCTGTATGTCTTCAATGTATTATGATTTCTTTTTTCGGTTTTCCTATTCCATTATGTAATTTTTCTTATTCGGTTCCTGCTATAAACTACGAGGCTATAACAATTGACTTTGTGATCTATATAAAAAATCATGAAACTAGAATGATTCAATATTCAAAACAAATTTAATCTGAGGGCAACTCTGTACTCACCTCCGTCACCGGATTAAGTTTACACACAAATAAAACGTTCTCAGGAGGCTTTACATCTGCGACAGGGAGGTCACCAATCTGTTGCATTTTTCATAAGTACATGCGACAATGTCTGTAAGTACCAAATATGGATACATGAATGATGAAACACTGACAACACAGTAATACATACAGTCTCAAGCACAACGGCCCTAGAATGGGCTTCCTTTGAACGAATAGCTTCCTCAAGTTCTTCTGGAGCTAATTGTGCATCCATGGGGACCCAATCATCTTCGAGTCTCACTTCATCAATCACCTTATATAGATATAAATAGCATTAAAAAAATTAAGTACGATTGTCAGAGACTCGTGAAAGAACAGATACGAGGAAAAAAAACATGATACAAATAATAATATGTTTGAAAGTCAAGGAAAAGGTCCCATGAAAAGCTTTACCAACTTCCATTGTAGAACAAAAGAATATACCACATTACCACCCAAGTGGTTCATTAGGTTATTGTCAAGCACAAAGCAGCGACTTCCAAACTCAATGTCACTCTATTTGTTTAGGTTATTGTCTAGTTAAAGTCAAGTGGTTCATTGCCACTGCAACTTAGCATTACATATCTATCTCAGTAGATAAGATATTGCTCGTGATAGTTTAAGAATTTGTACATGAGTGTCACCCCCTTTGCGGTCCTATATATAAGTAGCCTACACTACCTTTCCAAAAGGAAGAGGCTTTTTTGCCACAATAATTTAGGAAGAAATGATACGGTGCAAACTAAACAAAATTTCTTTTCCCCTCAATTTAGGATATACTCCATCTACTCTCAATAATATAGCTTAGTGCCAAAAAAGGCTTCCTCCAACAATAAGGTAAAGGGACACAGTCATAAACAACCCTACACATGCATTGAAAAGCACACAGATATTGTCTTCATACACATTAAAGAGTATACTGATTAGAACGCCACTGCAGTATCAAAAGCATAGATAGCGAATTATTTCACTTTGATCCATCATGTAAGAATATGAAAAATCATACACCATTATAGCAGAACTAAACAAAATGATCCACCCATCATCTCTACTAAGGTTTCATGTCTTAAGTCTACTACTCTTAATTTCTATCCCTGAACCTTGTTTCTAGATTTTCTTTTTCCAGTCATGCTCCCAAAATTCTTCCAGCTTTCCCTAAATTCCTCTATTCTCTATTTGCAATTATCATTAAATACCATGAAAAGTTGAGCAAGCTGTATCTCAAACTCTCCATGATCTGCTCGCAACTAGTTTAAGATATGGCAAGTTTTGCAAGCAAGGGAAAGGTCCATTTTTCTTCCAAAAACCATGTCCTACTTTCATCACCTTTGCTATGCTTTGAGTAATCAAAAGTCTGAATTTCCGGTCCAGGGAAAGGGGAGGAGAAAGATGGGTTAACCATAGTAAGTGCAAAAGGTATTTAGCTCTATCTAGGTCAATGAATACACATTTTTTGACAATTAACAGTCAATATCATTGAGTGACTAGACTTTAGGCCTCCATAATCTGTCTTGCGTTCTTTTGGCAACGCAATTGCCAATGAGCATAATAATCCCACTACATTTTGAGTAACCCAATGTCCCCATGTTTGAATTTCTGGTAGAGGGAAATGGAGAGAAAGGAGCTGGCAAAACCATAGTAATTGCAAAAGGTACTAAACTCAAGCTAGGTGAATGACTACACTTGTTTAGACAATTAATAGTCAATATCGATGAGTGACTAGACTTCAGGCCCCCATAATTAGTTTTGCATTCTTTTAGCAATACGGCAGCCAAAAATCATGATCATAAAATTCGTCTTTACTCTTCTGACAGCAGAACCCTAACACTCTCTCTGTTCAAAATGTGGGCGTCATTGTAATTTGAAACATCAAACAAGGAAGATGGGAAGCTAAAAATCAACATTTTATACAACAACCACTAAAGAAGAAGGGGAACTATACCACAACAAATAAAAGTACTATACATGTTAGCAAGAGAACGTCAATGGATAATCATTTCAAGATGCAAGAAAAAATGAAAATGTGGACTACCTCTTCCTTTGGCTTGCCTTCGGGGGAAGCATCAGGCACTAGTTCTGCCAGTTGTAAAGGGTCTTCAAAAGGGTCGTCAAGGACATATGTGTGCTTTATTCTGGTTACATGCATTTGTATTAGAAAGCACGCACATTAAGCAACAAATTAAATATACATGTGACCGATAAGAACCCGAATCGAAGTATGCAAAGGTACTATCCTTACCTTATATTCTTAAAAGGCCGTCCGTTATCATCCACATAAGCTTCGTTGATCCTCGTTAATGTCTCAAGTCCTTCTGCAACCTCTCCGAAAACCTATGCAGACAATCAACACACATCAGTGCTAGTTTCAACTATACTATAAAGCACCCTTTTTCATAACCAGTAGCATTTAGATTAGATCATATACAAATGAGATGCAAATTATCAGACATAACTACATGGGTACTGAAATTAATAATTTATAATTGGCGACTCTCCACTACTTAGAAAAAATATTGTTACACTGAAAGCCAAATTCAATAAATTCTACAGATTAGAAGTCAGAGGCTCTTTTTTTCTTGAATTCGCATTCAAGAAAATGGCATGGACCTTAAGAACATGGCATCATGCAAAAGGTAGCTTGGGCAACCATGTTATGTAATACCCCCTCCACTCCAATCATTTCTATACATTTGTGGAATATATGTGAGACGGATTTTAATCAAATGTATAGAATGATTGGAATTGAGGGAATAGATGGTTGTATCAAAAGAGGTGAAGAGCACAAGGTAAGGAGAAGGAGAAACAAAAGGGCGTACGGTAAGTGAATAATGAGGCACACAAAAAATTTCATGGGTATTCTGACCAATTACCTAAGTATAAACGAATATGACAACAATAAACAAAGGTAAATGGAGGGAGATTGCTTAGTAATAAGCACCAATACTGTAAATACATTTTTTTAGATCACGGAAATGAATCCATAGAAAGAGCACAATATTACAATCAATTGGAAAAACAAGCAACCAGCGGAAACCACTTACAGTATGTTTTCCATCGAGGTAGTCAAGATCTTCCCGCAATGTGATGTAGAACTGAAAGTAGAAAACTCATAGAATGTCAAAAGCTAATGAAGAAAACTCAGTTTTATCAGGCTCATAGACTGCCTTTCTTCAAGAAGGACCAGAATTTCTAATACTCACCTGAGATGCATTTAAATTCTCCCCTCCACTAGCCATTGCTACACTACCCATCTTCAGGTGCTTCACGTCAGGGTGAATTTCATCGTTGAAGAATCGAGCTTGGTCACCATATATAAACCTTGAAAGGCCGAATTGATTGAAACTTGTTATAGTCCCAAAACTACAAGAAGATATAATTTAAGATGGGGATGGGGATGGGGATGTCAATCACCTAACATAGAACTCCTAGTTCATATAAAAGACCAAACAGATATTACTAAAAAGCTTACTTGTAGATAGAATCTCCTCCACTTCCGCTTCCTGTTGGATCACCCGTTTGAGCCGTAAAATCCTTCTGCACGGTGTGAAATAAACAGCCATTGTAGTACTTTATCCTGCATTTTAACGTGAAGCAGTCTCATTAGTCATTACTTCCAATTTCATGGCTTATGCTATTAACGGTTACTACGGATATTGATGCAGAAAAGTAAAACGAGAGAGTAAACAGATTGTGCTTATTTTTATTGTGAAATTGTGAAGTAAAGTAGCATTCATGTAATACAAATTTTGACGTTGCGAGACCATAACCACCGAGAGACTAGCAACACACAATTTGGTCCTCACTCCCACTCCCAATCCCAATCCGACACTGTCTCCTTGAGGGAGCAACCTCCACATTGTAGGAGTGACAAGCAGAATACAATATACTAGTGAGTATCACGAATGCGGAGTAATAATGTATGTACATATACTGCTAATAAAAAGAAGGGGGAGGGGAGAGAGTAAAAACGCACTTGCATAGCTTCAAGAAGTTCTTGCAGGTCAAGGGACAGCGATCAGTGAAGAGGTCGATAACCAAATCGCCTAAACTCGTGACAACCAAGACCGACATTCTTCAAAGTTTATTAGCTGCGGCGTCAATCAGGAGGAGGCAGTACAGACTACAATCGTAAACCTAACAACCTGAAATTTAGGGTTTACAAAATTAGGATTGTAAATACTATTACTCTATCAGAAACTAGAGTAGCAGCAGTGGAGGGGGAAAACACACATAAACTACTACTGTACGAGTATATAATTATTAAGAGAATGAATTGAAATAGGTGTGATTCATAATTGGCAATGAAATTAGGAATGGTGTTGTTACCAAGTGATGGAGGAGTCGGAGTATGCCGGCGCCGGTCTCCAAGGGACGGACTCAAGTCCAGTTCGCATCAACAAAACAAAAAGGCAGATTTATAATTGTCGAATAAATTTGTGTATAAGATAATTAGATGATTCTAAAAAAAAATATAAATTATTTGAACTAAATTTTATCACAGTCAATAAATATGAGAAAATAATCAATATATAAATATAGGTTTTTTTCGAGCGATTTCATTGGTCCGTTTCATCGAGCGATTTCATTGGTCCGTTATTTTTTATTTAAGTTTATTAAAATGGAAAACATAATCATAAAAAAGTATAATAGTACTAGGAAAGTATATAGAATTGTAATAGGAAAGTATAATAATAGTATATTAATAATAGTATAATATATGTTTTGGTAAAAATTTACCGGATCTACGATCTCGGTTGCGGGTCAAAGCGATCGTCCTATAACTATGGGTTAGCGACGCGATATTGAACCTAGTAAACGGAGAACAATGAAAGAAAGAAAATGACACACAAAGTTTTGGTGACGCGGAAACCCGATGTGGGAAAAACCGCGGGGGGAGTCGGAATCCCGCCAAGATTCTACTATGGACGAAAAAGAACAAGAAAAAGAGTACAAGTATAAGTATTTGGACTATAATTGTCGATAACTATGTTGTAAAACTTGCTTGGAGTTGCTGTGTGTTGATTATGGGTTGAATGCCTCTCCTCTTTCCTCCTCCTTGCCTTTTATATTACTACTAGCCGTTATCCTCATTTATTGTTGGGGATCTTGGCCTTCAATCCCTCCTTTATTGCCTGAGATCCTGGCCTTTAATCCTCCTCCAGCTGTTACATCCTCCTCCTGATTCCTCTGCTGTTACATCCTCCTCCTGATTCCTCTCCTAGTCAGCAGGAGTCATCCCTTGAATATAGAAGGGTGGTTCTTTGACCTTTTCTGGTGTCTTTTAGTTGAGGTAAGGGTGAGTTGCTATGCTCCATTGGGCTAGTTGGTTGTTTTGCCCTAGTTCGGCCCATTGCCTTGTTTGCTTTGTATTTTTGATTGGCCCATTATTGTATGCGACCCCAGATCTTTAGTCGACTTGTTGACTCTCGGTTATGTTGACTTCCGACTTTTCAGTCTTTGACTTTCGATTTTCGACTATTGACTTTCGTCCCTTAACTTTCGGTCTTTGACCCTCGGCTCTTGATTTTTGACCTTTGACCCTTCGACCTTTGACCTTTTGACCGTCCACTCGTAGCATGCCACGTTGCATTCCGAAGGTGCAAATTTTTGGCCCGAACAAATGCCCCCAAATCTCCGACTAAGCTCATCTTAGGCAGGAATTTCCGTTCGCTTGGATTGTAGACGGTTCACGTGAGGATTGATTCTTTCACCCGACTATTCGGCCTAAACCCGGAGCAGAGGACATTTCGCAATATGCTCTATCCTTCCAGAAGTGGTCCTTCCTCTCCTCCCCCAAAAGGAGAAAAAAGAAGAGTCTGGTGAGAACATTTCTTCGGGCAAGATACGTTCATGCTTGGCTAGGTTTACATGACCTCAAATTTTCATGGTACTCATTTTTGCTTGCTTCCTTCTTTAGGATCCGCTAAACCTCGTGTGACCCTAAAGCAAGTTGTGGCTGCTAGAGGGCGGGCTGTTGCTACTTGGGTGGCCTCCAAGTGGAAAGTTAGTTCTGCTTCTGCTGGCTTCGCTGGTTCTGGGAGAAGGCGTAACTCGTCCCTCTCTCGGAAATTACTCTTGCAGAAAGTGAACCCTCAGTGGTGAATCTCTCTGATCCTCATTCTTATTCTGCCCCCAGATCCGTTGATGATGTCCATGCTGGAGTGGTGCTCAAATTTCCTAAAGGCTTTGGTACATCCAAGTCTGCAGGGGACATGGCTTTTCTGGATCAAATGCTACTTCCTGGTTCCAGATCTTTGTAGAAAAAGTTCTCTGGAGAAGTTGGATTTGATTCGCGGATTGCTGGCGGAGGAATCTGGGAAAAGACAAAAGCCTAGTGCAGGTCTGGTGGAGGCAAGGAGTGAGTTTGCTTAGGCCCTGGATGCCAATTCTTCTTTGTAGGGGAAGAGTGCCAAGCTGAAGAAGACTTTAAGGGATGCTCTTGCTTGGTCGGATCAGTATACCAAGGTTGAGGTGATCAAGGAACATCTGGCGGAGTAGCAGAAAGATTGGGACCTGGTTGTAGAGAAGAAACGTCTGTATCACTGTATGAGGAATTTCTGGTGGTACCTAACTCGGATGCTCCCTCTGACGTGGAGGTGGAGGATATGGAGGAGTCTGTTGATTCTCCTATTGATGATCAGGAGGCTGATGGGTAAGAGGTTGTAGACCAGGAGGACGCCGCTGACGATTCTGGGAGAAATCCTGTTGTTGTTCATCTTAATCCTGGAGACCCAGGCTCCTGTAGGAGGATCTGCTATAGTACGGTTCCACCTCCACCAGAAGAGGATGTCTAGGCTGTGGACCAAGTTCTGTTGGAGCGATGTTACTCCTCTTTTGTTGTACTCTGTTTTCGGCTTGTGAACCCTGCGTGGTATGAACTTCTGATTTGTTAGTGTTTGCAAAAAATTATGTAGTACCTTTCAGGGGAGCAAAGTGTCTGTTGAATACTGTGGCACTCTTATGTTTAACTTTTGATCGTAATCGTTTGCTTTTGATCGTAATTGTTTGCGTTTGATTGTAATCGTTTGTTGTAGTTTTGTCTTACTACCTTCTGTTGTATGCATGCCTTATGTTTGTATGGTCGACCTTTGATATAGTGGTGGCCTGGGATTTAGTTCGCCCACTCAGTCGGAGGTGCCACGCTTTGCGTGGGTGCTAAGTGGCGCAGGAGACTGTAATGTCCCGGTTGTAGGCACTTAGTCACAAGACACACGTCTTCTGTAGAAATTATACACTCCACCAGATTGGTCACCAGTTTTGGTTGAAAAAGCTGACGAAAGATGGTAAAGATGCAATGTTTGAAGGTATATGCGGGAGGAAATCAAACTTTTGAAAATATGTGAAGGAAGAAAATCCAATTTTGAAGACATGTGAAAAGATAAATCGAATTTTGAAAACATATGAAAAGAAAATTAAATCTTGAAGACATGTGACAAGAAAATTAAATTTCGAAGACGTATGAAAAGAAAATTAAACTTTGATGCAAAAGAAAATCAAATTTTGATGACACATGCAAAAAGAAAATCAAACTTTGATGCAAAAGAAAATCAAATTTTGATGACATGAAAGGAGAGAGTCAAACTCTAAAGGCATACTTGAAGATGAAACATTTGACTTTTAAATTTTGCGAAAAGAAAGCAAAACAGATAGAAGAACAAAAGGAAAGTTTAAATATATGTTTGCAAGGTTTGATAAGATGAAACCTTGGTTCTGGTGGAGGTGTATCTGGCAGAATAGATGCTATGTTTCTGGCGGCAGTGGCCCATGTTTCTGGCGACGTTGGCCCATGTTTCTGGCGGCATTGGCCCATTTAAAAGAAGTATTTTTTTTCAAGTGTATAATGTTCCATGGTTTTTGGATGATTTTCTCCTCCATGGTCATAAGTTGGTAGACTCTGTTCCTAACCACCTTCTCCACTTGGTATAGTCCTTCCCAATTGCAGGCAAACTTCCCTGCCTGCTGATTTTGATGAACTTATTTTGTATACATATTTAACCCCAACTTTTCCTTTATTTTGGTTCATTTTATGTATCCTAGGAGTTGTTTTTCTAGCTTTCTATTCTTCTTTGTTATGCCGGGTATTTTGTTTACGTTTTGTAGGAAACGAGACAAATGAAGGCGATTGAGCTATATTTTGGGCAATGACGAGAGTCGAGCCATGAAATCTACAAGAAAGAAGTGATAAAAGTTAGAGGATGCTAAGTGAAGAGTTGAAGAAGGACGTGAAGTAAAGAAACAATAAGAAACGACAAAGAAATAAGTTAGAAAGGTCAAACAAATGCCCATCGAGAAGAAAGAACGATCGCGAAAACAAGGGTCAACTTCAAACGTGAATATCTTGAGTTCTACAACTCCAATTGAGCTGATTCAGGTGGAGTTGGAAAGCTCTTTCTCTTAGTTTTCCAACGGTATATTATACGTCCAATTCCGATAAGTAACAAAGAAACAGAAAGCATTTCAAATTCATCGCGCAGTGCAGAGGAACCCGAACCGCTCGGGATGAACCCAAACCGCTCGGGACGGACCCAAACCGGTCGGGACAGACCTGAATCGACCGGTTTGAGGCTTTTTCTCGGGATTTCTATTCTTGGACTCCTTCACTTACCATAACTCCTATTTTACGGGATATTCTTTCCTAATTAGTTTTAGGAAAATATGAGTAATGACACTCCTTATCATTATTAGTATAAATACCCTCCTTGGGTTAGGTTTAATGAGACTTTCATATTCATTAGTTTAGATTTAGACTTTCTCATTCAGTAGTTTAGTTTACACTTTCATATTCATTAGTTTAGTTTAGACTTTTTATTAACATTAGAATTCTTCTAGTTTGTAGTCATACTTTTAGATCGTTAATCTTTCAGTTACGTAATTTGTATTTTTGTCTTTTCTCTTATTTTCATGTTGTCTTTTATTATGCTTAATTTCTTTATTACTTTATCTTTTAGTATGAGTAGCTAATTTATTTATCTAGGGTTGAAGGAAATATATGTTAATTGAATTGGGGATGTTAGCTTGATTATTTATTTGATTGATCATTCAATGTTATTGCTTTACTACTTGTCTTGTATCGTTGTTTAATTAGTTTGAGATGTTGAACTAGTTGAATGTTTAGGAACCCGAACCTAAGATCGAAAGCCTGGTAAGGGTAGACTTACAAGTAAGTGGGTAGGAAAATCTGGTAAGTTGCGAGAGCCCGTCAGAATCTATCCTAAGGTTGACATAAGATCCGAGAGGCCGTGTCTTTGCCCTAAATAACTATGACTGATTGATTGAATGATTAATTAACTTTACCCAATTTAATTACATAGTGAACTGTAAGACCCTAGATCCTTTTAATATTATTAGAATCTCTTAATTTACATAATTGCATTAGTTTAGAACAAACACAAACAATCAGAATTTAAATAGTTTAGAATCAATTATTAGATAATTAGCAATTTTCATCCGTCTCTCTGTGGATTCGACCCTTACTTACTACTAGCTACCTGTTAGTTGTTCGTTAGGATTATTTTGATATAGGTGATACGACTTTAGCCTTGTCAGATTTCTGGTGTTTTGGAAGACTTTCCTGAGAACTAGGTCTCCTTCCTGCAGGATTCTGATTTTGACATTCTCGTTGTAACTTCTGGCGACTGTCTGTCTGTAGGAGGCCATCCTTATTTGAGCATCGGTCCTGAGCTCATCTATAGTATCCAAGCTGCTTGCTATCTCCACCTGGTTCCTGTCTTCGGTTATGCATTCGTATCTATGGGTGGGCACTCTCACTTCTGAGGGAATGACTGCCTCAGCACCAAAGACCAAGCTAAAAGGCGTCTGTCCAGTAGCCACTTTAGGTGTGGTTCTGTCAGACCATAGCACCAAGGGGAGTTCCTCTGCCCACCTGCCCCCTGCCTCCTCCAGCCTTCTTTTCAGGTTGTCTATCACAATTTTGTTGCTAGACTCCGCCTGACCATTAGACTGAGGATTTTTGGGGGTAGACTTGCTTAGTGTGACGTTCCACCTGGCACAGTAGGCCTCCATCTTGTTGCCAATATACTGGGATCCATTATCGCAGATGATTTCCGAAGGAATGCCAAACCTGCAGATAATGTTGCGTTTAATAAAGGATATCACCTGCTTCTCAGTCACCTGAGGGAATGCTTATGCTTCTATCCACTTGGAGAAGTAGTCAGTCATGGCCAGCATAAAAACTTTGTTTCCTGGGGCTCTCGGTAACTTGCCAACAATATCCATCCCCCACTTCATGAAGGGCCAGGGAGAAATTACTGGGTGCAACGGCTCTGCTGGCTGGTGGTTGACTGGTGCATGTCTATGGCAAGCGTCACACTTCTTAACATATTCCCTCGCGTCCTTGCGCATTGTCGGCCAGTAGTAACCCTGGCGGAGTGGTTTATTGGATAGACTCTTGCCCCCTGCATGATTTCCACATTCTCCACTGTGGAGGTCATGCATAACAACTTCTGCCTCCTAGTGACCTAGGCACCTCAGGTATGGTCCAGCAGCTGATCGTTTGAACATAACACTATCAATGATGGTGTACCTAGATGCCTTCATTCTAAAGCTCCTGGCTTCTTTCCTATCTGCGGGCAGAATGTCATTTTGTAGCCACTCCTGGTAGGGTTTTCTCCAGTCTGTGATTCCTTCTTGTTCTGCTGAGGTGCTGCAGACTCCTGCTTCCTGCAGCCACTGCAACCTCTGGTCTGGTGAATTTCCCTCCTCCCTCAGCATCTGGTGTTCCTGTGTGCCCTTCCAAACTGCTGGCTCCAGCACGTGGACAATGGGTATGGTGGAGATTACGCCTGACTTGAAGGTTGCCCCCAGGGTGGCTAGGGCGTCTGCTTCCACGTTCTGGTCCCTCGGGATTTGGTTGATTGAGAAGGCTGTGAACCTAAGGGACAGCTCCTTCGCCACTTCGAGGTAGGCCATCATCTTAGAGTCCTTTGCCGCATACGAACCATTCACATGATTGACTATCAGCTGGGAATCGCTGTATGCCTCCAGGCGCTTGATTTTGAGGTCTAGAGCCAGCTGGAGACCTAAGATTAGACCTTCATATTCTGCCTCGTTGTTTGTTGTCCGGAACTCGCATCGTACTGCTTGGACTATGAGATCCCCCTGAGGAGACTTGAGAACTAATCCTGCTCCAGATCCTCGCATGTTGGAGGCGCCATTTACATTTAGCTTCCACACCTGTTCGCCTTTGTCTTCCTCGAGTAGGAGGATGTCTTTCTCTGCCTGAGTCTGCAGCGCTGGGCTGAAGTCGGATATGAAGTCTGCTAACACCTGGGACTTTATTGCTGTTCTGAGGACAAACTTCAGGTCGAAGCCACTTAGTGTAGACACCCACATTTTGACTGCCAGGTGTCTATGGTAGTCTCCAAAAAACACCCGATGATGATCGGACGCAAACGTGACTTAGTATACTCGAATTTGGGCTCAGAATCAATAATATCCGACATGGACTTTTAGCGGAGTAAAAATCTCACAAAACAGACCTCAAATCCAGGCCCAGTGGGTCGTTCCGAGCAAAACGAGACTAATTTGGGCCAAAACCGACACCAAAAATAAATCCCGTCTTTTAGCGACCGGGTCAAAACCCGGTCAAAGACGAATACGTCACACAAATCAGCCTAGAGGAGCTTCTAGAAGCTGGCGCCCAAATAAAAAATTCAAATAAAACAAAAGTCAACCATTTCCTAATTTAGCTCGATCCTCTTGATCCACTCGATCGAGTGGATTGACCCACTCGGTCGAGTGGAGCGTCTTTTACCGGATCAGGCCCATTTTCAAGGGCACTCGATCGAGTGCACTAGGGCCACTCGATCGAGTGACCCTAGGTCGTGGGGTATTCTCTATAAATACCCCCTCAAACCCTTTGCAAAACCAGATTTTCCCATGCATATTTATCCTACATTTCTACCCTAGTCCTACTATTACACCACACTTCAACCCTTAGCAACCCTAAGCCTAAAACCGAGTCATTTGTCCCTCGAAAAACCGACAAAATCCACCCATACGCACACACACACACACACACCATAACTTGCATACATCCTCGATACTCCGGCGTCCTGTCGCTATTTACGAGTCCATTTCCGAGGCCCTTACTAAGCATGTATGTTGAGGGTGTCCTAAACCCCATCTCGATCTTTATTTTATCTAATCTTTTGTTTACATTTTCGTATTTTGTATTATAATTGTACTAGTAACGCTAACTTTAACACTAACTTTTTTTTATTGTTTACTAACACTTTAATTCCGCATTCTAACAATTAACATTCATTTACCGCGTATATATTAATGTTAAAATCCCGGTTTCAAATACGTTTGACTATGATGATCGCCTAAAGTCCGTCTAATTCCTTTACGAGTAACGACGGAGGTGGCGCCCTTTCGAGGAGCGCCGCCCCAATGTGCTCAAGGACATGATGTGATCGTGATCGATCATAGTTGAACGCATTTGATCCCATTTCAACGATTAGTACGGAACCCGTTGACACGAAAACCGACATCACATAATCCGAAAGGATTAGTTCTGATGTCGTGACGTAGATGAGTGCAATTCCATTACTAATTCAAAATTTCAATCTAGATGATAACATTTTCATAAAATTCCGATAACGGTGTTATAATCGCATGCATACACGATTATAGCACCGGAAGCCAGATTAAATTCAAATCGTGCGATATTTGTATTTAATTTGGCCAACTATCGATTTTAACCAAAAAATAAAACGAGTTGTCACTCGCACAGGGGCTACTCGACCGAGTACCTAGGCTACTCGATCGAGTAGCACCCAAAAAACTGGGCAGTAGCTACCCTTGAGGACACACTCGACCGAGTCAGACCATGACTCGATCGAGTGGGTCCTGTAGCCCAGAAAATCGAGAGCTTTAATGCAACATTCGAGCCTCGTCTTTTTTTTATGACTTAGTCGTAGCGTGCAAAATCAATCACGTAATTCTAATTTTCAAAACCCATGTATATCACTACACTCAAAACGACTTTGATCGACGGTCTCGCACTATTAATTTTGTGTCGACGACTCTTTAGTCGTATCCGACACACGATTAATTTAGACTCCACTCCTCGAGGTGATAATTCGGGACAAGGCATCGAGGTTCTAGATCGGGTTAGCACCACGCCTAGGCCTCGAACCTCCGTCCTTTGATTAGTACGCAATATGATGCGTAATTGATCGAAGTTCGTCCATCTACACAATTTACGGTCTAGTGTATGTTTATTATATACGGGTCCATTTCGAGTCATTTATTCTATTTATCGCTCTTCTTATTTTAGTTTATTATTCCTATTAATCATTGTATTGTGAATTCCGGGTTGTATTTCCGCCCGTGTAACTTGTACACTTTTATTTACGAGTTTTGTTTATTTACTTGCTTACCGCTTTTTAAATGAACATCACATGCTAAATTACTCCGACAATGATTAGATGCATTAAATGACGTAGTTCACATATAATTCACATGCTTAGCCCGAAAACCTATTTGCATATCATTTAGTCGTTTTACTAGCGCGCGTACACGAACACGAACGATGTCTTAGTAGAGGCCGCCATTGTGCGGGCGGGGTTGGGTGTCCGTAGTGGGCTTCCCAACACGTACTCTCACCCCTTACTCAGAACCTTGGTTTCCGGATGTCCGAAACCATTGGCGCACGAGAGTCATTCTATTTACGAAAGCCGGTGTAAACGGTATCGATATTGTAATGCAAAGGGACGAGCCCCATAAACTCTAAAATCGAAGTGGGCCGTACTTTGTGTATAGTCCACGACGACATAGAGTGGGCTCGAATGGTTCCGAATAACCACAAAATTCGGTGGCGACTCCATCTTTGACTTAAATTTCGAACCCGAGAACAATCTTACCACGAGATTCATTCGCCTACCCAAACCCGCGCGTGGCCGCGTCGGGGTGGACCTACGTCATGTCCACAATTTGGCGACTCCGCTGGGGATACCTGATGTACCACATGTCATCGGGGTTCCTAGGGTGAAACTCGAAGAGAAATCGTTCGAATATTAGTGTGCGCGCATTAGTTTAATGATTCATGCATAACCCATTTTTGCCCGGGCCGGTTACTTGTGACCGACATCCCACTATACCGCGGTGCATTCCTACATGGCTGCGCTAAAGACTTCGATGGTGGAACTCGTATGGGTTTTACGGCATGTCCTAAGACCAACTCGGCTTAGGGAGTCCGTCCTGATTTACGAGAAAGCCATCGTTGTTGGTATAGACCCTATTTTGACCGACCGAGACTTAGCGTAATGCATACATAAGCGTCGTTATAATGCTTGTTTGACTACGTGCTACTTGGTTTCCGTGTCATTTTTCAAAAAACCGTCATTTCAAAATTGCATCTTTCCAAAATACCCAATTTTGAAAAACCCGAAATGCTGCCCATTTCGGGACCCGTCTTTTCAAAATATCCAATTTTCAAAACTCGGAATGCCGCCGAAATTTAGGATCAACGATTTAACTCAAAATATCCTTTTCTTTAGTCGGCATGCTGTCCGTTTTAACTCTTGAATTTCCGACACCGTCTTGATTTTTTGAATTTTTCAAAATTCTAATCTCGATTTTCGAAATTCCGTTTTCAATTTTTGAACTCTCGAAAATTCACCCGTTACATATTCAAATTTTCAACTTCAAACATCCAACTTTCCTAAAATAAATCTTCCCTATTATAAGACCTACCGTCTATCAGTTGTGTCGGGTCTTTGCATAGTATGTAGAAGGTTTTTAGAGTCGAAACTCCGTCGATCTTACATCACGAGTTTCCTCCCTTTCCCGAGTCCGCCTTATCTGTCAAGGCATGACCAACCCGCGTAGGGCATACCCCTACAAAGGAAAGTCCGTCTATACACTCGAGTCAAAAGTCTGGGGAATAATCTCACGTGGACCTTCCTTCGAACGGGACTAGGCCCACAAGGCCAAAGTCCTAAGGAAGTCATACCACCTACGAGTCATCCGTCTAAGTGTCTCTCTCGAGTCCTTTTTCGCTCAGTCCTTTTTCTTTTGGGTCGCTCGGGACGTACTTTTCTGTGATTCCAAGATCTGGGTTCGGTTTCTGATTACACGGTGTTCTTACAGACAGGCCACCGGCAACCAGACACACCCGCAGGATGGAAGCTACTTTGAACAGTCTGAAAACCTCTGTGGACGCCATGGTCGACAAACAGACCGACATCGAAGCCCAACTGACTGAAATGAGGGCTGGTCAAGTGGCTATTGTTGCTCGTTTGACTGCAGTGGAGCAGAGGACTCCTAATACCGGGACCAATGGGTCTCTAACTGAGCTACTAAGTGCGGTTCACCGACTAGAGGAACAAGTGCACCTGGCTGAGAGCAACAACATTCATCGGGAAAACAGTCGTGAGTATGCCCCAGTGAACGACAAGCTACCCCCAAACCTGAACCTAACGGGCCTACCGATGTTTGAGGGAACCGAAGACCCGTTACTACATGTACAGGCCTTCAAGGAATTCATGGCCATCAAGGGAGTGGATTCGTCTATGTTCAAGAACCTTTTTGCTGCGTCTCTTGAAAAGCACCCACGGGCCTGGTACTACATGCTAGACCCGAAGAAATACCCTACTTGGGATGATGTGGCCACCGAGTTCGCTCGGAACTATGCTGACAACACCGAGATCCAAACCACAATGCGATCTCTGGAGGTGATGACCCAAGAGCCGAAAGAAGGTTTTACCAAATACCTTCAACGCTGGAGGGCCGAGAGCGTGAAACTGGTCGATAAGCCCAGTGAGAAGACTTTGGTGGAGGCTTTTGTCAAGAACCTCCTACCCTCATACCGGGTTCACCTCCGGTACGCTGTCATACCCAATTTCACCACCCTTACTGAAATGGGTATGAGGATCGAAGACGATCTAAGACTGGAAGGCCTTACTAAGGCCGCTAGCAAAGGGTACCAAGGGGCTTCCTCCTCCACTACCAAGCCCCAAGCTGCAACCCGCAGCATTTTTGACGCGGTTAATCTACTAGATGCCCCGTCCAAGAAGAACATCCCACCTCGGGTTTTCACTGATATAGGTACCACCTATACTTATGCCTTACAAAGGCTATCCTCCAAAGGCCTAGTCCAACCGATAGGCCCAACTCCTGAAGTTCCGGTCGAGCGACGCTCCAAGAACTACAATGCTCAGGCCTATTGCCAATACCACCGGGGCAATGGGCATGATACCGAGAAGTGCTGGAAGCTGAAGTACTTGATCAAGGACTTGATCGAAAGCGGTAAAATCCCGCTACCCGGAGATAAGCTCAACAATAAGGAGAACCCTTTCAGCTCCCACGCCATCTTCACCGGGGAGGTGATTGATTGCTCTTACCTTATCTCTCCATTCATCCCGCAAGTGAACGGGATCTGGTTCGACGACGAAGATGACGTCTACCTCGCCAAAGGGGAAGCTGTCCCCATCACCTCCGAGGAGATCCGAAAGACCAAATCCCGAGTCTTAGCCAGTAATCACCTTGGTCGTCCCTATCAAGCCACTAGCTCTAGGGATGCCCCCATCCCAACAACCGTCATTGAGCCACTCAGGACGGAAGTCGCCCCTGAGGAGCCGACTGCTGAAACGGCTCTCGTGAAGCAACTGAAAAAGACACGAGTTAACCTCACCATATGGCAACTCCTGGTTAGCTCGCAGGAACATCGAGAAGCACTTACTAAGGCTCTCGATCAAATTAAGGTTGACTCTTTGGTTACCCCTGCTGAGATGGTAGCCGCGGTCCTGCCCCACCTGAAGGGCAAAGCTAAGGAAGAAGGCCCAGTGATCACCTTCTCCGAAGCCGACCTACCACCATTTCGGGCCTCCCATAATCTGGCCCTCTACATT
This sequence comes from Agrostemma githago, assembly GCA_958450325.1. Lineage (NCBI taxonomy): Eukaryota > Viridiplantae > Streptophyta > Magnoliopsida > Caryophyllales > Caryophyllaceae > Agrostemma > Agrostemma githago. The sequence goes on from OY288254.1 coordinate 60,061,290, forward strand.
ACGGTGGTTTGCCGAGGAAAATACCTCCCAATGACCCTGGTTGATGATGGGTCCGTTGTGAATGTCCTTCCTCTAAGGACCGCCAAAGCCCTCGGCATTACCGAGGCCGACTATATCCCGACTGCTCAGACCATCCAAGCCTTTGATGGGAGCCCAAAGTCGGTAGCTGGGGCCGTAAAACTGACCATCATAACGGGCCCGATAGAAAAGGATCTCAAATTTTAGGTGATCGATGTCACCTCATCATTCAACTTGCTCCTAGGGAGGCCTTGGATCCACGCGGTCAAGGCGGTGTCCTCCACCCTTCAACGAAAGATCAAGATGCCTCTGCTTAACGATGTTATCACTTTAGAGGCAACCCCAATGACTGTGGCTAGCTGTAACGCCACGGGACGCACGGACCTCTGGGGGTTCGATTTTGTGGGGATGATCGAGGAAGAGTACCTCTTTAGGCCTTACTTCACTACGAGTATCGGCACGATGCTCCAAAACCTAGGGTACTTTCCGGGGGCTATCTCTCGACCCGATCTTCCAGCTGGGAAGATTATCGAGGTCCTTAAGGACGAAGACTCTCACTTCGGCCTTGGTTTTGCCGTTACTCCGGGCAATGTTGTCCGAGCAGGAATTGAAAAGGTCTGCAACATTATTAAGGGTATCCACTTGAGCCCTTATAGCCCACGGTTGGCTGACTACTTTGTCACACCGGTGTCTAGGGCTATTCAAGTTGGTCTATACCAACCCAATGCTGTGCACCTCGGGACCCACTTGGCCCGGGATTGCAACTATATTCCGGATGATGTGTTCGCCCTCATCCAATCCGATGGAGCTAATGATGCTGAGCCCGCGTTAGGGCTACTTTTCGGGGAAGACGCCATAGCCCCGACTCCAAAGGAAGACTTGGTCAACCTGATTCTCCGCAGCAACAAGTTTGACCCGACCAAACTGATCTCGGATGTTGGTTCCGAGACGGGAAACAGGGCCTGGAGGAAGACTGTCAAGTGGACTGACAGTCAGGGAAGAATCTACAAGCTGGTCACTGGAGAGGGAGACATGCCTGAGTCTGAGTCCGAGTCTGAGTCGGAGTCTGAGTCAGAGTCAGAGTCAGAGTCTAGGGAAGTCGGTGCTAGAGTCACTCCTGTAACCCCTCTCCCTTTCATCATTCCTGCTGCTGGCACTTCGGGGTCTGTCCCGAGTGCCTTACCAATTCCGCCACTGACCAACGATCAGATGGCTGCTCTTTTTGAGCTGTTTTCCAAATTTTCAATCAATAATAACAACCGTTCTGCTTACGACTTGTCTCTTTCAAATTCTGCTTTTAAAAATATTTTATGCAATGACATTGAGAAACCAGACGAACAGGTACCCTTACCTCCGCATCTGATCGAGCAACTAGAGCAAAGGGAATCCCGGAACCCGGTAATCGAAGAAACCGAGTTCATAAATGTGGGAACAACCTTAGAACCTCAGACACTTAAGATAGGGTTATCCCTAGATCCCGAGGAGAAACAACAGTTCATAAACCTCCTCCAAGAGTTCAAGGATGTCTTCGCATGGTCCTACAAGGAAATGCCGGGATAGACCGGGAAATAGCCGAGCACCACATACCAATCAAAGACGGGTGCAAACCGGTCAAGCAGAAAATCCGTCGAATGAGACCCGAGTGGTCTCTCAAAGTAAAAGAAGAAGTCGACAAACAGTTCAAAGTCGGCTTCATACAAGTGTCCGAATATCCGGACTGGGTTGCAAACATCGTGCCGGTTCCTAAAAAGGACGGTAAGGTGCGGGTATGCGTTGATTTTCGGGATCTTAACAAGGCAAGCCCGAAAGACGATTTTCCGTTACCACACATCAACATACTGGTGGATAACACGGCCGATCATGCCCTTCTATCATTCATGGACGGGTATGCCGGGTATAATCAAATCAAAATGGCGGAAGAAGACATGAGTAAGACTACCTTTACAACACCTTGGGGTACTTACTGCTATACCGTCATGCCATTCGGTCTCATTAACGCCGGAGCCACATATCAAAGGACTGCTACGACCCTATTGCATGACATGATGCATAAAGAGGTAGAAGTTTATGTAGACGACATGATCGTCAAATCCAAAGAACGGGACGGTCACATCACCGCCCTAAGGAAATTCTTCACCCGACTGCGCAAGTACAACATGAGGCTAAACCCTCAAAAGTGCAGTTTCGGGGTAACATCAGGCAAATTACTGGGTCATATCGTTAGCCAACGAGGTTTCGAAGTCGACCCAGCTAAAATCAAAGCCATTACCGAGATGCAACCTCCCAAAACCGAAAAAGAAATAAGGGGATTTCTCGGGAAAGTCCAGTACATCAGTCGGTTTATTTCCAAACTAACCATGGTGTGTGAACCGATTTTTTAAGAAACTGAAAGTAGGGGAACGGGTGCTATGGGATGACAAGTGCCAAGCTGCTTTCGACAAGATCAAGGAAATATTGTCTGCTCCGCCGGTCTTAATGCCACCTCAACCCGGTTTGCCTCTGTCGTTATACCTAACGACGACCAAGACGGCCATGGGGGCTATGCTGGCCCAGACATTTGACTCCGAAGAACGAGCCATTTATTACATCAGCACAAAGTTTTTAGAGTATGAGTGCAAATATACCATGCTCGAAAAGACGTGTTTGGCTCTAGTTTGGGCTACTAAGAAGCTCCGGCACTATATGCTCAGCTACGTGGTCCATGTACTATCCAAGATGGACCCCATCCCTCTTCGAGAAACCCATTCTCAATGGCCGAATTTCTAGATGGACTCTAATGTTGGCAGAGTTTGACTTAAAATTTGTGCCCTTAAAGGCCATTAAAGGGCGGGTAGTAGCTGAATTTCTTGCCGACAGCCCGGTGACCGAAGAAGGACACACCGGCACCTGGTCCTTTCCAGACGAAGATATTTTCCATACCGATACTGAAACATGGGATTTATACTTCGATGGAGCATCCAATTTTCGAGGTTTCGGAGTCGGGATCCTCCTAATCTCACCAAAAGGGGAGCATACTCATGTCTCCATCAAACTGGACTTTGATGTTACCAATAATGCAGCAAAGTACGAAGCATGCATTTACGGGCTACAAGCCGCCGCCAATCTAGGGATCACAAATCTCCGGGTACATGGTGATTCATCCTTGGTCATTAACCAAGCACTCCAAAAATGGAAGACTCGGAAAGCTAATCTCGTGGCCTACCAGGCACGAGTAAGAGATCTCGAGAAACAATTCCAAAGGGTAGAGTACATATACCTGCCCCGAGAAGAGAATCAGTTTGTAGATGCACTTTCAAAATTGGCATCTCTGCTAAATATCCCCGACCACGTGACCAGTATGCCAATTTGCGTTGAAAGGCGGTCTGAGCCGGCATACGTTCACGACATCGAAGACATTGAGATAACTGATCCGAACCATGGTATCAGGCGGTGTTAACGTACCTGACAAACGGAGAATATCCTCCCGGGACTGAAGGTCGAGCCAAGAAAGCCTTACGAAGGCTAGCCACCCAGTTCATTCGTACTGATGACGGACAACTGTACAAAAAGACGGCACAGGGGGCTCTTCTCCTTTGTGTTGATAAATATAAGGCTGAGAAAGTTATGGCCAAAGTACATGATGGTGAAAACGTTCCACATATGAATGCCCACATGCTGGTCCGAAAAATCATGAGGCTCGGTTATTACTGGAATACTATGGAAGCCGACTGCCAGTTATATGTCAAACATTGTCATAACTGTCAAATCTTCGGCAATGTGCAACATATGCCGTCATCATTGCTTTATACCATGATGTCACCCTGGCCATTCTCGATGATGCGCGTATTTTATATACACTTTTTATGCCTTTTATACGCGCATTCTCGTGTTTATTGAATAGTGAAAACTATTATTTTGCCCCGAATTGGCTACTTTGTGGTGTGTATTGTCCTTTTGCAGAAACGGAAGACAAAGGAGCTAAAACGAACCAAAACCGGGCCAAAGCGAAGCTGGAAGGATATGTTCGCTGAACTGGATGATAGTCGACCAACTATTAAGATAGTCGGCCGACCATGACGATAGTCGACCGACTATTACTATAGTCGGCCGACTATTCTGGAGCTGCAGAGATCAAGTTTATGAATCAATAGTCGACCGACTATTACAATAGTTGGCCGACTATTTCCTGGGCCGCAGACAGATTTCCTATTCAGCAAGTTATTTCCTAAACCGTTTTAACTCATCCTAAGCTGTATAAATAGGGCTTTTCAGCCACTTTTAGGGAAACACAACTTACTACTCTTTAGATTTCTTTTAGACTTCTTCTCTATTTTTATTCTCTCTAGTTTAATTTCTTCCCAAAACTCGGTTATTGTAAGAACTTTTGGATTCGAATCGCCTTCATTCCTTTGGTAATTTTATTAATCTTCCTTCCTTCTTCTTTGTTCTTGATTGTTTTCTTCTTCATATTTAATTATTCTTAATTATTGTTTTATACTTGTCGTAAATTTATTATTATTCGTAATGTTTAATCTAGTAGATTCTTTTATTAATCTTGTTGTTCTTAATTTAATTATGAGTAGCTAATTTCCCTCGCTAGGATTTAGGGGATCTGCGAATTGAATATGGTCACTAAATAATTTATAGATCTGTCAATAATATAGCATTTAATTGAGATTAATTGATTAAGTCGACGTAATTGATTAATTGAATTCGGTAAACTTGAACCTAAGATCGGAAGCCTGGTAAAAGTTAGACCTGCTACAACACATTAGTTTGCCCTAATAAGATCGGAAGCCTTTAGACGCATGCTAGGGTGAATAGCGGACCGGAAGGTCCTTTTCAATACCCCTTGGACCAATATCTGCGACAGACCTGTGATTTAGACCGTGACCATATGAGATTCGTAGTGAACCGACAATCCTAGTTTTCTCTCCATATATTTATTCATCTTAAATTCATCTTATTTTATTTTAGTTATTTCTTCCCTTTTAATTCTCTTTCCTTCACTACTTTAGTTTAGATAAACACAATTAAAAACCCCCGATTTGTTACGTAGATAGACTTTAATTACGAGTAGAATTTATTTGTCTCCCTGTGAATTCGATCCTGACTTCCCTAGCTATATTTTTAGTTAAACCGTAGTTGGTTATTTTTGATAGGTATACGACTAGCTTATCAAATTTTGGCGCCGTTGCCGGGGAGACGGTTAATTTTACTTGTCTTTTTAGTTTATCTTTTGTCTCAGGGAACTTTCGTTCCTTGAGACGGTTCTCATATTTTCCTTCTTAGTTCTGTGTATGCCCAGGTCTAACAGGTCCGAGATTCATCCTTTTGATCCCGAACTCGAGAAGACTTTACGAGCTAGACGGAGTTTTTGGAGGGAAATACGTCAAGCGGAGAAATCTAATTTGCTTGACCTAGTTTCCACTAACCTAGAAGTGGAATATTCGTCTCACGAAGAGGACGACTCAAGTACCCAATCAGACGCGGAGTCAGATATCTCAATTACAATCACGCCGCCGAAGCTTTCCACTCACTCCGAGCCGACTCAGGCTAACATCCCGAAAGGATGGAAGCTACCGACTCCTACCACAGGCTCTTTCGAGATTCGCCCCGCTTATATCAATTTAGTGGAGCGAAATACCTTCTCGGGCAATAAAAACGAAGACCCCGGACAGCATATGGAAACATTTACTGATTATTGTTGTTCGATTCCAATTGCTCCCGGGGTAACACAGGAACAAGTAATGGAGGCCTTATTTCCATTTTCTCTTGCAGGTCCAGCCCGTAGATGGTATCGAGACTTGGATAAAGCAGCAGCCAATATTAATGACTGAAACTCGTTGGCGCTCGCTTTTTATAAGCATTACTACCCTCCTCAGCGCACTAATCAGATACGGAGTCAGATAACCAGTTTTAAGCAAGGACCATTGGAAGATCTTAACGAAACATGGACTAGATTTAAGGATCTAGTCCGTTCTACTCCTCACCACGGATTTGAACCATGGTGATCAATTTTATAACGGTTTATTTGATGATAATCGTGCTATTCTTGATGGTGCAGCTAACGGACGTTTCCAAAACAACGTTGATGATGACAAGGGTTGGAAATTGATCGAGGAGATGGCCATGCATCGAGCCGAATATGGAAATCCGAGGGGTAGTGTTCGGGTAGCTGCAGCGGAAACCAGTGAGATTATGGCTCAATTTGATCATCTTCATGCCCGTCTCGATAAAATTCAGAATCCACCTCATAGAAACGAGACGAATCAGCAAACTGTCCATGCCATGATCAAACAGGAGGCAATGTGTGAGCGATGTGGTATCGAAGGCCATAGCGCGGGGGAATGTATGACCGGGATGGAACAAGTTCTAGCTTTTCAACACTTCAAGCAAGGTAATCCCTATTCTAATTACTACAATGAGAGGACTAGGGAGCATCCGAACTTCAGTTGGACGAGTCAGAATGTGTTGAACCCAGTTCCTCAGCCGAAGCAACAAGCTTATGTTCCGCCTCATCGCGGACAACAACAAGGCTTCCAAAATCCCCTAGCTCTTCCACCGCCTACTCAACCTCTTGCTATTCTTCCTCCACCGCCCGTGACTCCGGCTCCAGTTCCTAGTGAATATCAGGAATTGAAGAGTATGATGCAATCTCTTATGATCCAGATGCAGAAAAGTGACCAATCCAAAGATGCACAGATCAAGATGTTGGAGACGCAGGTGGCGCAGCTTGCCACAAATCAGTCTGCTAGGCAACCGGGCATACTACCGTCACAGCCGGAAAAATCGCACGATACGGTCAACGCGATTCAGCTTCGTAGCGGCCTTACTTATGACGAGCCCAAGATGTCTAGTTACCATAATTCTGTTATTGCGGATGATGTAATTGAGGATGTAATAGATGATGATGTATCCTTAAAAACTGCTGAAACTGCTGTGAATGACGAACTGGTCAATAATAGTCGACCGACTATCCCAGATAGTCGACCGACTATCATTGACAGATTAACAGAAACTGCAGGAGAGGAGGAAATTAGTCGATCGACTATCCCTGATAGTCGGCCGACTATTCAAGAGGCAGGATCCAGATCCGAGACGGTTGCTGCTGATAAGCCGTCTGATGCTGAAGTGGAAACGGGTGTTCAATGAGATAAAGCTGCTGAACCGGTCAAAATTCAAGTTCCTTTTCCTAGCCGGTTGAAGAATAAGCAGGTCGAGAATCAGTTCAGTAAGTTTATGGAGGTCGTCAAAAATCTCCAGGTAACCGTTCCCTTCACGGAATTAATTACCCAGGTACCCTCTTACGCAAAATTTATGAAAGATATTCTAACCCGTAAGAGGAACTTTAATGAACATGAGACTATTGCTTTTACTGCTGAGTGTAGTGCTCTAATTCAAAATAAGTCTCCACCCAAACTGAAAGACCCGAGGAGTTTTTCCATACCATGCACCATAGGCACCCATGTAATCGATAAAGCTTTATGTGATTTGGGTGCAAGTGTCAGGGTCATGCCCTATTCAGTTTGCGAGAAACTGAATATGGGTCAGCTTAAAGTCACAAGTGTGACTCTTCAGATGGCTGATAGGTCGGTCAAACGTCCTCTAGGAATCTTAGAGGATGTCCCCGTTAGGATAGGTAAATTCTTTATACCTGTCGATTTTATTGTCCTAGATATGGCTGAGGATACTCAAATTCCTATAATTCTGGGTAGGCCGTTTCTACATACTGCGGGGGCCCTCATAGATGTCAAGCACGGACACTTGACTCTAGAGGTGGGGGACGATAAAGTGACCTTTAACTTGGCTAACACATTAGCTAAGCCTATGATAGAAGACACATGCTATGCTCTCGATATCATTGATGACGCTGTTTTTGATGTTTGTATGGGTTCCCTGAGTAGGGACCCACTCGAGACTTTGATGTGTTTAGACACTTGTGCAGGGGATGAGCTTAATGATGATGTTGTGTGGGATATGCTAGGATCTACACACTATATACCGGACCATGTATTTCGAGACGATTCTAAGTCTTGTTCCGTCATCATAAGTAATAAGGTAGACAAGAAGAAGTCCAATGCGAGGAATCGTTTCAAGGTGAATGATCGCCTCCCAATCGGATCGGTTGTTAACGAAGGACGGGGGATCAAACGATATTTGTAAGACTCGGAATAACACAAAAACTACTAGAGTAATCGTGGTAAGTCGAGGTCGGTCCACAGGGAACGGTGTGTGTTTGTGAAGCTTAAAGTGTCGTGTTTGATGTCTTAGAAGGGGGTTTTTCTGGGGGTCGAGTCTTAAACTGTGGGAATATCTAGAGAAATAGCTAAGGGTGGTCAATCTAGGGAAAATGTGTTAGGGAGAAGTCGGGATTCGGTACTTGGAGTCTAAGAAGGTCGGAATCGAGTTTTTGTCGCAATATAGATAAACTCACCTAAAATCCCGCTTTCACGGCGAATGAGGGTAAGTCCCTAGTCATGGTAATTTCTACCCCGATTTTCCCCATATTGATAGAAATTAGTCAAGGTCGGTCTAGTTGGCCGGACTAAAACAACAATGACACAACACCATAAATAAGATAAACCAACACGCAAGCAACCCACCAACATCCCTATATTCAAATAAACCAAGCCCTCATCCCTAAACTCCCCAACAAGAAATCTACTCACACATCATTATGGAAATCATCACAACATGCATATTAATTAGATCTAAACAAGATGATGATGAGAAAACAACGCAAAAACTAAACTAGAGATTAGAGAGTGGAAGAGAATTATACCAACTATGTAGATCTATAAGAAATAAGAAGATATCATAGATAAAGATTGAATCTTTGATGAATAAAATGGAGAACTTGTCACTAATCCTCCAATAAACCCAACAAATCTTCAAATAAAACTTGAATAATCTTCTTACAACCTTGAAATCTAAATAATTGTTGATGAAAACTTGTAGATCTACTATTAATTACTATGTAAACTACTAGAATTTTGAGGATTTTTCTAGATTACTACTACTAATGGATGGTGTAATAGGATGGTGGAATGGTGTAATGTGCTCCCTCCTTAGCACAATGGAGAGGTGAGTTAGGCAATGAATTAGGGTAACATATATATAGTAATCTCTTAATGGATCCTTAACCTAAAGCCCAAATCCAACTTTATGCTCCATTAGTGAGACAATCTCCCTTTGCATCTCCATGGGGTGAAACTTTGCCCTGCGGACTTGACGATAATTCCCATCGGGTGAAATTTTCGCCCGGTGAGATTTTCTTCCATTTTTCGCGTTTTCGGCACTTCTTCCCATCGGGCGAAATTTCACCCGGTGGGCGAAATTTCGCCCGGTCATTTTCACCCGGTGGGGAGTTCTCGGAAATTCTTCGGGAGGCATTTTTCACCGTCGGGTGAAATTTCGCCCGGTGGTGTCTCACCGGGTGAAATTTCGCCCGCTCATTTTTTCTGGCCTCGAATCTTGTCTCATTTCTTCGTTGTTCGATCGGATGGCTTTAAACTTTAAGTTGTGTGCTTTGCTCTTTGGACGGTTTTCCCTTCTCTTGTGCTCGTGGAAGCTCAATCGTGATTTTTGTAGCAAAACCTATCAAAATTGATAGAAAAACTACCAAAAACACGTAAAACGCACAAGAGGGACGCTAAGCGAGAAGTACGCAAAATATGGCGATAATCGCACTCAAGACTCGTAAAACGAGGGAAAAACGGGTCTAAATGGGAGGAAAAACGGTCTAAATTTAGCACACAACAATTCCCCCACACTAAACCGTTGCTCGTCCTCGAGCAAAGACCCAAAAAGAAATTACAAACTACTACTACTAGCTAGACTATGCTAAGCCGATACGGGGCAATTAACGGGCCCGCTCCGTCCCTTCAACTCACATCGAAATACTTATGAGGTAAAGTACTCCCATGCAAGGCAAGTTGGGGCTTGCTCAAAATGGTGAATGCGACTAAACACACAAAAACATATAACACGAAAGAATAGACGCATCCAAAGCAAAAATGAAACACCGAATCCCTCATCGAGACGGCGGGGAAAGACACCGATTACTTACCTAAAACAACAATAAACTTCCAAGATAAATCACCCACGTAAACAAGGACCAAAGCCTAATACTATGACAATTAAGCAATATAGATGTTGATAACTTAGCTAGGTCCGCCTAATCTTCTAAAGGGGTACTACGGGGCGTATAATGGAGTGGAAAAAGTGAACCACGGATTCGTTCGACACTGTAGGTAAGTGCAGTCCCGCTCTCTTTGGCTAAGCCAAGAGGGTCGTTCCAAAACTCGAATTTCCTAAATTAGCCCATATAAAAAGGTGGAGTGTTTACAATTATTAGGATGGATCGACTCATCACCGCTATCTTTCGACCTCGGGAGTCGGTCCTCTAGTAGGCACTTCACGACAATGAATCGATCAAAGGGTTTTTTTTTTTTTTTTTTTTTCTTTTCGAAGGAGACGCTTTTGATAATTTGATTCTCATTTGAAGCTCCTTTCTTCTCCTTTGTTTTTCTTTTTTCTTTCATATTTTTGTGCCCTTTTTCTCTTGCTTTGGTTTGCCCTTTTTGGCTTTTTGATGTGGTTTGTAACCAAGCTTGGAGGTTATTTTGTGTAAACTTATTGTGATGATGTATAGGTGTAGGAAAAATAGGTAATCGAGAACGCGCGCCATTCCGGATAACCCACAAAAGATGGAAATGATTTGGACTAAAGGTGCAATGGTCATTCGAGCAAGGTCACCTAGAAAACGGGTTGCGGGAACCAAGGCCTAAGTCCTCCATGGGTGGTCAAGGTGGTCAAATGCAAACCCCGAAGTAAACCTCTAGTAGAAAAGGTGGACTCAAAGCTAAAGGATCAACAAATTCATTGCCTAAGAGTCATTCTACTAGAATAAGGTCCAAAATCTACAATGGGTTATCTACAATGGAATGTAAACTCTTGTTAAAGATTTGTAATCGGGTTTTCGAAAAGTTTTAATCCTAGACACACTATACAAAAGCAAAACAAACACATGAAAATGAAAAAGCAAATAAAAGAAAACACAAGCAAGGTCATGAACTCCATACTCCATCAACATTCAAGCACAATCAACCACAACACCAAAATGCTCACCGAGAGCCTCCAAATAGCAACAACCTAACTCCTCTACAGAAGTTAAAGAAGAAAGAAGGAAGGAAGTTACCTAGCGGGTGCTTTCATAATCTCTTCAATTCATGCTATTAAGGTGGTGGTTACCTGTAAGAGTAGAGAACAAGACCATACACGGGAAACGAAACATAACGAGAAACGAGAAAAGAGAAGAAAAAGAAAAGAAAATGTTTTTGATTTTTTGAGTTTTTCAATTTTTTATGAATTTTTGAAAGATTTTTGAAAAATAAAAGATAGTAGACTCCTCCCCCACACTAAAACTGTACATTGTTCTCAATGGACAAGTAGGGAAGAACGAGAAAAATGAAAAAGAAAAAGAAGAAAAATCTTTTTGGATTTTTATAATTTTTTAAATGTTTTTGGGTTTTATAATTTTTTTCGAAAGTTTTTGGATTTTTCAAAAATTTTGAGAAAAGAAAAAGAAAATAAAATAAAGAAAACGATAAGATAGTGGCGAGCCTAGGTGCAATCACATCACCTAGACCCTAGCCAAGTGGCTAAGAAAATGAAAATGAAAGAAAATAAAATGAAAGGGTGAAAAATTGGGCGTAGGTGTAGTCACGTCACCTAGCCCGGATTAAGAAAAATTGAGAAAGATTTGATAGAAAAAATTTGGATTTTCAAAGGGGGTCAATGGCGTAATCTCATCGCCAAGAGACCGGGAGCATTACCAAGGCCGCGACGGCCGCAAAAATCATTCAATGGGACGGTGGGACAGCTTGCAATTTTGTTCAAGATAAAATAATCACAATGGTTAGAATGATGGAACAGGGAATAAGGAACAAGATTAGTTCACATACAGTTGGAAATGATTAAGACTCACCGACTCCACACATATTTACCCACAACACATACGAACCACATAATCCACCGACTCTTGTAGGGGGGGGGTCTAGTCTGAATAGTCATTTGACGCAAAGGAGGCCGTGGGAGTTCCTTCACCGGCATACTCCCAAACTCCTACATCCCCTGAGTTGTTCAGTCGGAATTCACAGGGACCTGGAGGTAGGTCCCAATTGCGAGGGTTATAAATATTGGTTCGGTTTTTGCTGGGGACAATTAAGGCTCGGTCATGGCTAAGAGAGACGAGGCGGTGGTCAGGTACGTGAAAGATCCAAGTAGGGAAGTAAGCCTCGTCAAGCCAGAACGGGGGTCATGTGGTTTAAGATGGTCGGTCGCATAACCCAAATTTCTTGCTATTACGGTCACAAGACCACCACAGTCGACAGAGGGGCGTTGGTCAATAATAATTTGATGAAAGTGTAACGCCACGACAATGGGTAGGTCAAGGGGATAAGGGTTACCGAGTAAAGAGTCACATATCAATTGTAGGACACACACATTGAGGTTAATGATATTGTCGATAGATGGCAAAAGACAGTGTGAAAGGCTTTCAGGGAAATAACGAATGGCTGGGTTACGGATTTCAGCGGTAAAATTAGAATTGGGTTCGAAATCACGTTGACCCGGCGCTATGCTCCTCCATAAGTCTCTCCTAGTCGCACTACTTTGCGAATCACATAGAGGTCTACTTAGTCCGGTACCCGATGAGGGTAATCCTAGAGCTAAGCTAAAGTCGGAAATATTTAAACAGTGATTTCTACCAAACAAATTAAATTTGAACTCTTTAGGTGTGGGCGGGTTATCAATTGTAAAGGTACCTAAAAACTCACAAGTCAAGTCTTTATTTGTGCAAGGCACAAAATCAAGGAGTTTACTAATACCAATTCTAGACGATAACTCTCTAATATCGTTCTTAATTCCTAGAGTTTTCATTGTGAATGGACAAGGCCATCTCGTACTCTGAAAGTTCTTTTCAGAGAAGATACGAGCAAGGGGTGAATTAGGGCACGGTAAAAGTTTAGGCCTAGCGGACTTACTAGAAGATAAACATTTAGAAGGATTAGAAGTCGAGGCCATACCTTGTTTACGCGCGGCTCGTTGAGCTCTTGTCTCCATGATAATAATTTGCAAGAAAAATCCCAAAACTTTTGCTTCTCCTTTCTTCAAAAACCCAAAATAAATATTCACCCAAGTATGGAATGGAGTTATGAGTGGAGGTTGAATGTGGTGTATGGAAGGTGGTGTAATGATTTTGTGATGGTTGAAAGGGTGAAATGATGAGTGAGGTGAAAAAGGTGGTATAAATAAGGGTGTTTTGAGAGGGAAAATGAAAGTTCAAAGTTGGTGGTAAAAATTTGGTGTAAAAATTATTGGAGGGAAAGTTATGTTGAGGTAAATTGTTTGGAGGGAGATGAAAATGTAATGAGTGAGTAAAAGTGTAGGTGATTGGCCAAGTCACACCACCGGGTGAAATTTCACCCGGTCGGGCATCATCGGGTGAAATTTCACCCGACGACTTTTCGTCGTGAAAATCGATTTTTGCCAACTTTTTCCACCGGGTGAAATTTCACCAGGTCAAAATCTCACCGGGCGAAATTTCGCCCGGTGGTATATTCTTCGGTTCCGGCAATTCTGGCAACTTTTCCGTAGGGCAAAGTTTCGCCCGGTCGAGTCTCACCGGGCGAAGTTTCGCCCAGCGGTCTTCTTTGCTGCGTTTTTCCGCCTTGCCATTTCATGGCTCTTCAATTAATCACCTAGAGATTCAAATATTGACTCGATTCACATTACATAATCAATATTTCCCACAAACATGCTTGTGGTCTTCGATTTAGCTCCATAACTTCTCCAAAAGCTTGATCTTCATCCAAATTTAGCTCCATAGTGAAATCCAATTTCAATCAATCTTCTCAAGCTAACAAAACTAATAAACTCAAAGAAATATGATACATATATACAAGGTGGTTGTTGAGGATACCACCAAACCTACATCAACTTTGAGAGGGGGTCAAGCATCGCTCCCCGATGGGAGCTCACCAAACTTCATAGTAGCGAAGTGTAGACACCCACATTTTGACCGCCAGGTGTCTATAGCAGTTTCCGACAAACACGCGATGATGATCGGACGCAAACGTGCTTCAAATACTCAGAAACGGACTCAAAATCATTGGCATTTGGCTTGGGCTCATTATGGAGTACATATCTCACAAAACCAACCTTAAAATCAGGCCCAGTGGGTCGTTTCGAGTCAAATAAGACTAATTTGGGTCGATTCCGACACCAGGGGTAAAACCGTCTTTTAGCGACCGAGTCAAAACCCGGTCAAAGATTTTCCCGAGACACGTGAGTCAGCCGTGACACCTCACACGGCTGATTCATACTCCAATCCTACGAAAAATCAGCTACACAAAATATTAAACAAATCCGTTTAAGGATGAAATTCGATCTCAAGTAGGAATCCTATCCGAAAACCGATTCAAACACCCGACCGAGTGCAAACACTCGGCCGAGCAGCCCTCTTCCAGCCGTGTTCCCTTGCTTCTTCGACAAGCAAGTGGAATTCTCATGCCTTTCAGCTTCTTACATTTCCTATCATAAGCGGTAGTTCAAACTCTCCTAACCAAGGTCGGGAACTCCCTATAAATAGCCCCTTGCATACAACACTTTTACATCAACTTTTTATCTATCGAATACACATGAATCATCTACCATCAATTATTCCCACACACTCATAAGCATAAAATTTAGCATCGATATACCGATATTACAAACCCGAAGGAAACCGGCCCGATACCCGACACCCTTCACACGTCACACCAAACCGAGCCACCATAACTCACCGACATCCACTCGACGCTCTTGTGCCCAAGTCACGTCCCGACGAGCCCCGATCCGAGTAAACAGAAGCATGTAGGTTGAGGGTGTACCAAACCCGATTTCTCCGTCTTCTTTTCTCCTCCTCGTCCGTCTTATTTTTTATGGGTCGGTCGTCGCTTTTTTTTATTTTCTAATATCGATATTACAAAAACTATTTTCATATACAACATTCTTAAAAATATGATATCGATTTTCTATAAACGAATATTGTATCAAAAAGAATTATATTAAAATCTCGACGATATTAAAAATCGTTACATTTTTTTTTCGTTCAAACTTCTCTTTACAAAACTTTTTTTAATTCCTTCCGAATACTCGATATCGATTTCATAATCGAATATCGGGTACGACGAATATCAAAAACATAAAATCGAGTATAAATTAATTCATATTTTGTACGCGATTTATCAAAATTAGCAATTTCGAACAAAAAAATAAAATCGGACAGACTCGCACGCGAGTCGCGCCACTCCCAGGCGACTCGCGCACGGGCCTGAAACCCGAGTCCTTTTTTTTAGCTTTTTCGTTCGTTTTATTTATTCTACGAAACGATTTCTAAAATTTATATCTTTTCTAAAACTATTCCGAGTATTTGATATTGATTTCGTAGTCAATTATCGAATATAACGAATATCGAAAATATTAGATCGAGTGCAAATTATGCGATATTTGTACGCGATTTAATAAAAGCATCGAATTTTCAAAAAACCGCTTTCGAAATCAGCCCGACACGCGACTCGCCGGCATCCCGGGCGAGCCGCGCGGCCGGCTGTCACACGACACATCTTTTTTTTTTTTTTTTTTTTCTTTTTTTTTTTTTTTCGAACTTCGTTTTTTATACAAAACAGCGTTTTTAGCAATATTTTTCAGATTTCGATTAATATTTATTTTCTCGATCTCGTATATTTATTTCGTTTGCAATATTATTTTTTACAAATCGATACTAACTCGTTTGTTTATCTTGTAGCAAATTCATTCTTTTTTCATCATTTGTTTTATTATACTAAAACAAATCTCACATGCTAAATTTCAACTTTGACGTTAAATTTTCATGCATTAAATCGACTTAGCAACCCATTCAATTCCTCGCATGTTTAGGAAAACAATGTTTGCATATCATTCATCGTATTACTAACGCGCGTATTAAAAAATCATTCGATATCCTAGTAGAGGCCGCTAATGTGCGGGCGGGGTTGGGTGTTCTTAGTGAACTTCCCAACACTTACCCTCACCCCTTACTCAGAACTGTGGTTTCCGGATGTCCGAATCCATTGGCAACGAGAGTCATTCAATATACGATTAACCGATCAAGTCGGCATCGGTATCGAACTGCAAAGGGACGAGCCCAATAAACTCTGACATCGGAAATGGGCCGTATTTTGTATACGGCCCACTACGACATAGAGTGGGCTCGAACGGTTCCGAATAACCATAAAATTCGGTGGCGACTCCAACTTCGATTTAAATTTCAATTTGATCATCTCATATGGAGATTCATTCGCCTCCCCAAACCCGCGCGTGGCCGCGTCGGGGTGGACCTATGTCATGTCCACAATTTGGCGACTCCGCTGGGGATTAGCTGATACGTTACTGACCTTCAGCATCCTCAGGGTGAGACTCGAATAGAAATCGTTTGACTAGTACAATACGCGATTTAGTTTTACGGTTCATGCATAACCCCATATTTTCCCGGGCCGGTACTGGTGACTGACGTCCCACTATATTATCGATGTAGTCCAAATTGGATATGTCGAAGGTGTCCATTAGCCGATTCGTATGGGTTTTACGGCATGTTCTAAGCTCAACTCGACTTAGGAAGTCCGCCCCGATTCTCGATAGGTTGTGTACACTGGTATAGACCCTTTCAGACTGACCGAGACTTAGAATTAGAGCATACATGGCGTCGTTATACTGTTTCCATGACTACGTGCTACCTGATTTACAAGTCTTTTTTCAAAATAGCATCCTTTTCAAAATATCCAATTTCAAAACCCGGGACATATACCGAATTTAGGATCCACGATTTTACTCAAAATAGCCTATTTTTAGCCGGTATTACGCCCATTTCAAAACTCGAAAATATTTTCGAAACTTTTAAAAACCGTCGCCCGGTCCGCCTTTCCGTTTTCTCTTCGAAAAAAGGCCGGGCTCCTTTTCCGATTTTACTCGGGCTTTCAAAAAAAATCAACTTCAAAACCTTCCTTTTCTTAGGGCTTCCCGTATTTAGCAGTGTCGGGTCGTGTCTTAAGTCGTCAAGGTCTTCTAGCGTCGAAACTCCGTCGATCTTATATCACGGGTTTCCTCCCTATCCCAGTCCGCCTTATTATACTAAGGCAAGGCCCACCTACGTAGGACATACTCCTACAAGGGTCGGCCCGTCTACACAATCGAGTCTAAAAATCTGGAGAATGTCTCACGTGGACCTCCTTTCGAACAAGGCCCAGCCCACACGGCTGGATCCTAAAGGAGGCCCACCTTTCACAAGTCACCCGTCTAAGTGTCTTTTCCGAGTCAACCTTTTACAAGGCATAGCCCTATAACGAAAGGTTTGTGACCTTTACGTCTAAGGGTCACTCGTCCGACACTCGAGTCTTAAACCAAATTTTCGATCCCACTTGGGGGCTACCCTTCATTAGAGCGGTCAATCACGGTTGCTCTAAGGGTCATGTCTTACACGTGTCTCACGTACCCCACTTTCGAGCCACTTAGATGCCACACCATCTGAGTCCTATCTGAGTCCTTAGCCTCACTTGGGGGCTATTCTCCGACGGAGCGATTAATCACGGTCACTCCGAGGATCATACCCTACACATTTGTCTTAGGAGAGTCTAACCCGAGTCAAACATGGTCGCCCCATTTTCGGACTCACCCTCGTGCAGCTTGAGTCTCATCGTCAAGGCCAAGCCAATTGTCGTTACCTTGTCCAGGTCAATGTTCGAGTATCCCGATCCAAGAATCCTAGTCATTCCAGTCACCCCGGGTTGCGTCTAGTTTGACTCCCTCTCTTGCATTTGCGCAAAACCGAGTTTAGGCGAGTCGTGGCACCTGTCGAAGACCTTACCAAAAAAAAACAACCAACCAAGCATCCGAGTCCGGATCTGATTCGAGTCTAAGTCTGAGTCCGAGTCTAGGATACCCTACATCCTCATTTCCAAGTTAGAGTCAGAGTCTTTTGCATTCTGTCCTCTTTTTCAAAATTCAATAAAATCAGCTTTTCTATTGCTCATATATACTTTCCTTATGTGTTTCCGAGAACATGATAAACACCATCATACACTGTGAGCACATGCACGTGACTATAGGCACATCTATAATGACTGCAGGAAATCGAGACCCGTGTTTTCCTTTACATGTTCCATGTCTGACATAGGAAGCCACAAAACTACACTTAGCAGGAGCGGTATCGAATTCAATGACAAATCTAGGTAGTCTCCTAGTTTGGGTTCAAGACGGGAGGCAAGCCCATTTCCCACAATAAACACTCCTCCGACAAGATCAACCATACCTACCCACGGTGTTAGTCTGACCAACAGAAAAAAAAGACAAAAAAAGTTGGACAAAAAAAAATCAAAAGTCCAAGGAAAAAAGCAAAAGGCCAAAACAAAAAAGCAGGTCATCATAAAAAAAGAGCATCCACGACCATAACGATCAACACAAATGAAGATCCCATGACCGGGGCTAAGAGGTCAACCAACAAAAAATATTCAAATGTCCATGACCGTGGTCAACGGTCCACTCAAGATCAATACTCATACCATCCAATAAGGGAGAAACAATCAAGCTGGTCAACTAACACCACATTTAGCCTTCCCACATTACAACCCTCAAGACCTTCCCGAGACCCAGGCTAAAGACAGCCTGGAATTTTGAGGATTCAAGGTCCATAGGATACCCCTAACCATTAGGAACAGACATGGAAACCAGATCCCACATCATCAAACATATCCCGATCAAAGTTCGAGCCATTTTACTCGGCTTCCCCCTTTATATAACAAAATTCACAATCACCATATGCAAACCCGAGATCAAAACTCGTCAAAGACCCGAGATCAAAACTCGTCAAAGACCCGAGAGCAAAACTCGTCAAATCCCTTACCTGATCATACACAATCCCGAGAGAAAAAAACTCGTCAAATCCCCGAGAGCAAAACTCGTTAAAATCCCATCCCAATTCTTCTCATTCAAACCAGTTCCGAGAGCAAAACTCGTTAAAATCCCATCCCAATTCTTCTCATTCAAACCAGTTACCAACCCCAAACACGGGAATTTAACTTGCAGTCGGCATAGAACATGCCCAAATAGTGCACACCACCTCTGGGGGCTATCCCGGAGAACGCTCACAGTCACAGGATAAATATCCTAACCATTCTAGCCCTTTGATCAAGACATCATTGGAAATGCACCTAGCCTACACCATTGCTATGGCTGGTTACACACAAAGTCCTATTAGACTAGGGCACCATAATATATCTTTCAACACTGAACTACGGCATGGTTTGATTTCACTATACGTGAATACGTAGGCAGCCTTTCAACAGAGGCACAACCACCCACATTGACACACATTCAAAAAGCGCCATCATTCCGGTCACGACACCGTCATGTTCTCATCAGCTAGCTTTGTCGTCCTGGGGGCTTCTCTTAGGCAGAAAACCTCCATCCACTCACAAAATCCATATAAATTCAAAAAAATCTAGCCACCTTTCTGTAGTGTGTCATAGTACTCGGCTCAGTCGAAGACAAGAATCTGTCAGGACTCGAGGCAATACCCACTTTGGAAATGTACCCTAAAATCAAAAATTCAGGAGAGCACTAGACTACAACAGTCTCATTACAGACTACTGCAACCCCGAATAACATATCTATCCCACTTCGATGTTCGACCATGTTGCCACTCGTCTAGGCTACAGAATAGCGCAACTTAAGAGTCTTGTTAGGTGGCCCACCCCCCTACCGAGTCACGGTCCAACCCCTCGAGAGTCCAGTCGTGTCTGTCAACTCGTCCGGTCACGCCCAGCGTCGAGTCTGTCGATAGGTCTCTCTCTTCAAATTCTCATTTTTTAAAATCTGCAAAACTTAGCCATTTGAGAAAACCCTTTTCGACAAGGTCAAATTTCGGTCTATTTAAATTGCAAATTTCTTTTCTACCCATTTCAGTTTTGAAAACCTATTTCCTAGCACGTGAGCTGCTTTCAGGACCTCGATTTCAAAACTAAGCAAAAATCATTTTTTTATTCCCCAGCGCGAGTCATATTTGTTTCACCTACATGTTGCATGCAAAATTTTATGTAACTTATACAGGTACAATTCAAGACCGCACAATTCACATAACTTCCCAGCGGCATAGACTTATACGACAAGTCCGATTCCCCACGGAGTTATCATCATCAACTCAGGTACATTTCTAGTCTCCGGCCGGCGGGCCCTTTACGCAGGTCTAATGGACCTTAAACGACCCGACCGGAAGTCTGTCAGGTCTTAATCTTTGATTGGCCTGGTAGCTACTCTGACTTTCGCCTTGTCCAAGCCTCAGTCAGAGTGGGGGCTCTGTAGACACCCACATTTTGACCGCCAGGTGTCCATAGCAGTTTTCGACAAACACCCGATGATGATCGGACGCAAACGTGCTTCAAATACTCAGAAACGGACTCAAAATCATTGGCATTTGGCTTGGGCTCATTATGGAGTACATATATCACAAAACCAACCTCAAAATCAGGCCCATTGGTCGTTTCGAGTCAAATAAGACTAATTTGGGTCGATTCCGACACCAGGGGTAAAATCGTCTTTTAGCGACCGAGTCAAAACCCGGTCAAAGATTTTCCCGAGACACGTGAGTCAGCCGTGACACCTCACACGGCTGAGTTATACTCCAATCCTACGAAAAATCAGCTACACAAAATATTAAACAAATCCGTTTAAGGATGAAATTCGATCTCAAGTAGGAATCCTATCCGAAAACCGATTCAAACACCCGACCGAGTGCAAACACTCGGCCGAGCAGCCCTCTTCCAGCCGTGTTCCCTTGCTTCTTCGACAAGCAAGTGGAATTCTCATGCCTTTCAGCTTCTTACATTTCCTATCCTAAGCGGTAGTTCAAACTCTCCTAACCAAGGTCGGGAACTCCCTATAAATAGCCCCTTGCATACAACACTTTTACATCAACTTTTTATCTATCGAATACACATGAATCATCTACCATCAATTATTTCCACACACTCATAAGCATAAAATTTAGCATCGATATACCGATATTACAAACCCGAAGGAAACCGGCCCGATACCCGACACCCTTCACACGTCACACCAAACCGAGCCACCATAACTCACCGACATCCACTCGACGCTCTTGTGCCCAAGCCACGTCCCGACGAGCCCCGATCCGAGTAAACAGAAGCATGTAGGTTGAGGGTTTACCAAACCCGATTTCTCCTTCTTCTTTTCTCCTCCTCGTCCGTCTTATTTTTTATGGGTCGGTCGTCGCTTTTTTTTTTATTTTCTAATATCGATATACAAAAACTATTTTCATATACAACATTCTTAAAAATATGATATCGATTTTCTATAATCGAATATTGTATCAAAAAGAATTATATTAAAATCTCGCCGATATTAAAAATCGTTACATCTTTTTTTCGTTCAAACTTCTCTTTACAAAACTTTTTTTAATTCCTTCCGAATACTCGATATCGATTTCATAATCGAATATCGGGTACGACGAATATCGAAAACATAAAATCGAGTATAAATTAATTCATATTTTGTATGCGATTTATCAAAATTAGCAATTTCGAACAAAAAAATAAAATCGGACAGACCCGCACGCGAGTCGCGCCACTCCCAGGCGACTCGCGCACCGGCCTGAAACCCGAGTCCTTTTTTTTTTTTAGCTTTTTCGTTCGTTTTATTTATTCTACGAAACGATTTCTAAAATTTATATCTTTTCTAAAACTATTCCGAGTATTTGATATTGATTTCGTAGTCAATTATCGAATATAACGAATATCGAAAATATTAGATCGAGTGCAAATTATGCGATATTTGTACGCGATTTAATAAAAGCATCGAATTTTCAAAAAACCGCTTTCGAAATCAGCCCGACACGCGACTCGCCGGCATCCCGGGCGAGCCGCGCGGCCGGCTGTCACACGACACATCTTTTTTTTTTTTTTTTTTTTTTTTTTTTTTTTTTCGAACTTCGTTTTTTATACAAAACAGCGTTTTTAGCAATATTTTTCAGATTTCGATTAATATTTATTTTCTCGATCTGTATATTTATTTCGTTTGCTATATTATTTTTTACAAATCGATACTAACTCGTTTGTTTATCTTGTAACAAATTCATTCTTTTTTCATCATTTGTTTTATTATACTAAAACGAATCTCACATGCTAAATTTCAACTTTGACGTTAAATTTTCATGCATTAAATCGACTTAGCAACCCATTCAATTCCTCGCATGTTTAGGAAAACAATGTTTGCATATCATTCATTGTATTACTAACGCGCGTATTAAAAAATCATTCGATATCCTAGTAGAGGCCGCTAATGTGCGGGCGGGGTTGGGTGTTCTTAGTGAACTTCCCAACACGTACCCTCACCCCTTACTTAGAACCGTGGTTTCCGGATGTCCGAATCCATTGGCAACGAGAGTCATTCAATATACGATTAACCGATCAAGTCGGCATCGGTATCGAACTGCAAAGGGACGAGCCCAATAAACTCTGACATCGGAAATGGGCCGTATTTTGTATACGGCCCACTAAGACATAGAGTGGGCTCGAACGGTTCCGAATAACCATAAAATTCGGTGGCGACTCCAACTTCGATTTAAATTTCAATTTGATCATCTCATATGGAGATTCATTCGCCCCCCCAAACCCGCGCGTGGCCGCGTCGGGGTGGACCTATGTTATGTCCACACGAAGGTCTCACGAATATGACCGGGATGATTAATCTTCAAACGTTGCCCATTAACCATAAACTTCCCGGTTTCCGGGCTTGATATCTCTATCGATCCATATGGTTGCACTCCGGTCACTTCGAATGGACCCGACCATTTTGATTTCAACTTACCGGGAAAGAGCTTAAAGCGAGAGTTGAAGAGTAGTACCTTATCACCAACGGAGAAGTCCTTACGAAGAATTCGAGAATCCTGCCATTGGCGAGTTCTTTCTTTGTAGATCTTTGAATTTTCGTAGGCCTCAAGTCTTAATTCTTCCAATTCTTGTAGTTGAAGAAGGCGATTATTTCCTACAACACTCTCGTCGAAGTTTAGCTCTTTGATTGCCCATTTGGCTTTGTGTTCTAGTTCCACCGGTAAATGACAAGCTTTACCATACACAAGACGATAAGGAGTGGTTCCAATCGACGCTTTGTAAGCCGTCCTGAATGCCCAAAGGGCGTCATTTAATTTCAATGACCAATCCTTTCGGCGTGTATTTACAACTTTCTCTAAAATTCCCTTGATTTGACGGTTGGAGATCTCGGCTTGCCCATTTGATTGAGGGTGGTAGGCTAAGGACATCTTGTGGGTGATACCGTACTTCCTAAGAAGGTGTTCAAAGGTATCCTTCCTAAAATGAGAACCTCCATCACTAATTATGGCTCTAGGCATACTGAATCTCGGGAAAATTGCATTCTTGAAAAGCTTGATTACAACCTTGGAGTCATTGGTGGGGGAAGCTACGGCCTCGATCCATTTTGAGACATAATCAACCGCGACTAGAATGTACTTGTTACCAAAAGAGGATGTGAACGGACCCATGAAATCAATACCCCAAACATCGAACAATTCAATCTCCAAGATAGGTTGAAGGGGCATCTCATTTCTTCTTGTTATATTGCCACTTCTTTGGCATGCATCGCATGTGAGAATGAAAGCTCGAATGTCTTTAAAAATGGAAGGCCACCAAAACCCGCTTTGGAGAACCTTGGCAATTGTCTTTTAATTGGCCAAGTGTCCACCATAAGATGTCGAGTGAAGGTGCTTCACAATATTATATCCTTCTTCGGCCGTAACACATCGTCGGTAAATTCCATCTACGCATCGGAGAAATAAATAAGGCTCGTCCCAATAATAGCGTCGGCTTCATGACGTAGTTTCTTCCTCTCTTGTTTGGAATAATCGTCCAGAATAAATTGAGATACTAAGAAATTGACGATATCGGCATACCAAGGTGTAATGGTTTGAACGGCCATCAAAGCCTCATCTCTCATAGCTTCATTGATGGGAATGTCATCTTCTTCATTGCTCTCTTTACTAACCGTTAGTCTACTAAGATGATCCGCTACCAAGTTCTCCGATCCGGCTTTGTCTTTAATCTCAATATCAAATTCTTGCAAAAGGAGCACCCATCGAAAGAGTCGGGACTTTGTCTCCTTTTTGGACATGATGTATCGAATCGCCGCATGATCGGTGTGAATAATGACTTTCGAACCGGTAACATAATTTCGAAATTTCTCCATGGCATAGACAACGACAAGCATTTCTTTTTCGGTTGTGGTGTACCTCGATTGGGCTTCGTCTAAGGTCTTGCTTGCATAATAAATCACATGTAGCTTCTTATCAACCCGTTGTCCTAGAACAGCACCAACGGCAAAATCGGATGCATCGCACATGATCTCAAATGAAAGATTCCAATCGGGCGCTTTGATAATTGGAGTGGTAGTGAGAGCGGTCTTTATCCTGCAAAAGGCCTCAAGACACGAGTCATCGAAAACAAAAAGGTGCATCTTTCATAAGCAAAGAAGTCAAAGGCTTGGCAATCTTAGAAAAGTCTTCAATAAATCGTCTATAAAAACCGGCGTGACCTAGAAAACTCCTCACCCCTTTGACATTTGTCGGTGGTGGCAAGTTCTCAATCACGGAGACTTTCGCCTTATCGACTTCAACTCCTCTATTAGACATAATATGACCTAGGACAACACCTTGTTCAACCATAAAATGACACTTTTCCCAATTCAAAACAAGTCTATACTCTTCACATCGAGTCAACACTTGATCAAGATTATCAAGACAAGAATCAAAAGATGTACCATGGACACTAAAATCATCCATAAAAACTTCCATGGATTTTTCAATAAAATCGGAGAAAATAGCCATCATGCATCTTTGAAACGTTCCCGGCGCATTACACAATCCAAATGGCATCCTTCTATAAGTATAGGTGCCATAGGGACATGTAAAAGTGGTTTTTTCTTGGTCATCGGGGTGATTGGGAATTTGAAGAAATCCGGAATGACCATCGAGGAAACAAAAATAAGAATGATGCGCCAATCTTTCAAGCATTTGATCAATAAAGGGAAGGGGGAAATGGTCTTTTATGGTGGCCGTGTTCAATTTACGATAGTCTATACACATGCGCCAACCGGTAATAGTCCTAGTAGAAATTGACTCACCCTTTTCTCCTTTGACAACCGTCATTCCTCCTTTTTTCGGCACAACTTGTACGGGGCTAACCCATTTACTTCCGGTTATTGGGTATATTATAATGTTAGCCTCATACAACTTGAGGACTTCCTTCATGACAACCTCTTTCATGGTGGGGTTCAACCTACGTTGACCCTCAACCGAAGGACGGTGGTATCAAGGATGATCCTATGCATGCAAACATTTGGGCTTATGCCTTGGAGGTCGGCAGTGCTATACCCGATGGCCTTTTTGTGCTTTCTTAAAATAATTAAAAGTTTTTCCAATTGAGGACCATCAAGGGTAGCATTGACGATAACGGGATAATTAGTTCCTTCAAGAAAAGCATATTTGAGGGAAAAGGGGAGTGGTTTAAGTTCAAGATTAGGAGGAAAAGATACCATACTCTTACCCACCGGTAGTGGTTCTACCTTTTCATCATGCAAACATTCTTCTTCAAGGGGTGGAGAGTCAAATGGTTCCTCTTCTTGCTTATCATCATCTATCAAGCTATACTCAACCAAACTATCAATAACTTCAATGGAATTCATTTGTTCAATCATTGGTTGTTTAAGAGCTTGAGAAAGGGAAAACTCTACCGACTTGTTCCCTATGTTAAATGACAACTTTCCATTCTTAACATCAACTATAGTACCTCCGGTAGCCATAAAAGGTCGACCTAAGATAATGGGGGTAATAGTGTCTTCGGGCATATCCATGACAACAAAGTCGGAGGAGATGAAGAACTTACCAACTTGAACGGGTACATCCTCAAGTATCCCAAGTGGGTACTTGACGGACCTATCCGCAAGTTGAATCGACATGCTAGTGGGTCTCATCTCCCCCACACTAAGTCTTTTAGCAATAGAATAGGGTAACAAACTAACACTAGCACCTAGGTCGCATAAAGCTTGATTAACAACAACATTTCCTACCCGACAAGGGATGGAAAAGCTACCGGGATCATCTAGTTTCTTTGGCATTTCGTTCATAAGAACGGCACTACATTGACCCGTGAGAGAGACACATTCTTTGTCTTCTATGGTTCTCTTTTTAGTCAAGACATCTTTCAAAAACTTAGAGTAGAGGGGCATTTGAGAAATTACCTCGGTGAAAGGTAAAACTACCTCTACTTTCTTCAACATATCCACGAAACGGCTAATTGAGCATTTTCCTTGTGTGGCTTAGCTCGCTCGGGAAAAGGCAATGGAGGGACAAAAGCGGGAGGCGGTGGAACATTGGATTCTTCTTCTTCTTCGGCTAATTGCTCCGCCTCTTTTCTTTTGGCTTCTTCCGCTTCCATTTGCTCTTTCTTCTTTCTTTGTTCTCTTAGTTCATTCTCCGCATTTTGGAGGATATCAAACTCCGCTTGTATTCCCCGGTTTTGTTTGGGGGAAGTGGGAGATGATTCTTGTGGTGCACTTGGTTGATTCACTTTGGATGGGGTAGTCTTGGTGTTTAAGTTCAAGTTCTTATATGGGTCCTCAAGTTCTTTGCCACCTCTCAAAATTACGGCATTTGCTTGGTGTGAAGGATCTCTTGGGTTTTGGGGTTGACCGGGCAAACCATGGGGTGGATGGATTGGTGCGGCTAAGGCTTTTGTTGCTTCTTGTGATTCCCAAACCTTTAGCCTTGCCTTAGTATCTTGATGTTCATTCCATAGTTGGCCAACGGTTCTATGCAAATCATTATAGTTCTCCCATGAGGGACCTCCTTGACCAAATTGAGAATTGCTTGATTGGCCATAAGATTGAGAGGGTTGATTGAATGATTGTTGATTGTAACCTTGGTTACCATGAGAATTTCCTTGGAACCCTTGATTGTATCCATGATTAAAGTGATTACCATGTTGATTTTGGTAATTGTTGTAATTGTTAGGAACATGGAAGTTGCTACCTTGTTGATTGAAGTTGCTCCTTTGATGAGGAGGCATATATGGGGGCATCTTTGGAGGACCTTGGTTAAAGGGCCTTTGTTGACTTTGATTGAATGGCCTCATTTGACTCCCTTGGGCGCGCGACATCGAATTTTGAACATTTTGATTTCCATAAGAGAAATTAGGATGAAATCTTGTGCCGGCATTGTAGGTATTAGAAAAAGGATCAAATTGAGGTCTTTGCCCATATACTTGTATAGCTTGGACTTCATTTGGCTCTTCGACATAAACTTCTTCATTAGGAATGCAAGAGCTAGAGTCGTGGCCATGATTGCCACAATGATCACATTGAACTTCCCATGTTAATAGCTTTGGAGGTGATGGTTGTCTTGGTGGAACACTCCCTTGAGTTTTGTACATACCTCTAGGAGTGGGCTTAGAATTCATGGCATCCATTCTCCTTTTCAATTCTTCAAGTTCCGTTTGGAATTTCAATTCATTAGAACTCGTAGATGAGTTCACTTCAACTTTCTTTCTAGAATCCCTCGATTGACCCATTCCAGAATCACTCCTTGCCATCTTCTCAATAAGATTCTTAGATGCCTCATCGGTGAGAGAAGAGAAGTTTCCTCCGGCGGCCGAATTGAGGTTCTCCTTGGTTCTTGATGAAAGGGTGTTGTAAGATGTTTGGGTAGTTAGCCAATCGGGTATTCCATGATGTGGACATTTGCGCAACAAGTCTCTAAATCTTTCCCAAGCCTCGCTTAGGCTTTCAAATTCATCTTGTTTAAAGGTTTGTATCTCCATGCGATATTGGTTAGTCTTTGACGGCGGAAAATATTTCTCCAAGAAGGCATTAGATAGCTGAGCCCATGTTGTGAAAGTATTAGCGGGATGGCCTTGAAGCCATCAACGAGCTCCATCTCTTAAGGTCTTCGGAAATAATAAGCGATGCAATTGACATGAAGTTAATCCATTGAGACGGGCTCCTACTAATTTTTCTTTAAATGAAGCAATGTGCTCTTGAGCATCTTCTTGAGAAAAGCCGTGAAATGTATCTTGTTGGACCGCGTTGGTCAAAGAAGCTTTCAATTCATAGTTCTCGGGTATCTCTCCGAAATCGATGGGAGAAGGTGTTTCTTCATGTGTGAGTTGAGAGTGCGAACCTAGAGTTGCCATTGGTTGGATTGGTGGTGATGGTGGATTTGGATTTGGTGGATTTGGAGAATTTGGAGGGTTTGGAGAATTTGGAGGGGATGGAATTGGTGGTGGTGTTTTCGGTGATGGTGGTGGTGGTGGTGGTGAATTTTGTGAAGTGGAAGGTATGGAATGATTGTTTGGAGTGGGGTTATGTGATGTAGAAGGTGTAGAAGGTGAATGCGGTAGGATGAGATTAAGGTTAGGAGGTGATAATGAAGGATGTGGAATGATGGTGGTTGAGTTATTTCCTCGAAAACGCAATGCTCTAAAAATCCTTTCCGGTTCTGGATCGAACCACAAGGGCGATGATGTGTTCCTGGGCATAAAACTCAATTAAACGGTGAGACTCCTAGCACCTCGCGGTACTAGGGAAAAGAGAGAAGGGAAAAGAATCAAACACAACAACTAAAAACACAATCAACTAGCCGTTCCCCGGCAACGGCGCCATTTTGATCGCCTCCCAATCGGATCGGTCGTTAACGAAGGACGGGGGATCAAACGATATTTGTAAGACTCGGAATAACACAAAAACTACTAGAGTAATCGTGGTAAGTCGAGGTCGGTCCACAGGGAACGGTGTGTGTTTGTGAAGCTTAAAGTGTCGTGTTTGATGTCTTAGAAGGGGGTTTTTCTGGGGGTCGAGTCTTAAACTGTGGGAATATCTAGAGAAATAGCTAAGGGTGGTCAATCTAGGGAAAAGGTGTTAGGGAGAAGTCGGGATTCGGTACTTGGAGTCTAAGAAGGTCGGAATCGAGTTTTTGTCGCAATATTGATAAACTCACCTAAAATCCCGCTTTCGCGGCGAATGAGGGTAAGTCCCTAGTCATGGTAATTTCTACCCCGAGTTTCCCCATATTGATAGAAATTAGTCAAGGTCGGTCTAGTTAGCCGGACTAAAACAACAATGACACAACACCATAAATAAGATAAACCAACATGCAAGCAACCCACCAACATCCCTATATTCAAATAAACCAAGCCCTCATCCCTAAACTCCCCAACAAGAAATCTACTCACACATCATTATGGAAATCATCACAACATGCATATTAATTAGATCTAAACAAGATGATGATGAGAAAACAACGCAAAAACTAAACTAGAGATTAGAGAGTGGAAGAGAATTATATCAACTATGTAGATCTATAAGAAATAAGAAGATATCATAGATAAAGATTGAATCTTTGATCAATAAAATGGAGAACTTGTCATTAATCCTCCAATAAACCCAACAAATCTTCAAATAAAACTTGAATAATCTTCTTACAACCTTGAAATCTAAATAATTGTTGATGGAAACTTGTAGATCTACTATTAATTACTATGTAAACTACTAGAATTTTGAGGATTTTTCTAGATTACTACTACTAATGGATGGTGTAATAGGATGGTGGAATGGTGTAATGTCCTCCCTCCTTAGCACAAAGGAGAGGTGAGTTAGGCAATGAATTAGGGTAACATATATATAGTAATCTCTTAATGGATCCTTAACCTAAAGCCCAAATCCAACTTTATGCTCCATTAGTGAGACAATCTCCCTTTGCATCTCCATGGGGTGAAACTTTGCCCTGCGGACTTGACGATAATTCCCATCGGGTGAAATTTTCGCCCGGTGAGATTTTCTTCCATTTTTCGCGTTTTCGGCACTTCTTCCCATCGGGTGAAATTTCACCCGGT
This sequence comes from Agrostemma githago, assembly GCA_958450325.1. Taxonomy (NCBI): domain Eukaryota; kingdom Viridiplantae; phylum Streptophyta; class Magnoliopsida; order Caryophyllales; family Caryophyllaceae; genus Agrostemma; species Agrostemma githago. Next base: position 60,091,337 of record OY288254.1, read on the forward strand.
GGGCGAAATTTCACCCGGTGGGGAGTTCTCGGAAATTCTTCGGGAGGCATTTTTCACCGTCGGGTGAAATTTCGCCCGGTGGTGTCTCACCGGGTGAAATTTCGCCCGGTCATTTTTCCTGGCCTCGAATCTTGTCTCATTCTTCGTTTGTTCGATCGGATGGCTTTAAACTTTAAGTTGTGTGCTTTGCTCTTTGGACGGTTTTCCCTTCTCTTGTGCTCGTGGAAGCTCAATCGTGATTTTTGTAGCAAAACCTACCAAAATTGATAGAAAAATTACCAAAAACACGTAAAACGCACAAGAGGGACACTAATGCGAGAAGTACGCTAAATATGGCGATAATCGCACTCAAGACTCGCAAAACGAGGGAAAAACGGGTCTAAATTGAGGGAAAAACTGTCTAAATTTAGCACACAACAGTGAATGACCAACATCACCATATTAAGGACGAGAAAGGAGGAGGAGTCGAGGTTTTGCACCTCGATACAGTCACCAACTGAGCGAGGTGACTACGGTCGTGCGGGACCTTAAACCAGCGCTGACCGGGAGGCAACCCGGATTGTAAAACATTTGTACCTGCATTTAGTTATTTAGAGCATATTTAATTTTCTGCATTATAGATTCTGTGAGGGTGAGAACGAGGGTCTAAAGGTTTGAATTGAGTTTTGCAGAGAACAGGTTGTTACGGAAAACTGGAACTGGACAACAATAGTCGACCGACTATTCTAATAGTCGGACGACTATTCCTACAATCGGCCGACTATTCTGGCAAAAGTCGCGCACCTTGGCTGACAATTTCCGTCAAATAAGTTTTTTCTCTCTTTACTCTACTTCAGTTACTTTTAATTTGAAATAAACTCCTAAACCCTATTTTCTTACTCCTTCCACCTACCTCCATCCTTACCTTCATCTTCTTCATATCAAATCTCCACCTCCATCCTCAAACCCCTACCTATCTTCTTCTCTCCGATCCTTCCCTTTTTCTTCTCTAATCTTTTCATCCTTTGCTAAGTTCTTGTCTCTATTGAAATTGTAACTACCTTCCAACCATTCAAGTAAGTTTTCTTGTTCTTCATTTTCTGTTTTCTGTCTAGCTACTGCCTCGCTGACATTGTCGTACATTTCGCTGCTTCGTTCTCTGCTGTCCGCCGGAGTCGCCGACCATCGGAATAGTCGGGCGACTATTCTGATAGTCGGACAACTATTCCGATAGTCGGACGACTATCGTGTCTGTCGGGCAATTTTTTTCGCGATTGCTGGGTTTCTGCCGCGACTGTTCAGAATCTGTTTTCAGGCCTGAATTTCAGGTTTCGACCTGGTTTTTCTGGGATTTATGTTATTACTCATATTGTTTACCCAAATTTGTTGATTTCATCCACATTATAGTGTTTTTACCCAAATTTCAGTTATGAAATGAGGGTTTTTGATTTCAATTGATTTGGGGGTTTTTGTGTGAGTAGTACACTATTCTGATTTTTGCTATTTCAGGTAAAAAAGGATGCAAAAAGACAACGCCGGGGGAGCACAAGGCGTCGGGTCAACATTAGCCGAGAGTCAGCGCCAACTCAAGACCTCGTTCCATTTCCCGAGGAGAGCATACCGGAATACCCTAATATTCAGTTTGCCTCGGCTGATCAGAGGGAGCGCTTTGTCCAGTTGGCAGCTCTTAAGGTAACCCCGACACGGTTCCTAGACCGTGAGCTCTTGGGCAGGTTAGACATTTATCAGCCTGTGGTTGACTTACTTAATGGCACTGGTATGAGTGGGCTAATTTATATGCTTGAATTCACGTATAAGGGTCTTACTCTTGAGTTTTTTTAGTAGTTTCAATTTCTTTAGTGACATGAACTGGGACACACCATGCATATTTTTTAGACTCTTTAACACGAGTTTTTCTAGGACCGTTCGCGAGTTCGGTCAACTTTTAGGTGTCACTAGCGAAGGGGACTCAATACATCCCCCTCGCCGTCTAGCCAATGATATCTGGTCTTGCATTACTGATCGTAATACGGGTCGTAAGCGGGGTAACGAAGTCCATCACCCGGCCATCCGATACTGGCTTCGTCTGATAGGGTGCACCATTTACGGACGTACTGAGTCGAACAATGTTAATGCTGATGAGTTAGAGAGTCTAGCGGGCTATCTAAACATAGATAGCGAGCGGCCATATGTCATGAATGTGGCCGCCCTTGTTGCCCACCATTTCCAACATATCGTAAATGGGCTTATTTCTGTCATTCATTGTGGGGGTCTCGTTTCCCACATCGGTCGTAGGCTATTTCCGGACTTCCCGTACGGGGAGGAACCTATAGGACACGATTTTCCATCTGCCACGCGACTCGAAAGTCGCCTTTTGAACTTTTCTGTCCTTAGGAGTCTTCATTGGCTAGGTCTTGATTTGCGTTGGCGCATAGCTAAGGATGAGTCGGTATACTTCCTTACAATCTACCACCTCTTACCCCCTTCCCCTATCTCCTCTTTGGTCCTGATAGGGACCCTCCACCCTATCCCTCCTATTTGCTACCACTTAGGAGGGATCTTCAGACCCCGACACACTTCGCACTCGAGACGGGTGGACCGTCTCGACCTCCTCGACAATCTCGAGGGGGTGGCCGATCGACTAGCCATGCATCACATACACCATCTTTTGCGGCTGGACCTTCGGTCCCACCACGGCCTCCTTATGCATATCCATATACTGATTATTCTAATGTGCCTGCATTTCCTGCCCACTTTGTGCCTCCTCCGCCATATGTTACACCTGCGGTCCTCGACCAAGCGGCGGTCCCTGGAATGCTTAATGAGTTGTGCCACCGGATGGCAACGGTACAGCTAAATCAGGCACTTGCCGACTTTCCATGTTACAACAATGGAGTGCAGATCGACCTGATCTCTCCTACGGGTTGGCACCCGACTTACTACACTTACCCCAAGGGAGGCTATGGTAACAATGTCGGGAATGAGCAGAGAGATGACGAGGAGGGAGATGACGATGATGGAGATGACGATAGTGGAAGTGGTGATCAGGAGGAGAGCGGTGACGAGAGCTCCGAGTAGGACGGTTTGGGGAGGTCTCCATTTGTATATATCTTGTAAGTAGTTCTTCTTTTTCTTTTTGCACTTCCATCGTTTCGCATTCCTTCCCCGTATTTATTGTTGCCTCTTATTGTTTGCTGTACACAATGAGGGCATTGTGTGATTTGGTTTGGGGAGGGTATGCTTCTGTCTGTTTTAATCCATCTGCATATTTCTTGCATTTCCGTATGAATAAAAAAAAATCAATCAAAAATATGTTTTTGCATCTAGTCGAGTCTTAGTCGAGTCGGAATGCTATGTAGCGATGATGATATTGCTTTTATGTCTTATTTTGTATATAATTACATGCGGCATTCTTGCATCTTTGGTTAACGGTACTGAACGAATAAACTTGACTCATTGTTGGCAAACTACTCAGATTTGTAAGGAATTAGAGCCTTAAACTGATGACATTCATGATCAGTTTCCTTTAGGTTGAGAGTAGTACTCCTTATGAGACATGTAATATCAAACTGCATAAGCATGGCATTCGTCTCTTAGGTACCTGTACGTTTTTGACTTGTGGTTTGGACATGTGCGAAAAAAGGCAAATCCTTTCTTTTAATTAATCCCCATGAGCCTCATATAGCCAAATTGACCTGTTTGACCCGTTTTTCAACTACATGCCATATATTGCCTACCCTAGTCAAGCTAGTAGATTAGTTTGACGGAATTGTTTTTACCGGGTTGATTGTGGTACCGTGATGATTGAAAAAATAGAGGGGGAATTGAAGAAAAAAAGGGGTTGAAAAGAAAAAAATCAATGAGAAAAAAATCTTGAATGAAAAAGAAAAAAAAAAGGAAAGAAGAAGAAAAAAATGAAGTGAAACTAGAAGAAGAATGTGTTTTTGCTATGAGAAAAGAATTGATCTCTCTAATTTCATAGTTATTGGTGAGAAGCGGTTTTTATAAGTCGCTTGTTATTATGCCTAATTTCTTCGACTAGAGTTTGGTGAGAACGGAATGAATTTTATGTTGGTTATAGTTGTACTAGCTTGGCTTTTACCTCCACATATCCATATCGTTTTGCCCCTTCTTACCCGATTAACCTCACTTTATACCATACGTAAGTCCTTGGCACGTGTCTTTACCCGATAAGATGCGTATGTACGGTTATTGGAGATTGATTTCATGTTAGATTGCATGCATGTTCTTGTAGGTCGCAGTTTAGGTGAGTGCTTTGTTTTTCCATTTTTACATAAACTCACAATATTACCCGATTTGTGTGATGAGCGATCCGTGAGAGTCCGACATAGACGAGTCTTGCAAGGTTGAAGGTTCAGTACTGTTGTCATTGGTCAAGCTTGTTGTATGTCGTTGTTTACATTTATTTTAATCGTTGCGCATTAGTTTAGGTGACTTTGGAGCATATTCCGCTATGAGCTATATACATTCCATTAGGATTGAGTTATCGTTTTGTGCTTGCTTGAGGACAAGCAAGGGTTTGGTTTGGGGAGATTTGATGCGCGTATTTTATATACACTTTTTATGCCTTTTATACGCGCATTCTCGTGTTTATTGAATAGTGAAAACTATTATTTTGCCCTGAATTGGCTACTTTGTGGTGTGTATTGTCCTTTTGCAGAAACGGAAGACAAAGGAGCTAAAACGAACCAAAACCGGGCCAAAGCGAAGCTGGAAGGAGATGTTCGCTGAACTGGATGATAGTCGACCGACTATTAAGATAGTCGGCCGACCATGACGATAGTCGACCGACTATTACTATAGTCGGCCGACTATTACTATAGTCAGGCGACTATTCTGGAGCTGCAGAGATCAAGTTTATGAATCAATAGTCGACCGACTATTACAATAGTCGGCCGACTATTTCCTGGGCCGCAGACAGATTTCCTATTCAGCAAGTTATTTCCTAAACCGTTTTAACTCATCCTAAGCTGTATAAATAGGGCTTTTCAGTCACTTTTAGGGAAACACAACTTACTACTCTTTAGATTTCTTTTAGACTTCTTCTCTATTTTTATTCTCTCTAGTTTAATTTCTTCCCAAAACTCGGTTATTGTAAGAACTTTTGGATTCGAATCGCCTTCGTTCCTTTGATAATTTTATTAATCTTCCTTCCTTCTTCTTTGTTCTTGATTGTTTTCTTCTTCATATTTAATTATTCTTAATTATTGTTTTATACTTGTCGTAAATTTATTATTATTCGTAATGTTTAATCTAGTAGATTCTTTTATTAATCTTGTTGCTCTTAATTTAATTATGAGTAGCTAATTTCCCTCGCTAGGATTTAGGGGATCTGCGAATTGAATATGGTCGCTAAATAATTTATAGATCTGTCAATAATATTGTGTCTGAGTTGTCAATTGTAGCATTTAATTGAGATTAATTGATTAAGTCGACGTAATTGATTAATTGAATTCGGTAAACTTGAACCTAAGATCGGAAGCCTGGTAAAAGTTAGACCTGCTACAACACATTAGTTTGCCCTAATAAGATCGGAAGCCTTTAGACGCATGCTAGGGTGAATAGCGGACCGGAAGGACCTTTTCAATACCCCTTGGACCAATATCTGCGACAGACCTGTGATTTAGACCGTGACCATATGAGATTCGCAGTGAACCGACAATCCTAGTTTTCTCTCCATATATTTATTCATCTTAAATTCATCTTATTTTATTTTAGTTATTTCTTCACTTTTAATTCTCTTTCCTTCACTACTTTAGTTTAGATAAACACAATTAAAAACCCCCGATTTTGTTACGTAGATAGACTTTAATTACGAGTTGAATTTATTTGTCTCCCTGTGAATTCGATCCCGACTTCCCTAGCTATATTTTTAGTTAGACCGTAGTTGGTTATTTTTGATAGGTATACGACTAGCTTATCACTCGACATGGGGTATCGACATAATCGGGAAAATAAATCCCTCTGGTACTGGTGGGCACTGCTTTATTTTAGTAGCTATCGACTATTTCACCAAATGGGTCGAAGCTGAATCATATCGCATTCTCAATGCTAAGCATGTCGCCAAGTTTATCCAGAACAAGATAATATGCCGGTATGGGATTCCTTATGAATTTATCAGTGATCATGGGACCCATTTTCAAGCCGAGACTGCGGCCCTGCTGACCAAGTATAAAATTCAAAGGCATATGTCCTCGCCTTACCGTCCCCAAACAAATGGAGCAGTAGAGGCGGCCAATAAAACAGTTGTCACCATACTAAAAAAGATGGCTGATAATTACCGGGACTTGCCCGACATAATACCTTTTGCCCTATGGGGATACCGAACGTCAATTCGCACCGCAACCGGAGAGACGCCGTATTACCTAACCTATGGGATGGAGGCAGTCCAGCCAGTTGAGTTAGAGGTACCATCCCTCAGAATTCTGCTAGAAAGCCAAGTGCCCGAAGCTGACTGGGTTCGAGCACGGTATGACTCGTTGGTTCTACTAGACGAACGATGATCTCGTGCCCTCAATAATATCCAAATCTACCAGAAGAGGATCCAACGGGCCTTCAACAAAAGAGTAAGGCCCAGGAACATTAAAGAAGGGGATCTAGTCCTTAAGTCTATTCGAGCTTTACTACCAGTTAACCCAAGGGGAAAGTTCAAACCCAATTGGGCTGGGCCATATCTGGTAAAGAAGATCCTATCAGGGGGAGCAGTGATGCTGACGGACCTGGACGGGAATGAGTTCGGCAACCCAACCAACCTGGACCAGCTGAAACGTTACTACCCTTAGCCATTTCTCAATGTCATTAGCAAAATTTATCAAAATCATTTTTTACAAAAAAGCAAGTCAATAAACTAGAATCATTTATTCTACTGTCGCAAACATCTTGAACCAATAGTCTTGATGTAATTCGAGATTGCAAATTTACTAAGGCCTGAACTACGTTTGGTTTGATTCTGCTAATCGCGGATACGTAGGCAGCCCCTCAAAAGGGCACAACCAATGCAATCGAGAAAAGACAGGAGCGGTTTAATAATAAACTTCTTTTATTAAATACCAAAAAAATCCCGATAAACTCGGGAAATTACAAAATGCAGGAATTCAAAAAAAAAAAACATACAAAAAAGAAGCACACAACGTAATAATATTTAAATAATAATAAAGCTAAGGGTTATTTAACAGGAATAATACCAACTTTGGGTGGTATTCCATAAATAAAACCAACTTTAATTAATTCGGGAATAAAATCATTTATGGGATATATTATACACGAATGAAATTGCCTCTTAAATAACCGGTTGTAGTCGGTTTTTGTGGGTCCCATACTATTAATTATCACACATCTTCATCTTCTTCGTCACAACAAACTCGATTTTCCCCTAAACTCACATCATGTCTGATAAATGAACCTTCATAATTAACAAAACTTCAAGGTCACAAGTCTTCATGGATCAACCTACGTTTTTAATCAAGTCAATTAAAAAGAACAATAATAGGACATTTAAACCCCTAAATTAAACCCAGAATAGGAAAACCCTAAATTAATAAGAAAACCCAGAAAAATTGATTTGGGTAAAATGAAAGCAATACTCACCATTGACATTGCCGATGCAAATGATTGAGGAATGAACTTCTTTACAGCTATAACCCTTAAAAAAGAATTTTCGACAATATTAATAGCGATTTTTGACAAAGTTTAAGGAAAATAAACAAGCAAAAGTTTCGGAAAATAATTACCTTCGACAAGATGAGAAGAAAATGAAGTGAAACAGAAGATGAATTGACGAATAAGAAGATGAAATGATGAAATGAATTGAGGAAGAAGATGAAGATGAAGTTTGAAGTTAAAAAGTTGAAAATTAATGGAGTTAAACGTGTGAGTTTACTTTTGTCAGTCAGTAATAATTGTATTAGTGAAATATGACTGGGACAGGCGGTAGCAGGTAATGATATTCCATTCGTGTATAATGTCCGGTAATGATATAATTCATGTTTTGGTAAAAATTTACCGGGTCAACGATTTAAGTCGCGGGTCAAAGCAATCGTCCTATAACTACGGGTTGGTGAAATCGAGACGAGTCTAGAAATCAAAGAACAACGAAAAAACAATGACACACAAGGTTTTGGTGACGCGGAAACCCCATGAGGGAAAAACCGCGGGGGGAGTCGGAATCCCACCAAGAGTCTACTATGAATGTAAAAAGAACAAGGAAAGGAATACAAGAATGGATGTTTTCTATGTGGTTAACTACTAGTGTTTGCCGTAGAGTATGCTTGGAATGGTTGTGGTTGAATGATCCTTCTTCCATGCTCTTCTTGCCTTTATAGTGCCCTCAACCGTTGCCCCTTTCTCTCAGGATCTTCCCCCCTTAATTCTCCTTGAATGTATGAGATCTCCTCCTCTTAACTCCCTTATCTGCCGTTATGCTCTTCCCCTTGATCCCCTCCTAATTAATGGGAGGGTTTCCCCATTTGTAGGGGAGGTTAGTCTCCTTCCCTCTTGGGTTGGATTTTATCTTTCACATGTTGGGCCTCCTTTTAAATAAGTGGCCCACCGTCTTACTTCATGTTTCACTCGACTCATTGTTGTGTGTAATTTCGGGTTTGTTCGACTTGGCGTCTTCTGAGTACTTGACTTCCATATTTTAGTCTTTGACCTTGACTCTTTTATTGTTGACTTTCGACCTCTGACTTATTGTCTGTCCACTCGGGTTTTGCCACGTGGTATTCCTAGAGTGCAAATTTTTGGCCCGAACAGATGCCCCCAAATTTCCGACTAACTTCTTTTTAGGCGGGAATTTCCGTTCCTTCGCAGATAGCTTCTGGTGTCTATTGATCGATTATCTTTCAAAAAGCAGATGCCTTCAACTACCCAATTAATGCTCCTACTCTATTCACTTGTCTTATCAACTTCCTTCTCCCAATTACCTTTTACTCTTCCTCACTCTCATTTCTTTTTACCCTTTCTTACCCTAACTACTCCTTCCTTATCCTCCAAAAATTCAAAAAAGCGCTCCTCATTTTGCACATCCGTTGCTGCTGTGGTGATAACTCCGTACTTTCCGTCACTATTTTCAGGTGATTCTCTTCTTTTGTAGTGATTTCCTACCTTTCCCGCTTGTTTTATTCACATGGCTCCTAAATCTGATTGCTCGAAATCCCCGACCCGGGCTTCGTCGTCATCGTCTCCTTCCTCTTCCCCAACGTTATTCCCCTCTACACTTACCCTTAGTCCTCCTCACTCGTGTGACTCCTGCTATACTGAGAGAGATCTTTCTACCATCAGGGAGATTTTCGGCTTTCAAGAGAGTGTAACCATTCACGTTCCCCTTCGTGATCAGAAGGCGGATTTTCTCCGTCCTGGATGGACTTGCCTTTACGCTTATCCTTTCCGTCTGGGCCTTAGGTTCCCCTTTCCCGAGCTGATTCGTGATTTCCTTTCCTTCCATCGCCTTCCCCCTTGCCAATTGACGCCACATGCTTGGCGTCTCCTGTTGTGTTTCTGTGCTATGAACCTTCGATATAAAAGGGGTATTACCTTGGGTGATGTCTCTTCCGTCTACCGGGCCAGATCTGTTGGGAATGGTTTGGTGACCCTTCGTCAACAGGAGGGTATGGAGTCCTGTATCTCTTTTCCCGCCAATCCCCCAGATGCCAAGTGGTATAGATATTTCATTTTCGTGAAGATTGATAGTATTTCCTCTTCTGCTGCCAGCTACCTCTTTTCCCCTTGGAAGCCTGCTGAAGGTACGAGTATCTTTCCTCTCTCTGGATTTTCTTTGCGGGTTCATTCTTCTTACTGAAACTGTGGTGCAGACCTGAAGGAACCTTATTATGACTCCGAGGATTCTGACTCTCTGTCTCGCCTTTATGGTCTGGCGCCTGAGCTTCGGTCCTTCTGTCATTTGGTGAGCCCTCTGGGGGTTAACTCCTCTTCCTATGTCTCCACAGGGGAGGACTCTGCTGGCACCACGTCTTCAGGTATACTCTGCTCTGATTTTGGTTAGAGTGTTTTATCTTAAACTTGATTTTGAGGTTTGCCTTTCGTCCTTTTCTTAGGGAATCCTAAGCTTCGTACGACCTTGAACCGACTGACCTCCTCAAGGAGGAAGAAAATGCTCGTTAGTTCTTTGCCCAAAGGGAAGTCCAACTCTACTTCATCCGCTTCTCTTGGAGTCAAGCGAAAGCGTGCTTCTTCTCCTGGAGACACTTCTGCTGGGAAATCCCCGGTGGCTGGAACTTCTGCTTCTATCTTTGACTCTGCCCCCCAGTCAGCAGACACTATGGCCTCTGCATTAATGCTTAAGTTCCCCAATGATTTTGGCTTCCTTAAGTCTCAGGAGGATTGGGCGGCTCTGGATCAGTTGTTATTTCCCGTCCCTGAAGCTGCTATGGATAGGAGATCTCTGAGGGACCTGACTGATCTGTTAACGGAGCACACCTTCGAGGTATTTACTTCTTTATCTTATTGTCGAGCGCGATTTTCCCTACCATACCTTGACTTGCTGTGGCTCTGTTTATGCATTGTAGCTGGGTATATATTTGCGCAGCGTTGTGCCCCATCTGGCGGTCGAGGTGGACTCTCTCAGGGACCAAAGGGATGGTCTGCGGAGCAAAGGAGGAAGTCTCCAAACTGGGCGGGGAGCTAGAGCAGGTAAGGAAGTTGCTGGCACATGAGAGGGGCCGTCGTGAGGTTGTGGTGGGTGAATTATCCCGAGTTCAGGAAGTCAATACTTCACTAAGGGAGCAGATCTCCAAGTTGAAGCGGATGTTGACGGATGCTTACGGCTGGGCGTCTCTGCAGACTCGAATAGAAATGATGGAAGCTTATTCGAGGGGTGAACACGAATCCTGGGATCTATCAGCTGAGAAAGAAGAATTAGCGGAGTGCTATCCCGTGGCACCTGATCTGGACCTTCTTGCTGACGAAGAGGAGGAAGCTGTGGGTGAGTCGACTGCTTTCATCTCTTCAGATCAGAGGCCTGAGAGGGTTGGCGAAGCTGCTCAGGAGCATGCTATTACACCCACTGTCGTAGAACCTCTTGTCTCCTCGTCCCCAGAAGGGGCTGGTGTCTAGGCTCCTTTCTGTCTGCTGAATCTGCTTGTTTGTCCTGTGTGGCACAAAAAATACTTTAGTTTCAAACTTTGTATTTTGAATTTTCTTTATCTTTACCCAAGGGGTAATGTATTTGTTGACTACTTTGTGGTGCTTCGTATTCGACTGTTTGATTATGACTGTTTGTTTTTTTAATATGATCGTTTGTTGTAGTTTTGTCTGACTACCTTCTGTTGTATGCATGCCTTATGTATGTATGGTCGACCTTTGATATAGTGGTGGCCTGGGGTTTAGTTCGCCCACTTAGTCGGAGGTGCCACGCTTTGCGTGGGTGCTAAGTGGCGCAGGAGACTGTAATGTCCTGGTTGTAGGCACTTAGTCACAAGACACACGCCTCTGCAGAAGTTGTGCACTCCACCAGGTTAGTCACCAGCTTGAGGAGAACTGAGAAGATTTTGACCAAGATAGGGAATGCAGTGTTTGAAGACATGTGTTGACGAAGAATTGAATTTTGAAAATGTGTGCAAAAAAAATTTAAATTTTGGTGCTAAAGAAAATTGAATTTTGACGACACACGTAAAAAGGAAATCGAAATTTTATCTAATTTAAATGCGTGGAAAAAAATTTGAATTGGGCGAAAAGAATGAAAAATAGTAGATACATGCTTGCAAGGCTTGAAAAAGATTAAACCTGGGTTCTGGTGGAGGTGCACTTGGCAGAATAGATGCCACGTTTCTGACGGCAGTGGCCTGGATTGCTGGTGGCTGTGGCCCTTCTCAGAAGAAGTATTTCTTTAAGTGTATGATGTTCCATGGCTTTTGGATGATTTTCCCCTCCATGGTCATAAGTCGGTAGGCTCCATTCCCAACTACCTTCTCCACTTGGTAAGGTCCTTCCCAGTTGTAGGCGAACTTTCCTGCTCGTTGGTTCCTGGTGTTCTGGAAGACTTTTCTGAGGACTAGGTCTCCTTCCTGCAGGATTCTGACTCTGACATTCTTGTTGTAACTTCTGGCGACTGTCTGTCTGTAGGAGGCCATCCTTATCTGAGCATCGGTCCTGAGCTCATCTACAGTATCCAAGCTGCTTGCCATCTCCACCTGGTTCCTGTCTTCTGTTATGCAACCGTATCTGTGGGTAGGCACTCTCACTTCTGAAGGGATGACCGCCTCAGCACCAAAGACCAAACTGAAAGGTGTTTGTCCTGTAGCCACCTTGGGTGTAGTTCTGTCAGACCACAACACCAAGGGGAGTTCCTCTGCCCATCTGCCCCCTGCCTCCTCCAGCATTCTCTTCAGGTTGTCTATCACAATTTTGTTGCTAGACTCCGCCTGACCATTGGACTGAGGGTTTCTGGGGGTAGACTTGCTTAGTGTGATGTTCCACCTGGCGCAGTAGGCCTCCATCTTTTTGCCAATAAACTGGGATCGTTGTCGCAGATGATCTCTGAAGGAATGCCAAACCTGCAGATAATGTTACGTTTTATGAAGGATATAACCTGCTTCTCAGTCACCTGAGGGAATGATTCTGCTTCTATCCACTTGGAGAAGTAGTCTGTCATGGCCAACATAAAGACTTTGTTTCCTGGAGCTCTTGGTAACTTGCCAACAATATCCATCCCCCACTTCATGAAGGGCCAAGGAGAAATTATTGGGTGCAATGGTTCTGCTGGCTGGTGGTTGACCGGTGCATGTCTCTGGCAGGCGTCACATTTCTTAACATACTCTCTGGCGTCTTTGCGCATTGTCGGCCAATAGTAACCTTGGTGGAGTGCTTTGTTGGATAGACTCTTGCCCCCTGCATGATTTCCACACTCACCGCTGTGGAGATCATGCATAACCACCTCTGCCTCCTGCTGACTCAGGCACCTCAAGTATGGTCCAGCGGCTGATCTTTTGAATATGACACCATCAATGAGGGTGTACCTGGACGCTTTCATCCTAAAACTCCGGGCTTCCTTCTTGTCTGCTGGCAGAATATCGTTTTGCAGCCATTCTTTGTAGGGTTTTCTCCAGTCGGAAATTTCTTCTTGTTCTGCTGAGGTGCTGCAGACTCCTGCTTTCTGCAGCCAATGCGACTCCTGGTCTGGTGAATCTTCCTCCTCTCCAGGCATCTTGTGCTCCTGTGTACCCTTCCAAACTGCTGGCTCCAGGACGTGAACAATGGGTATGGTGGAAACTATGCCTGGTTTGAAGGTTGCCCCCAGGGTAGCTAGGGCGTCTGCTTCCACGTTCTGTTCCCTAGGGATTTGATTGATTGAGAATGCCGCGAACCTAAGGGAGAGATCCTTTGCCACTTCAAGGTAAGACACCATCTTGGAGTCCTTAGCTGCATACGAACCATTTATGTGGTTGACTATTAGCTGGGAATCGCTGTATGCCTCTAGGCGCTCGATTTTGAGGTCTAGAGCTAGCTGGAGACCCAAGATTAGAGCTTCATATTCTGCCTCGTTGTTTGTTGTTCGGAACTCGCACCGTACTGCTTGGACTATGAGATCCCCCTATGGAGACTTCAGAACTAATCCTGCTCCAGATCCTCGCATGTTGGAAGCGCCATCTACATTTAGCTTCCACACCTGTTCGCCTTTGTCCTCCTCAAGGAGGAGGATGTCTTTCTCTGCCTGGGTCTGCAGTGCTGGGCTGAAGTCGGATACGAAGTCTGCTAACGCCTGGGATTTTATTGCTGTTCTGGGGACAAATTTCAGGTCTAAGCCGCTCAAGTGTATAGACCACTTGGCCATTCTTCCTAATAACTCAAGTTTTCTCGTAATAGCTTTTAGTGGATAATTTGTTATTACGGAAATAGCATGCGATTCAAAATAAGGTCGAAGCTTATAAGATGCTGTAACGAGTGCAAGTACAAGTTTTTCAAAGGATGTGTACCTGGTCTCTGCAGGGAGCAGAGACTTACTGACATAATATACCGGGTACTGTGCTCCTTCGTGTTCCTTGACCAGTACTGCACTAACGGCTACCTCAGTTACTGACAGGTATAGGAAGAGCTGCTCTTCAGGTTCCGGTTTTGACAGCAGAGGTGGACTGCTGAGGTAGTGCTTCAGGTCGCTGAATGCCTTCTCGTGCTCTGTTGTCCAATCGAACCTTTGGGCCTTCTTCAGGATATCATAGAACAGCCGACATCTATCTGAAGACCTGGAGATAAATCTGCTCAGAGCAGCAATTCTTCCAGTCAGCTTCTGCACGTCTTTTGGCTTCTGTGGGGATTCCAGCTGGAGGATGGCTTTGATCTGCTCTATGCTAGCTTCAGTTCCCCTCTGGGTCACCATGTATCCCAGAAACTTCCCACACGACACTCCAAATGTGCATTTTGAAGGATTTAACTTCATCTTGTACTCCCTCAAGGTGTTGAAGGTATCCTCCAAATGTGTAGTATGTTGCGAAGCTTGCTTGGATTTGACGACCATGTCGTCAATATATACCTCCATCGTGTCCCCAATCTGTCTCTTGAACATCTTATTGACTAGTCTCTGGTAGGTGGAACCTGCATTCTTCAGACCAAAAGGCATTACGTTGTAACAATATATACCTCTCTCAGATCTGAAAGCTGTCTTTTCCTGGTCTGCTGGATGCATCTTGATTTGGTTGTACCCACTCCATGCATCAAGAAAGGTTAGCATCTCGTGGCCTGCTGTAGCATCCACCATGGCATCTATGTGTGGTAGGGGGAATGGATCTTTCGGGCATGCTTTGTTCAAATCGGTGAAGTCAACGCACACCCTCCACTTACCATTCTTCTTTGGGACCACCACCACATTAGACAGCCATTCTGGATACCTCACCTCCCTGATTTTCCCAGCAGCCAGCAGATTGTCCACCTCCTGATTTATGATTTGATTTCTCTCTGGGGCAAATTTCCTTCTCTTCTGCTGGACTGGTTTGTAGCTTGGGTCCACACTTAGCTTGTGGGTGATAACGCTTGGATCTATACCTACCATGTCATCATGCGACCAAGCAAAACAATCCATGTTAGTTTTTAATAATTCAATGAGGTTTTGGCGGATATTACCTGTGCATTCTGATCCGATTAACACTTTCCGCTCTGGATGTTGCTTGTCCAAGCTGACTTCATCCAACTCCGCCTGAGGTGGTTCTACGTACTCCTGCAGAGGCAGATGAAGGCTCTTTAATTGCTATGCTGGAGGACTTGCAGTTTTCTTGAGGGCCACCTTATAGCAGTCTTTCGCCTCCTTCTGATCTCCATTGATCTTCTGCACTCCCCAGGGCGTAGGGAACTTCAGGCATTGGTGGTAAGTTGAGGTAATTGCTTTCATCTCATGGATCCAGGGCCTCCCCAGAATCACGTTGTAGGTGGAGGGTCCATCAATGACTAGGTATCGTACTTGCTTATTCACTCCTCCAGCATAAGTAGGAATGGTAATTTCCCCTAGAGAGTGCTTGGTTTCTCCACTGAAACCTACCAAGGGAACCGCCTTCCTGGTCAGATCCTTCTCGCTAAATCCCATGTTCTGGAGGGTTTCTAGCATGATGAGGTTGACTGAACTTCCAGTGTCCACCAGAATCTTCTTCACAGTGCAATTTCCTATGGAGAGGGTAATTATTAGGGCGTCATGGTGCATCTCTGGGGTGGCTTTTCCATCAGTTTCGTCAAAGGTGACAGCTGGGAGATCTTTGCAACTGATTCTGCAGGAATGCTCTGGTCTGTCTCCTATGGTCTGGGAAGCATGCCTCTTGGCTGCTGAGTAGGTCAACCCGCATAATTCCGATCCTCCTGTGATCACATTGACAATTCTGGTACATACTGGAGGTGGAGAAGACAATACTTGGTCTACTGCATTTATCCTGCTGGAGTTTCTAGACACGAGGTGGTCCAGATTCCCTTGATCATACTGGAACTTAACTTCCCTCCTGAGCTGAACACACTCATCGGTATGGTGTCCAATGTCGTCGTGGAATTCGCACCTCTTGCTGGCATCTCTTCGGTCATGGGTGTACTCCTGTCTCCTGGGCCACCTGACTAAGCGTCCTAACTCCCTCAGGGCCCTGAGTACCCCAGCCAGGTTGGTGGAAAATCCGTACTCGCTTACTTTGGGTGGTAACCCCGGATTATTCTTCCCGTCTTTGTCCTCAGAGACCTTGCTTACGTTCCGGGCGTAGGGCTTTGATCTCTCACCCCTTTTTCCTGTCGGCGCCTTCCTGGTGGCATGCTCAGAACCATATGTAGCCCTTCTGGGACCCGAATCTTCCTCTAATCTGATGGCTGCCATTGCTTTAGTTTGCACATCTTTGAATGTGGCACACGGATATTTAGTAAGATCCTTGTAAAGATCCGAATCCTGGAGGAGCCCTTGACGGAAGGCTTCTATGGCGGTGGCTACGTCACATCTGGGGATAGTCACCTTCTCCCTGTTGAATCTGTTGAGGAAATCTCGTGTAGACTCCTCGAATTTCTGCACCACCCGGTATAGGTCGCTAGTCTGTTTCTCCGGCTTTCTGCTGCTGGCGAACTGTTGGTTGAAGGCATTGACTAGATCGGCAAAGGAGGTGATGCTTCTGTTTGGCAGACCAACGAACCAGTGGAGGGCTGCTCCTGAGAGGGTGGAACCAAACCCCTTGCACATGCAAGCTTCCTTCAGAGGTCCCGTAGCCGTTACCACCATCATCTTCTGTTTGTACTGGTTGATGTGATCCAGGGGGTCGGCGGTGCCATCATAAAGCGTCATGGCTGGTGGAATGAAGCCCTTGGGTACAGCAACACATGCTAGATCGTCGATGAAGGGTGAGTCTGCGTAGCTGTCCCTAGCTACTCTCTCTAGGGGGCGTGGCATTCCGGGAATCTTGTTGATCAGGTCCCTTAATTCCTTCAGTTCCTGGCGTTGTTGATCTGCTGTGCTGATTGTTCCTGCAAGGGGGTTAGGGGGAGAAAAATCGAAAGGAGTACTCCCTGCATAAGGTCCTCCGATGTGTTGATTATCAAGAGGAGTAGGCAAAGGTATTGCCGCTGTCGTGGATCCGGGTTGCCATTCTGACGCCTGCTGGAGTGGGGTTCTGGGTGCTGTCCACGCTCCTCCAGAGGACTGGTGGCTGGATAAGGTGGTCACCTCTGGTGTCTGGTGGCAGGGGTACCTGCGAAAGATAATGAATTAGTTTCCCGACTTTCGATGCTGGAGAGAAGGTTACCTGTGGTACGAGGTCTGCTGGATGTAGGGCCATAGGTTAGGTAGCCCAACCCCTGGGGTTCGATGACGGGGCCTGGTGGAGCCAATCCTAGCTCCAGTCTGGTGACCAATTCAGAGGGAACTTCTCTGGTGGTCCTCTTTCCAACTGTCGACTCCCTACGGGTGCTGGGTTCTCCCATAGGCATCAAGGGCTGCATTTCTGGTGACATCTGGAGTGATGCAACTGAAGTCTTATCTGCTGCCGAGATCCGAGCCTTGATATCTTGATTGTCCCTCTGCAGAGTTTTCACTGCCTGGCGCAGAGCATTGATTCCCTGAAGCATACTCTGCATCAGGTCTGGTGACCCTGCACCACTGGAAGCTTCTCCCACGAATCCTCCTGGAGTCGAGGTTCTGGTTGGTATGCCCTCCTTTCTGGCCTTGGAGGAGCTGATGACCCCAGAAGTTTTAGGCGTCGGAGGAGGCCTAGATGCTGAAAGCGTGGGTTTCACCATCAGGCTGGTGGGGATTGCCAGAGTGAGGGGCGTGAGAATTGGCTCTGCTGATCCTGGGGACAATCCTCCTCCACTGGGCTGGGTTGAAGCTCCTTGACTGCTGGAAGGACTTCGGTCAGATCCGGACATGGCGACACGGAATTGCTTCACTGTAGGATTTGGCTTATAGAAAACGATCACTTTGCCCCATGGTGGGCGCCAAATTGTTTTGGTAAAAATTTACCGGGTCAACGATTTAAGTCGCGGGTCAAAGCAATCGTCCTATAACTACGGGTTGGTGAAATCGAGACGAGTCTAGAAATCAAAGAACAACGAAAAAACAATGACACACAAGGTTTTGGTGACGCGGAAACCCAATGAGGGAAAAACCGCGGGGGGAGTCGGAATCCTACCAAGAGTCTACTATGAATGTAAAAAGAACAAGGAAAGGAATACAAGAATGGATGTTTTCTATGTGGTTAACTACTAGTGTTTGCCGTAGAGTATGCTTGGAATGGTTGTGGTTGAATGATCCTTCTTCCATGCTCTTCTTGCCTTTATAGTGCCCTCAACCGTTGCCCCTTTCTCTCAGGATCTTCCCCCCTTAATTCTCCTTGAATGTCTGAGATCTCCTCCTCTTAACTCCCTTATCTGCCGTTATGCTCTTCCCCTTGATCCCCTCCTAATTAATGGGAGGGTTTCCCCATTTGTAGGGGAGGTTAGTCTCCTTCCCTCTTGGGTTGGATTTTATCTTTCACATGTTGGGCCTCCTTTTAAATAAGTGGCCCACCGTCTTACTTCATGTTTCACTCGACCCATTGTTGTGTGTAATTTCGGGTTTGTTCGACTTGGCGTCTTCTGAGTACTTGACTTCCATATTTTAGTCTTTGACCTTGACTCTTTTATTGTTGACTTTCGACCTCTGACTTATTGTCTGTCCACTCGGGTTTTGCCACGTGGTATTCCTAGAGTGCAAATTTTTGGCCCGAACAGAAAATAAACAAGCAAAAGTTTCGGAAAATAATTACCTTCGACAAGATGAGAAGAAAATGAAGTGAAACAGAAGATGAATTGATGAATAAGAAGATGAAATGATGAAATGAATTGAGGAAGAAGATGAAGATGAAGTTTGAAGTTAAAAAGTTGAAAATTAATGGAGTTAAACGTGTGAGTTTACTTTTGTCAGTCAGTAATAATTGTATTAGTGAAATATGACTGGGACAGGCGGTAGCAGGTAATGATATTCCATTCGTGTATAATGTCTCATACATGGTTTTATTCCCGTATTAATTAAAGTTGGTTTTATTTATGGAATACCACCCAAAGTTGGTATTATTCCTGTTAAATAACCCTAAAGCTAAAGGACTCGGCATCCAGGGCATCTTGCCCTTCCCCTTGTCCTTGGCCTCCTTAGCCGTCCACTGGCGACGACGCTGAGGAGAGCGTTCCCGAATCACCACGGGAACCTCTCTACCTCGGGCTCGTTTGTTTGAGCCCGAATCCTCTATCACTTCAATGGGCCCAAGTCGGGCCCTCACGGGCTCAGGGAGCCGGTCACGCGGACCTAGTCGGTCCCGGGCCGCCAGCCTTGGCCCAAGGCGTCTCTCCAATTCAGTCTGGGGGCTTGGCTGCCCCCGTGTGCTGCTGGCACCGACCTCCTTAGAGCGAGTCTTAGTTTGTGACTTAAGACCCGATTCTCCTCGGACTAAAGCATCAGGAATATCTCCCCCGTCGAAGAAATCCCTGTTATCCTTCACCGTCTCTCGGCGAACTAGTTCGAAGGCCTCATCAACCTTCAAAGCCTTGCGAGCTTCCTCGGACTCCTCGGAAGTCCATTTCTCGTAAGCCCGTGAAACCCAAGCGGATTGGCAAGGGCTGGGTACAGTCCATGTAGGACGAGTGAACCATCTCTGCAACCATGTGTCGCACATAGCGTCCGTCAATTGGAGCGGGACGCTAATGATGGCTTCAGTCTCAGGGATGCGCTGAGACAAACCGAATTGCCTCAGGAGACGATCCGGGTAAATATGAACTGTCCAGTCAAGGGACAGAATCACTAAATAGCGGGCCTGGTCTCTCTTGGCCAATCCCGTCAGTTTGGGGAGGAACCACCAAGCGACGGTCCACCTAATCAAAGGACCCCCGTGGAACACCAGCTCCTCATCCCAGTAAGCTCGATTTATCTGGTGACTCGAGCTTATCCGTCGCCTTCTGGAGCTAATCTGACTGCTCTGGTAACTGAGGACGCTCGGGGGGCTCTATAATCGATAGCCGCTCTGACAACCATATCTGAAAAGTACACACAAGATCCGTAAGCAACAGAGTGATCCGCTACAGCCCACTCGATCGAGTGCAGTAGCTGACTCGATCGAGTAAGCCCTCCAAAAACAGGCAGTAGCTCGCTAAGAGTGTCACTCGATCGAGTGAAAGGTCCACTCGATCGAGTGACTTACGTACGTAAAAAAAACGTACTCCCCGTCAGCTCTCGGGCTGGGTCGAGTCGCCTAGCATCCAGGCCCATGATGATTTCCCCGGTGGCTAGCCAAGAAGGGCTATGACCAGTCTCCATCTGGTCAACCACTCCGATAAGCCTGATTTGACCCATGCATGAGTCGAGCTCCATCATCCCTTCAAAAACATAGCAGTGCAGCATGCAAAAGGCAAATGCCCTACGCCTGTAAGTAGGGGTGGCCCTCACATCCCGGTTGTTCATGAACTTGTCAGCCAGGTCAAATAGGGAAACAGTATTTCCCCGCACCATCCGATTTGTCTCAGCATGAGACAGACACAAGAAATCCCTCAGCCTCCTTCTCGGGTCCGGGTAGAACGGAGGGGTAGCAGGATGAACAACAAGGCTCCAACCACCTATAGCTGCGATTTCCTCAGGAAGAGGGCATATTTCTCCCCGCGGGAACGCAAAGACATGATGGGTAGTATCCCAAAACGTCAGGCAGGCGTCCAAGAAATGTGAGTCAATTATCAGACGTTGGAGGGGGAATAGACTAACGATTCCCATCTGGGTCAGTCGAACCTTTTCCTCGTCCCGAAAGTATTGGGACCAAGCGAGAAGCATGGCTGTCAAATGATCGATACCCATGACAGAAATTTCTAGTTTTCTTGAAAGTCTAAAAGATTTTGAGAAGAAAAAAGGAGAGTTTGAGTTGGAATGCAAAAGTTGAAACAGGGAGACCTATATTTATAATAGGAAATCCCACCTGTAACCCTAACTACCATGCCTCCTCAGCAAACCTGGGCCCTATGCGCGCGTAGGCCTGATTTCAAACAAAGAACCCGGAATAGGAATCAAGTCATCCCGAGCTTTCCTAAGAATTTCTAAAATTTTATGTGATAAAAAAAAATTGTGATAAATTTCCTTTCAAAAATTTTGGTCTTTCCAAAAATTCATTATCTTATCTCCCCAGCGCGAGTCAGTGATTCGCCTACATGTTACATACAAGTTGTTATGTGTCAGCATACAGGTACACCCCAGACTTCAGAAGCAAGTCTCCGCGCAACTATTTCATTCCCCAGCATAAGTCGATGTTCCCTCCGGAATGCTACATCCAAGATGTGATGTGTCGGCATACGGGTACACCTACACCCCCAAAGGCAAGTTTGACTCCCCACGGAGTTACCATCACCAGGACAGGTATGACCCTCTGCTTATGGCTGGCGAGCCCTTCACGCAAGTCTATTGGACTATAAACGAGCCGACCGGAAGGCTGCCAGGTCGTAATTTGCGATTGGCCTGGTAGCTACTCTGACTTTCGCCTTGTCCAAGCCTCAGTCAGAGTGGGGGCTCTGTAGACACCCACATTTTGACTGCCAGGTGTCTATGGTAGTCTCCAAAAAATACCCGATGATGATCGGACACAAACGTGACTTAGTATACTCGAATTTGGGTTCGGAATCAATAATATCCGACATGGACTTTTAGCGGAGTAAAAATCTCACAAAACAGACCTCAAATCCAGGCCCAGTGGGTCGTTCCGAGCAAAACGAGACTAATTTGGGCCAAAACCGACACCAAAAATAAATCCCGTCTTTTAGCGATCGGGTCAAAACTCGGTCAAAGACGAATCCGTCACACAAATCAGCCTAGAGGAGCTTCTAGAAGCTGGCGCCCAAATCAAAAATTCAAATAAAACAAAAGTCAATCATTTCCTAATTTAGCTCGATCCTCTTGATCCACTCGATCGAGTGGATTGACCCACTCGGTCGAGTAGAGCGTCTTTTACCGGATCGGGCCCATTTTCAAGGGCACTCGATCGAGTGCACTAGGGCCACTCGATCGAGTGACCCTAGGTCGTGGGGTATTCTCTATAAATACCCCCTCAAACCCTTTGCAAAACCAGATTTTCCCATGCATATTTACCTTACATTTCTACCCTAGTCCTACTATTACACCACACTTCAACCCTTAGCAACCCTAAGCCTAAAACCGAGTCATTTGTCCCTCGAAAAACCGACAAAATCCACCCATACGCACACACACACACACACACCATAACTTGCATACATCCTCGATACTCCGGCGTCCCGTCGCTATTTACGAGTCCATTTCCGAGGCCCTTACTAAGCATGTATGTTGAGGGTGTCCTAAACCCCATCTCGATCTTTATTTTCTCTAATCTTTTGTTTACATTTTCGTATTTTGTATTATAATTGTACTAGTAACGCTAACTTTAACACTAACTTTTTTTTATTGTTTAGTAACACTTTAATTCCGCATTCTAACAATTAACATTCATTTACCGCGTATATATTAACGTTAAAATCCCGGTTTCAAATACGTTTGACTATGATGATCGCCTAAAGTCCGTCTAATTCCTTTACGAGTAACGACGGAGGTGGCGCCCTTTCGAGGAGCGCCGCCCCAATGTGCTCAAGGACATGATGTGATCGTGATCGATCATAGTTGAACGCATTTGATCCCATTTCAACGATTAGTACGGAACCCGTTGACACGAAAACCGACATCACATAATCCGAAAGGATTAGTTCCGATGTCGTGACGTAGGTGCAATTCCATTACTAATTCAAAATTTCAATCTAGATGATAACATTTTCATAAAATTCCGATAACGGTGTTATAATCGCATGCATACACGATTATAGCATCGGAAGCCGGATTAAATTCAAATCGTGCGATATTTGTATTTAATTTGGCCAACTATCGATTTTAACCAAAAAATAAAACGAGTTGTCACTCGCACAGGGGCTACTCGACCGAGTACGTAGGCTACTCGATCGAGTAGCACCAAAAAAACTGGGCAGTAGCTACCCTTGAGGACACACTCGACCGAGTCAGACCATGACTCGATCGAGTGGGTCCTGTAGCCCAGAAAACCGAGAGCTTTAATGCAACATTCGAGCCTCGTTATTTTTTTATGACTTAGTCGTAGCGTGCAAAATCAATCACATAATTATAATTTTCAAAACCCATGTATATCACTACACTCAAAACGACTTTGATCGACAGTCTCGCACTATTAATTTTGTGTCGACGACTCTTTAGTCGTATCCGACACACGATTAATTTAGACTCCACTCCTCGAGGTGATAAGTCGGGACAAGGCATCGAGGTTCTAGATCGGGTTAGCACCACGCCTAGGCCTCGAACCTCCGTCCTTTGATTAGTACGCAATATGATGCGTAATTGACCGAAGTTCGTCCATGTACACAATTTACGGTCTAGTGTATGTTTATTATATACGGGTCCATTTCGAGTCATTTATTCTATTTATCGCTCTTCTTATTTTAGTTTATTATTCCTATTAATCGTTGTATTGTGAATTCCGGGTTGTATTTCCGCCCGTGTAACTTGTACACTTTTATTTACGAGTTTTGTTTATTTACTTGCTTACCGCTTTTTAAATGAACATCACATGCTAAACTACTCCGACAATGATTAGATGCATTAAATGACGTAGTTCACATATAATTCACATGCTTAGCCCGAAAACGCTGTTTGCATATCATTTAGTAGTTTTACTAGCGCGCGTACACGAACACGAACGATGTCTTAGTAGAGGCCGCCATTGTGCGGGCGGGGTTGGGTGTCCTTAGTGGGCTTCCCAACACGTACCCTCACCCCTTACTCAGAACCTTGGTTTCCGGATGTCCGAAACCATTGGCGCACGAGAGTCATTCTATATACGAAAGCCGGTGTAAACGGTATCGATATTTTAATGCAAAGGGACGAGTCCCATAAACTCTAAAATCGAAGTGGGCCGTACTTTGTGTATAGTCCACGATGACATAGAGTGGGCTCGAATGGTTCCGAATAACCACAAAATTCGGTGGCGACTCCATCTTTGACTTAAATTTCGAACCCGAGAACAATCTTACCACGAGATTCATTCGCCTACCGAAACCCGCGCGTGGCCACGTCGGGGTGGACCTACGTCATGTCCACACTTAGGTGTATGGACCACTTGGCCATCCTCCCTGACAACTCAGGTTTTCTCATAATAGTTTTTAGTGGGTAGTTTGTTGGCGCCATCTGTGGGGAAATAGCAGAAATAGTTGGGGGCATTTGTTATTACAGAAATAGCATGTGAGTCGAAATAAGGTCTCCGTTTATAGGAAGCGGGAACAAGTGCTAGTACAATTTTTTCGAGGGATGCGTACCTGGTCTCTACTGGAAGTAGAGACTTACTGACATAGTATACCGGGTGTTGTGCTCCTTCGTGTTCTCGTACTAACACCGCGCTGACTGCTACCTCTGTCACTAACAGATATAGGAGGAGTTGTTCTCCAGGTTCTGGTTTTGACAGCAGAGGTGGAGTGCTGATGTAGTGCTTCAGCTCGCTGAACGCCTTCTCGTTCTCTGCTGTCCAATCAAACCTTTGGGCCTTCTTCAGTATATCATAGAACAATCTGCACCTATCTGAGGACCTGGATATGAATCTGTTCAGAGCAGCGATTCTCCCGGCCAGGCGTTGGACGTCCTTAGGTTTCTGCGGGGATTCCAGCTGAAGGATGGCTTTGATCTGCTCCATGCTAGCTTCGATTCTCCTCTGGGTGACCATGTACCCCAGAAACTTCCCACTCGACACTCCAAACGTGCACTTTGAAGGATTTAACTTCATCTTGTATTCCCTCAAGGTGTTGAAGGTGTCTTCCAAGTGCGTTGTATGTTGTGAAGCTTGCTTTGACTTGACGACCATGTCGTCAATATATACCTCCACCGTGTTCCCAATTTGCCTTTTGAACATCTTATTGACAAATCTCTGGTAGGTGGACCCTGCATTCTTCAAACCAAAAGGCATTACATTGTAACAATATATACCTCTCTCAGACCTGAAGGCTATCTTCTCCTGGTCTGCTGGATGCATCTTGATTTGGTTGTATCCACTCCATGCACCAAGAAAGGTTAGCATCTCGTGGCCTTCTGTAGCATCTACCATGGCATCTATGCGCGGCAGAGGGAATGGATCTTTTGGGCATGCTTTGTTTAAGCCGGTAAAATCGACGCACACCCTCCACTTGCCATTCTTCTTTGGGACCACCACCACGTTGGATAACCATTCTGGATACTTTACCTTCCTGATTTTTCCTGCAGCCAGCAGGTTGTCCATCTCCATGTTTATGACTTGATTTCTTTCCAGGACAAACTTTCTCCTTTTCTGCTGGACTGGTCTGCAGCTGGGGTCTATGCTGAGTCTGTGGGTTATTTTGCTGAGATCTATTCCTGTACATGTCATTGTACGACCAAGCAAAACAATCCATGTTATCTTTCTGTAATCAAATTAAATTCTGGCGATATTACTGTACATTCTGATCCAACCAACACTTTCTGCTCTGGAGGCAGCTTATCCTGGTTGATTTCATCTACCTAAGTCTGAGGCAGTTCGATGTACTCCTCCTGAATGTGTTGGGTCTGTGATTGCTATGCTGGATCATAAGTAACTCTTCTGGGGCCCGAATCCTCCTCCAGCCTGATGGCTGCCAATGGCTTTTGTCTGCACATCCTCAAATGTGGTGCATGGATACTTGATGAGGTCTTTGTACAGATCTGAATCCTGGTGGAGTACCTGGCGGAAGGCCTCTATAGCGGTTTCTATGTCATTACATCTGGGGATTGTCACCTTCTCTTTAATGAATCTATTAAGGAAATCGTACGTGGATTCCTCGAACTTCTGCACCACCCGGTATAGATCGCTGGTTTGCTTCTCCGGTTTTCTGCTGCTGGTAAACTGCTGGTTGAATGCATTAACCAAGTCCGCAAAGGAAGTGATACTCCGATTGGGCAGACTAACAAACCACTGCAGAGATGCTTCTGACAAGGTGGAGCCGAATCCCTTGCACATGCATGCCTCCTTCAGGGGTCCTACTGCAGTCACCACCATCATCTTCTGCTTATACTGATTGATGTGATCAAACGGGTCTGCGATACCATCATAGAGTGTCATGGCTGGTGGCACGAATCCCTTGGGTACAGTGACGCAAGCTAGGTCGTCAGTAAAGGGCGAATCTGCGTAACTGTCTCTTGTTGCTTTTTCCAGAGGACGTGGCATTCCTGGAATTCTGTTGATCAGGTCCCTCAGTTCCTGATACTGTTGATCCATGGCGCTACATGTTCCTGCAAGAGGGTTAGAAACAAGAGGAAAAAAGCTGAAAGGTGTACCTCTCGACCATGCTCTTCCAGGGTACTGGTGGCTAGGAGGGTTAGGCAACGGTGTCGCACTGATTGTGGACCCAGATTGCCACTCTGTTGCTTGCTGGAATGTGACTCTTGCTGGCCAGACTCCTCTAGGATACGGGCTGCTGACTTGGACCGTCATGCTGGTTAGAGCTCCTGGCTGCCATCCTGACATCTGCTGGGTGGGAGTGGTTGCTGACCATCCTCCTCCAGAGGACTGACCGCTGGATGGGGTGACTACTCCTGATTGAGTTGTGGATTGCCATCCTGGTGTCTGGAGGATAGGGGTACCTCCTGACTAGACACCTCCTCCAGGATACTGACTACTAGGAGGGTTGGCTAATGGTGTGGCGTTTGATTGCGGATCTGGGTTGCCATCCTGCTGCATGTTGGAGTGGGACTCTAGGCGGCCAGGCTCCTCCAGGATATGGGCTACTGTCGGGGGTCACCATACTTGCTGGGGCACCTTGCTGCCATCCTGATATCTGCTGGATGGGGATGGCTGCTGACCTTGCTCCTCCAGAGGGCTGATTGCTGGATAAGGTGGTCATCCCTGGTGGGGTTACAGATTGCCCTCCTGGCGCCTGGTGGACAGGGGTACCTGCAAGAGACAGTAAGTTAGTTTCTCGACTTTTGATGCTAGAGAGAAGGTTACCTGTGATATGAGATCTGCCGGGTGTGGGTCCATAGGTCAGGTAACCCAACCCTTGGGGTTCAACGACTGGGTCTGGGGGAGCCAATCCTAGTTCCAGTCTGGTGACCAATTCTGAGGGAATCTCCCTGGTGGTCCGTCTGCTGGCTGTTGATTCCATGCTGGTTTTGGACTCTCCTCTAGGCATCAGGGGCAACATCTCTGGTGACAGCTGGACTGATGCAGTTGGAGTCTTGTCTGCTGCCGAGATCCGAGCCCTGATGTCTTAGTTGTCTTTCTGCAGGGTTTCTACTGCCTGGCGTAGAGCATTGATTCCTTGAAGCACGCTCTGCACATGGTCTGGTGAGGCTGAAATTCTAGAAAAGTCTTCAAGTGACCCTTCTTGAACCGCTGTTTCGGATGAAGCGCCTTCTCTGCTGGTCCTGAAGGGATTGGACGTCTTCGACACCTTAGGCACGTGGGGTGGTCTTGAGGCTACTGGTACGTGTCCTGCTGCCAGGCTGGTAGAGATTGCCTGGGTAAGGGGTGTGAAAATTGATCCTGGTGACCCTAGGGGCGGTTCTCCTCTAGTAGGCTGAGTTGATGCTCCTAGACTGCTGGAGGGGCTTTGGTTGGATCCGGACATGATGATACGCGAATTGCTTCACTGTAAGATTTGGCTTATAGGAAATGATCACTTTGCCCCACGATGGGCGCCAAATTGTTTTGGTAAAAATTTACCGGATCTACGATTTCGGTTGCGGGTCAAAGCGATCGTCCTATAACTATGGGTTAGCGACGCGATATCGAACCTAGTAAACGGAGAACAATGAAAGAAAGAAAACGACACACAAAGTTTTGGTGACGCGGAAACCCGATGTGGGAAAAACCGCGGGGGGAGTCGGAATCCCGCCAAGATTCTACTATGGACGAAAAAGAACAAGAAAAAGAGTACAAGTATAAGTATTTGGACTATAATTGTCGATAACTATGTTGTAAAACTTGCTTGGAGTTTCTGTGTGTTGATTATGGGTTGAATGCCTCTCCTCTTTCCTCCTCCTTGCCTTTTATATTACTACTAGCCGTTATCCTCATTTATTGTTGGGGATCTTGGCCTTCAATCCCTCCTTTATTGCCTGAGATCCTGGCCTTTAATCCTCCTCCAGCTGTTACATCCTCCTCCTGATTCCTCTCCTAGTCAGCAGGAGTCATCCCTTGAATATAGGAGGGTGGTTCTTTGACCTTTTCTGGTGTCTTTTAGTTGAGGTAAGGGTGGGTTGCTATGCTCCATTGGGCTAGTTGGTTGTTTTGCCCTAGTTCGGCTCATTGCCTTGTTTGCTTTGTATTTTTGATTGGCCCATTATTGTATGCGACCCCGGATCTTTAATCGACTTGTTGACTCTCGGTTATGTTGACTTCCGACTCTTCAGTCTTTGACTTTCGATTTTCGACTATTGACTTTCGTCCCTTAACTTTCGGTCTTTGACCCTCGGCTCTTGATTTTTGACCTTTGACCCTTCGACCTTTGACCGTCCACTCGTAGCATGCCACGTTGAATTCCGAAGGTGCAAATTTTTGGCCCGAACAATATAGTATTAGGAAAGTATAATAATAATAATAATAATAATAATAATAATAATAATAATAATAATAATAATAATAATAATATAGAATTGTAGTAGTAATAATAATAATAATAATATAGTAATTAACGTGTCATCACCTTAATACTAATATATAGTAACAATAATAATATAATAATACTATAATTAACGTGTCACCTTAATAATATAGTATAAAGTAATAATAATATAGAAGTAATATACTATTACGTACGTATATATAATATAAACTTAAATTATTTTAATAAAAGTTCTACAATAAAAATTCTACAATAATAATAATAATAATAATAATAATAAGGGACGCGGGAGCACGCGCTGCTACTTTTATATTTACTAGACTTAGCTTTGCTATCGCTAAGGGAGTGGGTGCCCAGATAGTATCTCGGCTACCCACTAACTTCTTGTAATTGGTTTTGGTATTAATACAAGTTCGGTTTATAATAATAATAATAATAATAATAATAATAATAGTCCATGGAAGGTTTGCCTTAATTATTTTCTCAAAAATATGGAAAATAATATTGTATAAATACCGGTTGAATTTGTCACAAAAAATCATTCATCCAAGTACGTAATTCTCAATAAGCACTCAATAAGCACAATATCAATGTCAAACCCAGCACCTAGGTACATGTCTACAAGATTTGTCTATTCTCTACTATTACGTATACATAATGCATTTTATTATTATTTGAATATGTTACATACGGAGTAGTATTTTTTCTATTATATAATATGATGTGTGATGTTCATTTTTTTTCTATTATATAATAATATATTAATACCAGGCCCGTCAAACAGCCAGTCCAGCAGGTGCGCTGCACATGGGCTCAAAATTTTTGGGGCCTCAAGTTGGGTCCGTCCACTTGCAATTAAAAAAAAATTAAAACTAAAATTAAAAAGACAGAAGAACAGGAAGGAAGGAAGGAAGGAGCGAGAAACATAGAAACAAATTACCTGAACTACTGATACAAGATGTCAGGATACAAGATTTGATTTGATTTACGAGTATATTTTTTATCCTAAAATTGAATTAATTTGTTTTTATAACTATTAGTATTTCGTTCAATTAAATCAATATATTCTTTTGGATGCAGGACCTAGGTTGCTTGATTGAGAATTGCAATGTGAAGAAACGATTTGAACATCAACATCTCAACAGTTTTTCGATCCTAATCCGACAAGCGCGTAAATCCGTCATTAGGTGATTTCTTTCCTTAGTAGTTACTTTATCATTGTTTATTATGTCTACAAGAATTAGACGGTTGTTGCGTATAGAGTAATGTTGACTACTCCAGTGACGGTTGCAAGTGCCGAAAGAAGTTTCTCCAAACTCAAGTTATTGAAATCTTATTTGCGTTCGACGATGTCACAAGAAAGGCTCAACGGTTTGGCAATTATATCAATTGAGAATGAAGTGATGGAGCAAATGGATTGCAAAGATTTGATGGATGAATTTGCTTCAGTGAATGCAAGGAGGACAAATTTATTTGGCAAGGACAATTCGGGTGACAAAAATATTTCCGATGTAATGCAAGACAAATAATTTTCAATTTTATTTCATATGTAATGTTTCTTTAGGAAAAAAAAGGGGCCTCATTTTGGTAATTTGAACCGGGCCACCTAAATTCATTTGACGGCCCTGATTAATACTATACTATTACATATTACGTATGTATAATAATAATATAGTAACAACTAATAAGCACTTCAACAAGCACTATACTTATTATACTACGTAATAATATACTCCGTAGTATATTACTATAATAATATAATATAGTAATACATATGGAAAACACAAATAGGTTCAAAGATAACTCTTATACAATATTTACTAGGGTTATTTTATGGGAATAATCTCATGGGTGCTTCTTAAAATAATCCAAAATATATGTAATCTCATTTTAATATGAACTACGCATTCATTAATCTCGCTTTGATATGTGTGAAATTACGTAATCGATGGATTGATGGAATTGATAGGACGTTGCATCAAATACTATACTATAATAATATGGAAAATAATATGGAAAACATAACAATAAAAAAAGTACATGGGATTGCCTTAATAATATTCTATTGAGTTCATTTAATAATGATGATGATAATAATGATAATAATAATAATAATAATAATAATAATAATAATAACAACAACAACAACAACAACAACAACAACAACAACAACAACAACAACAACAACAACAACAACAACAACAACAACAACAACAACAACAATAATAATAATAATAACGACACAACCTGGGTGTCCCTTTGTTCCCGGTACCTAAGCTTTGTTCTGCCTGCTCCCGGGTTTGCGTTGGGGACATTTTTGGGGACCATGTTGTGTCGTGTGCTGGTACCGTTGGTATTAAGTATAGACACAACCTGGTTCGCGACACTCTTTTAGATATCTGCTTCCGATCTGGTATTTCGGCCGGTAAAGAGGTGGATGTCGCGGTTTGATTGATGGGCACGACAAGCCCCTTCGCCCGGCGGATTTACTTCTGTATTCCTGGGATAGGGGGTGCGATGTGTGTGTTGATCTGATAGGGTCTCCCCATTGACTCAGTCTGCGATGGCGAATTTCCTGCCTGGTCGTGCGTTCGTTGACGCTGCTCAGCGTAAGTGCGCCAAGTACGGAAATTTGTGCACCAAGACTGGTTATGGGTTCCTGCCTTTCTCCTTCTCGTCACTTGGGGAGCTTGATGCAGCTAGAGGTTGTTGCGTTGCTCAAGCGGATTCAAAAATTCTCTATCGCTCAGGATGCGGAGGATCGCGCGGCTGTTTTTATTTTTACTAGACTTAGCTTCGCTATTGCTAAGGGAGTGGGTGGCCAGATAGTATCTCGGCTTCCCTCTAACTTCTTGTAATTTGTTCTGGTGTTTAATACAAGTTTCGTTTATTATAAAAAAAATAAAATAATAATAATAATAATAATAATAATAGTACGTTGAAGAGTTTATGGTTTGTTCCATCAAAACTCAAATTAAGAAAGTATCATAAATAAATAAACCAATTAGAGAATCTTTTAATTATTATAATATATATTTAATGGTTACTATTTGTTATATAGGGTAATCCTCTTTAGGTTTTTTTGCTCATAATTTAGAACTTATGGATTATATATTTTGGAAGGATATACCACATGGGACTTATATTTGGGCAAAGAGTTACCTAAAAGTGATTATAAGAGTGTGATATGAGAGACAATTTTCCATAGAAAAAAAGTAAACCAACAAAAAAGTAATTTTTTCCATAAAGAGAAAAAGAATATATAGAAGGGTTATTTATCAACAATAATACCAACTATAGGGCGTCTTCCCAAAATAATATCAATTTTAATAAATCTGAGAATAATACATATTATTGAAGTATTTAAACGAGAGTAGTATGGGTGACCGGTTACCTGTAAAACCCTTCCACCTTTCTTTTTCACCTTTAATTTTAT
This sequence comes from Agrostemma githago, assembly GCA_958450325.1. NCBI lineage: Eukaryota > Viridiplantae > Streptophyta > Magnoliopsida > Caryophyllales > Caryophyllaceae > Agrostemma > Agrostemma githago. The sequence continues at coordinate 60,123,366 of OY288254.1, forward strand.
TTAACGGCAATAATATCAACTATAGAGCGTCTTCCGAAAATAATTCCAATTTTAATAAATCTGAGAATAATACATATTTTTGGAGTAGTTAAATCAGAGTAGTATATATGACCAGTTAACGATAGAACTCGTTCACCTTGCTTTTTCGCCTTTAATTCGTTTAATATTCACTCTTTTTCACTTACTCAGTATACGAGGCATTAAACGTTATTAACGTCTACGGTCTTCCTCTTTCTTCAACCTCACCAAATCTGACTAACAACACAATCCTACACCAAAATCAACACGTTAATCTAAACGAAACTTGTAAAAAAAAAACGGAAGAAGGATGAAGGGTAATGGAGAGAGAGGATGAAGGAGAAGAGTAAGGAGGAGTAGACTTGAGAAAACAGACCCGACCCGAATAAGCCAAGCCGAAACCGACCCGACACTCGAACCCGAAGCATGATTTTGACCCGAGCTAACCCGAAACTGACCGGACTATTATTATAGAAAACTAGTCGATATCCCTAAAAAGGTTGAAAACAGCAAACCCGAGAATGACCCGAACCCGAAATTATCCGACCCGATCCGAAGTCAACCCGATTATTATAACCCGAAAGTGACCTGACCCAAAGCTGACCCGACACAGTTCACCCGTTATCCGTGTCTAAGGAGGAGGATGGAGGATAAGTAGCAGGTTAAATATTAATTAGGTGAGCTGATGTAGCAGGTTATAAATTCGCTTATACTACTCTTGTTTAACTACTCCAATAATACGTATTATTCTCGGATTTATTGAAATTGGTATTATTTTGGGAAGACGCCTTATAGTTGATATTATTGTTGTTAAATAATATAGATGGGTTGAGGTTCCTTATCGACGATAGTGAACAAGTATACAAGGGACACACAAGAAAATGAAGAAACATCGTCTACAAGGAAGTCTTCAGGAATTTACCAATTGTACTTTAGTTTATCATTTCGATGTTGAGAGATTAGTTATAACTATTTCTACGAATATATTGTTTTCAGTATACGCAAGGGGAATTGCAATTGGATAGGTATGACTACATTGCTTTAGAACATCAATCAAGAACAGACAAATAATTTAACCCGTGCAACGCACGGACTTTAATTTAGTCATAATATGATGATGAAATTCTATATTATAAATAAGAGTAATCATTTGTTCTTCGATATCAACCAAAAAGTCTTTTGAATATCAAAAACAATTCTTAAGACTATAAACCTTAAGTAATTATCCTATATTAAAAATTTATGATGAGGTGATGAAATTTTATATTATATCAAAAATTTATGATGAGTTGATGATTTTTTTTAATAAATAAGAGTAATCATTATTCGGTTTCAAATATTGACCAAGAAAAACTTTTAAAGTATCCCACATCGAAAAATTATGATGGGGATGAAATTTTTTAGTATAAATAAGAGTAATCATTTGGTTTCAAATATCGACCAAGAAAAACTTTTAGAATATCCCACATCGAAAATTATGATGGGACGATGGAATTCTATATTATAAATATTAGTAATCATTCGTTTTAAATATCGACCAAAAAACTTTTTATTCCTAAAAAAACTTTAAATATATAAGACTACAAATTTAAAATCATCCCACATTGAATATTATAGTGTATGATGAAATTCTATATTATAAACAAGAGTAATGATGTATTTTTTTAATCGTAAAAAGAACTGATGGAAGACTACAAACTTAAATAATATCCCACATCGAATAATTATGATAAGTTGATGAATTATATATTATAAATAAGACTATTCATTCGTTCTTAAATATTCAATCAAGTAAAAATAATCTCAGTAATAAGGTGATGAAACTTTATATTATAAATAATACTCCGTAGTAATCACGTGCTCTTAGATATTAACCAAAAATGTTTTGAGTCTTAAAATATATTAAGACTATAAACAAGTAAAACTATCCCATATTCGAAAAATGATAAAGGTCATCAAACAAATCTTTTGAGTCTTAAAAAAGTTGCTAAGACTATACACTTAAATAAAAAATTATTATAAGGTGATGTAATTCTATATTATAAATAAAACTAATAAGAAAAAATTCTTAGATATTAACCAACTTAAGTAATTCTCCCACATCGAAAATTATGATGAGACTATAAATTTCTACTAAATAAGAGTAATCATTGTTTTTAAATATCAACCAACAAAAAAACTTTTGTTTTTTTTAAAAAAACTATGATGAAATTCTATATCATTGTTTTCTTAAATTATGATGAAGTCATGAATATGTAGTCTTATTTTTTGATTTGCTTTAAAAAACTTTTGAGTTTAAAAAAGATCTTAATAAGACTACAAACAATTAAAATAAGTTACGGTGATGATTTTATATTATAAATAATATCGATAAGGTGATGGATTATTTCTATATTATAAATAAAACTATTATTTGTCAAAAAACTTTTCAGTCTTAAAAATTCTTTTACTAAGACCACAAACATAAAATTATCCACATCGAAAAAATTAAAATAAGAATAAAAGTAATCAGGTGTTTTTTTGAGTCTTTAAAAGAGCTCTTAGGACAGTAAATTATCCCACATCGAAAAATTAAAAAAAAAAAATTCTATATTATAAATAAGAGTAATCATTCAATCATTTGATATCCACCAAAACTCTTATGAGTCTTAAAAAAAAGTTCTTAAGACTATAAACTTGGATAAGATTATCCCACATCGAAAAAATAAGATATGATTCTATATTATAGTTAAGTCTTTCAAAGAGAGCTCTTATGTAATACCTCGTCTCAGTTATCCACATTACGTTACTTATGTTAGTTTCGTGATTAGTTGATAGGTCAGTTATTGATTAGCTAGTCGATCAGGTCGGTCTAGTGAATCGTTCCGTAGTGAAAAGTAAACTTCGGGACGAAGTTTCTTTTTTTTTTTTTGGTACAAGTGAGGGGCTCAGCCCCGAGACTTAACTACTCGCTATTACACGGGGAATAGCAACCCCAAATACGTCCTCCCGAAGGATGGGACGCAGCTCATGAAACGGAATGTCTAAATGTAAAGGTAAAGTACTAGCTATAACTCCGCGGTTAGCTAATAAGGAGGGTAGATTGTAATACCCATAGCTTATAGAAGGTCAACCGTAAATCAAGTCGAGTCGAGATAGTGAAGTTAGTCCAACCCTAAGTCAAACCCGAGTTGATAAATAATAACCTGTTTGAACCCGAGCCCCAAATTGGACCTGAAATATCTAAATCACATATAACTAGTCAAACACACGCACTTCCCCTTTTATTTACCCACTAAAACCCACGCACTTTCCCCTTGTTCTCTTATAATATTACCCTAGAAGCCGTCACATCAAGTCGAGTAAAACACACACGGAAGTCGCTCGAAATCTCACGTAGAGTAGCCGCACAAGCAAGGAGGAGCAGAGAGAATCCTAGGAGTCAAATTGGGCCACCGATCACGCCGTGCACACAAGAGTACGTAAGTCTACGTCTTCTTTTCTAATGTTAGTATCGTAATTGAACCTTGGTGTCAAATTAGGTGTCGGGAATGGTATTGTCGGGCTATTGTTGTTAGTGTCGGTTGCTGGTTGTCGTTGACGTGTTGTTGCCGATATCGTAGTAATTTTGTGTCATGCGTGGTGCTAATAATGTCGAGAGGCAGAGGTTATGGTCGGTGTGCATCTAGTATTGTCGGTCTAATGCCTTGTGCTTTGGTTGGAGGGAGTAACGAGGGTGCTCGGTGCTCGGTGTTCAGCGGTTATTGTTTTGGACGTGGTATTGTTGGGGCGTATTGTTGTCGTTGTCATTGCTGTAGTGTAAGCTGCTTTTTTTTAGTGTTAGAGGTGTAGGCTATGTTAGGTACGTGGGTTAGGAAAGTTTAGGTTAATTACTTAGCTTATTTTATTTTAGAGTTTATCACTAATTACCCCCTTCAATGTTACCCTACCCCCAAAAATGAATTCCGTTAAAATTACCCCCGTAAAGTTGTTAAAAAATTAGATTTTGCCCCCAGTGCTCCTTTTGTCCCCTTTCCGGTGAGTTTTGGTGTATTTCTTCCCATTTTGCCCCTCCCCTCACTAACACCCTCACTCCTCTCCTTAACCCTCTTTTACTCATTCTAAGTCACTCAACCCTACCAAACCCCCAATTTCCCCCAATTTCCCCCAATTTCCCAGAACCCTAACCCTAATTTCGGAAATCGACCCAGAATCGACCCAGAAACGAGCGCGAGACCGAATTGCAGGCAATCGATCCACTTCTAAAGGTAATTTCTCTTCCTTCCTCTTCCCATTTTCGTCTCTTCTGTTTTCGCGGTTTTGCAAAATCAGATTAGGGTTTAGTGTTCGAATTTGAATTGAATACTACTGTTTGAATTGAATTGGGGGCACCTGTGTTTCGTAAGTTGTGGTTCTTCGCAGTATGTAAACTATTTCAATTGAGGACTATTTCAGTTGTGGTTCTTCGTAGTATGTAATGTCGACTGTAATTCGTAAGTTATGTTTGCGTTGGAATGGATATATTTCGGTTTGGTAGCTGTTAAGATCCGATGTACCTCAATTGACTATAGAACAGAAGTATGAAATCTGGACTGAAGTAATTTTGTTTATATTTTGATTAGGATGGAGACCCATTATTACACAAATGGAGTGGATGAGGAAATATGTGATGAATAGATTTTGTCAGAGGAGGGAAATGGGGGAGAGGTATGAGGGAAGGATGATGCCATATGTCACGAAGTACCTCGAGTTTACTAAGAATGAGGCTAGGTTCTGCACTGTCGTTCAGTCATGTGCTAATCAGTTTGAAGTCGACTACAAGAACGACACTGCAGCTGTGAGCTTGAATGCTAGAACATGTTCCTGCAACCACTGGAATCTGACTGGGCTGCCTTGTGTTCATGCCTTGAGCTGCATGCTAGTGAAGAGGATGGACCCATACGAGAACGTCGACGACGTTTACTCAATAGGGAGGTACACTTTGGCTTACTCAACCCCTGTCTCACCTATGCCCGGTGTCAAACATTGGGAGGACACTGGTATGCCAGAGCCACTCCCACCACCACACAGAAGGTTACCTGGAAGGCCTAAGTCCAAGAAAAGAAGAATAGGAGCTGGGGAAGTCGAAGAGCGACGGATTAGAAGGTGGACAAAGGTGAACAAATGCAGCAACTGTGGCGGCCGTGGACACACTAAAAGAACATGCAAGAACCCGACTGCACCCTCTACATCTACAACACAGAGGGCTCCTGGAGGTAGGCCTTTGGGAGGTAGTGCGTGGGTTGTAGAGACAAGGAGGAAGAGGCAGGTGAGGAATGTCCAGAGAGCACGTTTGGCTTTAGAGAATCAAGCTCAATCTACTCAAGCGACTGCAGAAGCTTCCACCTCGAGCATCAACCCTTCAACATCAAATCAAGTACCCAGTGGACAACCTCAGACACCAACAAGCTTTGTCGAACTTCTTAGTCAAGCTTCGACTTTAACTGGAAATATGATTTAGAACTCTTGTACGTATGGCTTTGGATCTATTTTGTTGTGGTTGTATGACTTTGGATCTATTTTGTTGTGGTTGTATGACTTTGTATCTATTTTGTTGTGGTTGTATGACTTTGGATCTATTTGGAACCTACTTTGCTTTCGATTTAGAACAGTACTTTGCTTGTGGTTGTATGGCTTGTGGATCTATTTTATTTGTAGTACTGCGCATTTGGTTATCAGGTGGCCAATTCCAGATCAGTTATTTGAAAGTTGTTCCTTGTCTTTGTATACAAATTGGTGACAATTCCTCTATATAATGGGGGTGAAATGAAATATTTTCACACCATTCTGGGGGGTTAATTTTATGTATACGTAGTCTTTGGGGGTTAATTTTATGTATATGTAGTCTTTGGGGGTTAATTTTATGTATACGTAGTCTTTGGGGGTTAATTTTATGTATACGTAGTCTTTGGGGGTAATATTAAAGAAAAAAAGAATTGTTAAACACAGGCTAATGTTACTCCTCCATCAGTACACTGGTATCATTCGACATTAATTAGTTAGGGATTCATGAAGTCATTTAATTTGCTGCCTAACAACCACACAGTCAACCTTGCTACTTACCAATTGAAGTTGTAGATTATATTGACCAATAGACAGAATAGTAAGGCCACTGTACACCTAGACGGGACGACTTTGCAAATGTTGGTTGGAATGTACGGACTACCGTAATGGCGACGGCTAAATTTTCTTATAAAATCATCGTTTCATTATCTTGCAAAATGGCTCTATTATATAGAGCTTACATAAAATCCACAATTTTAGGGCATTAGTAGAACGTACATTACAATACATTACGCTAAAATACAGTACAATACATTACGCTACATTACAATACGTAACTGAATAGTCACTTCACTAAGCAAATGCGATACCGAGTACAAGCGCCAAACAAACCACCGACAACATAATGACAGCCTTCTTCAAAAGAGCATCCCTCTTAGTTGCCGACCTCAACATTGCCTTGAGGTCATCATTCCTCATATCAGTTAACGCAATACCGTTCGAGAAAGTGTCCTTCGTGACTTCCAGAACGGACTTCTGCAATTCCAACAAGTCCTTATCCATCTTCAGTTGGTTAATTTACATCCCTTTGCCATTCAGTTGGACATTTGTCGACCCATTTGAAGTACGTACATCCACGAGTATCAAGCATCCTGTTATACTCTTTGCAACACTTGAAGCGTCGACCGGGATTCCTATGTGTCCAAGAAGTGAGCACCGCAATTTCATTGCCGCAGTGACATGTTTCGCGCCCACCTGATGACTGCACCCCGCTATGGACGGACATGGCTGCAATTTACAGAAGTCACTATATCGAAGAACCCAGAAACAATGACATTAACACAAAACCCAGAAACAACGACGACATTAACACAACCCAGAAAAAACGATGACATTAACACAACCCAGAAACAACAACATTTACATAGATTGAAGTTCGAATCACTACCATTGAAAACAATAACCCTAAACCCTAAATATAAACCCAGAAATTGGAAATAAACACAGGAAATAGTTTGAATCACTACCACTGAAATAGTTTTCAATTGAAGCACGACATAAACACAGGAGTTAAACCCTAATCAGATTTTGCAATTCAATTCAAACAGTAGTATTCAATTCAAATTCGAACACTAAACCCTAATCTGATTTTGCAAAACCGCGAAAACAGAAGAGACGAAAATGGGAAGAGGAAGGAAGAGAAATTACCTTTAGAAGTGGATCGATTGCCTGCAATTCGGTCTCGCGCTCGTTTCTGGGTCGATTCTGGGTCGATTTCCGAAATTAGGGTTAGGGTTCTGGGAATTTGGGGGAATTTGGGGGTTTGGTAGGGTTGAGTGACTTAGAATGAGTAAAAGAGGGTTAAGGAGAGGAGGGAGGGTGTTAGTGAGGGGAGGGGCAAAATGGGAAGAAATACACCAAAACTCACCGGAAAGGGGACAAAAGGAGCACTGGGGGCAAAATCTAATTTTTTAACAACTTTACGGGGGTAATTTTAACGGAATCCATTTTTGGGGGTAATTTGAAAAATGGGTAACATTGAAGGGGGTAATTAGTGATAAACTCTTTATTTTATGATTTAATTATCACGGTATTGACTCCATTTTATATATTAAATACGTTAGGAACGATATTAATTCTAGTATGTAATATTTTATTAGGAGCGGATTTTGTAGAGTTTCCTTGTTAACTGTGCTACCGGTCACGTAGTGAATGGCTGATTAGGTAAGGTTTAACCTTACTGTTATAATGTTATATTTATATGTTGGTTTGAGTAATATATTGAGCATGAGTATATAAATGACATTGTGATAATAGGATGCATTATGATGAGATATTATTATGAGACATTGTGATGAGTTGGAATTATTGAGATTCCGATACTGAGTATGATATGAGAGGCTACGGCCTCGTTGGTGCCTGCGGGCCCAACGTTTGGATATAGTAGGTTACCAGAGGAGTAACCTAGGTTCAGTTGATCTCGAACCTGCCCGTTTATTCGCTTACTTTGGGTCGCCCTCTGGAGGGATGTGCACATTAATGAATACGGGGTCCCTGTTACTATAGTGAATACGGTTGTGGACACCGAGATTGGAATTGAGATGAGATCCTTGAGATCATCGTGATTATGATATGGTAGTATTGTCATGATTGTGTATTGGTATCAGAATTGTCTCTCGCTTGCTCAATTATTACTTTATTGAACTGTATGATTATTTCTTACTCAGCTTTGCTGACCTTGTTTACCTTGTCTACATTGTACCCTATTTTATCGGGGGCCTGTGATGAATCAATTGATATTTCCGACCTTTTGGGGAGCAGTTAATCGTGCATGTTAGATTGTGTTGTGATGACATTATGGATGCATGAGCGGGATGGGTTGAGCGAGGACAGACTATACTTACACGATTGATTAATCTTATCTCTCCCTGCGTCTTAATACTCTGATTCTAGTTTTGGATTATTCCTTTTGACTTTTGGGACTTCCGTTGTAATTTGGTACAATTGGACATTGTTTTAAATTCGGTATCTGGTTGGATTGATTGTGTTAGGACTACTACCTCGGGTCACACCGAGATGGTAACATCCTTATTTACTTGGAAATGTCTGGTAAGGCTCCTAAGTAAATGGGGGTGTTACATCTTAAGATAGTAAATTTCTATATTATAAATAAAAGTACTCATTCATCATTAGATATCAACCAAAATTCTTTTGAGTTTTAAAAAAAAAAGTTTTTAAGACTACAAACTTGATTAAAATTATCCCACATCGAAAAATTATGTTGACTTGATTAAGTTCTATATTATAAAAAAGAGTAATCATTTGTCCATAATTATCAACCAAACCTCTTTGAGTCTTAGAAAAACTCTTTAAGACTATAATAAATTTAAGTAAAATTATCCACATAGAAAAATTATATAATAGGGCGATGAAATTTCATTATATAATTAAAAGTAATCATTCGTCCTTAGATCTTAACAAAAAATATATAGAGTTTTTTTGTCCCACATTGAATAATCGTATTTTTCTGCATGGTTTGTCCCACATTGAAAGAATAAGGTCACTATGTAAAATTTACTATGAGTCTATCAATTTACCTTTATTTTTATAATCTTCATATGAGATCTTTTATTTCTATATAACTTTTTTTTCAATGTAATTAATCCAACTAACCCGTGCAGTGCACGGACTTTAATATACGGGCGGAGTGAAAGTACAATCTTGAAAATCTAGGGTGTCGGAACATTATTGTCCGAAAATATCCGATAAAATATTTGACCGAATATAAATTTTTTAGCTTGCTTATAAGCACGATGTAATTAGATTGAAGATGAGAAGGCCGGAGAAATTTGAGAGAAAATTAATAAAATTAGGTTAATATGTAGGTAGACGGAAACTCGAATCGAAAATTAGATTCAACAAAGGCAGGAACATGTGTAAGTATAATTGTATAAGGGAAGGAGGAGAAGAAAACGTACTCCCTCCGCTGCACAATGATTTACCCAATTTTATTCATATGGGAGGGATTAAAATAATAAGTGGGTGAATCATAGTGGTTGGAGGGAGTAGTTTTTTTTGTTTGTTTTTTTTAGACTAATTTGAAACTTGACAAAAAATATATCCGATGCATAACTCGCCAGTCTATGATGCGTATAGTCGCCGGTAATTTGAAAGGGACCAAGAAATTTATGATCAAATTGAATTTGAGAGATGGTAGAAAATTTAATCACAGATTTGAACCACAAAATTGGGTTTAAGGGTAAAGGAAAGTTTATGGGTGAGACCGCGAGGGAGTAGGGAGAAATAATTTGATGCAATTCAACGGGAAGGACAGCGGAAGAAGGGTAGGTTCAGGCCGATACAACGGCTCTGATGCCATGTTAGAATTATGAATTGCATGAACTTTATTGATGAATAAGGTTCTACTCCTATATACTCCCTCCCTTCATATCCAAACACACCATATCTCTTTTTGACATTATTCACGTGTTAAGATAATCTTCTATATTCTCGGCAATCTAAGAGAATCTTCGATATTCTCGGCAATCTACAAGAGCAAATATAGTCATGTGGGATCTTGTTTGATTTGTCTCTACGAGTTCATTAAGAATATCAAAATTTTATAATTTTTACTAAAGCGAAATAAAATATATCGATGGGGTAAAACACGTCTCGGCAAATGTGAAAAGCAAATGGTGTGTTTGGTTATCAAGGGAGGGAGTAGTGTTTGTCTTATGGTAGAAGAAGATAATTAGAATATTCTAAAAGATACAAATTGCCTAAACTAAATTATATCACAATCAATAATATGAGAAAACAATATCCTAACATATATACGATATCTCTAATAGGGTGATGCGGAAATGATTAAAAACTCCAAGAAAATCAGAGATCGGCGCAACCCAAATTGGGAGGAAGCCTTTCATTTATGGTGTCGAACTCATCTTGGTAGATTCCAGTGTAAGTACAAAAGTCGCCCATGTATTTACAGCCTATAATTGTAAATAAATTAATCACTAAATTATTGTTTTCACAAATTGGGGTTGTACAATCCAAGCTTCCATAAAACATAGATTAGGGCTTCAATGTTGGCTTCAATGAGGGACACATTACGACATCTCTAAATTTTCTATTTCATCTAATACCGGATTCGAGAAAAAGCTACAACACACGATTGCAGGATTTGGATCAAGTTTAGCACAAAAATAATGGAGATGCATCCGGATCCCAATATTCCAAAGTGTGTGTATAACTTTACAAAATATGATGACATCATAACGGGAAAAATGTCCATAAATCCATACATAGGTAAGAATTTAGCTACACAAAACCATACATTAACCAACGCGCTCTCTCTCTAAAATATTCTCTATCTTCTCTCCAAGAAACAAATCAAAAGAAAACCCTAATACTCCACCATCACAGCCGCCGCCGCCCATCTTCCTCCTATCACTCAATCAATGCCGGAGATGGGGCTTATTATAGCTCCATCTCCGGTCCTCCTCTCATTTTCGCAGCTTTAATGTCTGTTTGCATGCTCCTCAGGCCTGACCGATGCCGCTGATTTAATTTCCTAGTCCATTTTCGTGCTCCTTTGACGGTTGGTGTTTTTTTGGTCTGATGGGGTGTTCCGATCTATCTTCTGGTGGTCGATCTTTTCGCTTGCTGTCGACCGACTTTTTCTCGCCAAGTGGTCAGTCTCTCTTTTCGGGTCTCGGTCGACTATTGACGGGTGTTCCCCCTTCTCCTCGTTCCCTTCCCCCACCCGTCGGTATGTCGATGCTGTTTGTTTTAGGATTTCGTTGGGTCTGCTTGATCTCGGTCTGGGTCGACTATTAAAGGGTGTTCCCCCCTTCCCTCCCTCCCTCCCCCACCCTTTGGTATTCGATTTAGTCTTTGTCGTCGAGTCTTCTTTTGGTCCGTTCTTGTAACAGCCCTATATTTTCGCGACCAAAATAGAAGAATAAAATAGGAAAATTTAAAGCCGTTACTCCGTATTTAGCTCACAAGGCCAAATGCAAGGCAAAAGAATAGTATATGAAATAAAAGAAATATAAAATCTGATAAATAATTAAATGAAAACGTTGCAGCGGAAGACTTAAGTCCCACAAAATCCAAAACGGTTTAAAACAACTTCAACCCAAAAAATTCAACATAAATATAAATAGTTTGGAGGTAAACGTTAAAAAATAAAATCCTTTCTCTCTCAGCATCCCGAACCAAATGCACCCATGCAGCATATTAATTGTACCTATCCACTGTACCCAAAACACAAATAGGTACAGGTTCCAGCGGGGGAACGACCCAGAACAAAAGGACGTCAGCAAAGCCGAGTAAAATATATTATATTGAAAACGTAAAACAATAATTATAATTTTTAGTAAACTGAAATCAGAGTTAAATATCACCGTCTCGATACCAAACCAAAAATATTGTGAAAACAGTAGTCAAAACCAAAACCAACCACAATATATTGTCACCACCTGTGTGCCAAGGTCCTACCCTTTTTGCACGGTCTAGAGGTACCACCTATGATTAGCTAGACTTACTATAGTGCGCACTACTCACATTTGGGCAGTCAGTAGGATGAGGCTGCCAAAGGAGGAAGTCTAACTACCTAGCAAGTGGGGGGCCGGAAAAACCCCACTTAACACAACTCGGGCCAGGAGTTCAGTTTCGGGACGAAATCCCAGGGACGTCTCAGACGCACCTTAACCTCATAGACCAACAGAGCTCTCAGAGTCTGTTATAACCATCAAAATTGTACCAAAATAATACCAATATGTGACTTGTGTCACAAATTAAAGTTCCAATATCCAAAATATCACAAGAGTATAAAAATTCATCGTTGACAAAGTAATTATAAAACCGTTTCGAAAGTATAATTTAAACCGAACATGCTCTTTACTTAAAGGTGAAAAGGTCAAAACGTCCTTACCTCTCAAGACGGTCAATCCAAGCTAATTTAATCCAAAAAATTCTTCTCCTCGAACCCACAAGCTACAAATAATATAAATGGTTTAATAACTCAACCTTCCCACTAATTAATATCAACGATATTAACTCATTATATCGACTCACTCATTACTAAATAACTAACTAACTAACACCTTAACATCCAAATACTTAAAGTACAGCCTGCCAATCCTCCAATACTTATAATATTCCACAATTCAATTGTCCCTCTCCAAACATCCACCATGGATGACCTAAAAATCTGCCCTTAAACACCGAATCACGGAACCCAATCTTAATTATACTTACCCATGAAATTTACAACCTTATTTAATAATCCCTATATATATTTTGTAAAATTTGATTCTAAGATAGAACAAGAGAGAAATCAAATTAAATTAAACCAAAACTGAATATTGGACAAGACTAAAATTGAGGTGGGAACTTACAATTTAGATGAGAAAGATGTAAATACGTGTTGGTAAAAGCAAGAATCGGGAACCGATTGCACGACGATGAGTGAACGGTGAAAAACGAACGGAAGAAACGGAAGGAGACGGAGTGACTGGTGGTTTGTGTGTCAGAGGAGTACAAAAGGGTTTTCTTTGTGAATTAGGGAAGAAAGGGGACGTGCGGTTTATATGGATTTCCTTGTTTTTTTTTTCTTTCCTTATTTGTGTTTGACCCAAATTTCAATTCGATACAAAGTCGGTTCATAAAATAACGTTTCACTTTAAGAAAATCAAAACCGATTTATTGTAAGACGACCAAAATACTTTAATATTTATAATGACATTAAAAATATTTTTCCAACTTAAAACCCGATTTAAATAAAAGTAGAAAAGTCAAACTTTATAATTGACTCAGAAAATAACGGGGTGTTACAGACTTCCCTCCTTAAAACAAAACTTCGTCCTCGAAATTTAAACTCATCCTCGAAATAACGCTTCACATTACTCACGAATGTCCAAAATGACCCGCTCACTCCAATCCAAAATCCACCAAAATTCTTCATATATCTCCAAAATAAATCATTTACTCCATATATCCAAAATCCGTCAAATTAAACACAACCTTAAAAGATATCTCAAATTTCTAATTTCCTCAAAAATCTAAGAGCGCCTAATTCCTCAAATTTTAAAATATACAACTTCACCCCCACCCAAATCCACAAGATAAGATCACCTAATTCCATAAGATAATACCAAAGTTCGAAACCACCACAATTCTCATACTCCTACAAGGTAAAAGTATCACTTGCCAAGTTAGGAGCATGTCGGACAAAAACATTTAAATTAATTCAAAATTTCACAAGTTCAACCATTTTACCAGTGCGTAGTGCACAAAATCAATTAGTCAATCAAATAAGTGCGTTGAGCACAAAATCATCAATATGTGCGTTGAGCACGAACAAACCACAAATATGTCAATTTCAAGTAATAATAAATAACCAATGACATTGTGCTTATTAAGCTACAATTAATACCAAAATATTCATATTTGTGACCAATAAATAGATATTAGCATGAAATCACACAAGAACATGCTTAGTTTACCACAAAAACAAGTAGTCATATACATATTTCTGCCCACCTTAAAATAAAGCTTCATCCTCGAAGCACGAAAAATTTACCTTAGGCAAAAAGATGAGGATATTTGTCTCTCATGATTGGCTCAAGTTTCTCCCAAAATATTGGAACACATGTGTTCGCTACCTAATATAATATCCTTTGAAACTCATGAAGTCCTATCACATAATGTATATAAGCCTCAACAAGTTGCTTCTTCTCTCACATATCCTTCATGGGAATAAAATGTGCATTCTTAGTTAATCTATTAATTATAACTCAAATCATATTATTTCCTTCCTCTGACCTTGACAACCCAATTCAACTATAAAAGCCATAAAGATTAAACTCCACTTCCACTCGGAAACTTCTAAAGGATCTAACTCTCCCTGATGCCTCATACGTTCACTCGTAACTTCTAATATATCAAGTATTGAGCCCCAAAATTTGATATTTGTTTCTTCATACTAATCCATCAAAATCCAAATTTCAAATCCATATACATTTTATCAATTCCTAAATGAATAGTGTTGGATGTGCCTTATACATTATCATTTCCTTTGTCCTTGTGGTTAGATACCCAAACCCAATCTCGGAACTTAATCAATACATTCTGCCTTCACGCTTGAACAAAGCAAACTCATTCATCCTACAAAAATTATCACCACCTTTCAACTCTTTAATTCACTCATCAATTCGTTTTCAACAGAAAACACACTATACTGGGTTCCTAGTTTTGCCATTTTGATCCCAAATATCAGAAACTCTTTCCTCAAATGGTGCATCACTAACGGTATTGTATGGGAAAAAGTTTACTCAAGTCATCGGCCATCACATTGGAAATTCCTACATGATACTGAATATCGATCTTATAGTTCCCAATCAAATCCAACCAGTTCCTCTATCTCACGTTTAACTCCTGATGGGTAAATATGTATCTTAAAATTTTTGTGATCATAAAAACCTTAAAGGGTACACCAAACAGATAATATCTCCAAATTTCTAATATGGCGGCTTAGTCTAAGTCATAAATAGGGTAATTTTCTTCGTAAGGGTTCAACTGCCTAAATGCATAAGCAATCAGTTTCTCATTCGGCTGAAAACAATAACTAATCCATTCTTAAAATGCATATGTATAAACTTCAGAAACTTCATTTCCATCCGATAAGGGCAATCCTAAAACAATGGTCAATTTTTCCTTTAAAATTCCACTACAAGAAAAACAGTCCCGGGCGTCCATCTAGTGGGCACCGATAATGGATGCTATAAAGGGACGGGCGTCCACAAACAGACGCCAGAAAGCGGAAGCCACGACCGGTCGCCCATTTTCAAAACGGGCGTCCACTATTGGACGCCAAGGGAATTGACGACCGACAATGGACGCCAAGGGTGACGACCGACTGCGGACGCCAGGTGTCCCTGGGTGGCGTCCACAGTCGGACGCCATGTTCCTTGAGTTGGCGACCGACTGTGGACGCCACCAAGGGACACTTGGCGTCCACAGTCGGACGTCATTTTAGTTTCCCCTGGCGTCTGTCATGACGTCCGTTATTGGACGCTATTTACGTTGTTGCATGACCGTAAACATGCGTTCAATGTTTAGCCAAAACCTGCAAAATAAACCACAACCACAACTCTCAACCAACCACAAATGTCGACTATCCACAATACCGCAACCACAGTCACTCTCAGTCAACCAAAAGAGTTCATCTCTCGACTCATTTATGCTGAAAAAACTTATATAAAAAGATTGAACATACGGTTTGAAGGTACACAAGTCTAAACTAGTTCGAAGATACATAATCCTTAAATACAGTTGCAGCAACAACAATAAAAACAATCAACTAACTGTGAAGCTAGCTGCAGCACCGGAGTTACCACCATCCCCGTTAAAGGGGTCTCTGTCGTCTGGAGGGGGTGGGGGAGGACCTTGGTTGCATTTGTTAAACATGGCCCGAATCATGGCCATCTCATCCTCTATCTTCTGTATGTGCTCCGCTTGTGCCTTCAGTTGCTGCTGCTGCTCCGTCAGCTGTTCCTTCATGGCCTCCTTCTCCGGGTCAGGTTGCTGAGATCCGGCCGGCGTGTACTCCATTTGTGTGGAGGTGCTCAGACGCGATGTGGGAGGTGTGAAGTACATACCGTGTGCATTTCCTACACCGTACACACTTTCTTTCTTGTAACCCTTGACGACCTTGAACCAAATAGCATTTGGGTCGACTTCCTCAACATCAGGGTCAGCCTCGAGTCTCTCCAGCTCTTCCTGGTAGGCGTCCTGCGTACAGAAGAACGATTTCAATTTAAGTTATTATTAGATAAAATTAATGAAGATAGTTATCCACCACCTACAGTCGATTTAGTACTCACCCAGGTCGCCTTATCCTTTTTCGATTTAAAGGTAGTCCCTTTTTCATTGGTCTGCCCATGCATGTCGAAGAATATCTCCGCCGCGGTTGGCTTCCTCCCGAGCTCAGCACGCAGCTATTAAATAAGTACGAACGTTAGGCAAAAATAAATTATGCAAACGTAGTTTACGATTATTCAAGGAAGAGTACGGTATTAATTAGTAGAAATCATACTCTCTTGACACGAGTGAAAGAGGACTGAGAACCCCGATGATGTGTCGGGTTCGCGCGGCCCTCAAGGTCACAGTTCGCCAACTTGTTCCTTTGGGCAATTTCAGACCTCACCTTAAAGTCTTTCTTATCGTGGTAGGCAATCCATCTCTCCAACGCCTCCCCTAAAATATGACGACCCAATATATTATTTAATACAGTGAAAGATTGAAGTTAGATTGTTTATTTGTAAAAATTGATTACCCAAAAAAAATAACGTTTATTCATCGGAGTCCCCGCGTACGTCGTTTATTCATCACACAGGCGAAACGTCGTGTGCACGTTTCATTATACCGTTCCCAGATCCTTCCATCAAACTCTGAGGCCCAACTGAACTTGAACTATACAGTCAAGACAGATTAATAATTAGTATGAAAAATATTTACAAAGTCCAGATTATAAAATAAAAACTCGGTAGCAAAAACAATCCACGTACCTTGAATTGGTTGAACCACCACTCTCGTATCTCAGCCGGTACATGAGACCAACATGCATACCCTTGCCCTTTGTCGACCATGAAGCTGTTGGTACAGCCTTTGACGACCTGTTTGTGCAGAAACCTGCACCGAGTCGTGAAGCACGTATATGTAGTCAATCATACAAGATGTAGTCCAAAACGGAATATGTTACAAAAGAATAATCAACATGTTAGATTATATTACCATGTGCCTGTTGGTTTGAGAACCAACCGACCAGCATCGTCCTTCTCCATTTCCTCCTCTGGCCCCTGCTGCTGCCCCTCCTCCTCATGCTCAGCGGTCTGCTCCGGTCCCATTTCGGGGACCACCTCCTCCTCCTCCTGTTGCGTGGTGGACGTGTGAGCAGACCTACTACCCCCACCACGTCTCCTAGTCGATCTACCGCCTGCCATTATCTTAACCTGCCAAAAAATTAAACAATGTTAACAACAATTAGCCATGTAAACAACAATTACATTCTAACTTTATTCAAGTAAAATAGCCTACTATAGTAAACATCAATATAACTTAACCATGTAAACATGTAAACATACAACAACTCTAGTAGTCACCGTCGTTGTCGTTATTTTCTTCAGCCTCATCCTCCTCAGTCTGATCCTCTTCCTCGGTCTCCTCGCCCTCCAATTGATCGTCCTCTGAATTCTCTTCATCGTGTCCGTCATCCTCCTCAAGGATCTCTGGAACATCCCTGACCATGTACTCTCCTTGTCCATCATCATCGTCATCCTCAAAATCTTCCTCTGCGACTTCATTCTGATCTTGTTCGGAGAATATGTTCTCTTCAATAGAAGATAAGCGTGTACCAGTTGAAGCAACATCTTCCTGGAACAGAGAACTGTCTATTTGTCCCCGTGGTTTAGTCACAAAGACTGCCCACCATTGACTTTAATTTCTGTCATTTTTTGTGTAAGGAGAAGGAGCAAAATAGACTTGCTTCGCCTGATGCGCGAGTATGAACGGATCGTACGTAGGATACTTCCTTGTGTGATTAACTTCCACAATCTTGTAACGTTCATGCACTCGGGTCTCGTTCACGGAGCTGTCTTTCCACTCACACTTGAATACCAATCCTCTATACCCTTGTTCCTTGCCAGCATAACACAACTCAAAAATATCCTCCAAAATACCGTAGTACTCATCACCATCAAGAGATGACACACTCACACCAAAATTGCATCTAGCCTTGTTCTTCCCGTAGTTGAATGTGTGAAAATTGAATCCATTCACCGAGTACCGGTTCCATGTTTTAACCACTCGCACTGGACCAAATGCCAAACTTCTAACCAAATCATCACGTATGTCTAAGGCAACTACGTGATCCTTGAGCCACTTCGGGAAATGTTCGTCGTGCTTACTCCAAACGTCATCAGGGTTCACGGCAGGGTTCGCAGCGACATATTCAGTTACAAATTGCTTCTCATAAGGCTCTAAGATCTCACAATTCGAGAGTAGGTAAAGGTGCGCTCGGTTGTACTCTTTGTCATCTAGTGCCCTAGAACCCTCAACGGATGAAGTTCCTTCATCGTCCTTCTTCTAAAAAAACTCGGGAATAGTGGGGTCAATGGACACCGAATGTCCTAGGTTCAGGTTCTTGGTTTTTGTTTGGACATCTTTATTGAAGTAGAGGGAGCAGAAGTTTGCAATCTCTTCGGTCAAATATGCATTACAAATATAACCTTATACCCTAGCCTTGTTACCAATTTTCTTCTTCAAATGATTCAGGAACCTAAATAGACAAGTTATATATTTCAATCAATACGAATTAGTTAAGCTTAATTTTTTTTTAAATGAAGTTACTACAATTTACGTACCTTTCAAATGGGTACATCCATCTATACTGGACAGGTCCTCCAACCTTAGCCTCGTAGGGCAAGTGGACAGGTAGATGCTCCATGGAATTAAAGAAGGACGGTGGGAATATCATCTCAAGTTTGCATAGTATTTGCGGAATTTGATCCTCGAGCCGAGACATGTCCTCAATTGATACTGTAGAGGAACACAAATCTCGGAAGAACTGAGATATCTTAGTTATAGAATTTCACACCGTCGGTGGCAAAAGGTGCTTTAGTGATACCGGAAGCAACCTCTCCATGAAAACGTGACAGTCATGACTCTTTAACCCGTGCAGCTTCAGCTTCTTCAGATCTACACAGCGTTTGAAGTCGGAGGCGTACCCATCAGGGAACTTCAACTTCTCTACCCACTCCAACAACGCCTTTCTCTAAGCCTTGTCAAGTGTGAACAAGGCTCTCGGTTTCGACCCATCCTGTTTTATGTGCAGTTAAGGACGGTGACAGAAATTCTTCACATCTCGCCGGGAGCCTGTAGTGTCACAACTCTTCCCCTCCACATCCATCACCGTGTGAATCAACTGCTCGAAGAAGTTTTTCTCTATGTGCATCACATCTAAATTGTGACGAATTAACAAAGTCCTCCAATATGGTAGGTCGAAGAATATGCTACGTTTAAACCAACCATTTTTCAACTTTTTGAGGTCTTTGAACTCCTGCTCGGTTCCGTCGACAGTGGACGGGTAATCAGAAATCAACTCCCATATTTCATCTCAGTGGAGTCGATCAGGTGCGTCATTAAGCACAATCTCACCCTTCTTGAATGCCTTCTTATTCTTTCTATATGTGTGACCTTCTGGTAGGAACTGCCGATGACAGTCAAACCAGCTTATTTTACTAGAATTTGGAAGATAAAAAGCTTTGCTCTCATCCATACAACACGGACATGCTTTCTGACCCGCAGTAGACCACCCCGAGAGCATATCGTACGCGGGAAAGTCATTTTTAGTCCACAACAAAGCTGCCTTCAACTGAAAGTTTTGTCTCAGAGAGACATCATAAGTTTCCACCCCTACCTCCCACAGTTGTTTCAGTTCCTCAATAACAGGTTGCAAGTAAACATCCAAATGATTTTTCGGGTTTTTTGGTCCAGGCACAATAAGAGATAGGAAGATGAAAGGCTGCTTCAAACACAACCAAGGAGGTAGGTTGTAAGGTGTGATCATCACTGGCCAGCAGGAGTACGACTTACCAAATTGGCCGAACGGTGCAAATCCATTAGTGCACAACCCAAGCCTTACATTTCGGGGTTCTAACGCAAAGTGGGGATGTAGTCTATCAAAACGCTTCCACTCCTCACCATCACTCGGATGACACATCTTCCCTAGTACCCTAATGTCCTCCTTGTGCCACCTCATTTGCTCCGCTATGGTTTTTGTGGCGTACAATTTCTGAAGCCTAGGTGCAATAGGGAAGTACGTAAGCTGACTTATTGGGATTGGTTTCTTACCCCTGACACCACTTTTCCCTTTTCTACCTCTCAAAACAATATCCCCCTCAACCATCTTATACCTACCCTTACCACATCTCCTACATTCATCAAGCATCGCATCATCCTTCCAAAATAGCATGCATCCATCTGGACAAGCATCAATCTTTTGATGCGTGAGTTGAAGTCCCTTCACAACTTTTTTGGTTGTGTAGAATGATCGGGTCATGATATTGTCTTTTGGAATAACTCTCTCGAGCAAGGCAGCAATACCATCGACACAAGCAAAGGGCAGGTTGAACTCACATTTAAGGCTAACTACCATAGACGCGACTTCTAACAAAGTCACCTCGCACCCTCCGTATAACGGTTTCTCCGAAGCGTCCAACATGTCAAAAAACGCCTTTGCTCGTGGGTTAGGCTCTTGTGGGTTAGGTGAGTCTTGTGGGTTGGGTGAGTCTCGTGGGTTAGGTGAGCCGTCATTCGCATATGTGTTCTCGTTATTAAACAAGTTGCACTCCACAACATCAACTATCATACCTCTCAATCCCCCCTCATTTTGATGGTTTTCGGCTCCCTCAGACTGCGATGACTCACCATGACAAATCCAATAATAGTAATCGGGTGAAAAACCACTATAGATGACATGTTCCTTCACTACAAGGACCTCAAGAAATTTTAGGTTCTTGCATTTAGTACACGGACACCTAACATCCCCCCGCGATGCATAATCTACTGACTTTTTAGCTACCTCGACAAATGATTCAACACCCTCAAAAATTCGACGGTGGGACATCTCTTCTTATAAAGTCTTCCCTCATACATCCATTTCCGTTCAATTCTCTTCATTTTCTATGTTCAAAAAATATATATAACAAATTAAAGTTTAATTTCCCTATTTTAATTTAGTACTTACTAAACGAAAATTTAATCACCGTTTAACTTAAACTTCATTTCTCTAACTAAGTTTCATCAATTTAATTACTAATACATGAAAGTAAACCCAAATGTCTTATTAATTTAGAATTAACCTTACAAAAAGCAGTCACCGATTTTAATCACAAATGTAATCACAATTTCATCGCAATTTATGAAAACCCTAACTCATTTATCAATTTAATCCCAAATTAACCGAACAAAACACAAAAATTCATGGCCTACGTCCGACAAAAACAGCTGAAATAGGTCAAATAAGGTCAAATTTTCGGATGCAGATATCAAAACTCCAAAAGCACCGCTAACACCTAATTACAACCCCGGTCAAGATAGAAGTGGTTTCGGGAAAATCCGGCATTATTACGACACCTTTTGGCCCGTCCTAAGTCACAGAAAATCTCACGGAAGGCCCTAGATGTAACACCCCATATTTTTCAAATAGTATTAAAATTTTAAATATTTATTTAAACCAAGTTTAACGTTTGAAAAATTATTTTTGTAAATAAAATATTTTATTTTCGTTAATTTAAAAACTATTGCGTTATAAAAACTTGGAAAATTATTTATCGTACTATTAAAATTTTTATCTTTCGTTAAATAAAGTTTTAAACTCGAAATTATTTCTAAATAAATGACCTGTCGTTTTAACATTTTTTCGTCTCGTAAAAATTTAATAATTTATAGAATTCTTATAATAATAACAATTTCTTATAAAATGTTGTCTCGTAAACTATTTACTGTCTATTTTACTTACCGTCTTACAAATTCCTTTTTAAAAACAAATTTTACGGTTTCCATTATTTTAATTTTGTAACCTTATATTTCAACTTTTTAAGAAGAAAAGACGTTTGTACGAGAAACGGATCGGAACTCGGGAAGTGGGTCCCTAATTTCCCCTACGTGCCACCCTCATTATTCTTACTCACCCCTACATTCACCACTAACCCCCACTTAATCCTACTCCCTGCTCCCTACTCCCTCTCTCATCTTACACCTTACCCTCCTACTCCTGCCCTACTTAGTACTCCCTCTTCTATTTCTCTATATATATACACTCCACTACGGAGTACTAATATTTCAATTATTACGGAGTACCGCATATTACGAGTACTACATAGTACTATATACTATATTACGTAATACTTTTACTACTACTTATTATACTATATATTCCGTACTACATGCTATATTTACTCTCTCGTCCTTTTCTATGATTGAAGCATCGGGAATGAGGAGCTGCCCAATATTTGGCGGAATAACTTTTCTGTAACCGTATTTGGGTCAAATCATTTCGACCCGAAAATTTCTTTAAAAAGGAAAAAAGACGACTTTTCTAACGTAGACCGTATTATTGACCCAGACGATCCTTAATTCTTAATAACGTTAATAAATACTCCGTAATAGCTTATTAAGGTAACCAAACTTTTCTTCTAACAACATTTCTTATATATAAGTATATTATGTTAGTAATTTGATAAATTCCTTACTTAAATATTTAGGCTTGTTTGTACGATTAAATTACATATATATATATATATATATATATATATATATATATATATATATATATATATATATATATATATATATATATATATATATATATATATATATATATATATATATATATATAAATGTTACGTGATATTTTATTTGTGTTATATATTTATTTACGACTAAATTCAACTCGACAAAAGTATCATTTGTTTAATTTATTTATCACATTTACATTTCTGTCTAAATGAAAAATTGAGAAAATGAACAAAAGAATTTAAAAGAATAAAATTTACTTATATCATATTATTGATTTATTCCTATTTGCTATGTATATTTATTTTATGTACTTTATGTTTTGTATTTATTTTATATAATTGTAATTTTGGTCATATTTAACTTTCTTTAGTGCTTTTACATTGTTTATATATTATAATAGAGTAAATTAGTAACTTGCAAAATGTTTTATTTTAATAAAATTTCATTTATTAATTTTATATAGGTAAAAATTTATAAATTTTATTTTCTTAAATAAATGAATTTATTTTATTCCGAAACTTTTACACGACATTTATAAATATTTTTAAAAATGATTTTTCGTCAAATTTTGTAAATCGACTAAGTACGACTTAATTTATATTTTTCAGAAACTTTTATATTCTTTACAAATTATAAATTTTAAAATAATATTTTATTATTATACCTTAAATTTTATTTTTATATAAAACTTCATTTAAAAGAAATTACTATTTTAAAAATATTATACGATATTTGGGATATAATGTTTCGGGTGACACTTGAGAATTAAAGAATAACGTTGTCACACTGAAAGTAAGTATTTGAGGAATTGATTGTTTCAAATGAGTCCGACCAATTATTGAAGGTCACCAAATAATGTACTACTTGTTCACGGGCGACTTTTATATAAAGTTTACGATGCGAGTCTGGGAAGAATAGCTTGTGTTGGATCCTACCATGCGTGGTGTTTCGACTGCACTTGTAATGAAAAGCAGACTCGGAGGCTGCGGTCCGAGAGTCGACCTAGTGTTTAAGGTAGTCGTCCTACGGCAGTGAGAGCTGCGGTTCAAGAGTCTGCGTAGGGTATGTGCGCACGTATAGACAAGTACTTGATCAGTATTACCACCTAGGTTATGGGGGCAGAACAGGATTCTGAAAACTGCGGGTTCCCTCTTGGTGATGCAGAGAATGTAATCATCAGCTTTCATTTCAGCCCAGAGCCCCGTTTGAATAAACGTATAATATAATAGAAGTTCGGGCCCAATTGAGCCTTATGGGTGAGATGTAAACCTCATAAGATTGGTTCGGTCTACGAGTTGGTAACACGGTTACTTCTATTGGTGAGATGCAAGCCAATATGGAGTAGCGGTGATACTAGGAGCCAGGACTCGTGTGTTTTGTTTGTTTACGTGAAAAATGATTTTTAAAAATCAAATGGCTGCCAATGTCCCATCTTTTAAACCTTATCGTTTTCATCACCTCACATGTTGATTAATTGAAGTAAAAGAAACTATCTGTTACGTGATATCCTTTAATATTTTTATAAGTATATCATTGGTTATTCACATGATTATCTTATGTGTATGAGGTGATATTAGATGAACGGTTTGGTTGCTGTCCCGCTCAGCGGTCTCTCTATTCTATATATTTGTGCAGGTATGGGGCGATGGGAAAGAATCGAGCGAGAGAGATTTAATAACATGTTTTGTATAAAAATACAATTTATATTCTGTACTAAGTGAATCAAGACTATGTAATTAATAGTCGTTTGTTGTAAGGATCCGTAGCGATCCGGATTTATTTACACTCTGATATAATTTTAATTAAATGACTTAGATAACTTTCCGCATTATCTATTATTTTAAGTCATCGAAAATCCGGGTTGTTACAGTTGGTATCAGAGCGACCTTGTGACCGTAAGTGAAGATTGAGCTTCATTTACCTAACGAGGAGCGCGCCTGGGTAGACTTACTAAAATACTAATAGAATATTAGATCACTAAATTGAGAGATTCACTTAGAAACATTTAGGATCCTATCAAATAATTTATCGGGGTAGAATTGTCATTAAGGGGAAATACGATATCTACCTGTATAATTATTGGCATGCTATTTGCATAATTAATGGTAAATTGACTGTCTAACCTTAGCCTATTGGCTAGTTTTAAATTTATTTTTGATCAATACGATAACCAAGAAGGAAGACGTTGACACTCAGAGTCATCAACTGCTCGAGACTTGGACATGATCAGCATTGTCACGCACCAATAATGAAGACATCATCTGAATAAACTATAGGAGCTAACTCAAACTGAATCACGTTGTAGAATCGAGTCAAATTTTTGGATGTGTCTTATATAACGTGTTAACCTTATAGAACAGTAACCTATTGCGAGACTTAGACCATGGTATTCTCTAACTTAGATCCTTAACCACCATATTATGAGAGGAGAGAGTATACTCTTGAAGTCGAGTGATATAGATTAATATCTTTTGGGGAGCTAAGTATTTGAGAATGCTAAGAGAACGATCATAGATCAAAATTATTTTGAGGTTTACCATTATATACATCGAATGTTATTTTGAGGAAATATATGTTGAACATACCTTGTCGGATCTGTAGAATCCAATTGATTGATTGAATGATTTGTAAAACAATATTTGGGAGAATCCTTAGGAAATACCGTATATATTTTTGGGAGACATATTTTTGTTGAATAATGGTTAATAGTATTCTAAACCCTAAGTGTCATAATTGTAAATGACACTTGTGAACCAAGGAATTTTTGATGTGAAGTTAAGATTAACCCGTTGTTTGAAGAATAAAGCAACGGAGAGACAGTTTTGAAATTTTGAGAAATTTAGAAAGCCAACAAGAGAATTGAGGATTAACCCTGTCATAACCGACAAAACCACTTGAGGATCAACCTTAGGAGATTAACCTGGTTGACAAGAAATGTTAATGTCATCATGAGAACTTCGGACTTCTGTGTAATATATGTATTTGAACATATGAGAGAAGTATCCGACTAGACCCAATGGTATCATAAGCTTATGAATACTCTATAGATTATATTGGAATTAGGATAATCTTCTTTTGGATTTTTATGCTATGAGAAACTTGTATTACCCATAAGACAACACCTTTCAATTTTAAGGAATATAAACATTACGATATTTTGGAGATAAGAGAAACCATAAACCAAATCTCGAGAATGACCCGAGATTAAATAGTGTCACTGTATGGGAATTTAGAATCTACAGTTGATCAATAATACCCATCATACTAATTTGGGATGTACCACCTTTGTAAAACTTTGGCGGAGAGGTTAGATATACGAGCAAGCCACTTACGAGCCAAGTCATTTTTGCGAGAGGAACCCTAACACTTCATTTCATTCGTGTAGTGTCTTAAACCTTGTTAATTGCCTAAGTTATGCCTGAAATTTCGAGGATGAAATTGTTTTAAGGGGGGTAGATTGTAACACCCCATATTTTTCAAATAGTATTAAAATTTTAAACATTTATTTAAACCAAGTTTAACGTTTGAGAAAATTATTTTTGTAAATAAAATATTTTATTTTCGTTAATTTAAAAACTATTCCGTTATAAAAACTTGGAAAATTATTTATCGTACTATTAAAAATTTTATCTTTCGTTAAATAAAGTTTTAAACTCGAAATTATTTCTAAATAAATGACCTGTCGTTTTAACATTTTTTCGTCTCGTAAAAATTTAATAATTTATAGAATTCTTATAATAATAACAATTTCTTATAAAATGTTGCCTCGTAAACTATTTGCTGTCTATTTTACTTACCGTCTTACAAATTCCTTTTTAAAAACAAATTTTACGGTTTCCATTATTTTAATTTTATAACCTTATATTTCAACGTTTTAAGAAGGAAAGACGTTTGTACGAGAAACGGATCGGAACTCGGGAAGTGGGTCCCTAATTTCCCCTACGTGCCACCCTCATTATTCTTACTCACCCCTACATTCACCACTAACCCCCACCTAATCCTACTCCCTGCTCCCTACTCCCTCTCTCATCTTACACCTTACCCTCCTACTCCTGCCCTACTTAGTACTCCCTCTTCTATTTCTCTCTATATATACACTCCACTACGGAGTACTAATATTTCAATTATTACGGAGTACCGCATATTACGAGTACTACATACTACTATATACTATATTACGTAATACTTTTACTACTACTTATTATACTATATATTCCGTACTACATGCTATATTTACTCTCTCGTCCTTTTCTATGATTGAAGCATCGGGAATGAGGAGCTGCCCAATATTTGGCGGAATAACTTTTCTGTAACCGTATTTGGGTCAAATCATTTCGACCCAAAAATTTCTTTAAAAAGGGAAAAAGACGACTTTTCTAACGTAGACCGTATTATTGACCCAGACGATCCTTAATTCTTAATAACGTTAATAAATACTCCGTAATAGCTTATTAAGGTAACCAAATTTTTCTTCTAACAACATTTCTTATATATAAGTATATTATGTTAGTAATTTGATAAATTGCTTATATATATATATATATAAATGTTACGTGATATTTTATTTGTGTTATATATTTATTTACGACTAAATTCAACTTGACAAAAGTATCATTTGTTTAATTTATTTATCACATTTACATTTCTGTCTATATGAAAAATTGAGAAAATGAATAAAAGAATTTAAAAGAATAAAATTTACTCATATCATATTATTGATTTATTCCTATTTGCTATGTATATTTATTCTATGTACTTTATGTTTTGTATTTATTTTATATAATTGTAATTTTGGTCATATTTAACTTTCTTTAGTACTTTTACATTGTTTATATATTATAATAGAGTAAATTAGTAACTTGCAAAATATTTTATTTTAATAAAATTTCATTTATTAATTTTATATAGGTAAAAATTTATAAATTTTATTTTCTAAAATAAATGAATTTATTTTATTCCGAAACTTTTACACGACATTTATAAATATTTTTAAAAATGATTTTTCGTCAAATTTTGTAAATCGACTAAGTACGACTTAATTTGTATTTTTCAGAAACTTTTATATTCTTTACAAATTATAAATTTTAAAATAATATTTTATTATTATACCTTAAATTTTATTTTTATATAAAACTTCATTTAAAAGAAATTACTATTTTAAAAATATTATACGATATTTGGGATATAATGTTTCGGGTGACACTTGAGGATTAAAGTATAACGTTGTCACACTGAAAGTAAGTATTTGAGGATTTGATTGTTTCAAATGAGTCCGACCAATTATTGAAGGTCACCAAATAATGTACTACTTGTTCACGGGCGACTTTTATATAAAGTTTACGATGCGAGTCTGGGAAGAATAGCTTGTGTTGGATCCTACCATGCGTGGTGTTTCGACTGCACTTGTAATGAAAAGCAGACTCGGAGGCTGCGGTCCGAGAGTCGACCTAGTGTTTAAGGTAGTCGTCCTACGGCAGTGAGAGTTGCGGTTCAAGAGTCTGCGTAGGGTATGTGCGCACGTATAGACAAGTACTTGATCAGTATTACCACCTAGGTTATGGGGGCAGAACAGGATTCTGAAAACTGCGGGTTCCCTCTTGGTGATGCAGAGAATGTAATCATCAGCTTTCATTTCAGCCCAGAGCCCCGTTTGAATAAACGTATAATATAATAGAAGTTCGGGCCCAATTGAGCCTTATGGGTGAGATGTAAACCTCATAAGATCGGTTCGGTCTACGAGTTGGTAACACGGTTACTTCTATTGGTGAGATGCTGCCAATATGGAGTAGCGGTGATACTAGGAGCCACGACTCGTGTGTTTTGTTTGTTTACGTGAAAAATGATTTTTAAAAATCAAATGGCTGCCAATGTCCCATCTTTTAAACCTTATCGTTTTCATCACCTCACATGTTGATTAATTGAAGTAAAAGAAACTATCTGTTACGTGATATCCTTTAATATTTTTATAAGTATATCATTGGTTATTCACATGATTATTTTATGTGTATGAGGTGATATTAGATGAACGGTTTGGTTGTTGTCCCGCTCAGCGGTCTCTCTATTCTATATATTTGTGCAGGTATGGGGCGATGGGAAAGAATCGAGCGAGAGAGATTTAATAACATGTTTTGTATAAAAATACAATTTATATTCTGTACTAAGTGAATCAAGACTATGTAATTAATAGTCATTTGTTGTAAGGATCCGTAGCGATCCGGATTTATTTACACTCTGATATAATTTTAATTAAATGACTTAGATAACTTTCCGCATTATCTATTATTTTAAGTCATCGAAAATCCGGGTTGTTACACTAGAGGTCATTCTAGCACAATTCAACCAAATTGATCAAACCCTAATCAAAATTGTGATGGGCAAAAATAATCTACCAAATCGAATTTGGGATAAACTAATCAACCTAATCGAACTTGACCTAAACTAATCACCCTAATCGAAATTTAGACTAAACAATATTATCTAACAAACTATCAATAAATAACCTAACAATCAAGAATAAGAACTAATTATAATGAATAGAAACTAAGTAAACTAAGAAAACGTACCACAAATTAGGAATAAAGGATGAAAATTGGAGGAGAGGAAAGGAGATTGGGGTAGGCGAGGGAAGAGGGAGATTGTAGAGAGTGTTTTTTTTAGAGAGTGAAGGGGGGGAGGGGGTGAGCGGGTATTTGACGCCACACTCACCCTGACGGGCGTCCGCTGTCAGACGCTAGATGCTGCTAAATGGCGAGCGACAGCGGACGCCATTTGGGGTAAATGGCGTCCGCCTGTGGACGCCCGTCGTCCTTCATTTTGTCCTCCCAAATTTCAGTCGGACGCCAAGTTTTGTGTCCGACTGTGGACGCCCGTGTGACTTTTCGGACGCCATTCAGGCGTCCGTATGCCCAGGACGCCAACCAGGTGGACGCCCGGGACAGTTTTTCTTGTAGTGTTCTAAACGATTCCTCACACCTCTCATCCCAATGAAATTTTATGGCTTTCTACATCAGAGTAGTCATTAATCTATCTATTTTGGACAAATTCTTCACAAATCTCCTATAGTAACTAGCTAAACCCAAAAGCTACGAATTTCAGTCACAGATTCCGATTTAGGTCACTCCTTAACAACCTTAAAATGATCTACTGATACTCCATCCTTAGATATAATATTCCCCAAATTACTCGTACCATCCAAAAATCATACCTCAAAAATTTAGCAAATACTATTTTCTCTCAAGATGTCTAAGATAATTCGTAAATATTTCTCATTCTTCTCGTCATTCTTTGAATAAATACTATGTCATCAATGAATATCACAACAAATTTATCTAGGTAAGTCCTCAAAGTTCGGTTCATCTAAGTCCATAAACACATCAGGTGCACTAGTCAACCCCAAAGCATTACAGTAAACTCATAATGGCATTATCTAGTAGAAAATATAGTCTTAGGTAAATCCTCAAGCGCTATCATTAATTGATGTTACCCAAATGGCATGGCAAAATCATAATCCACAATTTCAATAGGTTCAACATTTATTTTATCCACAAACTAGTCGAAATAAAAGAGTGAGATGCACCAGAATCAAATAAAACATGAGCTAAAATAGAGTTTACTAGAAAATTTACCCGAAACGTTATCTGTGTTTTCGGCTTCCTTCCTATTCATGACATAGAGCTTCCCGGCAGACTTTTTGCTATTCTGTGCGACATTTACTTGGCTCGCGGGTTTACTAGCTGTGGTAGTGGTCTGAGTCGGAGCTGGATTCCTAAAATTATTGTTAGTTGTGGACCTACCAAAATTCTGCGTGTTCCCTTGACCCTCAAATCGGTTACTCTGATTCACACTAGCACTAGCAGATTGCGTAGCATGAGGTTTCCCTGCCTTCTTGTTCCTACACTCGAATTCTCGATGTCCTAACTTCCCGCACCAGTAGCACGTCACCTTATTTCCCTGACAATCAACGCCTGGGTGATCTCCCTTGCATAACTTACAGTAGTAATGTGGGGTAAAGTCATTAGGTGTTCCCTGGTTTCTACCTCTCCAACTATTACCTTCTTCCTTCCCATCCCCTCCAAAAGATCGGGACTTGTGTTGGGTGTTATTATTAGTATTGAAATTCCCTCTCTTCGCTGGGGTGTCAGATTGACTTCCCTGAAACTCCCTCTTCTTAGTTCCAGTACTTCCCATCTCAACCTCCATCTTCTGGTTACTCCTCTCAATATTAACAGCCCTAGCATAAATATCTCTTAATGAAGTGAATGTCTCTCCAGCAAACCTACCCTTAATCTTCCAATGTAACTTATCCTCAAACCTAGATGCTTTAATCCCCTCAGTTGACACTAGCTCCTGAGCAAAACGACTAAGTTCAACAAATTTATTATAAAACTCTTTCACACTCACCTCATCGGTTTGCTTTAGGTCTCCAAATTCAGCTAATTTTTGATGTTTCACATGTTCTGGGAAAAATTCTGCTTCTAATATTTCCTTAAGAGTATCCCAGTCTTTATCATATAATGTATGTGTGCCATTTGGATTTCTAATCCTAATTGGTTTCATAAAGTCCTCTTTAACAGTCTGCCACCAAATGTCCGCCTCTTCTTTCAAATATAAGACAGCGATCCTAGCCTGAAATTCATGTGGACACCCTACAGTCAGAAAAATTTTCTCCATCTCCCTAACCCAATTATCTAGTTCATTAGGATCCCCTTTCCCAGTAAAAGTCGGCAGTTTCTTCTTCTGTACCGCTTCAGACATTCCAGCAACAGTGGGTGTAGGATCATTCTCATTCTCAACTCTATCATTCATATTCTGGGTAACAGTGGTCATGTGTTGCACAACTTGGAG
Source organism: Agrostemma githago (assembly GCA_958450325.1). Lineage (NCBI taxonomy): Eukaryota > Viridiplantae > Streptophyta > Magnoliopsida > Caryophyllales > Caryophyllaceae > Agrostemma > Agrostemma githago. The sequence goes on from OY288254.1 coordinate 60,155,115, forward strand.
AAGAACTGCATTCTGAGCTATCAATTGTGCCATCATAGCGACCGTATCATTGTTTTCTATTTCTCTTCGTGGAGGCATTGTTACTATAGATATAAACAATATTCTATTAAGTTCAAGCATAAGAAAGTTCAATCACAATCACAAATATTAATGTAACTGGCATTCATCTCTGTCACATTCAATTAGGCAAAGATATTAAAGTACTAAACCATGACAAATATAAATATATATAGATATAAATAACATAATTCATGTGTATGCAATGCACCCAATCCACCCAACACTCTCGATTTAAAAAGAAACTTTTTTTTTTTATAAAGGTAGTAAATTTTTTTTTTTAAACCATTTCAAATTTTGCAAAACATTTCGAAAAGACCTATTGCTCTGATACCAACTGTAACACCCCTAAGTTTTCACGACCAAAATAGAAGAATAAAATAGGAAAATTTAAAGTAGTTACTCCGCATTTAGCTCACAAGGCCAAATGCAAGGCAAAAGAATAGTATATGAAATAAAAGAAATATAAAATCTGATAAATAATTAAATGAAAATGTTGCAGCGGAAGATTTAAGTCCCACAAAATCCAAAACGGTTTAAAACAACTTCAACCCAAAAATTCAACATAAATATAAATAGTTTGGAGGTAAACGTTAAATAATAAAATCCTTCCTCTCTCAGCATCCCGAACCAAATGCACCCATGCAGCATATTAATTGTACCTATCAACTGTACCCAAAACACAAATAGGTACAGGTTCCAGCGGGGGAACGACCCAAAACAAAAGGACGTCTGCAAAGCCGAGTAAAATATATTATATTGAAAACGTAAAACAATAATTATAATTTTTAGTAAACTGAAATCAGAGTTAAATATCACCGTCTCGATACCAAACCAAAAATATTGTGAAAACAGTAGTCAAAACCAAAACCAACCACAATATATTGTCACCACCTGTGTGCCAAGGTCCTACCTTTTTTGCACGGTCTAAAGGTACCACCTATGCTTAGCTAGACTTACTATAGTGCGCACTACTCACATTTGGGCAGTCAGTAGGATGAGGCTGCCAAAGGAGGAAGTCTAACTACCTAGCAAGTGGGGGGCCGGAAAAATCCCACTTAACACAACTCAGGCCAGGAGTTCAGTTTCGGGACGAAATCCTAGGGACGTCTCAGACGCACCTTAACCTCATAGACCAACAGAGCTCCCAGAGTCTGTTATAACCATCAAAATTGTACCAAAATAATACCAATATGTGACTTGTGTCACAAAGTTCCAATATCCAAAATATCACAAGAGTATAAAAATTCGTCGTTGACAAAGTAATTATAAAACCGTTTCGAAAGTATAATTTAAACCGAACATGCTCTTTACTTAAAGGTGAAAAGGTCAAAACGTCCTTACCTCTCAAGACGGTCAATCCAAGCTAATTTAATCCAAAAAATTCTTCTCCTCGAACCCACAAGCTACAAATAATATAAATGGTTTAATAACTCAATATTCCCACTAATTAATATCAACGATATTAACTCATTATGTCGACTCACTCATTACTAAATAACTAACTCACTAACACCTTAACATCCAAATACTTAAAGTACAGCCTGCCAATCCTCCAATACTTATAATGTTCCACAATTCAATTGTCCCTCTCCAAACATCCACCATGGATGACCTAAAAATCTGCCCTTAAACACCGAATCACGGAACCCAATCTTAATTATACTTACCCATGAAATTTACAACCCTATTTAATAATCCCCATATATATTTTGTAAAATTTGATTCTAAGATAGAACAAGAGAGAAATCAAATTAAATTAAACCAAAATTGAATATTGGACAAGACTAAAATTGAGGTGGGAACTTACAATTTAGATGAGAAAGATGTAAATACGTGTTGGTAAAAGCAAGAATCGGGAACCGATTGCACGACGATGAGTGAACGGTGAAAAACGAACGGAAGAAACGGAAGGAGACGGAGTGACTGGTGGTTTGTGTGTCAGAGGAGTACAAAAGGGTTTTCTTTGTGAATTAGGGAAGAAAGGGGACGTGGGGTTTATATGGATTTCCGTGTTTTTTTTTTTCTTTCCTTATTTGTGTTTGACCCAAATTTCAATTCGATACAAAGTCGGTTCATAAAATAACGTTTCACTTTAAGAAAATTAAAACCGATTTATTGTAAGACGACCCAAAATACTTTAATATTTATAATGACATTAAAAATATTTTTCCAACTTAAAACCCGATTTAAATAAAAGTAGAAAAGTTGACTCAGAAAATAACGGGGTGTTACAGTTCTTTTCTTGTTAGTCTCGGCTGGGTGTTCCCCTCCCCCTCACCCCCCCCCCCCCCCCCCCACCTTAGCTTTGGTTTGGATAACTTGGTTCGGACTTCTGGTCCTTTGTTAGGGCCGTTGTTGTTTTTTGTGGTTTTCGTTGGCGTTTGGTTGGTCGTTGGTTCGTCGGTTTATCTAGTAGATCTCAGTTGGTATGTGTGGTTGGTCCTCTTGTTGTTGGTGGTGTCAGGGCTTTTGCCTTTGGCGCCTAGTTGGTTGTTGTTCTTTGTGTACGGTGATGGCTAGGATGTCCTTGCATGTGGTACTGGGATTCCTAAGAGCTGGCTGTGGTGGTTTTAGATGTGTTATGATAGGAGTGTGATTGCCTTAGGGATAGGTTGGATTTTGGTATCGTGCGGTTTGGATGTGGTGGTGGTTCATCGTCTTTCAATGAATTTGTCTACCTATATTATGCTACTTTCTTATTTAGTAATAATCTCCTTTTTGAGGACAATGATGTTTTCCTTTGATTATTATAAGGAGTTTATGAAGACCATGGGACCTGTTTGTGTTGCCTTCTCTTTGGTGGTTACGACGGCTACGGTGGTGGTTGGGAGGTGTTCCTCATTCCTTCTCGTTGGTTGGTATTGTCTATTGGATCGTTGGTCTTTTGCGTGGTTGGTTCGATTACAAAGTTGCAGGAGTTTTATCTCCATCTGGGACTGGTCTTTTGACCTGTTTTTCCCCGTTTTCTTTCTACGTCCTTGTGACGTAAGTGCAACTTGTTCTTCCCACTTAACCATTCAGAGGAGTAGGCGGTCTATTGGAATGATCAATCAAGATGTGAAGTGTGTTCAAGCTCGAGCTCTTCTCACCGCTCTTCACCAACACTCTGTCCTTGGGAGTGGTCTTAATTCCTTGTATCCGTTATCTAAGTTTGTTTTATATATGTTGTATTACGATGTAACTCGATCCCTAAACAAAAGAGCACATACCTTAATGGTAGTAGCTCTTACTTTGTAATAGGGTGGACTTTGAATCTTTGGCAAAAAAAAAGGTAAGCATTTAGCTAATCATTTAATTATGTAATCACTAATTAATAAATAATTCGGTATTAGAATTATTTTTTGAACTACAACCTTTTTTTTTCAAATGCATATATTATTGGAAAATTCGTGGATTACAACCAAGTACTCACGTCACAACGAGGATGACATTGGACAATAATCCATCTAAAAAAGGTACAAACCACCAAAATATTTTAATGAATTTAACCTTCCTCTTAAATAAAATTTGTAACACAATTAATATGCAGAAAATAGCAGCTTTCATGCTCAGTATTTGGAGGTTGCGGTTCCGACATCATCGCTATCATCAGTGACTATAAGAACGTAGACAAGCCTATTATGGTGCTCAGACATGTTAAGTGCAAGAGGTGAATACTATTTCATTAGTTTTTTTTTACTACTTCGGATAACATTTAACACCAAATAATTTGAACATAGGCGAAAATAGTGTCATGACAAGTGATGCTACGCTCATTGTTGTCAATCCAAAAATTGAGGAGGTCACCATGTTCAAAATGAAGTAAGTTTGTATCTATTATAATCACGTCCAGATCCGGTCCGTTGTCACCCCTACCCAAGTGGTGTCATGGGATGAACAATTGATCTCTCTTACGACGGATGTATCCGTCGTAAGTTTAAGACGGGTCAAGTAAGTACCACTTGAGGAGAAAAAGACAATTATTTATCTAGTCTCACCAACCTCACTTTTCTCTTATCTCACTTATTTGACCCGTCACACGTTTGTGGCAGATATCTCCGTCACAAACAAGAATTTGTGTGTGATGAATCACCCCGACAACGTCACCACCTCTCCCTTCCTCTAAAAATACCCCATTTTGTAGAGAGGAGAGAGACCAATTTCATATACTACTCCCTCCACTGCTTACCCTCAGCAATAGTAGAAAAATACATACATACATACACACATACACATATTACACTGACTTGGGCGTCGGAAGCTCCGCCCCGGGGCAACCCCCTGGGCCGGAGTTCACCTTGCAAGATCACCGCCAACTCGTATCCAGATCCCGAGGAGAGCCGAACCACCCGAGCCAGAGACCCATGAAAATCCCCAAACAAGTCCATTAAATGGGAGGTGACCGAGATACAGTTTAACCCGTTTGCAAAAAAGGAAAAGTTATGCACAACATTATACCATACGAAGTAGTAATAGATTATAAATCCTATTAAAATATTGTATAATAAACTCCTTACGTCTAAATTGTTTGTTGTTCTTTTATACTCCATTATTTGTGATAAGTATTTTACTCGTATGATAATAAATTATCGAGACGAGAAAAACTAGTCGGACACTGGTTTCAATTTTTTTTTTTTTTTTTTTTTCCAATAGGAGTAGAAACAAATGATTGAGATCAGTGGTATAGACTATAGTCTATAGAGTAGGGAGTGTTTGATAAGAAGATGGAAGAATAGAGAGAGTGGCAGTGGGCAGAGACACTCCTCACTCAGTTTCCCCCATCAATCAATCTCAAAATGACTTGTTTTTGCTGCAACAAGAATGAAGTCTACACCAAAGCATCATTCCTCACCTTCATCTTCATCGCAGTCCTAACCGTCTCCTACTTCTTCATGATCGGCACCGTCGATTTCCGATCTCACTTCTCCCCTTTCCTCCAATCTCACTCCCCCACCTCCGTCCCACCCTGCCGGACCCTCTCGCCTCTCAGGGTCTACATGTACGACCTCCCCTCCAGATTCAACGTCGCCATGCTCCGCCACCGACGAGGAGAAGAAGGGGATTCCCCAGTCACCGCCGATAATCTTCCCCCGTGGCCCCGCAGCTCCGGCCTCAGGAAGCAGCATAGCGTCGAGTACTGGATGATGGCTTCTTTGCTTTACAATGCCAAGGATCATGAGAAGGAGGAGATGGAGGCCGTGAGGGTTTTCGATCCGGAGCTTGCACATGTCTTCTTCGTCCCCTTTTTTTCGTCGTTGAGTTTCAATGTTTACGGACATAATATGACTGATCCTGTTACTGAGCGTGATAAGCAGCTTCAGGTATTTTCTTCCTGCAATTCTCATCTTACTTTAACTTGGATTTTATTTTGTATACTGTAGATTTTGTAGTTGTAGTAGTAGTAGTAGTAGTGATAGTGTGATGCCAAGATTTGTTGTTAGAGTGGAAATTTGAACGCCCATCACATGTTAGCCCCATATCCCCGCAATTGGTGTAGATTTGCCCTGTTATTGGTACAACTAAGCTTGAACTCTTTCCTAACAAAATACTCCGTCTCTCTGTCTCATGGTGTGTATGTTTCTTAGCTAAATGGTTGAATTTGAGTTTTAATCACTCTAGTCTTCGCCGTTGATCATGGGGTTTAGGAAATCAAGTTTTCATGTCCACAACCACAATGTTGCTTAGTTTAAGGAGGCGCAAGCCACACCGAGGCATTAGGGGAGGGCGGGCAAAGGCACCGTTTTTAAAAAAAAGATGTTTAAGTTAGAATCAAAATTTGTTCATGTTCTGGTTTTTCATGTTGGCTAACACGAGAAGAATTTAAGTTAGAAACGATGAGGGAAAAGGATAAGGAAAGTGTGTTAGGTGTGTCTTATTTAAAACATCCACCTAAAATGAGCCAAGGCGTTCTGACTATTCCCTCATCCAAGACATGCCTTTTCAAACTAAGCAATGCTAGAGACGACGTAGGTCACCAGATGCACTCAATTCTGATCTAGTGTATTGCGTATTGGCTGGACCTTATTCTATCATTTATACTAGTATTGAATTACTCAACACTCCTTTTGTGCATCTACCACTGCCACTTTCATTCCACTATACAAATCTGAGATTATCAATAGAGATACTACTCAAATACCTCAAAATATATAGAAACTATCACCTTCAGTAGATACACCTCAAACTATCTACTGAATGGCCTCCATGTTTTTCTCTCATTTTCCACGGTAAAACCCAAAGAAATAGCTTCTGTGTAAAGAACCTACCATCTACTCAAAGATGGGTCAACGATTTTTTCTAGCAGTTTCTTAAGAAAGGCTAATTTGTTTAAGATACAAGTCACACTACCATTGTGGTTTGTACATGTCTGAAATATTTATCTGCACAATAATGCTGAGTTGTAAGAGCTGATCCATGGACTGAATGTCTGCTAGCACAACATTACTGGTCTTTGATGCAACTAATGGGCTGGACAATCTACTGTCTTTTACACATATAATCTGATCACTGGTGTTTATTTTAGCCATCGATTGCGGACTTGTGATATGTTTCATAGTTTGTAGAATAGACTTGGTTATGGGATGAGTGTCATGTTTTTAACACATCCCGTAAAGCTTAGGAAGGGAAAAGGTTGCACGAATTTTCACAGAGAAACCATTAAAAAAGAATACGACATTTGTCAGTTGTCACACTCTCTTTAAAAAAAATCCCGCGTAAAACCAAACAGTTATGAATTGGATATGGTGATTATGGTCTATAAAAAAAAATCTAAAATCAGCCCACCAAACAAGTCTTCATAATAGTATATGTAATGTTTTTTTTAAAAAATAAACAAATTTAGCACATTTAAAATTTGACAATATATTTTTCTCAAATGAGTACTACAAAATTAACATAAATCTGTATGCTATTCTAAAATTTATTCTCATCGCTAATACGTGACTCCCTACATTAGGCATGCACTTGCACGAGACCTAAGCTAGTATTGACTTAACGGACTTCGCTTATGTAGGATTCAGTTAAACAGTATAACTGCCACTGTTGCTCTTGAAAGGTGCTGACATGTTTTATAGATCTTGTTATGATTTGTTTTGGCCTTGATGTTGTCAACTGCTTTTGTTCATGAATCAAGCCAAAGTATGCTATTGATTTAGCATGAAGGTTGTGCATAAGTATCAAACTATTTCATGGGTATACATATTAATGTATACTTTCTGTTAAAATTTTGTTTCACACTCACTAGTTCACTAGCATGGGTATACATAACTCCCATGCATACTGACTATCACATTTTCTGTCATACACCAGCTAGTTACTTGAATAATTTCCTATCTCAATTCAAGAGTAAAAAAAGAGGAGTCTGTGACCACTTAAAGTTATGGCAATGTGATTGCAGTTTGGATATAGACTACATAGTACGGAGTAGTATATATTAGCAGAATGTTGATTTACCTAACTTTAGTAGAATGTAGATTACTTATTTTTGCTGAATCCAGATTTGATATACGAAGGATTAGTTAGTAAATTAGTATTTATTGCAGTTGGAATTAAGACTATACACGAAACAGTTAAATGATAAAAAATATACTCCGTAAATGTTACAAACAGTACACAAAATCATATTGCATCCTTGATTCAGGTTGATATACTGAAGTTTCTGAGGGAGTCCAAATACTGGCAAAGGACTGGAGGCCGAGACCATGTCATCCCTATGCATCACCCAAATGCTTTCAGGTTTCTGCGTGAGCAGGTGAACGCATCAATCCTCGTTGTTGCAGATTTCGGCCGTTACTCAAAGAGCATGTCAAACTTGAGGAAAGATGTTGTCGCTCCATATGTTCATGTTGTAGATTCATATACAGATGATGATGCTCCAGATCCCTTTAAATCTCGCAGGACTCTTTTGTTTTTCCGTGGAAGGACTGTGAGAAAAGATGTAAGTGTGTTTTGTTCCCATCCTTGCCTTACCTTACCTTACCTTCTTTGTGGTCCTTCACGGGTCAAATTTGGACTTAATAAATGATCAATAAATTTGCTATTTTCTAGGAAGGTGTTATCCGTGCTAGATTGGCAAAGATCCTTGTTGATTATGAAGATGTACATTATGAACGGAGCGTTGCATCAGAGGAAAGCATTAAATTGGTATGTTGCAAATGTTTTTGTACAAGAATTCTCATTGTTGTAAACTTGTGATGGATGCTTAGTCGCTAATAAGTCTCTCAGGTTATTTGCGATAACACCTTAATCAGCAACAATTACACTTTGACCTGTGGGGTGTTTATGTGTTTAGACCCTTCTTTTCCCTTATCCCCATGAGCCAAGACTCTAAGGTCTAAGAGATGAGATAGTTTGTTTTCCGAGTGAAGTTAACATAATGTCGACTCTGTAACTAATGCATCTCGTTGTACCAGTCAACGCAGGGCATGCGTTCATCAAAGTTCTGCCTACATCCAGCTGGGGACACCCCTTCATCATGTCGACTTTTTGATGCTATAGTGAGCCATTGTGTGCCTGTAATAGTTAGTGACCAAATCGAGCTCCCATTTGAGGACGAGCTTGACTACTCCGACTTTTCCATCTTCTTCTCTACCGAAGAAGCATTAAAACCAGGTTACATGGTGGAGGAGCTACGGAAGGTTCCAGAAGAAAGGTGGCTGAACATGCATAACAAGCTGAAGAACATCTCCCATCATTACGAGTTTCAATACCCCCCAAAGCGAGAGGATGGGGTTAATATGTTATGGAGACAAATTAGGCATAAGGTTCCAGGTTCCGTACTTGATGCTCACAGAACTCGAAGATTGAAAATCCCAGATTGGTGGGACAAGAGGAGATAAATTCTTTCATGTAACTAGGGAGTATTTGGCTTATGTTCCTCTATGTGTACACTGTACAGTACTACGACTATGACTTCAACTTCATTTTTTCACTTCAAATCCATATTAAAATACGAGTAGTTTTTTCAGTATATACCGAGTACTGTAGTACGGAGTAGGTTATTTGCTGCTCCACCTTTTTTGAGTTACTGAGATTTTATTCACTGTATTTCTGCGATTCTTCTCTTGACTTGTTTCATTTTGTACTTCACTACAAGTATTTTATTTTTGTTACTCTTTATTTATTTATTTATTTTATCAAGAACTCCAGGGATATACTCATAGAGTACTAAGCTAGGAGCTCGTGAACATCTATCTGGCTCTTTTCAGAATAGAATTTTTCTACCGATTTAAAGCAAATTCGACGAGCAAGAGTAAAGCTTCGAAGGGAGAAATCAAAGTGAGGTTGAAGAGATTTGAAGGGGGACGAAAAGTGGATCCACCAATTTCGTCCAATATGAGAAAGATTTGGAGGGAAAAGTATGAGCCTCCCCCCTCCGTTCTCCCTTTCATTTTTGTTATCCTAGCAAAGCCGTTATTGGAGTATGTGTTTGTTGTTTTCTGTACATTTGAGGCATTGTCACCAAAGCAAGCACCATTTATACGACACTGTCTTCTCTGGTCTCCTATCAAATGGATTAGACAGACGTGAATACGTGATACTTCCTTCCTTAACTCGTACAGTCATACACTCATACCCATTGCATGACGGAAAGTTTACTCGAATAAGTTGAAGCAAATAAGTCCTCATAATGTATTACCCCCGAATCGAATATCACCTATGATAAAGTTGACAAGTCCTATTGCATACTCGCACAAAACTTTTGAGAGACCTCTCAAGTGAGGATGGGAAGGGAAGAGTTACTAAATTTCCAGTTTCTATGTTACGTCTCAATAGACCTAGCTAGTCTAAGATGAGTAGCTCAACATGTTCAGGCATAACAAGAGCCAAATCCAAGGCACGATCCTTGGCAATTTCCACTAGTAATACATTATCATCAGTTTTGTGTCTGCGGCGGCGGAAGGGGGAATGTGGATCAAATATAAATTTCTCAAGCATGGTGGCATTCTTAATGATGTGTAATGCTAACATTAGCTCTTCGTTAAAATGACTCCCGAATTCTGTGCACCAATCGAAACAGCTACGAAATCCTCCACACCATTCCAATTCCCGCAGGTGAGGTAAGGTCGCATTGAATCCATTTCCTACTTTCAACCAACGTCCCACGTCCTCTGCCGAATATTCAGCCTCATGGTCGTTCCAGTCCTCACGACAATTACAATGCAAATCCATCTGCAACCCCAATTTATCAACGGTCAAAAAGATAAAGAAATGATTGGAGACGACCCATATGACTCACTCCACCGGAACCCAACCCAACCCTTTTGAGTGCGGTAGTCTAATAATAACACCATATAAGTGCATACGATATGCAGGGTAAGAATTTGCGATAATTTACGCCAACTGTACATCATAGGTATTAAGAAAAGATTGAGCTAAGAAAAGATTGAGCTGAAATTATCAGAATTATGGAGTATTATATACTGTATGTATTGCTTACCTCTATCTTTGCCTTCTCCAACAAGGGGCAATTATCAAAGAAACATGCTAATGTGGAGTAGTTGAACAAGTATTTGCGGTTGGACCTCACTCTCAGCTCCAACTCCTTCAGGTTCAATAATGTATGCATAATAGGCTCATAATTCTCCTATGTAAGTAGTATCAAATCAATGAAAACATAAAATTAGTATCCACCCAGCAAATAACACTACTGCTCATCCTCCATCTTCACATTATTAATAATCATACCAGTACTCATTAATTTCTACTTTACATGTTACTCGCAGTATTTATTAAGGGCATGCATATTGTAAATGAATTGAGTCGATGATGATTTGATGAACCCTTGAAATAAGATCGATCAAAACTCATGGCGGGCTCATTCAAACTAATTTCGTGTCCAAACTCTAGGTGAAAGAAAGAATGGATACAAAAAAAAAACATGTATAGATTACATAAAGGATGTTTGATTTGGAAGAAAGTACTAACCCAACGTCCACAGCAAAGGGTAAGCTTAGACAACTGAAAAGAGAAGGACTTGATGAGCCAGAAGTTGTAAATCAACCTGTCGTTACAATACGACCATCCAAAAGATGCTTCAACAAGTGAAGGGACGCAAACATATTCCACGTTTGCCGATCCATTATATTCCAGTGACACTAGATTCTGTGCATCAATCTCAACGACCTTCAACCTGAAACAATCCTTAATCGCCAGACGTTTCAGGCTTCTTGAATTTACCCTGATGATGTTTACCGCCTCCGAACGTTCAACATGTAGTTGTTCTAAGGCGCTGCACTTTCTTACAACTAACTCCACGAATTCGTCACTTATGTTAACACACTTCAGACACAGTGATCTCAATAACCTCGCCTGGCTTTCGTACCCACCATTCTTCCAAATGGAACAAGGCAGTCTATACATATTATTAAGATTCATCCATGATTTACACTTGACACTGAAATCCAATTCCAGAGTTTTCACCCCTTTTGATATTGCATATTCCACACATTCGTTCATATAACTCGGGTCAGTATTATTGCTCAACTTGGTACGGACTCTAAATACATCAATGGATGATACACGATCAAATCTCAATACACGACCAACTGAATTCAGCAACTCATCACCCTTGGGGTCGTTTTCTCTTTCAAAGCCTATGTAATCCAAACAAGTGTGATAATTGAACAAATATCTCCACTTCCTCGAAAGGATGCTAGTTCGAGTCGCATCCTTTATGTTCATACAATGCAATATATGTATAAGAGCATCACTTGACAATTCATCTAGCTTCTTCTCCATACATATAATTCGAGTATTATTATCGGATTCCTACGTGATTCAAAACAAATAAACAACAATATTGGGTCAATTTGGGAGAAAACCAGATACTCCTACAGTGGCGGACCCAGAAATGTAAGAGAGGGGGTTCACTTTTAAAAAAAAATACACGCCGTTACATTTTGTTGTCCCCAATTTTTTCGACGCACTATTTACTTTTACACTTTTTTTTTCATAATACACTCTTCACTCAAAACAGAAATAATTGTATTATTACTCTCCAACTCTCTCTATCGTACGAGTAATTTGTAAATATAGAAATTATCCAATTTTTTAAAATTATTATCGATTCTTTTTTATTGTAACTATAAAAATCATTTAATTTACCAAATTTATATGAGTTTTATTGAAAAAAAAATATTTCATTATTTTATTCTGACTCAGATGAATATATAGTGAGAAGATCATTAAAAATTTGCAGGAAGTATAAATTTTTTAAATTATCACTAATTACTAAAATTAAGTTTTTTCCCTTGTAACTATGAATTGGTAGCTACATTAGGAATAAATAACACAAAATGTATCGTTTTCATATTCAAAATTAGGGTTCCATAATTGAGATTTGAGAATTACAATTTACTCCCTCCATTCTTTATATATCTTTCAATTTCAATTAAATAATTCTCACAAATCTTAAAAAGTTGGAAGAAATATAAAGGATGGAGGAAGTAATTAACAAGTATGAGTAATTGACATCAACAAATCTAACTACGAGATTGAGATCCAAATTGATAATGAAGAAAAGGGTTTTTTTGAGAAATTAGTGAAGAAGAAGAAGAATAGACGGAATATAAATGAGAAAAAAGAGATTAAATAATTAATGTGCGGGGGAATTGAACCCAAAAGAAAATGAAGAGGAAGGGAAACAGTAAATAGGGAAAAATGTCCACAAGGGGAATTGAACCCACCAACTGCACCAAACAATACAATCTTTGCCAGTTCGCCACAGCATCTTCAGTGAAACATTTCTCACGCAAATTTTACAAGTATCATGCTTCAATAATTTTTTTATAAAAAAAAAAATTGAAAACGGAAGGGTGCGCACGTGGGGTGCTGTGCGCACCCCTAGGTCCGCCATTGACTCCTATATATGTTACATGCATATATATATATACGACATTTCCTAAATCTTACTCCGTATACATAAAGAATGATCATCATTCTGACTTCCTAAGCTTTGCTTAATGATACGGAGTTCCTGATACCTGAGGTTAGCTATATATGGCTGCATCACCTACTTCTTTATGTCTCAAATTAATTTTTTTCCTAGAGAAAATGTAAATAGTATGTTCCACAATATGAAGTTCTCAAATTTTAACCTCAAAACGTCACACAAAAGGAATCAATGTATTACTCCGCACCATATATGATATATACTCAAACTATATTGGCCTAAATAGAGCAATGAATAAACTTTTGATCATAAAAAGTTTAGTATTGCAAATAAAAATCGGCGTCTGTCTGACTCCATTGTTCGCCTCTTGTTTCTATCTCTATTTTCACCAACCTCACCAAGTTCGACATAAAAGGCACAAGAATCACGACACCATAACTGTAGCCATAACCTTGATCGTGATTGGAAAAATAATTTCATCAAAATTGACAAATTACTGGAATGAAATTCATGCCTCAGCCGTAATTATGAACTTAGAAAACTAATTGAAGGTTGAAAAATCATAAATTTAAACGGAAACAGTGAAATAGAGTAGGACTAAAACAGAGTAGAAGATGCAACTGACATCAAACAATTATGAACCAACAAAACTAGTAATTAAAATTGAACCTACCATGTTTGAAAGATCCGGTGACTGGCAAATCAAGGGCTTCAATTTCTTTTTGGCGGTTGAAAACCCGAGCAGTGGTGCCGCGGAAGGGATGAAGTTTTGTTTAGGGTTCTATTGTTTAGGTTTCGCGCTTTAATATTATACGAAAGCTTGAGAAGAAGGGTAAGTGGACAAAGACGAAGGATAAGTTTTTATTTTGCACAAACGATTACTTTTTCACAAGAGACTAATAGAATAGTGATAGTTTGGTTCAAAAAATGGACTAAAAAAGAAATGTATGTGTTAATTGGATTTGAACAGATAAAAAAAGAAATATGTATACTTTGATATGGGCGAAGGGAGTAATACGGGGTATACTCGTAAGTCGTAACTCGTAATAGATTAACCAATAAACCGTCAACCAATGCAAAATAAAATACGTAGTTGCTAAATCATACGCATGTTTTACTACTTCACTGGTTGGAAAGCTTGTGCGATACACGGACCGATTTTTAGTGACGTTCATAATGACATCAAGTTAGTATGCATAATAATAAACAAATATTATAATGTGTTTCTAGGTAGGTAATATTTGCAATAAATGTCAAATTAAATTATGAATGTACATGGTAGTAAGAAAGACTAATTAAAGTAACTCGTACATCTTCAACTATACAATGGTACCAATATTCATTTGTATTTCACGTAGTTTTGCATTCAACAATATTATCTACGGAGTATTATTATAAATGTAATACGGAGTAACTAATAAATAAAATGACAAATAATATTCACGTATCTATGTAAAGTAGGAAACCAATTTGACATAGATATTTCTAAAATATATATTATACGTTGTCGTAAATATAACGATATGAGTAATTAAATTTCATGACAGTATAAAGACACATGTTTATTTCTTACCTAATAAATGTATAAATAGTTGATCTAATAAGTAAAGATTAGGATGATAAGTTATCACTCCTAAATTCGATTACTGTCGGGTTAGTTTCATTTAAAAAATATTGCTCAGACGATTAACTAAGTACAAGTAAGATTGTGCAACAGAAAATTTCTACAAATTGTCGAATATAAATCTCTTAATTTATCTCACTTTCTTAAAAAATAACTCTTGAATTAATCATATGTATATAATAAAATAAAAAGTCATCCCTTTAAGTTACCCACATATGCTAACCCACCTAGACATGCGATACGTGGCAACCCTAGACATGCGACACGTGGCAACCTCATAATCTAACCTCATACTCTCCACCCCCTTCACCTCATAATCTAACCGTATTAAGCTAACTGTATTAGTTAAGCTAACTGTATTAGTTAACCCCAAATAAATTCCACCAAATAAATTTATGCTACATTAAGTGTATTAATTTCAGGGAGACATGAATGGTCCGGCGGTTACGATGGAATCCGAGGCTCAGAATCGATTTCGGCCTATTTATACTTTCCGGGTTCATACAATCGACAAGAACAAACCTTCATTTGCCTTCCTCTTTTCGTTCCTCTGTAGTGTCACCATCGATTTGGTACAGACGCCGGTTCCGATCGTATCATTCTTCATCGGTAAGTTTTATGCTACTCGGTTATTGTCATGTTTAGACTAATCGTTTCTTTATACTGTATGTTGTTCGGTTCTTGCAAACTGAATTATTAAGAAAGTGGTTAAATTATTTATACAGCCATCACATTGCATTCATGTCGATCATTTAGGCCATCCCTGTTTCGAGCAAAGATGACAGTAGATTTGTCTTACACTATAATTTGTGACGGTAATGAACTAATTAGCAAGCAAGGATTGATAGATAGATCTATGTCAAACTAACCTCAGTAGAGGTCCACACGGATATCGACTGGAAATACCAATCATGTCCGACATGTAAGACTGGCATTCGAGAAGATAACACATGTGCTAATTGTAGCCAGACGATTCCCTACCCAACCCAAAGGTAACAACTAATTAAACTACAGCTTGCATGAAACAGAAACATGTAAAAAATAATCATTTGCAGATATAGACTAATGACGACGATAAAGGACGGGGACACATATGCGCCTTTGGTTATTTTCCACAAGGAGGTAGAGAAGGTCATAAGGAAGTCAATAACTCAGTTGTTAAACTTATATGAGAAGGTAACGACCTAAAAATTCGTATCAATAATATTAGACTCGATATTAAGGGGGCCAAATTATGTAACTCACCTGCTATGGAATGGTATTGCAGGACAACGGAAAAGGGAAAGTATTTGACATCCTAGAGCAATGTTTTGGGAAGTCATACACCTTCAAAGTAAAGATAGGGATAAATAAATTTGGGACTGAAAGAGAATTAAAAGTTCAAAAGACATTTATGGCTGAGACGCATGACTCCACACCCACCACAGCCCAAGACAAGGTATGCACGATTAATTTACTGCTTTTAGAATAACTATTTCCAATGTCAATTATATTCACACCAGAAAAAAACAAAGCGCAGAGCGTAGAAGGAAACAAGGGAAAATCCACTAGCGTAGAAGCGGCAGAAGACGAGATGATCGTCAACACTCCACAAGAACCTCAAACTTCAAAGCGGCCAAAACAGTAAGTACAAAACAAACTACACTTACAAATAATCCTTACATTTGCTTCATTCTGCAAATTGACCTAAATCTGCCTACAATGTACCGCAGAGATGAACCCAAGGAAACAGAAGCAACCACGAAGGAGATTAGCAAGTATGCAAAGCGATTGCGCCCAACAGCACCACACCAAAGTTAAGAAGGCCAATATTCAGCAACCTACAACCATTGATTGGAAATTTATTTACGTGTTCAGATTATTTAAGTACAATAAAAGATTATTATTTAAGTACTGTTTTCCATATACCATGACCTATATTCCAATTCCAATTGCTTCATCAAGATTCGAAGGTGTGACTTACCCAGATTCGCAAACTCTTTTTTTAGTAACATCAAATTGTCTTCTATCTTACACTTATAGACGGAGCAAACAAAACTTCGTGTAACAAAACCAAACACTAGGACTTTCACTCTTTTAACAATTGACTTCTACATTGAAACCAAGAATCCACAACAAAGACGCTGCGATAAAGAAAAGTCGCACAAATACACTATTGCTAGACCCGTGAATTTCACGGGCACGAAAACTAGTTATTATTAATAAATTATAGTCAAATATTACGATGCACGATCGCTTGTTAGTGACGTTGATAACTTGATAAGGACACTAAGTTGATCGATTACATGATTAATAGATGATTTCGAGTTTGGGTCGGGAAAAAACGGTTCAGGAACCTCAAAAAACGGGTAAGTACACTGATGTACGCTCGTTATTCCCATAAATATATTTGGTTGATATCTAAGAATGAATGATTATTCTTGTAGAATTTATAACCTTATTATACATTCCCGATGTGAGATAATTTTAATTAAATTTATAATCTTAAGAGTTGGTGTAAGACTCAAAATATTTTTGGTTAATATCTAAACACGATTGATTTCTCTTATTTATAATATAGAATTTCATCAACTAGTCATAATTTTTTTATGTGAGATAATTCTAGTTAAGTTTATTACTAAGCACTCTTCTTACGACTCAAAAGATTTCTGGTTAAATTTTATCACCTTTACTTATATATTAGAATTTTATCACCTTATTATTATACTCTCAACAAATTCTAGTTAAATTTTTGGTTAAACAAAAAAAAAAAAAACAGTTTTTTGGTTAATATCTAAAAACGAATGATACCTCTTATTTATGATAAAAAAATTTCATCATCTCAACATAATTTTTCGAGGTTGGATAAAATTCTATTAAGTTTATAGCCTTAAAAACTTAAAGACGAAAAATTACTCTTAATTACTCCATATAATAGTGTGGACATGACATAGGTCCACCCCGACGCGGTCACGCACGGGTTTGGGGAGGCGAATGAATCTCCATATGAGAATTGATCGAATTGAAATTTAAATTGAAGTGGAGTCGCCACCGAACTTTGTGGGAGTTCGGGCTCGTTCGAACCCACTCTATGTCGTAGTGGGCCATGCACAAAGTATGACCCATTTCCGATGTCAGAGTTTATTGGGTTCGTCCCTTTGCATTGCGATACCGATACCGTCATTACCGGTTATCGTGTATTGAATGACTCTCGTGCGCCAACGGTTTCGGGCATCCGGAAACCGAGGTTCTGAGTAAGGGGTGAGGGTATGTGTTGGGAAGCCCACTAAGGACACCCAACCCCGCCCGCACATTAGCGGCCTCTACTAAGATATCGAAATACTTTCTAATACGCGCGTTAGTTGAACGATGAAAATGCTTATGCAAACATTGTTTTCCCTAAGCATGTGAGAAATTGAAAGGGTTTCTATGTCGATTTAATGCAACTAAATCTAACGTCGAAGTTGAATTTTAGCATGCGGGTTCATTTTAGTACAATAAAATAAACAACCAAAATTGACAAGAGAAACAATAAACTCGTTAGTAACGGTATAACAGTTTGCGCAAAGTATAGAATAAAATGGAATGATGTAAATAGAATGATGGATGATTTTTGAAAAAAGTAGTAGTACACGTGATTGATTTGACACGTGTTGACCTAAGTCATAAAAAGACGTTATCGAGACTAGGGAAGTGTTATAGAACTCACGGTTTTGTCGTGATAAAGGGCCACTCGACCGAGTCATTGAGGGACTCGACCGAGTGGACCTCTAGAAGAGCTTCTGTCCCGTATTTTAGACCCTACTCGATCGAGTTATTGACGAACTCGACCGAGTACGTTGCCACTCGATCCGATTGAGTCATTGCGAGACTCGACCGAGTGGAGGTCGTCAGAACCTTCTGTTTCGGTTTTTGGGGTGCCACTCGGCCGAGTGGGCTAGGCACTCGGTCGAGTGCCCCCTGTACGAACTAGGGTTCGCGTGCAATTCATTACTGATTTCGAAATTGCTTTCGATTTTTGATAATTCGATGAGTTTGTTGAGTCGGGCATAAATATTGTGGAATTTATACTCGAGACTTAACTTCGATACTCGTCATATCCCATATTCGATTAGTGAATCGATATGGAATGCTAGAGTGGAAACAAAAAAAATCGCTTTAAGTCGTTTTAAGTTAACTATCACGATTTGAATAGATTTCCTCCGCGTTTAATAATGTCGTAATTCTAATGAATTGTATGACAATTATTTTAGCATCAACGAAAATCGCGCTAGTTAATTTATTTGACTAGATCATTAGATTCAACATCCAATTACGGAATTGGTATCGAATCTAATAGATCGACGCTTGAATTAAAGGACTTAATTCCCTCGGCTTCCCAACGTAATAAATCCCTAAGGATTATGTGATGTCGGATCCGCGTCAACGGGTTTCGACCCTTATAAAAAAAGTATGTTTCGAAAATAACTTTTAGAGAATCGAAAAAAACGTACGATTGAATGATGATACGATCGAAATAAATATTATTGTTCAAGTTGACTTGTTTCAATAATCAAATGCTAGGGGTGTCGGGATAAGCAACCGACAACGCTGGGTGCAATACCCTTGTATATTCGGGTTTCCTTATTCCGACATCCCTCACACTCGACACAAATTCACAAGTATTTTAGTGTATTTTAATACTAGTGATTATTAATGATATTATGACGCGATAATAAAAAAAAAAACAAAAACGACGACATAGACGACGTGCGACGCGAGGAGAAGAAGAAAAGAGAAGAGAAGAGCGGGAATTGGCACCCTCAACCTACATGTTCTTGTTCTCGGGCGGGACTCGTAGTTGTGGCTAGCACGGGAGTAATCGAGATGTAGGCTAAGTTGTGGTGGTTAGGGTTTTGATTTCTAGGTACTAGGGTTAGGGTTTGAATGTGTGTGAGTAGGGTTGATTAGGGTAGAATTAGGGTTTCGAAAAGTGTAAAAAAGATGTCTTGAAGTGTGTGCATGGAGGTGTTTATATAGGCTAGGCTATGCTCCTCCGGCTAGGGTTACTCGACCGAGTAGCCCCTTGACTCGGTTGAGTGGCCTAAAGCAACGCAGTCGGGCTTGAATGAGGGCCCACTCGATCGAGTGGCTCAGCTGGGTCGCGCGGGTCCATTGTTTTGGACCCCGAGATGGGTTTTGCACTTAGGCTGAATTTTTGATGTTTACATGGCTGTTTTTATGTGTCTCCAAAACGGCTTTGACCGGGGTTGACCCAATCGCAAAAAGTCGGTTTTATTTCCGGTGTCGGTTTTGGCCCAAATTAGCCTTATTTGAGTGGAAACGACCCACTGGGCTTGAATTTGAGATCAATTTTGTGATATTTGTACTCCGTAAGTGCTTAAGCCAACAACTAATGGTTTTGAGCCCATATCCGAGCGCGTAGAAACACGTTAGCGTCCGATCATCATCGGGTGTTTTTTGGAAACTGCTATAGACACCTGGCGGTCAAAATGTGGGTGTCTACAGAGCCCCCACTTTGACTGAGGCTTGGACAAGGCGAAAGTCAGAGTAGCTACTAGGCCAATCGAGGATTAAGACCTGGCAGACTTCCGTTCGGGCCGCTTATAGTCCATTAGACTTGCGTGAAGAGCTCGCCAGCCACAAGATAGAAGTCATACCTAAGCTGATGACGGTAACTCCGTGGGGAATTTGGACTTGTCGTGTAAGTCCCGGGTGTGCCTGTATATGGGCCCATCCCGTGCTATTCCGGGAAAATGCCGTCTTGGGCTTTCTGCTGAGGAGATATGTGAGCCGCGCGGTTTTGAATTGTACCTGTATAAGTTACATAAAATTTGCATGCAACACGTAGGTAAAAGACGACTCGCGCTGGGGAAAATGATTTTTGCTTTATTTTGAAATCGAAATCCTGAAAGCAACTCACGTGCTAGGAAATAGGTTTTCAAAATTGAAAGGGGTAGAAAAGAAATTTGCAGTTTAGATAAACCAAAATTTGACCTTGTCAAAAAGGGTTTTTTCAAATGGCTAAGTTTTGCAAATTTTAAAATGAGAATTTGAAGAGAGAGGCCTACCGACAGACTCGACTCTGGACGTGACCGGACGAGTTGACAGACACGACTGGACTCTCGAGGGGTTGGACCGTGACTCAGTAGGGGGGTGGGCCACCTAACAAGACTCTTAAGTTGCGCTATTTCGTAGCCTAGGCGAGTGGCAACATGGTCGAATCCTCGGAATGGGAAAGATACGCTATGGGGGGATTGGAATAGTCTCTAATGAGACTGTTTTTGCATGACAGGACTTGGCAATAGCAATGCCGTAGTCTAGTGCTCTTTTGTGATGCTGTTTCGAGTCCTTAACAGGTTCTTGTCTTCGACTGAGCCGAGTACTAGGACACACTATAGAAAGAAGGCTAGATTTTGTTTGAATTTATCTGAATTTTGTGAGTGGATGGAGGTTTTCTGCCTAAGAGAAACCCCCAGGACGACAAAGCTAGCTGTTGAGAACATGATGGTGTCGTGACCGGAATGATGGCGCTTTTTGAATGTGTGTTAATGTGGGTGGTTGTGCCTCTGTTGAAAGACTGCCTACGTATTCACGTGTAGTGAAATCAAACCAAGCTGTAGTTCAGTGGATTGAAAGATATATTATGTGCCTAGTCTAATAGGACTTTGTGTGTAACTAGCCATAGCGATGGTGTAGGCTAGGTGCATTCCCAATGATGTCTTGATCAAAGGGCTAGAATGGTTAAGATATTGATGTGACTGTGAGCGTTCTCCGGGGTAGCCCCCAGAGGTGGTGTGAACTATTTGGGCATGTTCTATGCCGACTGCAAGTTGAGTTCCCGTATTTGGGGTTGGTAACTGGTTTGGATGTTTTTGGAAATGTGGTGCTAGGTCGTAAGTGGCTTTGATGATTCGAAATCTGGAGCTCAATTTTGTGGAGCTAAGGCTTCGAGGGTAAGGTATTGCAATGTGGTAGGAAAGGGGGAAGTCGAGTAAAAATGACTCGGACTTCGATCGGGCAGGTTTGATAATGCGGGATCTGGTTTCCATGTCTGGCCCTAATGGTTAGGGGTATCCTATGGAGCTTGAATCCACGAAATTTCGGGATGCCTCTAGCCTAGGTCTCGAGAAGGTCTTGAGGGTTGCAATGTGGGAAGGCTAGATGTGGTGTTAGCCGACCGGCTTGATTATCTCTCCCTTATTTGATGGTATGAATTTTGACCGTACCCTGGTCATGGGACTTTCACATGAATTGACCGTTGATCATGGTCATGGGTTTTTGGAAGTTCGTTTTGATCATGGTCAGCTCTTTCGTTTTGGGCCATTTGCTTTTTCTTGGACTTTTGTTTTTTTTGTCCAGTTTTTTTTTGTTTGTTTTTATTTTTTTATTTTTTTTTTATTTTTTTTTTCGGTTGGTCAGGCTAACACCTACGGTAGGGATGGTCAGTCTTATTGGAGGGGTATTTATTGTGGGAAATGAGCTTGCCTCCCGTCTTGAACCCGAACTAGGAGACTACCTAGATTCGTCATAGGATTCGATACCACTCCTGCTAAGTATAGTTTTTGGCTTTCTATGTCAGACATGGAACAGGTAAAGGAAAACACGGGTCTCGATTCCCTGCAGTCATTATAGATGTGCCTATAATAGTCACGTGCATGTGCTCACAGTGTATGATGGTGTTCATCATGTTCTCGGAAATACATAAGGAAAGTATATATGAGAAATAGAAAAGCTGATTTTATTGAATTTTGAAAAGGATGACAGAATACAATTGACTCTGACTCTGATTTGGAAATGAGGATGTAGGGTATCCTAGACTCGAACTCAGACTTAGACTCGAATCAAATCCGGACATTTGGATGCTCGGTTAATTGCTTCTTTTTGTAAAGTCCTTGATTGGAGAGAACGACAAGTGCCACGACTCGCCTAAACTCGGCTTTGCGCAAATGCAAGAGAGGGTGTCAAACTAGACATGGCTCGGGGTGACGGGATGACAAAGACTCTTGGATCGGGAGACCCGAACGTTGACCTAGACAAAGCAACGACCGCGAATTATACTCGAGCTGCAGAAGAGTGAGTCCGAAAATGGGGCGACCGTGTTTGACTGCATCGAGTGGAGGACAACCCCCGAGTGAGACTAAAGACTATGGTAGGACTCAGATGGTGTGACATCTAAGTGACTTGAAAGTGGAGTACGTGAGACAACACGTGTAGGACATGACCCTTAGAGAAACCGTGATTGATCGTCCTGCTGAAGGGTAGCCCCCAAGTGGGATCAAAGACTTTGTTAAGACTCGAGTGTCGGACGAGTGACCCCTATACGTAAGGGTCACGAACCTTTTTTTATAGGGCTATGCCTTGTAAAAGGTTGACTCGAAAAAGACTCCTAGACGGGTGACTTGTGAAAGGCGGGCCTCCCTTAGAATTCGGCATGTGGGCCGAGTCCTGTTCGAAGGAAGATCCATGTGAGATATTTCTCAGACTTTGGACTCGATTGTGTAGATGGGCCCTCCTTTGTAGGAGTATGTCCTACGTAGGTGGACCTTGCCTTAGTCTAATAAGGCGGACTGGGATAGGGAAGAAACTCGTGATGTATGATCGACAGAGTTTCGACGCTAGAGATCTTGACGACTTAAGACACGACCCGACACTGCTAAATACGGGAAGTCCTAAGAAGAGGAAGGTTTTGAAAATGGATTGTTTTTGGAAAGTCCGAAAAAACTCGGGGAGGGGGCTCGATCTTTCGAAAAAAATCGGAAAGTGTATCGGGCCGCAAATTTGAAAGTTCGAAACTATTTTCGAGTTTTGAAATGGGCAGAATACCGGCTAAAAAATAGGATGTTTTGAGTAAAATCATAAGTCCTAAATTCGGTATACGTCCCAGGTTTTGAAATTGGATAGTTTGAAAAGATGCAATTTTTGAAAAAAGATGGTTTTTGAAAACGACTCGGTAATCAAGTAGCACATAGGCACGCAAGCATTATAACGACGCCATGTATGCTTTACACTAAGTCTCGGTTGGTCTATAAAGGGTCTATACCAGAGCACATAGTCTAGACGTTGATCGGGACGGACTTCCTAAGTCGAGTTGATCTTAGAACATGCTGCGAAACCCACTCGAATCGACTATGGACATCTTTGACATATCCATATTGGAGTACATCACGGTATAGTGGGACGTCGGTCGCGAGTACCGGCCCGGGAAAATATGGGTTATGCATGAACCGTAGAACTAAAATGCGTATTGTACTAGTCAAACGATTTCTATTCGAGTCTCACCTTGAGGATGCTGATGGTAAGTCACGCATCAGTTAATCCTCAGCGGAGTCGCCAAATTGTGGACATGACATAGGTCCACCCAGACGCGGCCACGCGCGGGTTTGGGGAGGCGAATGAATCTCCATATGAGAATGGATCGAATTGAAATTTAAATCGAAGTGGAGTCACCACCGAACTTTGTGGGAGTTTGGGCCCGTTCGAACCCACTCTATGTCGTAGTGGGCCATGCACAAAGTATGGCCCATTTCCGATGTCAGAGTTTATTGGGTTCGTCCCTTTGCATTGCGATACCGATACCGTCATTACCGGTTATCGTGTATTGAATGACTCTCGTGCGCCAACGGTTTCGGGCATCCGGAAACTGAGGTTCTGAGTAAGGGGTGAGGGTACGTGTTAGGAAGCCCACAAAGGACACCCAACCCCGCCCGCACATTAGAGGCCTCTACTAAGATATCGAAAGACTTTCTAATACGCGCGTTAGTTGAACGATGAAAATGCTTATGCAAACATTGTTTTCCCTAAGCATGTGAGAAATTGAAAGGGTTTCTATGTCGATTTAATGCAACTAAATCTAACGTCGAAGTTGAATTTTAGCATGCGGGTTCATTTTAGTACAATAAAATAAACAACCAAAATTGACAAGAGAAACAATAAACTCGTTAGTAACGGTATAACGGTTTGCGCAAAGTATAGAATAAAATGGAGTGATGTAAATAGAATGATGCATGATTTTTGAAAAAAGTAGCAGTACACGTGATTGATTTGACACGTGTTGACCTAAGTCATAAAAAGACGTTATCGAGACTAGGGAAGTGTTTTAGAACTCACAGTTTTGTCGTGATAAAGGGCCACTCGACCGAGTCATTGAGGGACTCGACCGAGTGGACCTCTAGAAGAGCTTCTGTCCCGTATTTTAGACCCTACTCGATCGAGTTATTGACGAACTCGACCGAGTATGTTACCACTCGATCGAGTCATTGCGAGACTCGACCGAGTGGAGGTCGTCAGAACCTTCTGTCTCGGTTTTCGGGGTGCCACTCGACCGAGTGGGCTAGGCACTCGGTCGAGTGCCCCCTGTACGAACTAGGGTTCGCGTGCAATTCATTATTGATTTCGAAGTTGCTTTTGATTTTTGATAATTCGATGAGTTTGTTGAGTCGGGCATAAATATTGTGGAATTTATACTCGAGACTTAACTTCGATACTCGTCATATCCCATATTCGATTAGTGAATCGATATGGAATGCTAGAGTGGAAACAAAAAAATCACTTTAAGTCATTTTAAGTTAACTATCACGATATGAATAGATTTCCTCCCCGTTTAATAATGTCGTAATTCTAATGAATTGTATGACAATTATTTTAGCATCAACAAAAATCGCGCTAGTTAATTTATTTGACTAGATCATTAGATTCAACATCCAATTACGGAATTGGTATCGAATCTAATAGATCGACGCTTGAATTAAATGACTTGATTCCCTCGGCTTCCCAACATCGTAATAAATTCCTAAGGATTATGTGATGTCGGATCCGCATCAACGGGTTTCGACCCTTATAAAAAAAGTATGTTTCGAAAATAACTTTTAGAGAATCGATAAAACGTGCGATTGAATGATGATACGATCGAAATAAATATTATTGTTCAAGTTGACTTGTTTCAATAATCAAATGCTAGGGGTGTCGGGATAAGCGACCGGCAACGCTGGGTGCAATACCCTTGTATATTCGGGTTTCCTTATTCCGACATCCCTCACACTCGACACAAATTCACAAGTATTTTAGTGTCTTTTAATACTAGTGATTATTAATGATATTATGACGCGATAATAAATAAATAAAAAAACAAAAACGACGACATAGACGACGTGCGACGCGAGGAGAAGGAGAAAAGAGAAGAGAAGAGCGGGAATTGGCACCCTCAACCTACATGTTCTTGTTCTCGGGCGGGACTCGTAGTTGTGGCTAGCACGGGAGTAATCGAGATGTAGGCTAAGTTGTGGTGGTTAGGGTTTTGATTCCTAGGTACTAGGGTTAGGGTTTGAATGTATGTGAGAGCATGTACAATGGAGAGGATTTACCCTCCTCTTAGGACTCTCTCTCCTCTAAGAGGAGGTCCTCTCCATTGTAGCTTATGTATTGTTCATCCTCTTGGTAAGAGGATCATGTCACTTTCCTCTAATTTTAGAGGAAAATGATTCTTGGCCCTTGTGCAAAATACATATTTTTTAATATATCATGTTTACTTTCTATCTTTTATAAAAATTGGAAATAATTTTATTTTCTATCATTTTATATGTTTTCATTTTAATTTCTTTTCTTTTATTATATCATGTTGTTTCATAGTTGCACTTATTTTGTCAAAATAATTAATATTGTTGACTTAAAAATTTATTTATTAATGCATATTAGTTGGTGAGAAATGAATGTCTCGATAAATTTGATATTGCAAGTATTTTATTCTGTTAAATGTTGGTGAGTGTATGTGAGACATTGTATTTTGTAGTGAACTTCTAATATGCTAAGAACTACTTGAAAATGACGTTGACTCATGTACCTCTTTTCCCGAGTCATTTGTTGCTACTCCTGAAATGTATGCGGAGAGAAATTTAGACAACTTTGTGGCTAGGAGGGAATAACTACATGACAAACAAAACACATGTCTTTAAAGAACGATTTGGTCGAGCATATGTGGACTATGTTCCAAGGCTCGATCATAAATTAAAATCAAAAATTTTCCGTTATGTTTCATGTATTTTCATTTAATGTATTTTATTACGATTTTTATGTTACTAGATTTAATTTAATTATCACATTTAAAAAAAAATAGCTATAGGAGTAATTTGTATATTATGAAAATAATATAAAGTAAGTCAATATTAACTATACAATCATTAAGAAAATAAGAAAAATAATCTAAGAGTATACTCTCTATTGTGGAAGAAAAATTGAAGAAGAGAGGAGGAAGAGGATGTAGATAGTGAAAAAGGTAATGGAGGAAAGAGAATATGAGGTGTCAAAAAAATAGAGGGAGAGAGAAGAAATAAGAGGATCAAAATGTACTCTCTATTGTACATGGTCTGAGTAGGGTTGATTAGGGTAGAATTAGGGTTTCGAAAAGTGTAAAAAAGATGTCTTGAAGTGTGTGCATGGAGGTGTTTATATAGGCTAGGCTATGCTCCTCCGGCTAGGGTTACTCGACCGAGTAGCCCCTTGACTCGGTCGAGTGGCCCAAAGCAACGCAGTCGGGCATGAATGAGGGCCCACTCGATCGAGTGGCTCAGCTGGGTCGCGCGGGTCCATTGTTTTGGACCCCGAGATGGGTTTGCACTTGGGCCGAGTTTTTGATGTTTACATGGCTGTTTTTATGTGTCTCGAAAACGGCTTTGACCGGGGTTGACCCAATCGCAAAAAGTCGGTTTTATTTCCGGTGTCGGTTTTGGCCCAAATTAGCCTTATTTGAGTGGAAACGACCCACTGGGCCTGAATTTGAGGTCGATTTTGTGAGATTTGTACTCCGTAAGTGCTTAAGCCAACAACTAATGGTTTTGAGCCCATATCCGAGCGCGTAGAAACACGTTAGCGTCCGATCATCATCGGGTGTTTTTTGGAAACTGCTATAGACACCTGACGGTCAAAATGTGGGTGTCTACAAATAGAATTCCATCAACTTATTATATAATTTTTTGATAGGGGATATTTTTACTTAAATTATAGTCTTAAAAGCTGTTATAAGATTCAAAATATTTTTGGTTAATATCTAAAAACGAATGTTTTTTTCTTATTTATGATATAGAGTTTCACAAACCAATTATATCGCTCGAAAAAAAAACAAATACGAAGTAGTTATAAATGAGAATTCAAAGAATCGGAGACATTAATACGTAATCACTTTGACTATGCATGTAAAGAGGTTTTGATTATTTGATTGTTTGTCCATATAATTTCTCCGACTTCTAGGAATTCCACCATTTAGTTAACAAAAATTTCTAAATATGAAAATTTGAAGTATGTCCAAAGAATCAAATTGTGGACATGTCATAGGTCCACCCCGACGCGGCCACGCGCGAGTTTGGGGAGGTGAATGAATCTCATGTGAGATGGATCTCGGATTGAAATTTAAATCTTATTAGGAGTCGCCACCGAACTTTGTGGGAGTTCGGGTCCATTCGAACCCACTCTATATCTTGGTGGGCCGTGCACAGAGTACGACCCATTTGGATTTCAGAGTTTATGGGGTTCGTCCCTTTGCATTACGATACCGATGCCGACATTATCGTGTATCGTATATCGAATGACTCTCGTGTGCCAACGGTTTCGGACATCCGGAAACCATGGTTTTGAGTAAGGAGTGAGGGTATGTGTTGGGAAGCCCACAAAGGATACCCAACCCCGCCCGCACTTATCGGCCTCTACTTAGATATCGTCCGTTTTTCGTGTACGCGCGTTAGTTTGACGGTTGAATGTTATGCAAACAATGCTTTTTGACTAAACATGTGAATTATGTTTAACTACGTCGTTTAATGCATCTAAATTATCGTCCAAGTTATTTAGCATGCGAGGTTCATTTTAGTACAATAAAACAAACAACGAAAATAAAGGTGCGAAAGTAGATTACAAATGCACGGGCGGAATACAACCCGGAAATACAATACAACAAACGTGAAAATCGAAATAATTGAATTAGTAATGATAATAACGGATTGTAAATGAATTAGATGATAGACGATGTGATGCATGGTTTTGAAAAGAGTAAATCACGTGATGGACCTGACACCTGTTGACCGAAGTCATTAAAGAAGTTTATCGAGACTTAAAATATGGAGGGCTCACGGTTTGACGTGACAGAGGTCACTCGATCGAGTCATGGGAGAGACTCGATCGAGTGCCTCTCCAAAAAGCTCTCTGCCTTGATTTTGGGGTGCCACTCGACCGAGTAGGCTAGGTACTAGGTCAAGTGCCCCCCTGTGTGAACAACAGTTCGCTTCGGACAGCGTCGGTCTCGAATTTGCTTTAGTCTTAAATTGATAATTCATTAAGCCGCGTAAAAGTATTATATAATTTATACTCGACTTAATTTTCGATACTCGTCATATTCGATATTTGATTACGGAATCAATATCCAATGTTTAGAGTGAATTTTAGAAAAGACGTTATAAGTCGTTTTAAATTGAACTAGGACGAAATAATTGACACAAAGGAGATTTATGCTTGATTTTTAAGTGTGCTTCGGTTTTCCCCGGCAACGGCGCCAAAATTGATATGAGTTAAGTCGTCTCACCCAATCAAGATAATCCTAATGCTACTAACAAGAAGATAGCGGCAAATAAGGTATCGTATCCACAGGGAAGCGGTTAAATTCGTCTAATAGCTATGACGATTCTAAAATGCTCTAAACGGTTGATTGATGGAAAATATATAAAAGACTACTAAAAAACGATAATAAAAAATCGAATCTAACAATGAGATGAAAACTAAGGTCACGGGTTCACGATAGATGTTCGACAATTATGCGACAATAATAATAAACACATAAACATGCTAGTCGGCTATAACACGTTCTCTCGAATCGTGCCAACCTAGGAAGGATCTAACGGGCTCTCGCAACTTATTAGACTCCCTACCAAATCGCGCGTGATCTAATCCTAATTCGGCTTTCGCACAAGAACTACAATTTCCCAAACAGATTAAAATGTTGTGGCCTTTAACAAATTAATCGACAAATAAAACACGCGAAAATGGTACTAGCATAATTATAAATTTAGTATCAAAGTAACATAATCGTATAATAATCCATCGATCCCCCTCGACCCTAACGAGAAAATTAGCTACTCATGATAACTACGGAACAACAATTCGTATACATAAAATTCATGATAAAAAGTGAAGCAAACAAATCTAACGATAAACGAACGAGAATCTAACGAACTAAACAGAGCAACGAATTGCAAATAAAGAAAATTACGACGAACTAAGTAATTTACGATGAAGATTGAAACGTAAAACTGAAAATTGCATAAAACGAATTTACCGAAATCGAGTACGAGTTGAAACCGAGTGCTAGAATGCTAAGAGTCACGAGTAGTTTTCTAATGTAAAAATTCTAAGTATGAAAAGTGATCCTAATACCAATACTACCAAGCCTTAGTTATACAAAATAGGCGGAAATAAGCTGAGTGTGCACGCCGGACGGCTGGCAGGCCGCCTGCCACATGCAGGGGCCGAAGCACACTTTAATAAAATCAAGCATAAATCTCCTTTGTGTCATGTCGGCCGGCCAGCAGGCGGCTTGTCGGGGCAGGCTGGCGCGCACAACACTAGTATAACAAGCAATGGGCCGCTTTCCATGGCCCAATGAATCGACACTTCTCAGTTCTTCTTCGCCTAGACGTCCTAAAGCACGGGTTTTGTCCCGGGATCGTTCTTCTAACCAGATATGAGTGTAAATGCACAAAAAGACCTGAAGTCGTGTAGAATCTACAAAAACACTCACTCAAAGCAAAATGTTAGAAGAAACGGCTCTAAGGAGCGCGTTCCGACCGGAAAAGACAACGGAATCGAGGGAATAAAGTAATATAAATACGACACATCAATAATCCCCTCCGCGTTATAATGTCGTAATTAATCCTTTTGGACTATGTGACAATTATTTCGGCATCAACAAGTTCATGCCAGCTCGATTTATTGACTAATTCTTTTAGACATAATATTCGGCTATGGAGTCGATATCGCATCTTAAGAATAAACGTTTTATTTGTTTGGATTAGAGCAAAAATCGATTCCCTCCGCGTCACGTCATCGTAATTAATCCTTGCGGATTATGTGGTGTTCGATTCGCATCAACAGGTTTCGTTCTAACCTTAAAAAAAAGATCTGGTACACCTAACGATAAATTTCCGCGATCGCACTGGGCCCTTGAGTGTTTAGGGCGGCGCTCCTCGAAGGGGTGCCACCTCTGTTACGACTCGTAAAGAGATTAGGAGGATCTTAGAACGAGATTTATCTTTAGGTATACTTGATATGAAATTTGTTTTGAATTTTACGTGATTGTATTCGATGTTTATTATCTAATTATAACGACGACGAAAAAGACGAAAAAAAGACATAAAAAAGGAAACGAAAAAGACGAGGAGGAGGAGAAGGAAAAGAGAGAAAACGGGATTTTGTAACACCCTCAACCTACATGCTAATTTCGGCTTCGGTTATGGACTCGTCTAGTAGTGGCAAAGGCACGGGAGTGACAGGGGTTAGTCGTATCTGTGGACATGACATAGGTCCACCCCGACGCGGCCACGCGCGGGTTTGGGGAGGCGAATAAATCTCCATATGAGATGGTCAAATTGAAATTTAAATCAAAGTAGAAGTCACCACCGAATTTTGTGGTTATTCGGAACCATTCGAGCCCACTCTATGTCGTAGTGGGCCGTATACAAAATACGGCCCATTTCCGATGTCAGAGTTTATTGGGCTCGTCTCTTTGCATTACGATACCGATACCGACATTATCGGATACCGTGTATTGAATGATTCTCGTTGCCAATGGATTCGGACATCCGGAAACCATGGTTCTGAGTAAGAGGTGAGGGTACGTGTTGGGAAGTTCACTAAGAACACCCAACCCCGCCCGCACTTAGCGGCCTTTACTAAGATATCGTTCGTTTTTGGTGTACACGCGTTAGTTAGACGGTTGAATGATATACAAAGATTATTTTCCTAAGCATGTGAGAAAAAATAAATAAATGGGTTGCTAAGTCGTTTAATGCATGTTAAACTAATAACGTCAAAGTTATTTTAGCATGTGAAGTCGTTTTAGTCTAATAAAACGATAAAAACAAATAAAAAGCTACGAACACGAGAAAACGAGTTAGTAACGATTGAATAAATTGAATAAAGACGTAAATAAATAATATGCATGATTTTTAGAAAAAAATATGACACGTGATGGATTAACACGCGTTGACCGAAGTCAAAAAAAAGTGTTTATCGAAATATGTCGTGAAAGTCGCTTTTTATGTAAGGTTCGAAAAGAATAAAAAATAGAAAAGCGAAGAAACGAAAAAAAAGGAGGCGACGAACCAGGCTGCTGCGCGGGTCGCCTGACAGGCGCGCGACCCGCGTGGTGGCCTGCCGGTTTTTTTTTCTTTGTCGAAAATCGTTAATTTTTATAAATCGCGTACAAATATGGATTAATTTATACTCGATTCATATTTTCGATATTCGTCGTATTCGATATTCGATTATGAAATCGATATCGAATAGTCGGAATGACCTTAAAAAAAAGTTTTGAAAAAAAGTTTGTTTTATACGAAGAGTAAAAAAAGGATTTGAACGAAAAAGATGTTAATTCTCTCCGCATTTAAAATCATCGAATTTTGTTTAAAAAAAGGTGATGATTTTATTAGCATCAACGAGAGTTAATTAATTTAGTTCTTGTAGATACGATATTCGATTAGAGAATCGGTATCGTATTTTAAGAACGTTATATGAAAAATAGTTTTATAGTATCGATTATTAGAAATAAATAAAAGTATGTGACGAACGACCCATATTAAAATATGAAACGACCGACGAAAAATAAAAAAAAGGAGAAAAGGACGAAGAGGAAGAGAAAAGAGAAGAGAGAATCGGGTTTGATTTACACCCTCAACCTACGTGCTTTATTTTCTCGGTATGGAGCTCGTCGGAAAGTGGTTTACACTTGGGAGCGTCGAGATGATGCGGGTGAGTTTGGGATGGTGCATTTTTGGTCGTGTGGGACGTCGGGTTTGGCCGGATGGGGGTGGTTTCGTCGGTATTTCGAGACTTCTTCGGGAATTCGTCGGGATTTGCTTTGTATTGCTTTTACTAGATGTCGTGGATGATGAATGTATGAATGTATATTTCAGTCGGGTTAAATCTGTATAATCGGTGTGTAAAATCGTGTAGAATCGTGTCTTTTGTGTTGAATATGAGGTCCTATTTATAGGAGTGGAGGTAACCTTGCTTGAAAGACAAGAAATACCGGTTTGGATAGGAAACGCGAGAGTTCGAAAGGTAACGAAAGTCTCGTTTCTTGGTGGAGAAGCCAAGTAACTCGGCTGAAAGGGGAGTATTTCGGCTGTTTAGGGAGTTCTAGCCGAGTGTCTGAGCTCGGTTTGTGAACTGTTTCGGTTTTCGGATAGAATTCCTACTTGAGATCGAATTCTATCCTTAAACGGATTTGTTTAATATTTTTTTGAAGCTGATTTTTGTAGTATATGGAACCGAATCAGCCGCGTGAGGTGTCACGGCTGACTCGTGTGTCCCGAGAATATTTTTGACCGGGTTTTGACTCGGTCGTAAAAAGACGGTTTTACCCTTGGTGCCGGAATCGACCCAAATTAGTCTCATTTGACTCGAAACGACCCACTGGGCCTGGATTTGAGGTTGGTTTTGTAAAATATGTACTCCATAATAAGCCTAAACCAAATGTCCATGATTTTGAGCCCGTATTCGAGTCCATTAAAGCATGTTCGCGTCCGATCATCATCGGGTGTTTGGTGGGACCTACTATAGACACCTGGCGGTCAAAATGTGGGTGTCTACAGAGCCCCCACTCTGACTGAGGCTTGGACAAGGCGAAAGTCAGAGTAGCTACCAGGCCAATCGAGGATTAAGACCTGGCAGACTTCCGATTGGTTCGTTTAGAGTCCATTAGACTTGCGTGAAGGGTTTGCCAGCCATAAGATAGAAATCATACCTGGATAGATGTCAATAATGTCGCGGGGACTTTCTTCTAAAAAAGTCCTGGGTGTGTCTGTTTAAAGACAGTCCCATCTTCGAATTGCGCGGGTGCTTGCCTTGGCAGCTATGGGTGTGTCTGTTTACAGACATATCCCATCTTTGAATGACGTGGGAGCCTGCATTGGAGGCTACGGGTGTACCTGTTTACAGATGCATCCAAAAAATGTCGCTTGTACCTTTCCACTGGAGAATTCCTCGGGAGCTGGGGTATCTGTCTGTAAATTGCATGTAATATTCAGATAAAATACCGACTCACGCTGGGGAAGGAAACGATTTTTTTTTGAAAATGCCGAATAAAATTTTCGAAATTTTTTGGAAAATGCCGAAAAAAAATTGAAATTTTTTTTGGAAATAAAACTGCTTGGGATGACTTGATTCCTGATCAGATTCTGACACGGATTCCTAAAACCTTCTGGTTAGGCCTGTATGCCTAGATGAAGTAGGGAACATCGTAAAAATCCCTATTCCAGGGGTGACTAGGAGAAGGGGTTTTTTTATTATAAATAGAGAGTTCTTGCCCTTAATCTTCTCATATTCCAACCCAAATATTTCCTTCTATCTTAAAAAATCCTTTAGACTTTTAAGACAAAACAAAACTTTCTGCTATGGGTATTGAACATTTGACTGCGATGTTTCATGCGTGGGCCCAGAATTTCCGAGATGAAGACAAGGTTCAGCTAACTCAGATGGGTATTGTGGCTTTGTTCCCGCTTCAGCGACTCAAGGTGGATGCACATATTTCTTGGACGCTTGCTTAACTTTTTCGGATACTACCCACCATATTTTCGCTTTTCCCCGGGGAGAAATATGTCCCCTTCCCGAAGAAATTGCCGCCGTAGGGGGTTGGTGCCCAAACGCTCATCCTGCTATTCCTCCTTTTTATCCCGATCCAAGGAGGAGACTGAGGGATTTTCTTGGGTTGTCTCATGCTGAGACTTCTCGTATGGTAAAGGGAAATTCTGTTTCCCTGTTTGACTTGGCCGACAAATTCATGGATCCAAATGGTGCCATAATTTCTTCTATCCATAGGCGTAGAGCTTTTGCCTTCTGTATGCTACATCGATACGCCTTCGAAGGTCGGATGGATGCTGACTCATGTCTGGGTGAAATCAGGTTGATCAACATAGTGGATCAGATGGAGGCAGGTTATAGCCCAGCCTGGCGGATAACTGGGGAGATTATCATGGGCTTTGACGCTAGGAGGCTTGACCCAGATCGGCAATTAACGGGCAGTATTCGTCTTCTGCAGGTATTTGACCTCTTTTTTCGAAATTTTTTCCGAAAAAATTAATTTTGATTTCCGAATTTTTTTTTTTAAATTTTTTTTCGATTTTTCGATTTTTTTTTTTTTGAATTTTCCGAATTTTTTTTTGAATTTTCCGTAAACTTTTGAATTTCCGAAAATTTCGATTTTTTTTTTGATTTTTTTTTTCAGAATTTTTTTTTGATTTTTTTTTTTCCGAAAGTTTTTGACTTTTCGAAAATTTTGCAGATCTGGTTATCCGAGCGCCTGTCGATCATAGAGCCCCCGGTGAACATATCCAGATATCGAAGCTGTCAAATTGGCTCATGGTCCCGGCGAATAAGCTCTAGCCACCACATAAATCGAAAGTATTGGGATGAAGAGCTAAAATTCCATTGCGGGCCCTTGATTAGGTGGAACGTGATCTGGTGGTTCCTCTCGAAGATGACGGGCCTAGCTAAAAGAGATAAAGCCCGTTACCTGGTGATCTTGTCCTTGGACTGGACCGTCCATATCTACCCGGATCGTTTTCTAAGGCAGTTTGGCTCGTTCCAACAGATCCCCGAGACCGAAGCAATCATTAGCGTTTCGCTCCAATTGACGGACGCTGTGTGTGACACGTGGTTACAACGCTGGTTTACCCGTGTCATGTGGACTATACCTCGCCCTTGTCAAACCACTTGGGATTCTGAATCATATCGTAAATGGACTTCCGAAGAATCTGAAGAAGCCCGTAAGGCTTTGAAGACCGATGAGGCTTTTGACTTGGCCCGCAGAGGATCAGTAAAAAAGATAATAGATGGTTCTTTGACGACGAAGAAACTCCAACTACCTTTATCCGGCCGGAGTCAGGTTCTAAGTCAAAAACTAAGACTCGAGCTAAGGAGACCGGTGCTAGCGACTTGGAGAGAAGACTCGGACCAAAGCTAGCGGTCCGAGACAAACTAGGGCCGAGGGACCGGTTACCCGAGAGGGTAAGGGCCCGGCTAGGGCCGACCGAGGTGACCGGGGAATCAAGTTCGAAGAAACGAGCCCGGGTTAAGGAGGTTCCCTTGATGATTCGGGAGCGTTCACCTCCGCGTCGACGCCGGTGGACCGAGAAAGAAACTAAGGACAAGGGAAAGGGAAAAATGCCTTAGATTTTTTATTATTTGAATATTAGTACTATTTGTGTGTTTTTTTTTTGATTTTTTTGTGATTGAATTTTTTGAAATAAATAAAGGAAGTTTATTAAAAACCGTTCCTGTTTTTTCGATTGCAGTGGTTGTGCCCTTTTGAGGGGCTGCCTACGTATTCACAAATAGCGGAATCAAACCAAACGTAGTTCAGACTTAATTTGCAATTTCGAAATACATCAAGACTATTGGTTCAAGATGTTTATAACAGTAGAATAAGTAATTCTAACTTTGGACTTGTCTTTAAAAGTTTATTTTTGTAATTTTTTTTTTTTTTTTTTTTTAACTTTTGCAAATGACATTGAGAGAAACGGGTTAAGGGTAATAACATTTCAGTTGGTCCAGGTTAGTTGGGTTGACAAACTCGTTCCTGTCCAGATCTGTTAGCATTACCGCTCCGCCTGATAGAATCTTCTTTACCAGATATGGTCCGGCCCAGTTAGGTTTGAATTTTCCCCTTGGGTCTACTGGTAATAAAGCTCGTACAGACTTGAGAACTAAGTCTCCTTCTTTGATGTTCCTGGGCCTAACCCTTTTGTTGAAGGCCCGTTGGATCCTTTTTTGATAAATCTGTATATTGTTGAGGGCACGAGATCGTCGTTCGTCTAAAAGGACTAGCGAGTCATATAGTGCTCGGACCCAATCGGCTTCGGGTACTTGACTTTCGAGTAGGATTCTGAGTGACGGTACTTCCAACTCAACAGGTTGGACCGCTTCCATCCCGTATGTAAGGTAATACGGTGTTGCCCCGGTCGCAGTACGAATCGAGGTCCGATATCCCCAAAGGGCAAATGGTATCTTGTCGGGCCAGTCCCGATAATTGTCAGCCATCTTTTTGAGTATGGTGACAATAGTTTTGTTAGCTGCTTCTACCGCTCCATTGGTTTGGGGTCGGTAAGGTGAAGACGTATGCCTTTGGATCTTGTACTTGGCTAACAAGGCTGCCGTTTCGGCTTGAAAATGGGTCCCGTGGTCACTAATGAATTCATGAGGGATTCCATACCGACATATTATCCTATTTTGGATAAATTTGGCAACATGGCTGGCGTTGAGAATACGGTAGGATTCTGCTTCGACCCATTTGGTGAAATAGTCGATTGCTACCAAAATGAAGCAGTGTCCTCCGGTTCCCGAGGGGTTTATCTTTCCGATTATATCGATTCCCCATGTTGAAAACGGCCAGGGTGACGTCATGGTATACAGCAGGGATGGTGGCATGTGCTGTACATTAGCGAAAATATGGCAGTTATGGCAACGTTTGACGTAAAGCTGACAATCGGTTTCCATGCTGTTCCAGTAATATCTGAGTCTCATGATCTTCCGGGCTAGCATCTGGGCGTTCATGTGAGGACCACACTCGCCGTCATGTACTTCGGCCATGACTTTCTCGGCGTTACCCTTATCGACACATAGAAGGAGAGCCCCCTGTGGTGTCTTCTTGTAAAGTTGTCCGTCGTCGGTACGGACAAACTGCGTCGCTAGCCTACGTAAGGCCTTCTTGGCTCGATTGTCGGCCCCGGGTGGATATTCCCCGACTGTCAGGTATACTTGGATAGCCTTATACCATGGCTCGGGATCAGGTATCTCGATATCTTCGATGTCGTGGATATATGCTGGTTCGGATCGCCTTTCGACACAGATTGGCATGCTGGTCATATGATCGGGAATGTTTAGTAAAGACGCCAGTTTTGAAAGTGCATCTGCGAACTGATTTTCTTCCCGAGGTAGGTATATATATATTCTACCTTTTGGAATTGTTTCTCGAGATCCCTTACTCGTGCCTGGTAGGCCACGAGGTTGGCATTTCGGGTTTTCCATTTTTGTAGTGCTTGGTTAATGACCAGAGATGAGTCACCGTGTACTCGGAGGTTTGTGACCCCTAAATCGGCGGCGGCTTGTAGCCCATGGATACATGCTTCATACTCAGCTGCGTTATTGGTGACGTCAAAGTCCAATTTGATAGACACGGGAGTATGTTCCCCTCTTGGCGAGATTAGGAGGATTCCGACTCCAAATCCTCGGAAGTTGGATGCTCCGTCGAAGTATAAATCCCACGTTTCGGTGTCAGTATGGAAAATATCTTCATCCGGGACGGACCAAGTATCGGTGTGTCCTTCTTCGGCTACGGGACTGTCGGCGAGAAATTCGGCTACTATTCGGCCTTTGATGGCTTTTAATGGTACGAACTTTAGATCGAATTCCGCCATCATCAGGGTCCATCTCGATATCCTGCCGTTGAGAACGGGCTTTTCGAAAAGGTACTTGATCGGATCCATTCTTGACAGTACTTGCACCTCATAACTGAGCATGTAATGTCGGAGCTTCTTAGTGGCCCAGACTAAAGCTAAACACGTCTTTTCGAGCATGGTGTACTTACACTCGTACTCTAGAAACTTTTTGCTGATGTAGTATATAGCTCGTTCTTCGGAGTTGACCGTTTGAGCTAGCATAGCCCCCATGGCTGTCTCTGTCGTGGTTAGGTACAGCGACAAAGGCAAACCGGGTTGAGGTGGCATCAGGACCGGCGGTGAAGACAAGATTTCTTTGATTCTGTCAAAGGCTGCTTGACACTTGTCGTCCCATAGTAACCGTTCCCCTATTTTCAGCTTTTTGAAGATCGGTTCACACACCATGGTTACTTTTGAAATGAACCTGCTGATATATTGGACCTTCCCGAGAAAACCTCTTATCTCCTTTTCGGTTTTAGGAGGCTGCATCTCGGTGATAGCCTTAATTTTGGCTGGATCGACTTCGATACCGCGTTGGCTAACGATGTGACCCAGTAATTTGCCAGAGGTTACCCCGAAACTGCATTTCTGAGGGTTTAATCTCATGTTGTATTTGCGTAGTCGGGTGAAAAATCTTCTCAGGGCGGTGATGTGACCGTCCCTGTCCTTGGATTGGACGATCATATCGTCCACGTAAACTTCCACTTCTTTATGCATCATGTCATGTAATAAAGTTGTGGCGGTTCGTTGATAGGTGGCCCCGGCATTGATGAGACCAAACGGCATGACTGTATAGCAATAAGTATCCCAAGGTGTAATGAAGGTGGTCTTATCCATATCTTCCTCTGCCATTTTTATTTGATTGTACCCGGCATACCCGTCCATGAATGATAGAAGGGCGTGATCAGCTGTGTTATCCACCAGTATATCGATGTGTGGTAACGGGAAATCGTCTTTCGGGCTCGCCTTGTTAAGATCCCGAAAGTCCACGCAGACACGTACTTTACCGTCTTTTTTAGGGACCGGCACGATATTTGCAACCCAATCTGGATACTCGAAGACTCGTATGAACCCAGCCTTGAATTGTTTGTCGATTTCTTCCTTGACCTTGAGGGACCATTCGGGCCTCATGCGTCGGAGTTTCTGCTTAACCGGCTTGAACCCTTCCTTGATCGGTATATGGTGCTCGGCTATTTCGCGGTCTATCCCCGGCATGTCCTTGTAGGACCATGCGAAGACGTCTTTGAATTCTTGAAGGAGATCGATGAATTGTTGTTTCTCCCCGGGATCTAGAGATAACCCTATCTTAAGCATCTGAGGCTCTAAGGTTGTTCCCACGTTGATGGATTTAGTTTCTTCGATTACCGGATTGCGGGATTCCCTTTGTTCTAGCTGCTCGATCAGATGTGGAGGTAAGGATACCTGTTCGTCGGGTTTCTCAATGTCATTGCACAGAAAATTTTAAAAATTTAGGAAATTTTGGAAATGAGACAAGTCGTAAGCAGAACGGTTGTTATTATTCATAAATTGGGAAAATAGCTCGAAAAGAGCTGCCATCTGATCGCTAGTCAGTGGCGGATAGGTAGGGTGCCCGGAACAGACCCCGAAGCACCAGGAAAAGCTAAAGGAAGAGGGGGAGTTACAGGACTGACCCTAGCACCGGACTCACTAGACTCAATCTCAGACTCTGACTCGGACTCAGACTCAGACTCAGACTCAGACTCAGATTCTGGCATTTCTCCTTCCCCTGTGATCAGCTTGAAAATCCTTCCTTGACTGTCAGTCCACTTGACATTTTTCCTCCAGGCTCTCTTCCCTGTTCCGGATCTGACATCCGAGATCAGCTTGGATGGATCGAAGGTGCGGCTGCGAAGAATGAGACTGATGAGTTCTTCCTTCGATGTTGGGGTCGCGAGCTCCTCCCCAAAAAGTAGCCCTAGTGCGGGCTCAGCATTCTTAGCATCTTCGGACTGGACGAGGGCGAAGATGTCGTCTGGTATGTAGTTGCAGACCTAGGCCAAGTGGGTCCCAGGGCGCGTGGTTGCGGGCCGATATAGGCCTGTTTGGACGGATTCGAACACCGGCGTGACGAAGATGATCTTGCCGGCTCCGGTTTGGCCCATATTTTCCGGGGTCAGGGTGTAACCCAGACCGGTTTGAATCCTCCCGTTATCGAGAACTTCGAGGATTTTTCCTGCGGGTAGATCGGGCCTTGATGTAGCCCCCGGTAGAAAGCCCAGATTTTGTAACATCCGGTCCATGCTAACCGTGAAGTAGGGTCGGAAAAGGTATTCTTCTTCGATGGCCCCTATGAAGTCGAACCCCCAAAGATCGGTGCGGCCCGAGGTGTTGCAGTTAGCCACAGTCATAGGTGTGACTTCTAAAGTGATGACAGTATCGTGCAAGGGTAGCTTGATCTTCCGATGCAGGGTGGAGGACACAGCCTTGGTCGCGTGGATCCAGGGTCTTCTTAAAAGAAGGTTAAAGGAAGAAGTCATGTCGATCACTTGAAATTCCAGCTCTTTCTCTATTGGGTCTGTTATGATAGTAAGTTTTACGGCCCCGGCTACTGACTTTGGACTTCCGTCGAAAGCCTGAATGGTTTGAGCCGAAGGAATATAGTCGGCCTCGGTGATACCGAGGGCTTTGGCGGTCCTCAAGGAGAGGACGTTGATTGCGGACCCGTCGTCGATTAGGGTCATGGGCAGATACTTTCCACGGCAGATTACCGTGATGTAGAGAGCCATGTTGTGGGTTGGCCCAAATGATGGTAGATCAGCATCGGAGAAGGTGATGAGTGGGCCTTCTTCTTTAGCTTTCCCCTTTAGGTGGGGCAGAACCGTGGCTACCATTTCAGCTGGGGTAGCCGTAGAGTCGATCTTGACTTGATCGAGGGCCTTAGTAAGCGCCTCTCGATGTTCCTGTGAGCTGACTAGGAGTTGCCATATAGAGAGGTCAACTCGAGTCCGGTTCAGCTGCTTCACAAGAGCCTTTTCAGTAGTTGGCGGCTCTTCCGGGAAGACCTCCGCTTTAGGTGGCGGCTCGGTGACGACGAGGGCGTGACTGCTGGTTAAGGCCTTGGACTTAACTTTCTGGATCTTCTCGAGCGTGATAGGGACGGCTTCTCCCTTAGTGAGATAGACGTCGTCTTCATCGTCACACCAGATCCCGTTGATTTGCGGGATAAACGGGGAAATGAGATGTGAACAGTCTATAACTTCCCCGGAGGAGATGGTGTGAGTGGCCAATGGGTTGTCCTTGTTGTTGGGCTTGCCTCCAGGTAAGGGGATTTTCCCGCTTTCGATGAGATACTGGATAAGATGCTTTAGTTTCCAGCATTTCTCGGTATCGTGTCCCTTACCCTGATGGTATTTGCAGTAGGCTTGGATATTGTAGAACTTGGAGCGACGCTCGACTGGAAGATCAGGTGTTGGGCCTATCGGATTGATCAGGCCTTTTGATGAGAGCCTTTGTAAGGCGTTTGCATAGGTGGTACCTATGTCGGTGAATACCCGGGGTGTGGTATTCTTCTTGGACGGGTTATCAAGTAGATTTACCTCGTCAAAAATGCTACGAGTAGCAGCGGCGGACGTGGGCTTGCTTGTTGACGAGCTGGCCCCTTGGTATCCCTTGGTGGAGGCCTTAGTGAGGCTTTCCAACCTTAGATCATCCTCGATTCTCGTTCCCATCTCAGTTAGGATCGCGAAGCTAGGTATGATGGCGTACCGGAGATGGATCCGGTAGGCGGGCAGGAGATTCTTGACAAAGGTTTCAACTAGGACCTTTTCACTGAGCTTATCGACCAGCTTGACGCTTTCAGCCCTCCAGCGCTGCAGGTACTTCGTAAACCCCTCCTTTGGTTCCTGGGCCATTACTTCCAGGGTGCGCATCGTGGTTTGGATCTCCGTGTTGTCGGCGTAGTTCCGAGCGAATTTCGTTGCCACGTCATCCCAAGACTTGTATTTCTTGGAATCGAGCCTATAGAACCAAGCTTTCGGATACTTCTCGAGCGAGGAGACAAACAAATGTTTGAACATGTTTGACTTGACTCCCTTTAGGGCCATAAATTCCTTGAAAGCCCGGATATGTAATACCGGGTCTTCAGTTCCGTCGAACATTGGGAGGCCCGTTAGGTTGAGATTGGCGGGCAATTCGTCGGTTAGGGGCGCATAAGTCCGAGCATTTTCCGTGTGAATCGAGTTGTGGGTCGACAAATGGACCTGCTCTTGTAGCTTGATGACTGCGCTAGTCAATTCGGCTAGTGGCCCATGAGTTTCATCTTCACCCCTCGGCTTGTCCTGTTCTATGGCGCTAACCCTGGTAACAATGGCGATCTGGTCGCCCCTGATTCGGTCGAGTTGTTCT
The DNA here is from genome assembly GCA_958450325.1 of Agrostemma githago. Lineage (NCBI taxonomy): Eukaryota > Viridiplantae > Streptophyta > Magnoliopsida > Caryophyllales > Caryophyllaceae > Agrostemma > Agrostemma githago. The sequence goes on from OY288254.1 coordinate 60,197,704, forward strand.
TGGATCTTGGCCAACGAGGTGTTCAGTTGATCGATAGCGTCCTTAGTCATAGTTCGGGTGTGAGGTGGCCTGTCTGTAAGAACATCGTGTAATCAGAATCGAACCCAGATCGAAGAGTGCATCCCGAGTAAGAAGAAAAGACGATTAGACTCGGAAACAGACTAAAAACGACTCCTAGACGGGTGACTCGTGGACAGTGGGCTTTCTTTAGGATTTTGGCAGAATGGGCCTAGTCCTGTGTGAAGAAAGACCTACGTGTGAGCTAATCCCCAGACTTTGGACTCGATTGTGTAAGTGGGCTTCCCTTTGTAGGAGTTTGTCCTACGTAGGTGGGCCGTGCCTTGACTAATAAGGCGGACTTGGGATGAGGTGGAAACTCGTGATGTAAGATCGACGGATTTTCGATGCTATGGACTCTAACAACTTATGACAAGACCCGATACTGCTAAATACGGGAAGTCCTAAGAAGAAGAAAGCTTTGAAAAGAAGATTTGGATTTGAAAACCGAACAAATTCGGATAGGATGGCCCGATCTTTTTTTGAAAATCGAAAAAAGGTGTCATCGGGCCGGGATTTTCGATTTTTTTTTTTGAAAAGGATTGGACAACATACCGGCTAGAAAATAAGCTATTTTGAGTCAAAATCATAAGTCCTAAATTCGGTAGCTTTCCGGGTTTTGAAAAATGGATAATTTTCGAAAAAAGATGCAAGTTTTTGAAAACGACGGTTTTTGAAAAGACGAGACATGGATCAAGTAGCACGTAGTCACGGAAACAGTATAATGACGCCATGTATGCTCTTAATCTAAGTCTCGGTCGGTCGAATAGGGTCTATACCAACGACGATAGCTTTCTCGCAAATCAGGACGGTCTTCCTAAGCCGAGTTGGTCTTAGAACCTGCAGTAAAACCCATGCGAGTTCCGCCATCGAAGTCTTTAGTGGGTCCATTTAGGAACGCACCGTGGTATAGTGGGACGTCGGTCACAAGTAACCGGTCCGGGAAAGATTTGGTTATGCATGAACCATTGAACTAAAACGTGTACATTACTATTCGAACGATTTCTTTTCGAGTCTCACCCTAGGGATGACGATGGTAAGTGACTCATCAGTTGATCCCCAGCGGAGTTGCCAAATTGTGGACATGACATAGGTCCACCCCGACGCGGCCACGCGCGGGTTTGGGGAGGCGAATGAATCTCCATATGAGATGGTCAAATTGAAATTTAAATCGAAGTAGGAGTCGCCACCGAATTTTGTGGTTATTCGGAACCATTCGAGTCCACTCTATGTCGTAGTGGGCCGTATACAAAATACGGCCCATTTCCGATGTCAGAGTTTATTGGGCTCGTCCCTTTGCATTACGATACCGATACCGACATTATCGGATATCGTGTATTGAATGACTCTCGTTGCCAATGGATTCGGACATCCGGAAACCATGGTTCTGAGTAAGGGGTGAGGGTACGTGTTGGGAAGTTCACTAAGAACACCCAACCCCGCCCGCACTTAGCGGCTTTTACTAAGATATCGTTCGTTTTTGGTGTACACGCGTTAGTTCGACGGTTGAATGATATGCAAAGATTATTTTCCTAAGCATGTGAGAAAAAATAAATAAATGGGTTGCTAAGTCGTTTAATGCATGTTAAACTAATAACGTCAAAGTTATTTTAGCATGTGAAGTCGTTTTAGTCTAATAAAACGATAAAAACAAATAAAAAGCTACAAACACGAGAAAACGAGTTAGTAACGATTGAATAAATTGAATAAAGACGTAAATAAATAATATGCATGATTTTAAGAAAAAAATATGACACGTGATGGATTAACACGCGTTGACCGAAGTAAAAAAAAAGTGTTTATCGAAATATGTCGCGAAAGTCGCTTTTTATGTAAGGTTCGAAAAGAATAAAAAATAGAAAAGCGAAGAAACGAAAAAAAAAGGAGGCGACGAATCAGGCTGCCGCGCGGGTCGCCTGACAGGCGCGCGACCCGCGTGGTGGCCTGCCGGTTTTTTTTGTTTGTCGAAAATCATTAATTTTTATAAATCGCGTACAAATATGGATTAATTTATACTCGATTCATATTTTCGATATTCGTCGTATTCGATATTCGATTATGAAATCGATATCGAATAGTCGGAATGACCTTAAAAAAAAGTTTTGAAAAAAAGTTTGTTTTATACGAAGAGTAAAAAAAGGATTTGAACGAAAAAGATGTTAATTCTCTCCGCGTTTAAAATCATCGAATTTTGTTTAAAAAAAGGTGATGATTTTATTAGCATCAACGAGAGTTAATTAATTTAGTTCTTGTAGATACGATATTCGATTAGAGAATCGGTATTGTATTTTAAGAACGTTATATGAAAAATAGTTTTATAATATCGATTATTAGAAATAAATAAAAGTATGTGACGAACGACCCATATTAAAATATGAAACGACCGACGAAAAATAAAAAAAAAGGAGAAAAGGACGAAGAGGAAGAGAAAAGAGAAGAGAGAATCGGGTTTGATTTACACCCTCAACCTACATGCTTTATTTTCTCGGTATGGAGCTCGTCGGAAAGTGGTTTAAACTTGGGAGCGTCGAGATGATGCGGGTGAGTTTGGGATGGTGCGTTTTTGGTCGTGTGGGACATCGGGTTTGGCCGGATGGGGGTGGTTTCGTCGGTATTTCGAGACTTCTTCGGGAATACGTCGGGATTTGCTTTGTATTGCTTTTACTAGATGTCGAGGATGATGGATGTATGAATGTATATTTCGGTCGGGTTAAATCTGTATAATCGGTGTGTAAAATCGTGTAGAATCGTGTCTTTTGTGTTGAATATGAGGTCCTATTTATAGGAGTGGAGGTAACCTTGCTTGTATGACAAGAAATACCGGTTTGGATAGGAAACGCGAGAGTTCGAAAGGGAACGAAAGTCTCGTTTCTTGGTGGAGAAGCCAAGTAACTCGGCTGAAAGGGGAGTATTTCGGCTGTTTAGGGAGTTCTAGCCGAGTGTCTGAGCTCGGTTTGTGAACTGTTTCGGTTTCCGGATAGAATTCCTACTTGAGATCGAATTCTATCCTTAAACGGATTTGTTTAATATTTTTTTGAAGCTGATTTTTGTAGTATTTGGAACCGAATCAGCCGCGTGAGGTGTCACGGCTGACTCGTGTGTCCCGAGAATATTTTTGACCGGGTTTTGACTCGGTCGTAAAAAGACGGTTTTATCCCTGGTGCCGGAATCGACCCAAATTAGTCTCATTTGACTCGAAACGACCCACTGGGCCTGGATTTGAGGTTGGTTTTGTAAAATATGTACTCCGTAATAAGCCTAAACCAAATGTCCATGATTTTGAGCCCGTATTCGAGTCCATTAAAGCATGTTCGCGTCCGATCATCACCGGGTGTTTGGTGGGACCTACTATAGAGACCTGGCGGTCAAAATGTGGGTGTCTACAGTATCCCTAATCAAAGATACCATAAGGTTATGGGTCACAGGATTTAGTCGTCTATTCCTAAGAATTAGACTATAGGTTATGGGTCACAGTTTGGGTTGGTTTTGATAGGCTAATAAGTAATTACTAATAAATAAATCAATAAGGGAAAAGTCTAGGGTCTCAGGTTCACAATGAATATTACTCGGGTCAGGGAGTCAATTAACAGGTCAATAATCGAATTACCTAAGGTGTGGGTCCGGTCGGTACACTACTACCTTTAGATCTAAACTTAACCTGCGGTCGCTAGCATTAAGTGAGTCTACCCAAAATATCGTGGCCTAATTAGTCCTTAACCCGGTCGGTGAAATGTCCTAATTGTGATACTAATTAATTGAATTATGCATCAAACAATTAATCAGAGTTTAAACGATATTCAGGCAATAGTTCATACGATTAGAAACAGGTCAATTGACTATAACCCTAATAATACGCATAGATCCCCCTAAACCCTAGATGAAATCTAGCTACTCATATTCAGCATAATCAAATTAACGAAATACGAATTGCAATTAAACATAACGAAGGTGAATCGAATTAATCTACGGAAAGCAATAATAAATCTACACTAGAAATCGATGAATTAAAATTACTACGAAAACAAAAGATGAATTAAGACAGGAATTAAAGTATCAATACCAAATAATTCAAGATCTGAAAAGGGAAGGACAGGGTTCAATGTATCTCGCGAAGGAAACTGGAAAGCTACGTAAATTTCTATGCTAAGAAAAATAAAAGGAGTGGTAAAAAAGTAGTAAAAAGTGTCTGACAATCTCATCAGAAAACTGATTTAAAGGAAATCAGTTGGGCTCGAAAACATGCCCAAATTCTAAGTTGAAAAAGAATTGACGCGTGGCCCGGTTTGGGTGCACTCGATCGAGTGCCTGATGACACTCTATCGAGTGACCCCCCAATATATTGGCAGGAGCTTCACGGAGTGACACTCGATCGAGTGCACCTAGGCACTCGATCAAGTAGCGCTGTAGGTCACAGCAATGCACGCTCGACTTCAAACGGCTGCCATTTTTTTATTACTTGTTCAAATTGAATGCGTAATATACCGTTAGAAAGCTAAGAGAAAGAGATTTTTCCAACGCCACCAAAATCACTCTGATTGGAGTTGTAGAACTCAAGATATGGACGTTTGAAGTTGACCCTTATGTAAGCGATCATTCTTTCTTCTCAATTTGTTTTTGTTTCCTTCTTTGTTCCTTCTCGATTCCCATTCTCGTCCTCGACTTAGTCTTTTTAGTTCTTCAAGACGTAAATGCATCCAAAAGCACACATATCCTGCAAAATAACCCGAGATACGGCAGTATCGACTTTCTAGAAAATATCGATAGTTAAGGCATAATAAGAAGAAGAAAACGCGATAAATCGACGGTCGGGGGGACGAAATAAATAGATATAAAATATGTTGATCAGGGAGTATCGAGTAGGGGTGAGCAAAACCGGATATCCGATCCGGTTTTGTAAACCGTATCGGATATCCGGTTTTAAAAATCAAAAAAATTCCGATCCGTATCCGATCCGGTTTTTTCCGGATATCCAGTTTTCGGATATCCGATTTTTTCGGATATCCGGTTTTCGGATATCCGGTATCCGGTTTTATATTTTTTTCCTATTTTTCTATTTTTTTCATTTTTTTTTTCATTTTTAATTAAAGTAATTAATTAATTAATTAATTTTTAAGCAACGTTACGTTTTATATAAATTGATATAATAAAATACATTAAAAAAATCTCAAAAAAATGGTATATATGTCTTGCGGTACAATTACTCTAACAAAATATTACGTTTCAATACATAATATCATAAATTTACTAATAGTTTTGTTTTTTACCTTTGAAAATAATGGGTGAGTTTTGAATTCTTTATTGTATACGAGTAATTCATATTAGGATTATATTTTTCATATTTTTTTTTATTGTTTTTAAAAAACCGGATCGGAAACCGGATCGGAAACCGGATATCCGGTTTCTATTTTTCCCGATACGTATCCGATACGGTTTTAAGGAAAACCGTATCGTATATCCGGTTATTCGTATCGGATATCCAGAAATTCGTATAATTGGAAGCGTATACCGTATCGTATACGTATAATAAAACCGTATCGTATATTTTTGCTCACCCCTAGTATCGAGGATATAGGAAGAGTTAAGGTGTTTATATGTAGGATCGGTTTTCTCGGGTTTCCTAAAGAATTTCTAGAGGAAAGATCGGGATTGGATGTGTGTATAATAATCTGCCTAGAATTACTGAAATTATGGGGTATGAATTGTGTGTAAATTTGTGTTGCAAAGGGGGTGTATTTATAGGAAAAAATACCCAATTTTTTGATAGATTTTAGGAAAGAAATTCTATCCTAAATTGAAGAGGTTTTGCATGCAGTTGATATTTTGTGGTTTTTTACTTTGAGTCGGACTCTTGAAGCTTTGTGTGGCTGATTTGTATCTTGGAAACGGCTTTGACCAGGGTTTGACCCGGTCGCTAAAAGACAGTTTTATTTTCGGTGTCGATTTTGACCCAAATTAGTCTTATTTGATTGAAAACGACCCACTGGGCCTAAATTTAAGGTCGGTTTGGTGAGATTTTTACTCTGCTAAAAGCTCGCGCCAAATACTATTGATTCCGAGTCCAAATTCGAGCGTATTAAGTCATGTTTATGTCCGATCATCATCGGGTGTTTGTCGGAAGCTGCTATAGACACTAGCAGGCAAAATGCGGGTGTCTACAGAGCCCCCACTCTGACTGAGGCTTGGACAAGGCGAAAGTCAAAATAGCTACCAGGCCAATCGAGGATTAAGACTTGGCAGACTTCCGGTCGGGTCGTTTATAGTCCATTAGACTTGCGTGAAAGGGCTCGCCAGCCATAAGATAGAAATCATACCTGAGTTTTGTTATCTGGGATAGCTCCGTGGGGACTTGTTTTTGAAGCCCTTGGTGTATTTGTATGCGGATACATCCCATCTTGGAGCTGCGCGGGGACTCACCTCTGAAGCCCTGGGTGTATCTGTTTGCAGACACATTCCATCTCGGAACTACGCGGGAGCTTGTTTCTGAAGCCCTGAGTGTATCTGTTTGCAGACACATCCCATCTCGGAACTACGCGGGAGCTTGTTTCTGAAGCCCTGGGTGTATCTGTTTGCAGACACATCCCATCTCGAAACTACGCGGGAGCTTGTTTCTGAAGCCCTGGGTGTATCTGTTTGCAGATACATCCCAATTTGCATGTGCCACTTTAAGTGAAACTTCGTCTCACGCTGGGGAGATAAAAACTTGACGTTCCGTTGGGAAGCACAAGTTGGTACCTGAAATATTAGATATATAGGCAGAAATAGCAAATATAGTAGATAGAAAATGCAATTAGCATCTATAGACTGGCTTGCGCTGGGGAAAATGATTTTTGATTCATTATGAAATCGAAGTCCTGAAAGCAACTCACGTGCTAGGAGATAGGTTTTCAAAATTGAAAGGGGTAGAAAAGAAATTTGCAGTTTAGTTAAATAGACTGAAATTTGATCTTGTCGAAAAGGATTTTCTCAAATGGCTAAGTTTTGCAAATCTCAAAGCAAGAATTTGAAAAGAAAGGCCTACCGACAGACTCGACTCTGGACGCGACAGGACGAGTAAACAGACATGAACTGGACTCTCGAGGGATTGGACCGTGTCTCAGTAGGGGGGTGGGCCACCTAAGATGACAAGACTCTTTAGTTGCGCCATTCCGTAGCCTAGTGACGGCTCCCCAAATCGGATCGGTCGTTTAGCGAAGGGTTGTGGATCAAACAATATTTGTAGACTCGTAATATAAAACACAAAAACTACTAGAGTAATCGTGGTAAGCCGAGGTCGGTCCATAGGGAACGGAACGTAGTATCGGGTTAAAAGCGACGTGTTTGGAATCTAGAAGGGGTTTCTAAGGGTCGAGTCTACACTAGAGAAATAACGATAGAAATAACTAGAGATGATCAATCTAGGAAAAGGTGTTAGGGGGAAGTCGGGATTCGGAAATCGGAGTCTAAGAATCTTGGAATCGGGTTTTAGTCACAACATTGATAAAGGGAGAATGCCACCTTTCGGTTTCTTCACCTAACCCACCTAAAAACCCGCTTTCGCAGCGAAAAAGGGTAAGTCTCAAGTTAAGGTAATTTCTACCCCGAGTTTCCCCATATTGATAGAAATGAGTCAAGGTCGGTCTAGTTGGCCGGACTAAAACAGCAATGACACAACAACCATAGACAAGATAAACCAACAAGCAAATAACCCACCAACATCCCTCAATTCAAATAATGCAAGATCCTCATCCCTAAACCCCCAACAAGAAATCTACTCACTACTCATAATGGAAAACAACAAAACATTAACAAAGAAGAAAATAACTAAAACATGCATATTAACTTTTTTTTTTTGAAGTGAAGATCAATTTCATTAATAATAAGTCATTCGCCATCTACAAACGATGTCTAATTGAACTGAATACAGATTTGTAAAAAATAAATAAAGAACACCATTGAGACAAAGATCACTATTAGAATAAATCGCTTCTGCATAGCCTTCTATATATCGCTGTTTATTGACACAACCTTTCGCGAAGGAATCTATAGATCTGATGAAATAGTCTCCAAAATGATGAACTTTCTCTATTTTGACAAATAATAGACTGAGATCTGACCTCAATTGTATCACCGTACGTAGAAATTTCATTGCTCTCATGATCTTGCACATAGTTCTTGAAATCTAAGCCCTATACTAATGTAAATGACTGAAACCTCGAATTAAAGGACAGAAACCTTGAAATAAAGGACGAAATCATAAAAGAGAGACTTTTATTGAATAAGATTTGATTATCAAGTATTGAAAATTAAACAAATTTTGGGGCTTACCATCGATTAATTATCGATGGAGGCCCCCGAATGAAGGAGGAAAGTTAAACATGCATATTAACTAAATCTAAAGAAACTAACCACAAAATAATAAGGAAATTACGATCTAACAAGCATATTAACTAAATCTAAAGAAACTAACCACAAAACAATAAGGAAATTACGATCTAACAAGCATATTAACTAAATCTAAAGAAACTAACCACAAAACAATAAGGAAATTACGATCTAACATGATAAACTAGAGAATAATCTAGAACAACACAAATAAAATCTAGAGAAACTAACAACACAAAGATGATCAAAACAACAATCAACAAAACTAAAACATTAAACAATCTAAGACAACATGGATAAAGATAATCTAAACAAAACAATAATGAAAGAACAAGATTAAATCTAACTAGAGATTAGAGAGTGGAAGAGAAATACACCAACTATGAAGATCTACAATAAATAAGAAGATTACATAAATAAAGATTGAATCTTGATGAAGAGAATAAAGAGATTTGTCACTAATCTCTTAATAAACCCCAAAAATCTTCAAATAAAACTTGAAATAATTATCTTCTACAAACTTGGATGGAAATCTAGAGAATTGTTGATGAAAACTAGGAAGATCTACTACTAAATTACTACGTAAACTACTAGAATTGTAGAGAATTACTACTAAAATACTACTAAATTACTCTACTAAGAGGATAGTAATATGATGGTGTAACTACACTAATGATGGATGGAGTAGGATAGTAGTGGATATGACTTGGGCAACAAACTAGGGTAAGTATATATATATATATATATATATATATATATATATATATATATATATATATATATATATATATATATATAGTGATGCCTTAATGAGTCTCTTAACCTAAAGCCCAAATCCAACTTTTTGCTCAATTAGTGAGACAATCACCCTTTAATCTTTAAGAGGTGGAACTTTACTCTATCATGCACGGACTAACACCGCCGGGTGAAACTTTACCCGGTGAACTTCTTCTAGTTTTGCAATTTTTGGACGCTTTCACCATCGGGCGAAATTTCGCCCGGTGGAGAAGTCTCGAAAAATCTTCGGGGAGGCAAATTTACCGTCGGGCGAAACTTTGCCCGGTGGTGTTTCATCAGGTGAAATTTCACCCGGTCATTTTTCTGGCCTCTTATCTTGTCTCATTCTTCGTCGTATGATTGGATGACTTTGAACTTTAAGTTGTGTGCTTTGTTCTTTGGACGGTATTTCCTTCTCTTGTGCTCGTGGAAGCTCGATCGTGATTTCGGTGCCAAATCCTATCAAAATTGATAGAAAAACTACCAAAAACACGTAAAACGCACAAGAGGGACACTAATGCGAGAAGTACTCAAAATATGGCGATAATCGCACTCTAAACTCGCAAAACGAGGGAAAAACGGGTCTAAATGGGAGGAAAAACGGTCTAAATGTAGCACACAACAATTCCCCCACACTAAACCGTTGCTCGTCCTTGAGCAAAGACCCAAAAAGAAATTACAAACTACTACTAGCTAGACTATGCTAAGCCGATACGAGGCAATTAACGGGCCCGCTCCGTCCCTTCAACTCACATCGAAATACCCATGAGGAAGAGTACTGACATGGAAGGCAAGTTGGGGCTTGCTCAAAATGGTGGATGCGACTAAACACACAAAAACACATAACACGAAAGAATAGACGCATCCAAAGCAAAAATAAAACACCGAATCCTTCATCGAGACGGCGGGGAAGACACCGATTACTTACCCAAAACAATAATAAACTTCCAAGATAAATCACCCACGTAAACAAGGACCAAAGCCTAATACTATGACAATTAAGCAATAACAATGTTGATAACTTAGCTAGGTCCTCCTAATCTTCTAAAGGGGTACGACGAGGTGTTAAACGGAGTGGAATAAGTGAACCATGGATTCGTTCGACACTGTTGGTAGGTGCAATCCCGCTCTCTTTAGCTAAGGCCAAGATGGTCATTCCAAACTCGAATTTCCTAAATTTAGGCCAAATAAAAAGGTGGAGTGTTTACAATTATTGGGTGGATCGACTAATCACCGCTATCTTCCTACCTCGGGACTCGGACCTCTAGTAGACACTTCACGGTGACGAATCGATCAAAGGGCTATTTTTTTTGAAGTAGACGTTTTTGATGATACGATTTTCATTTGAAGCTCCTTTTCTCTCCTTTGTTTTTCCATATTTTTGTGCCTATTTCTCTTGCTTTGGTTTGCCCTTTTTGGCTGTTTGATGTGGTTCGAAACCAAGCTTAGAGGTTATTTTCGTGTAAACTTATTGTGGTGATGTATAGGTGGAGGAAAAATAGGTAATCGAGAACGCGCGCCATTCCCGGATAACCCACGAAAAGCGGAAGGAATTTGGACTAAAGGTGCAATGGTCATTCGAGCAAGGTCACCTAGAAAACGGGATGTGGGAACCAAGACCTAACTCCTCCATGGGTGGTCAAGGTGGTCAAATGCAAACCTCGAAGTAAACCTCTAGTAGAAAAGGTGGACTCAAGCTAAAGGATCAACAAATTCATTGCCTTAGAGTCATTCTACTAGACTAAGGTCCAAAATCTACAATGGGTTATCTATAATGGAATGTAAACTCTTGTAAAAGGTTTGTAATCGGGTTTTCGAAAAAGTTTTAATCCTAGACACACTATACAAAAGCAAAAGGAACACACGAAAAGGAAAAAGCAAAATAAAAGAAAACACAAGTAAGGTCATGTACTCCAAACTCCATCAACATACAAGTGCACAATCAACCACAACACCCAAAATGCTCACTTCGAGAGCCTCCAATAGCAACAACATATCCCCTCTACAAAAGTAAGGAAGGAAGCGAAAAGGAAGGAAGTTACCTAGCTGGTTGCTTCCATAATCTCTTCAAAATGTGCTATCAAGGTGGTGGTTACCTATAAGAGTAGAGAACAAAACCATACAATGGACACGAAAACATAATGAGAAACGAGGAAAGAAAAGAAAAAGGAAAGGAAAATGTTTTTGATTTTTCGATTTTTTCAAATTTTTATGGATTTTGGAAAGATTTTTGAAAAAATAAAAGATAAGTAGGGGGAAATCGAAAAAGACGGAAAAGAAAAATAAGAAAAATCTTTTTGGATTTTATGATTTTTCAAATGTTTTTGGATTTTTCAAAATTTTTGAGAAAAGAAAAGGAAATGAAATAAAGAAAACGATAAAAGAGTGGCGGACCTAGGTGCAATCACATCACCTAGACCCTAGCCAAGTGGCTAAGAAAATGAAAATGAAATAAAAGAAAAGAAATTAAAACAAAGGGGTGAAAAATTGGGCGTAGGTGTAATCACGTCACCTAGCCCGGATTAAAAATTTGAGAAAGATTGATTAAAATTGGATTTTTCAAACGGTTAATGGCGTAATCACATCGCCTAAAGACCGGGAGCAATACCAAGGCCGCTTCGGCCGCAAAAATTGGATAGTGGGACAATGGAACAACTTGCAAATTCGGTTAGAGGTAAAACAATCACAATGATCCTGACAATGATGAAACAAGGAATAAGGAACAAGGAACGAAATTAATCCAAGGACATGCAATTATAGATGATTAAAGACTCACCGACACAACCCACACACATACACAACACACACCACACTACCTACTGACTCTGGGAGAGGGTCTAAATTGGGTAATCGTTCGACGCGCAAGAAGCCGTCGGAGACCCGGGATAGGGTTGTATGCCCTCGGTGGGTTCTAACTCACAAAGGTCGTAGATCCTACGACCCTCGGTAACGTGTAGTGCGCATACTTCCAAACTTCCCTTCCTTCCGACTCAGTCTCGGTCAGTCGGAATTCACCGGGACCTAAAGGTAGTGGTTCAGTTTGTATTGGAGACTGTTAAAGCACGGTCATGGCTAATGGAGACGAGGCGATAATCGGGTACATGAAAGATCCAAGTCGGAAGATAGGCCTCGTCAAGCCAGACGGAATTGTCTAGTGGGATAAGGTGGTTGGTCGCATAACCCAAGTTGATCGCAATTATGGTCACAAGACTTCCACAGTCTACAAAGGGGCGTTGGGCAGCAATAATACGGTGAAAATGCAACGCTACGACAAGTGGTAGGTCTAAAGGGTTAGGGTTACCAAGCAAAGAGTCACAAATCAATTGCAAGACACACACATCAAGATTAATAATATTATCGGTCGAGGGTAACAAGCAGTGGGAGAGTATCTCAGAGAAGTAACGAATTGCCGGGTTACGGATTTCGTATGTAAAAGATGAATCAGGCTCGTAATCCCCTTGACAACGTGATATGCACTTCCAAAGTTCTCTTCTAGACGCACTAGCTTGTAAATTGCTTGTAAATTGCTCGGAAGTTCACTAAGTCCGGTACCCGATGAAGGTAAGCCTAAAGCTAACCCAAACTCGGAAATAGTCAAACAATGTGGTTTACCGAATGAAGAATAGTCTAAATTTAAACTCTCTTGGTGTGGTCGGATTGTCAATGGTAAAAGTTCCTAGGAACTCATAACTAAGGTCTTTATATGTAGAAGCCGCGAGACTAAGGAGTGGTTCGAGCTAAAGGGGTATTAGGACAAGGTAAATATTTAGGCTTAGAGGACTTAGAAAGTGTAGAATTTGAAGCCATACCTTGCTTTCGAGTGGCTCGCTTTGCTCTTGTCTCCATAATAATAAAATTTTGCAAGAATAATCCAAAAACTATGCTTCACCTTCCTCAAGAACCCAAAGATAATAATCACCCAAGATTAAATAGAATTATGAATGGAGGTTTGAATTTGGTTGGGGTATGGAAGGTGGTGGTTTGATGTTTTTTTTATGAGGGGTGAAAAGGTGGAATGAAGAGTGGGGTAAAGGGTGATATAAATAGGGTGGTTGAGGAGGGAAATAAAAGTTTTGAAGTAGATTGTTAAAAATTTGGTGTAAATATTTTGGGGGGAAAGTTAGGTGGGGTAAATGTGAAGGAGGGAATTGATAGTGTAGTGAGTAAATAGGGTATAGACAATTTTATCATAAAAATATTATCATAGTAATAAACAATTTTATCATAAAAATATTAAAAGAATTGTAACAATTTATTTTTAAAATTTAGTTGTGACAAATAAAGTTGTCACAATTAAGTTTAAAAAAAAGTTGTGACAATTATTTTAAAATATATCTGTGATTTTCACAGTTAAAAAAAAATTAGTTATACGACGAAAGTCGTACATTTTATATACGGAGTGTATCTTTACATATTAAAAGAAAAATTCTTCCAAAAATACTGCCTTAGGAATAGTGTGTCTCTTATGAATAGTGCCTCTCCTTAGGAACAGTGATTTGATGATGAACAGTTCCTTTCTGGATTTGCCTTTCTCCTTTCCTTTTATTTCCTTGCTTCATGTTTTCTGCTCTCTCGCTCTACCTATCTTTTTTCCTCTCTGGGTCTTCCTTCCTCCTTTCCTTTCATTTGCTCATTTCCTCGATTCATCTGTTTGTAGATTTTGAAGATGGAGTTTCCGATGACTAATCGATTCTGCTATGCTTAGCAATGTATGGTTTCAGTTTCTAACATTAGGGTTTGGTAAGATAGGGATTGATTTAGCTGGGTTCTATTTCTTTTGTTGTTTGGTTTTTATTGATGTGGGTTGATGTTCGTTTTGCTCACAGAGTGACATAGCCAGTCGCAGTGGAGGTAGTCGGGTGAGGCGTTGGCGGAGCAGACGATGCAGAAGGGCAGTTCCGTCATCAAGTGTTTCATCTTTAATCGATTCTCTTATTTTTTGGGTATTTTTTCTATCTTTTTTTTTGCTGATTCATAATTGTTGTTGAATTTGGGGAAAGTTATTGCCTTTTTGTCTTCTTTTTTGCGGGTAAATTTATGGAAAATTCATGTTTGATTGATTTATTAATTAGCTGCTTAGGTTCGTAATTGATGTTGAATTTAGGAAAAGTTGATTGTTTTTTTTTAAAAATCTGGGTTAGTTTATGGAAATTGATGTATTCTTTTTCCTTTTCGTTTACAATTTATTTATTTTTTGTGGTGGTGCAGGGGACATATTCCATATCCTGACAATGAGCTGACTCGAAATTGATGTATTCTTTTTCCTTTTCGTTTACAATTTATTTCGTTTTTGTGGTGGTGCAGGGGACATATTCCATATCGTGACACTGAGCTGACTCGTACTCTACAATCTGCTCTTGGTGGCAATGGTAAGACTTCCATAATCTGTACTGCGGCGCCTGAGGAGGTTTGCTTACTTAAGAGCAATCATTTTAAATCCGTAAATGCTTCCTTATTACCAGTTTTTTGCCTTCCTTTCCCTAGGAACACTGTTGCCTACCGCTCTGCGCCAATGGCGGACATGGAACTCTACAACAGCAACAGCGATGCTGCGGTCTGCTCTCTCTGGAACAATGGCCGGGTGGTGGAACACTGTTGCCTACCGCTCCTCGCCAAAGGCGGACATGGAACTTTACAACAGCAACAGCGATGATGCGGTCTGCTCTCTCTGGAACAATGGCCGGGTGGTGGGTTCTCCGCTTATCTTTATTGTCGTCTGTTATTGGTAACCCTGATCTGTTTCTCTTCAGTTTATATGAATCAGCTTATAGTTCAGTTTGTATGAATCTGCGTTGCCACACTTTCTCAGAATTGTTATGCTTGTTATTGCAGATGATGTGATAGTGGCAGGCACAGCCTCTTTGCTGTTTTTCCTAACACCGTCTGCAGCATACATGGAGATGAAAATCAAGCAGCCTTGTATGATACGTGTTCTAAGTAAAAAAATACAAGACAGAGAAGTCATAGACGTCCTCAGCTGCCTGATTCGCATCATTCAGATGAAGAACAACTCTTGTTATGTCTTTGGTAGTAGAAAGAGAAGACATTCCAGCATCGACGGCTTCGAAATTAGGCTCAAATAAGGCATGGAATACATCCTCTTGCAATGGGGGGTCGGCCTCAGCGTTCGCATTTAGATGCATATTTTCATCCATGATTTCCGGTCTATATTAGTGACAAATTTATCAGTTCTCTATTTCTGACAGGGTAAAGGGGGTCGACTGTATGAGACCTGAACACTTTGCGTGATGCATTCCATTCAGTGGTGGTAGTTGAGAATGTAGAGGAGAAACTGTGTTCTGTGGGGGCTGAAGTTTTGGGTTTTGCTAGGCTTCTTGTTGTTACGTAGCCGGTTTTTGGATTCTGTTGCTGTCTTGCTGCCGGTCTTCGCTTACAATTTGGGGGAATCTCGAGATCGATCGTGTAGTTGGTGGGCCGGACCATCTGGGACCTTCTGTTTACGATTCCTTTCTTTGCTACCGAACCCTTGACCCAGTAATTGAATAAGAAGGAAAAGCCAAATGGCACGGTGGGTGTCATATCTGCTGAGACCAATGTTGGGTATAGCCTGTGGGTCGTCGAGGCCCATTACCTACGAGGCGTCGGACGCCAGTGTCGCAAGGAAACGAAGCAATTATTTTGGGCGTAAGCTGAGGCTTCAGTTGTCCGTGCACGCGTTTGGGTTTCTGATATATGGCAACTGCGCTTGCTTACCGGCGTAGTTAAAATGCTTTCATTGGTTACTTGTTGCCTAGATGCCGCGGCGTAGAAATTGCAGACTGCTTTTACACAAAGCTGTCGTTGTAGCCTGCGTGACCTCAGGGTCTTCCACATGAAAAACACGGTTCTGCGCCTGTTTTTTCCAAAACTTTTTGGTGGCGTTCTGTCTGAACACCGCCCCTCTGTGACAGTGTTGTTATTGCCCGTTTCAGGAGGGAATAAGAAGAAACGGATGTGTTTTAAGAATCCCTTGCCACTCCAGACCCTGTGTTGCCTTTACGATATGTACTTGTTCTCTGGCTTCAAAATTAACATAGGAAATTTCAAGGGAAACAAATGTCAGGCCTTCGATCGGCTGCTGATTTGTGACGGCACCTTCTCGCCAATTTTTGAACCCCCACGCGTGTGGCCAGTCAACAAGCTTCTCTCGATGTGGGTTGCTGCGTGTCGGTGGAGTTACGTCGATACATGCCAACCTGCGCACAAGACAAATCCTGCATGTCCAAAGGGTCTTCGCAGCCTGCGCTCAACGTTTTACGCGCGTGGCGGTCGGTAACCTATGAGACCAAGGCCCACGCACCAGTGGTATTTAGTGCATTCTTGTAGGTGGGCTGTGGGTACCTGCCAGGAAGTTCAAGAATGGAGCTATCCTGCGACTGACGTGGCACCCAAATGGTTTCCGGGGGCAACGCTCGCATTCACCGTTGGCCTTTGACTTGAATTTCTGGGACGTTGTTGCATGGCCAGTCACACTGCACGCGGCTGACCGTCCGGCGCTTCCGACTTCCATCGCTTCGATGGTGGACGCCTCGTATCTGTCGCCTCGATTTTTCAGAACACTCTAGCTGAAACAGACACTCGAACGCCTGCGCGGTAACCCAGGACCATGTAAACCAAGATTGCCTTCGGCCTTTCCTGGCGAGTTGCAAGAACCACACTAGGTCTATGGCCAGTGCTGGACTTACCATAGGCGTCACACCTGGGTTCAGAGCGTCATCATTTACATACCTGATAATGACGCTGCTACACTAACTGCCATGAACGCTATCTCATTAGTAGTCCTTGTGTCCCCACACCCCTTTGTTAAGTAGGTTTATAAGGTTGTAACACACAAATTGTTTTGGAGTTGTGGCACACAAATTGTGCAGAAAAAGAGGATAGAACTTGTTTAGTAGAGAGTATAAACAGCAAATATTACACAGGACCACAAAATATCACTTGACGTTCTCTGTTGCAAAAGTGACCGTTACAGACTACCCGTCTAGAAACTAGGCGTTTAGAATTCGGTCACGTACGCATATGTTTGAAGCACTTTATCTTCTGATAATTCACTCTTTATCTCTTTCGTTCTCTCTGATAATGTATCGTAGTCCTAACAGCTTACCTACTGCTAAAAGAAACTTACGTGTTAATAGACACTGAGTTCGCCAATTTTTAAACGAATAATTGACAGATTACTCCGACCACCAGTTTACGCTGATGCTAATAGACGAAAGGCACTGAGAACTTAACCAACACTAATAATGTGCGCCCTCCACAGCTGCACGCAGAACACTGCAAACAGAAAACGAAAAGCCACTGCCCACTTATTACTTGCTACTATGCCTGCTCATAGGATTAGATTATTCAGTCCAATATCCCCGTAAGCTGACAATTAATTAACCCCATCTGCCACTGCACTTCCTCCACAGACTGCTCATCCCTGAAATCTCTCGAGTGATCGTCACGCGCAAAGGAGAGTGTTGTTTCTTCCACAGGTCTTGGCTAACGAAGGTGAGAGAGAGTGGGTCTTCTACCGCTTCCTCAGTTTTTGATTTTCAAGTAAATTCTGACCTTTTCCATTTCCGTTGCTTGCCATGCATGTCATCTAGATTTAGTGTCCTAAGTTTCTTCTCCTGTTCGTTAGCTTCTTGTTTTGGGTGTGTGTCAGCTTATTTGCTCTGTTTTTTCGGCGCCCGTTCTGGCTTTGCTTCCATAGATTTATAGACACTTATCGAATTTCAGCTGGGTTCAGCCCTCTATTGCTCTCAACGTTTTCCGCCGGCGTAGAGTTGTGTCATTTTGCCGGCTTTCTTGATGTTGCTGTAGATGCTCAGTCAGAGTTATGCAAGCGCCCCGCAGTTTTTTTTCATTGAGGTCTGCTGTCGCCAGGCAAGAAAGAATCCTGCCTGACCTCGTGGGCGGTGCACTGTAGGTGCTATAAGTTCCTTCTGCCTTTCGTGTTCTTCCTATTTATCCTTTCAGTGCTTTGTAGGCGGGTCTGTTGGGTTTAGTTTTCTAGATTTATGGCTACTCACTGATCTGTGTCTCGTCTCAGGTCTGTGTCTCTTGGGCTGACTGTCCTCATATCGGGGTGGTTAGCCTTTCATATGCATGCTCTCGGACCAGGGAATCTGTACGCTAAGTTTTCCTACTGACATCTCAGCCAGACAGCTGATTAGTCTTTTGTATGGGTCATACCTTGTCTGTTTGCTTGTGCCTTGTGGTGCTCTAACATTTAGTGCCCACTGTGTCGGGTCTGTGGTCGCTAAATGCTTCTCGGCGTTGCTAGGATCTGTCTCATTACTCTTCTAGGGATACGCCTCCCATCAACTTTTGTGGACGTTGCTGAGGTGCACACTACCATTAACACGGTCTTTTTAATTTTTTTCCTTTCAGAGTGAAGCGCAGCACGCAGGTATCTGGGTACTGCCATGGTGAAGTACTTCTGCAGGGGCTGGGTGGTGAACAATGTTGCTGAAGACAAGGCGGCAGCCGTATCAGACCTTAGGGAAAAGAAAATTGAGCGATTGTCGTTCATTTAAGAGCACCAACATGAAGTGAGTGTACTCGGTGCAGCTTCCTTTGCAGCTGCCTCTGTCCTTTGGAGCGAAGACTGCACGGGACACATATTCCAGAAGGTCCATAGGTCTGGCAGAGCTGCCATGGCGGTGGTTTGCAAGAGGTGGGCGCAGCTGTTCCTATTGCGCCCGGACGCGCCTTGTTGGAGCACAGAGTACCTGCAAACACTCAGGCGAAAGCGCAGTAGTGGCTTAACGACTATTACTAGGGATGGTGCCGTGGTTTCCCGCAGAAGTAGATGCTACTTAACTGACAATATGATAGCCAGAAGAGTGTTGCACAAGCTCCAGGCGACGGGCACAGACATCCCGCACTTGGAGGTCAGTGACAGCACCCTCCCTGAAAATGGAGACGACTATTTTGGGGACCTTCCTCCAGGCGTGTTTGACAGAGCATCAGAGATAGCCCTTGCGCTGCTTGGCACGGGTGATGTAGTGGTCATCGATTAGCTCATTGTTTTCTACTAAAGCAGGTCTGCTTTCTGCAAGAACTGTCGGCACCCTTTTCCCCTTTTTAAATTGACTGTGCGTAGCCGTCATAGGTTCTTCATAACTTGCATTGAACGGTTAGTTTACGTACTTTTTCGGCTCGTTTGTGGCAAACTGTATACTTCTCGTGCTCCATGTATGCTTTTGCCTACAGAATAGAGTACGCGCTTGATTTTGGGGTTTTCAGAATATATAATGTGCCTAATATGGTAGCTCGAATTACCTGTGGCTACCTGAGTTGGCGTTTAGAAATTTGAGTGCTCCATGAGATAGGCGGTCATAATTCATGGCGAGTTATGTGCACAGCCAATGCACATTGCCCCCTTCAGAGTTCGCGAGCCACGTCAAACTATTTCTTTCGCCGCGCATCTGCGACTAGCAATCATGGATGTGCAATCTAAGTGTACAGCAGGAATAGATATTGTGAACAAGGGCATCGAGTCTTCAGGTCACAGTCGCAGACCTTTGCTTGTGCACTTTTGAAATTCGACGATCATAGCATTTTTGTGAAATGCCCGATGGTAGAGGATTTGGCGATTCGTGCTTTCACCTCTATGCCTTCCCGTTCTAAAAAGGTGACCCTGGCACCCAAGCTGTGTTTTGTACATTTGAGTGCTCTATGACCCAGTGTTCTCGGCAGTTATTTGTAGTTACCCATTACGAAACTGTGTTATAGTGTTACGGCATTATATATTGTGAACAAGAATGCCGACGCCTAAACTTGCATGATGCAGGATCTAATAAATGAGCTCATGTAGAATTGCATCAAACATGTGCTATTAATTTGAATATCGAGACAGAAACTTTGCTGAACAAGGAGTAATTAGTAGAATCAATGTCATTTTGATACGAATTTTCGAAGCAGAATAAAGTAACAAGGATATGTGATTAACGAACTAGACCTATAGCTCGATAATCGTGAGTCAAACCAAGACTTATTGATTTGACACTCGAAGAACTGCGCAAGTAAACGCGAACTTACGAAGCCAAATGAATTGCACGCAACAACTCAAGAAAATTTCACTCACAGTGATTTTTGTTAAAACTCTGATGATCGACTTTTCAAAAGGAAAGGGCTATAAATAACCGTCTAACAAAGGAGTTACCAAAATAAATCACCAGTAATTAACTACCAATTAAGGCAATTAAACTAGGAAATAAAGAATCTAATTTAAAGATAAAAATAAAGTAGGATCTTAATCCTTTATTTGATAAGTAACTGACAAAATCTTCAATGCCTTTGATCCACCAGTCTAAGCAAACCTTTCAAGCAAAACCGACCCACGAACCCAAACAAACATGCTGATATCTCGGTACAAAATATTGAGCTTGGACTTCGACCATTCCAGAGTGCTGTTGCTTGGCACCTAAAAACAGGGTCACCGCTATCGAACCCGTATCATCTCCTCCGTCTTGAAAGGGAATTGACCTCAATTCCGTTAGTCCTTCATCATCCACATATGGTGTGAGATCGTCCACATTGAAAGTAGCATGGATGCCATACTCCCCGGGAAGCTTGACTTGATATGCATTATCATTAACACACTTGGTAATTGTATACGGGCCCTCGGCTCGAGGCATAAGTTTGTTCTTACGCTTACCCGGAAATCGCTCCTTCCTCAAGTTAACCCAAACCAAATCACCTTCCTTGAATACTCGGGCCTTCCTATTCTTGTTGGACTTGCTTTGGTATTCGGCATTCGCGGATTCGATACGTTTTCGAACATCCTCGTGAAGTTTCACCATTGCCTTCACCTTAGATTCGGCATCCTTGTGTACTAGATCATCCTTGGGCATTGGGAGTAAATCCAACGGCATATATGGATTAATCCCATACACAACCTCAAAAGGCGAATGACCCGTAGCGTATGTTGGTGACCGGTTATATGCGAATTCTACGTGGGATAACTTCACATCCCAATCCTTCTGTGTTCGACTTACTAATCCTCTAAGTAGCACGCCCAAAGTTCGGTTTGTGACCTCCGTTTGGCCATCGGTTTGCGGGTGATGAGATGTGCTAAAGAGCAATTTGGTCCCAACCTTTCTCCATAATGTGTTCCAAAAATAACTTAAGAACTTAGAGTCCCTATCCGAGACAATAGTCTTAGGAATGCCATGAAGCCTAACAATTTCCCGATAATATAAGTTCGCCACATTACTCGCATCATCGGTTTTATGGCAGGCGACAAAGTGAGCCATTTTTGAAAATCGATCCACCACCACCATAATTGCATCTTTGCCGCGTTGAGTCCTAGGCAAAGCGATAATAAAGTCCATAGATACATCCTCCCAAGGTCTAATTGGAACTGGTAAGGGCGTATACAAACCTGGTTTGAATGAACTTTTGGCCATATGACAGGAAACACATTTACTTATGATTTTTGTGACATCACCCAACATCTTGGGCCAAAAGAAATGTTCTTTTAGCACCTCCATTGTTTTTGTGATCCCAAAGTGACCTGCTAACCCGCCACCATGTGCTTCCTGTATGAGTAATTCCCGGATTGGATGTCTCGGCACACAAAGACGGTTACCCTTAAAAAGAAACCCTTCTTGAACCGTGAAATCGTCAAACACCCCAGCCTTGCCTTTTTCGAATGCTGCTCCAAAGTCTCTGTCTTCAGGATAGTAATTTTTTAGATATTCGAACCCAAGGAGACGAATGTCCAACACTGTCAAGAGAGATACTCGACGAGACAAAGCATCGGCCACGACATTACTCCGCCCGTCTTTATACTTCGATGAGAAGTGGAAAGATTGCAAGAACTCGACCCATTTGGCGTGTCTCGGACTTAACTTTTGTTGCCCATTAATATACTTCAATGATTCATGATCGGAATGTAGAATGAAATGACTTGGGCGTAAATAGTGACTCCAATGACTCAAAGCTCTAACAATGGCGTAAAACTCCTTGTCATAGGTGCAATAATTTAATCGAGCTCCGCTCAAATTTTCCAAAAAATAAGCTACTGGTCGACCCCCTTGGATTAACACCGCCCCAATTCCGACCCCACTAGCATCGCACTCGACTTCAAAAGGTTGTGAAAAATCGGGCAAAGCTAATAGAGGTGCACTACATAGACGACTCTTAACCAGTTCGAACGCCTCTTGGGCATCCCTGGTCCATTCGAACAACCCCTTTTTCAAACAGTTTGTAATTGGGCTAGTAATGGTGCTAAAATTGTGTATGAATCGCCTATAAAACGATGCAAGACCGTGAAAAGATCGTACCTCGCTAACGGTCTTGGGACTTGGCCAAGAATTGATGGCTTCGATTTTCGATGGGTCGACAGAAACTCCTTCACCCGAGACCACATAACTCAAAAATATCACTTTATCAACTAGAAACGAGCACTTTTCTTCCTTTGCAAACAATTGTTGAGCTCGCAAAATCTCAAAAACCCGTCTCAAATGGTCCATGTGTTCTTCTTTGTTTCTACTGTAGATTAGAATGTCATCAAGATAGGCTACCACAAACTTACCCAAACATGGTTTCAAGACCTCATTCATTAGTCGCATAAAGGTACTAGGGGCGTTAGTAAGACCGAAAGGCATCACGGTCCACTCATATAACCCATGTTTTGTCTTGAATGCCGTCTTCCATTCATCCCCCTCTCGCATCCTTATTTGATGATATCCGCTACGTAAATCAATTTTCGAAAATACGGTCGATCCATGGAGTTCATCGAGCATATCATCGAGCCTAGGGATTGGGAAGCGGTACTTGATTGTAATATTGTTCACGGCCCGACTATCCACACACATACGCCACGACCCATCCTTCTTGGGAACCAACAAGACAGGAACGGCGCACGGACTCATGCTTTCCCGGACATATCCACGGTCAACCAACTCATCAATTTGTCGCTGTAATTCTTTAGTCTCCGCCGGGTTACAACGATAAGGAGCTTTGTTTGGTAATGAGGCTCCCGGAATAAGGTCGATTTGATGTTAGATTCCTCAAATAGGAGGGAGTCCTGGGGGCAATTCCAAGGGAAAGACGTCTTTATACTCTTCCAGGAGTTTGTTGATAGCAGCGTCCTGTCCCGAGCCCTGTTCTGTGGCAACAATGCTACTGGATACCAACAAATAAACCAAATCTCCTTGACCCAACACTCGTCTAATTTCCCGTTCACTAATTAACAATGAATGGGTCGGATCCTGCCGCGTTTTTACTGCCATAGCCCGAACCGATTGAGCCGACATTGGCTTCAATATTATTCTCTTCCCCTTGTCTCTTATCTCATATTCGTTACTCCGGCCTCTATGCGTTACATCTCGATCGAATTGCCAAGACCGACCCAATAAAATATGACACGCATCGATAGGGATCACGTCACAAAGGACCTCATCGGCGTAGGAACCCATGGTCAGCCCCACCCTAACTTGCTTGGTAACTTTCACACTACTGCCATTATCGAGCCAATGAAGAGCATATGGTCTTGGGTGCGCAGTAGTAGCTAGCCCCAGTTTTGTAACCATCTCACTTGATGCAACATTAGTACAACTACCCCCGTCTATAATTACGCTACACCACTTATCCCCGACTCGACACTTGGTGTGAAATAATTGTTGTCGCTGGTCCGACTCAATGGGCACGACACTAGTCTGTAGGGTTCGAAGAACTAACGCCGTGTCATATACTGGCGCTTCAAACTCCTCTACTTCCCCCTCTTCCCTGACATCCTCAACAGAAAACAAGTCGCCTAACCGCTCCTCTTCTTCAAACAACTCGTCTCGAAATTCAACAGCCTCCCTCAAGGTTATAACCCTTTTATTAGGGCACGACCCTTGGTAGTGTCCAAACCCTTGACACTTGAAGCACCTTACTTTTGACAAACTAGTTTCTTTTGTCGAACTAGGCATTTTATCTGAGGACACAGGGGTACTGGTTTTGATGACAGACTCGGGTTTTGACCAGGTTTTGGATCGCTCCTCACTACTAGACCCGCCCCCATATTTGGTTTTACCATGGGACTCGAGTTTGAGACAGAGCCCGCAAAGTGTATCAAAATCCGCATAAGGGTATAAGTCCACAACACTCGAGATGTTAAAATTTAATCCTCGTAAAAATCTCGCCATTTTTTGTTCCTCAATCTCATCTAAATCTCCCATTAAGGCCAAGTTCTCAAACTCGTTAATATACTCTGTGACACTCATTTTTCCTTGTTTCAACTTAGCGATTTTACGATAAATTGAAATTTTATGAGACGTTGGCACATACCGTTTACGCAACTTCCTTTTCAATGATTCCCAAGAAGAAATCGTGTCCTTCCCGGCGCGGACCCGTTTAATCTTTATTCCGTCGTACCAAAGTGAGACTCCTTTGCTTAACTTGAGAATGGCGTATTGACATCGCTTCTCGTCACTGAGATTTTTGAAATCGAACAATCGCTCGATTTTACGTTCCTATTCCAAATATTCCTCCGGGTTGGTACCGCCGTTAAAATCGGGTAGTTCCGACACCTTGAATCCGTCCTGCTTCGCCTTTCCACCGGTTCGACTCCCGGTTGGTCTATTTCGCAGCAAATCTTGAAGTTTGTCGTAGAACTCGTCGTCAAATTGTTCACCAGCCATTTTTTTTGTTTTTTTGTTTTTTTGTGTTTTTGTTTTTGTTTTAATCGAACGAAAATAGGACCGTCTCGATTAATGGAAATCAAGAGCCGAGGCTCTGATACCACTTATGATACGAATTTTCGAAGCAGAATAAAGTAACAAGGATATGTGATTAACGAACTAGACCTATAGCTCGATAATCGTGAGTCAAACCAAGACCTATTGATTTGATACTCGAAGAACTGCGCAAGTAAACGCGAACTTACGAAGCCAAATGAATTGCACGCAACAACTCAAGAAAATTTCACTCACAGTGATTTTTGTTAAAACTCTGATGATCGACTTTTCAAAAGAAAAGGGCTATAAATAACCGTCTAACAAAGGAGTTACCAAAATAAATCACCAGTAATTAACTACCAATTAAGGCAATTAAACTAGGAAATAAAGAATCTAATTTAAAGCTAAAAATAAAGTAGGATCTTAATCCTTTATTTGATAAGTAACTGACGAAATCTTCAATGCCTTTGATCCACCAGTCTAAGCAAACCTTTCAAGCAAAACCGACCCACGAACCCAAACAAACATGCTGATATCTCGGTACAAAATATTGAGCTTGGGCTTCGACCATTCCAGAGTGCTGTTGCTTGGGACCTAAAAACAGGGTCACCGCTATCGAACCCGTATCACATTTCCTTGTTAAAAAAAAAAACTCACCTAAGAAACCCGACTGATGGACTACATATGGGCTACAAATCCTGTAATCAGCCCACCAAACAAAAGTCCATGTTTAAAACGGTTATGTCACATGCTTCCAGAATGTGTGGTCATCTAAATTTCTAATATATCCGTACTCTTGTTAGGGGTGAGCAAAAATATACGATACGGTTTTATTATACGTACACGATACGGTATACGCTTTCAATTATACGAATTTTCAGATATCCGATACGAATAACCGGATATACGCTATGGTTTTTCTTCAAACTGTAGCGGATACGTATCGGGGAAAATAGAAACCGGATATCCGTTCTCCGATCCGATTTTCAAAAAACAATAAATATGAAAAATATAATCCTAATATGAATTATACAATAAAGAATTCAAAATTCACCAATTATTTTCAAAGGTAAAAAAGAAAAACTATTAGTAAATTTATGATATTATGTATTGAAACGTAATATTTTTTAAGAATAATTGTACCGTAAGACATATAGACCATTTTTTTGAGGTTTTTAAAATGTATTTTATTATATCAATTTATATAAAACGTAACGTTGCTTAAAAATCAATTAATTACTCTTAATCAAAAATTAGAAATTTGTTTTTTAAAAAAAAAGAAAAATAGAAGAAAAAAATTAAACCGGATACCGGATATCCGAAAAAACGGATTTCCGAAAACCGGAATACTTGGAAAAAAAACGGAATCGGATACGGATCGGAAATTTTTAGATTTTTAAAATCGGATATCCGATACGTTTTACAAAACCGGATCGGATATCCGGTTTTGCTCACCCCTAAATCTTGTATGACATACATGCACCAACAATTTGATTAAGTGGAATTATATCAGCTTTGAACTAATAGGTAGGTACATCATAGTCGTAATTATTTGCCCATCTTTTCTCCTTCCCACAATATAACCAGACACTAAGCACCACTCCCTCCACCTCGTAATTATTTACCCTTTTAAACTTAAATATAAAAAAAATCAAATAATAGGTAGGTATATCATAGTCGTTTGGGGGAGTACTTTTGACCGTTGTTTCCACCTATATCCCAAATCATTTCACTTCAATAAGAAATACACGTGATGCTAAATAGTTTACCTTGCTCGCAGTTGCCCAACCTGGCCCTCCATTTCACTCGTGAACTTCATTAATACACTCTCACAAATGCACTCTCCGTTAGACAACGGACATATATGTACAATTTTACAAATAATTTAGATTAAATTTCACTTACCCGCTGTGTGACCCCGTCCTAATTTACAGTGTAAACCCTAAAGACACAGTTCCAAAAATAAATTAACAGACCCTAAAGGTGAACCCCCAAAATTGTGTACACTTTTACAAACCAATTAAATTAGGCTGGTAGAACAATCAAGTGTAAGTCAGCCAATAAATTCATAAGATGGTACCGTGGTTGAGTGCGCATTACCTTCTACAGTACTTGGAGCCAAACCTCTTGGTCATGCCAGATATCTGCCATCAGCAGTGAATAGTCAGTACTCAGTAGGTCTATCAGTAGCAGATAGTCAAAAAACAACTTTCAGAGTATGGAGAGAATTGGAGTGAAATTCTCACTTCCCCATACCCCCTTCATCTCACCCACAATTAAATTCATTACCTGATGCACACTCCCAAACAAGAAATGTACTGCTCATATTTTCCCCAAACATACTTTCCCCTGTGAACTTAAATCTGCTAGACTGTTCTATGCTCCTTTAGCTGCTGTGGTCGCCCTCTTCCATCTGCTGGCAAAATTGGATTTGTCAACCGCAAATAGTGTATGCCATCCTCTTTTCTGCATCTTTTTTTGGGTTGCTGAATTTTATGCTTTGCAGTTTCGTGTTTGTTTGCGGTGTTCTCTTCGTGGTTTTGGCGCCATGGGGTTTATAGGTTTTGTTATAGTGGAGGGGTTTCTGAATAATTGCTATGTGTTTGTGAATTCTCATATGTTGTCTATGAGTTTAATGTCATCCAGTGTATTGGATTTTTATTGACTACCTGTTTGTTTTCTGTTTTACTTGAGTTTCAAGGTTATATTTTTCGGGGGTCCTCCATTTTCCAGTGTATGCGTACGATGCATGCCCTACGTGCCACATATTTTGTCTCCTAGATTTGTCTGTGAGTTCCTTTAAAAGTAGGCTGGTGTATCTGTCCTGAATTAGCTTATTGCCTCTGCCTGTGATTGTTCGTTGCTGGTAGTCGTGTTATATGCGGCCTACGGTTCGATCCTGGACCGAGCCTCCGGCACATACTATAATTTATGTGCTGCATTATTATGCCAGTCTTATTTACCTTTTGCTTGGAAAAACTTGATGCACATAACATGGTTGCCTTTTAATTTCAGCAAACAATGATTGGTTCTAAGATCCGGGTAACCATTCTTTTCCGTCCGTTGCTGCATCAAATAGCTGAGAAAATACACTACCATGAACCCAGTTACCAGCTGCTTGACAAACCTCGCGGAGGTGTTTTGGTCACTATTACACCACGAGTCCCTGGCCTTATTGAGTATGCTTATGTAGGTGACCCAGGTGTCACTCTTAATCACTCCTGTGAACAGGCTGCACAGAGGGCAATTCGCGACATGATTGACAAGTGTGTGGTTGTCGTTGAGGACATAACCTCTGCCATGCGAGCAGACCTCGCACTCTGTGGCAGCTACTACAGAGCAAAGCGGCTCGCACTTGAAAAATATGACACCACTGGCTCGTGAGTAAGGATTGCAAGGGGACAGGGATGTGCCGTCTCCAGCCACTGCTACGGTTGATTATGTGCCAATTTTGCGCGCAATATTAGCCCAGTCTAACATACTGGCTTCCCCTGTTGAGACGTTTGAGCAGGAGCCAGGTTCGTTCACTTCGTGGATGATCATGCCTGGCCCGGATGCTGTTCGTCCAGGTGCTTGTTTGTTTGGGGCAAAATCTCCAGACCCGGTCACAGCAGAGGACAGTTTGGCCAAGAAAGCAATAGCCTACCTTATTCCTTTACACAACATTGAGCTAATTGATGCCAACTATGACCCGTTGGTTGATAGGTATGCCGCTATTGCATGCGCATTAGAGCGTGAAACATACATGACTGTCAAGGAAAGAGTTTTGGGCATACCGGACGTTGTAATGTCTTCTACTCTTTTACCTGAAGACGTCTGCGCTGCTCCTAGAACACAGCTACTTCACATGCCAACCATTGCATCACCGCCGCTGCGCCCGAAGAAGAGAAAAAAAATTGCTGAAAATGTTAGCTCCTCAACAGTCCGTAGCCCCTCCCCTTCTTTGGCGTTTCCCAATGCTGTTATGGTCCTCCTGCCTTTAGACATGGCGCCTAATCGTACCAACGACCAGCCTATGTAGGCCGGCTGTTAAGGACAAGCTGTTCCCGATTTTCACTATGTTATTAATCCCTCTTTTGCGGCGTATATACTTCTTAGGTTTGCGTGTAATATTTCCTAATTCTAGATATTACAAAAGCCTTCAAATGCTTTTGTCAACAACTGTTCTTCTGATGTTCGCGCCTTTTGTTTTGTGTGTAATGGGAACAACACCTTTTTTACAGCCTGCTCCCGATATACCGCCTCTTGTCTGCGCTATTTACATTTTGTCCGCTGTTAGTATTCCGCCCTGCGTCGCACAGGTTGCCTTCGCTGCAGGCTTGGCGAACTTAGTTCAACTTTCCCCTGACGGGCTGTAGCACTTCGATGACATAATCGCATCATAAAATGCTACACAGCATGAGACTATGCTACTGCTACCCAGAGTGCTTATTTTTTTCCCATTGCGAATACTCGTGAAATGTTTTGTAGATTGTAGAGGTCGATGGCGCTGTTGTCTGGTCCCTCTTTTGGCTATAGAGTTTCGTTGTCTTTTATGCGAGTAGTTCCTTTTTATGATAGTAGATGTGTGTTTGTAGGATGATGTGTCGTGTTTATATAACTTTATTCCCTCGATTCCGTTGTCTTTTCCGGTCGGAACGCGCTCTTTAGAGCCGTTTCTTCTAACATTTTGCTTTGAGTGAGTGATTTTGTAGATCCTACACGATTTCAGGTCTTTATGTGCATTTACACTCATATCTGGTTAGAAGAACGATCCCGAGACAAAACCCATGCTTCGAGACGTTTAGGCGAAGAAGAAATAAGAAGTGTCGATTCATTGGGCCAAGGAAAGCGGCCCAATGCTTGTTTTAGTACTGTTGTGCGCGCCAGCCTGCATGTGGCAGGCGGCCTGCTGGCCGGCCGGCATGACACAAGGGCATTTTTAGCTTCAATTTTTGGTGTGTCTCGGCCCCTGCATGTGGCAGGCGGCCTGCCAGCCGGCCGGCGTGACACGCAGCTTAGTTTCGCCTAATTTTGTATTACTAAGGATTCTTGTATCATTATTCCTATTATCACTTTTCATACTTAGTTTTATTTTACTTGCGAAGCTCGTGACTCTTAAGATTCTAGCACTCGGTTTTCACTCGGATTCGATTTCGGTAATCTCATTTTATGCAATTTTCAGTTTACGTTTCAATCTTCATCGTAAATTATTTAGTTCGTCGCAATTTTCTTTATTGGCAATTCGTTGTTTACTTTAGTTCGCTAGATTCTCGTTCGTTTGTTATTAGATTTATTTGCTTCACCTTTTTATCATGAATTCCATGTATGCGATTTATTGTTTCGTAATCATCATGCGTAGCTAATTTTCTCGCTAGGGTCGAGGGGGATCGATGGATTTTTATACGATTATGTCGCTTTGATACTAAATTTATAAATATGCTAGTACCACCTTCGCGCGTTTTGTTTGTCGATTAATTTGTTAAAGGCCACAACATTTTAATCTGTTTGGGAAATTCTAGTTCTTGTGCGAAAGCCGAATTAGGATTAGATCACGCGCGATTTGGTAGGGAGTCTAATAAGTTGCGAGAGCCCGCTATATCCTTCCTAGGTTGACACGATTCGAGAGAACGTGTTATAGCCGACTAGCATGTTTATGTGTTTATTATTATGGTCGCATAATTATTGAACATCTATCGTGAACCCGTGACCTTAGTTCTCATCTCATTATTAGATTCGATTTTTATTATCGTTTTTAGGAGTCTTTTATATATTCTCAATCAATTAACCGTTTAGAGCATTTTAGAATCGCCATAGCTAATTGACGAAAATTGACTGTTTCCCTGTGGATTCGATACCTTGCTTGCCGCTATCTTCTAGTTAGTAGCATTAGGTTTATCTTGATTGGGTGAGACGACTTAACCCACATCATAGGACTCGATTTGCGATTATTATGTTCAGCTGTAAGTGTATCTTCCTTACTGTCATGCTATGTAGTGCGTGTGATGCGTTCTGCTTGCTGTGTGGTTTGGGATCGCAGAGCTGCAGTGGTCACTTTACTTTACAAGTTACCTTATAGGTGCTAGGTTCGCATGCATCATGCTGTCTGCCTTCTTTATTACGTGCGTCCTGTGATTTCTCTGCGTACTGTCTGTAGATCAGTGGGAACAGATCGTACGGTGCAGTTGTTATGTTTGTTGCTGCTGCATGGCGGCATTAGTTGGCCAACAATCTGTAAGCATGGTTCTTGTTTTTAGTACTTGCACGCACACGATAAAAAGTCGCCACAGAATCAGCGAATGCTGATATTAGAAATTATGCTCTGCTGATATATGAACCCACGCGTTCTCGTCTCCTTCCCTCGAAAACCGCAGTCCCTTATACCTCGTGCAGTTTATTCTCTTTATCATGCAAATGTTTATAGCAACTACGTGCTTGGTCGTTTGTGATTAGTTGTAGTGCCGTTGATGGGAGGGATTTGTCGTGGATCCCACCACCAAATGATAACCAACCAACCTAACTAGGGTAGCTAGGGCAAGTCGGGTCGATCCACAGGGACGGAAATGCGTTTAGACTAATGGGTGCTACGGTCTAGGACTAGGTTCGAGACAAGCTAATCTAGGGGGAGGTTAAGGACTAGGCTAAGGTCTATAACATGGAAAAGGAAGGCAAAACAAGTAACTAATGACTAAGGGGAGCAAGAATAACAATAAGAAGGAAAACTAGGGTTAGGTCGGGTTCATGGATGCAAAGGAGATAAAAAGGGGGAAAACGGGGTTACTAGCATGCTTTCGTAGCCTAGGTACCGCCGATCGGGCTCTCGCTACGTAATCGGCCTAGGGGTCGTCCTCACCGGGCTCTCGCTACGTAATGAGGGAACCAAACCAACCAACCAAACACACACATACATACAAGAGAAGATGCAAGAAAAACAAGGATTGATCGTCTCTAGTCTCACAAGCATTTCATCGAACATGTGGAGTGCAAGGTAAATGGGAAACAACAAAACAACATCTAGTACCACCCATCTCACCCTAATCATCCACAATCACATCCAATCCCCCTAATAACCCTAGAAAGAGTCTACTCAAACATAATTAAGCTAAAACTAACACTAACAAGATAAACCAAAACAAGAACAAGAGCATACAAATGTAAAACTAACAAGGATGATGAACAAAACAATAAACAAGATCTAAAGATTGAAACTTGAATATCATAAACAAAGATTAAGAGTAAAAGGATGAGAAGATTATACCCACTAACAAGAGAATGAAAAGATGAGAACTTTTATATAAAGAACACCCAAAACATCCACCAATGTTGTCAAGATTGGATGGATTCTTCAAGAGATCCCTTAATACAAGATTAGCTAACTAGATTAAGGACTAATTAACGATTAATCTACTCTAATCTAAGCTAATCTATCCTAAAGTAGTCTAGGGTTTAATGGGTAATGTCTAACCTCCCATAAGATTACAAGAGGGGGGGTATATATAGGGTTACAAGAGTGAAGGAGAAGAAAAGAATAGTCACGCGGCTACAGCACTTCTTCCGGGTCGGGAAGGAATGATCCCGGTCGGGATGGGCCATCCTTCCCGGTCGGGAAGCTCTCTTCCCGGTCGGGATCAAGCATAACACCGGGCTGTGTTATCCATAACACCAGGCGGTGTTATTGCTCTTCCCGGTCGGGAAGCTCTCTTCCCGGTCGGGACGGCCAGATCAGTAGCCTCTTCATTCATGCACTCCTTCCCGACCGGGAAGGCTACTCTTCCCGCCCGGGAAGGGTCTTATAGGCCTCCAATATGATCATAAAGGTCCCTCCTTGCTTCTCATGGGATTCTCATTGACTCTCGATGCTCGGGATCGAGTCTAAGGGGCTCGAGAATGGGTCCCAAGGTCTCATAATCGAATCTAAGGCACCGAGTGATCGTTTCTTCTCTTCGTTGGCTCCAAATGTGTAGGAAACGAGTCGGAATCGTTCCAATTCTCCATGAATGGTCTTGGGAACCTAAAACGAACTAGAAGAAGCATAAGTAGCCCAAAAACCGCTCCCAAAGAGCGATTCCACAAGGAAAACGGGACCAAACACAACAAATAGGCACTACAAACTACACTTATCAACTCCCCCACACTTAACCCTTACTCGCCCTCGAGTAAGCATAAACTAACTACTAAACTAGCTGAGCGGGTATTAGCGCACCCTACGCCCTTTCAAATCACGCGAGTACACTTAGAGGAAAAGTGCACTCCGCAAGGCAAGTAAGGTCTTGCGACAAAACTGTGGATGCAACCGGACACAAAACACATAAACAAACAAACATACAAACAGACAAATAATCGGCTACACCCAAAAAGGAAACAAATACCGCTTCCCTCAAATAAGCGGTGAAAAAAGCACCGGTTTAAGACTCGAAGCAAGTGACAACGTTCCCAAGCTAATTACACAAATCGAAATGGACAAAACTCTAATAGTATGAGAACAAAGCAATAGAAACGTTGGTAACTTACCTAGGTCCTCCTAACCTTCTAACAACGTACTACGGGACGATCGGCGGGATGGAAAAGGGATGAACCACGGCGTTAGTCGACACTGTAGGTAAGTGAGACCCCGCCCCTTTTAGCGATAAGCCAAGAGGGTCGTCCCATGCTCAAAACCGCAAAACTAGTCCAAGTAAAAAGGTGGATATTATTGCAAAATGAGGGAAGACCGACTATTACCGCTATCATCCTTCCTAGGGACTCGGTCCTTTGGTAGGCTCTTCACGGTAATAGTCGGTAAAAGGCTTATTTTCGAGATGTGGGGACTCATTTTGTGAGACGGTTTTCTTTTGGCATTTTCTTTCTTTTGCATTTTTGCTTTTTGTGTTGCTATGCCATTTCTTTTTCTTCTTTTGTATTTTCTTTTTGGCTTTTTGTGCCTTTTCTTTTTCTTCATTCTTTCTTTCTTTCATTTTCTTTCATTTTCTTTGCTTGCCCTTTTGGCTAGATTTGAGTTGTAGACATTTCTTTGCAACTAAGAAAGAGAGATTTCAACAAATTGCAACTTTATTGTGTGGATATGTGTAGGAGGTAGGGTAATGGGTATGTCGGGACGACGTCTTCCCTTCATACTCACAAAAAAGGGGAGAACTTGGACTAGTCAAACAATCCCAAACACGGTCACCTAAGGGACGGGACTCGGCAACCAAGGCCTTTTCACACCGTGGGTGGTCATAATGGTCAAAATGCAAATCCCGTAGTAAATCCCTAGTAAGCTAGGTGGACTCAAGGTAAAGGACCAACGAAATCATTGATTTAGAGTCATTCTACTAGACTAAGGTCCAAGACTCGTTTCATACTACTAGAAAGGGAAAGTAAACGCTTGCACACTAGCCTCTAAACCGGGTTTTCGAAAACCTTTTTACACACTAGACACAACTACACACACAAAACAAAGACACGACGAAAACAAAAGAAAAAGAGACAAAAGGCAACAAAACAAAACAAGATAAAACAAACACATAAACAAAACAAACACCACCCCGAACTTCCAAACGAATCACCAAATCAACCACAAATATGCACAAAGCTCCACCCGAGCACACAACTTCACACAACTCCTCCAAACTCCACAAGGAACAAAGAGGGAAAAGGGGTGAAGAGATGTTACCGGATGTCTTGAGAGCTCTCCAAAGCTAACGGTGATTAGGCAACCTATAAGGAAAAAGGGAGACAAAACACGCACAACAAAACAAAAATACGACACAACGACACAAAAATAAAAGACACAAAAGAAAATCTTTTTGATTTTTGTGAAAAAGTTTCAAATTTTTAGGGTTTTTTTTAAGATTTTTCGAAAAAACTACGAAAATAAACTAGACTATACTAGAATATCGCTCCCCCACACTTAAACCGAGCAATGTCCTCATGCTCGATCGTAGTGTATGGAGACACTAAAGAAAAGAAAAGAAACTACGAAAATAAAGCTAAAAATCAAAAATAAAGCGGAGAAAAGGGTAGAATGTGTCCGGCCGGGGTGTAGTCAAGTCACCATGGGCCGAGACAAGAAAAGATATGGATGGGGGAAGAAATAAAAAGAAGGAAATAAAAGGAAATGAGAGGGGAGGACTAGGTGTAATCAAGTCACCTAGCCCGGATTCCGCCTAAATCCGACTAAATCCCAAAAAATGAAAAATAAAGTGAAAAGGCTTGTAATTTTGGATTTTGAAATGACTCCCGACGTAATCACGTCATCGAGAGTCGGGAGCAATAGCTACCAAGGCCCCGAGGGCCACCATGACACAAAAGAGTATAAGGGGAAAGGGACAAACAAAGGAAAACAAGCGATAAAAGACGGAAAAGAAAGGATAGTTGCCGTACCCATCGGTTAGCAACTCACTCGCTCCATTGTCTCATAGTTAAATATCGGCACATAGCTTGTCTTCGTCATTGCTATTTCTCTTCACTCTTGATAGGCCCGCATGGTTGAAGTATTAAGCTTGCAATGGTAGAAGGGAGTGGGATTTGATGGGAAAGTCGGTGTGTAGTGAAGATAAGATGAGGTGAGGGTATGTATATGAAGTGTAAGGTCATATGATAGGTGCAAGGGTAGGTAGGGAAGTTGGGAGGGGGTATAAAATGGTTGGGTGGGCTCGAATGTCGAAGAAGAGGCAAAATGTGGAGCACGGGACCATCCCGGTCGGGATGGATGGTCCCGGTCGGGATGACGCACCCGTCTCGGTCGGGAAGCTCCCTTCCCGGTCGGGACGACGGTCCAGAAAACTCGAATTTTGGTACCCTCATCCCGGTCGGGACGGCCCCTTCCCGGTCGGGATGGATCACTCGTCCCGGTCGGGAAGCCTTCTTCTCGCCCGGGATAGATCTTCTAACCTTCTATAACCCCAAAAGCTTGTCCAAAGTTTCAAAAACCGACTCCCTTGCTCAAAACCAAGCTTCTATCATCATCTACTCTCCTCGAGACTTCATCTTCACTAAGACCTACCAAATAAACTCAAATAACATTCATCAAGATCCCTCCCTCAAATCACTCATCAAAATAGCAAATTACAAGACTTCCACAAAAACTAACAATCCTAAAAACCAAAATATCCAAACAAACATATACACAAACACAAGCACAAAAGAAAAGGGAAAAGATATTTACACTAAGCTACTCTCACCAACTACACTTCCATAGCCATCAAGAGCTCGGAGGAGTAAGTCAAATGTCCTAGCAACATCTTCAGTGAAGCTCACATGGCCGAGCCTAGCTACTTTAAAGAGCTTCCAAGTCGGATGCAAGAAGCGATCATCTTCATTATGCTCGGGGTTCTCGTGATCTTCCGGGTCTTCCGAACCATGATAGCAACGACTCTTATGACCATCCGGTAGGTATAGTGGTCTAGAGTCACGCTCGGTGTTATGATGTGGGAGATCACACCCTAGGGGTGTTGCTTCTTCTACGGGGTCGAGAGTAGAACTCTTTTCCACCGCCCGACAAGGATCCTCTTCAACAACCGTCTCACAAGACAAGGGACTAGAAATCGAGTCTGATAGAGGAGGTGAAGGCATCAAGTTTTCTTCATTGGAGGCAATTGGCTCCTCCAATTTCCCATTCAAGGCAAGTTCCAAGGCATCTACTTCTTTCTCCCAAGTATTACGCTCCTTTTCACTCACCTTGTCTATATGGCCTATAGGAGGTATGTCTTCACTTGGCTTTGGATTGTCAAGCTCTACGGAGTCGCTTCCCAGCAAGTCTTAGACAAAGTGACCTGACTTGTGAGTGCATTACTGTTGGCTGACAAGGCCACTCACGCTCAATTGTTTCCAACTGCAGCAATAGAATCAGTAGCAAGATGTGATTTTGCCTATGTCTACACTCTAAATGACCAGTGTGTTCGTACTCCTTGAATGCTAACTACAAAGTTGGCTTACCCTTTTCCTTTAATATGATTTACTGCCTAGGAGCCTGCCTACTGACATGGTGGGTCAACGTTTTCTATATATAGAGAAGACTCCTACGAGTTTCTATTTCGCAAACGCATAGTTATACTTCCGGAACGTGGTTCCTTGCATATCTTCTTCCCGACCAATCACCAATCTAAAAAGGTGCCCTCTCTTCACTTTACCACATTCTCTGTTATGCACATCCTGAATCTCCCTCTCAATTAGTCGGACTATTGTGTAAATTAATCCAAGAAATAGGTTCAATCACTAATTGCATTGCGTAGCTGACATCTAGGCCTTCCACATGTTCACAGCACATACTGATATTCTCTTCCAATGTATATTGTCATGCTAATAGTAGTGACAATGTCGCTACGAGTGTTGTAAGACGGTGTTGATTGTCGCGTTTACCATCTCCTCTTCCTTTTTAGCTATATTATATATGCAGTAGTGGGATAACGCTCTGTGCACTTGTTATTACATTCTATAGAAATGCTGTCACCTCATACGCCTATAAATTAGCTTAGTCGGTTAATTAGCCGTTACATGTTCGACGTAGCTATGTTATGTGGTCCAGAACATTGTTCATTACATCATCACGTTCTTCGTTGTCCTACATTGCTTATCTCCATGAGCCGGTGTCGCCGACATAGGTCGTGGTAGCATAGTAAATAGTCGTGTGTACCCTTCGATGAAAGGGGAGAAAGAGGTGCGTATGACTACAGGAAATTGATGCTTGCGTGTCTACCACGTCCTGTTTACAGTCGGAAAATGGCTGTATATTTTGCTTAGCTTCACCGTGGCAGACCTTGTACTTTATTTGCTTTAATTTTTCCTGTATGCTCTCTATTCCACAGAGTGATGGCGGCGCCGATTATACAGATTGCGATCCCTTTTCAACCCTTGCTATCTCGAATTGCCAGCTCTCTAGGGTTCTCGGAACCAGAATACAATGCACTAGATGCTGAAAGGACCACTGCTTCTGTCACCCTTAAGGCTGACTACGATCCTGAGACATATGTTTACGTGGGCGGTTCTGCATTGACCTTTGATGAATCATGCAACAGAACAGCAAGAACTGCTGTTCGTAATTTTATAGATAAGTTTGATATTTACATCAACGATTTTACGGCTAAAAAAAAAGACATGTATGCAAGGTGCGCTAATCTTTGCCGATTGAAGCGCCTTGACCTCGAGCGCTTCGCAAAAGGGCAGCCTAAAATGTCTCTAGAAGAGGAATTCGAGTTTCGCGAGATTAATCGCCTTCAGAGTGTCTCGCTGGACATTATGTCCGTTCTTATGACCATTATTGAGAAGCTGGCTGTTGAGTGTACCCCTGTTCAGACCATTGAACATACCCCTATCACATTCACATCATGGCTATCTATTCAGCATCAGAAACACGGGCACGACCATGTATGTATCTTTAGTGATGTCTGTGCATCTTCTGCTGCATCAGAAACAGATCTTGCCTCTAAGGCTGTCGAGTATTTGGCTACCTTTTAGAATGTGGACATAATCGATGCAAACTACTCCCCACAAGATGTTAGGTCTGCTGCCTTTGAGTGTGAATGTGCTCAGAATAGGCTTTTTGCTTTCAAGAAGCATGTCCTAGAGGTCCAGGGAGAATTTCCAGTCGCTTCTTCTATTGTCGAAGGTGAATGTACCACTCCTAAAGGTGCGATGTATTCTATTCCTCAGCCCAGTTCGCCACCCTTGGCTCCCAAGAGGCTGCGACCCTGCCCAACCACGGCATCAAAATTTGATGTTCAAGCCCTATCGTCTTCTGCTGTATCTCCTGATGTCATTAATAGCTTCTTTAGGAATGCTGGCCTTCCATGAAGGCGGTGCAGGCATACCAGCTGATACGTTGTTATGCTTGTAGCTGCAACGTGGACAGCAAAGTTTAGTGTGTGGATGTGTAATTCAGGTGTTGTATGGGCAGGTGCAGTCCCAGTTAGATTTGTGTTTCACTTTGTTTTCATTTGCATCGAAGCTAACTGTCAGGTCAGCTTCAACATTTGCGTTTATTAAGCAGTCTTTTTATTTTGCCCATGGGACAGTGTCGAGACCAAATTTGCAGGGCCGCAGGGTAACCAAATGTTGTAGACATGTAATGGATTAATGTATGGCCAAAATGCAACGTGGTTGGGGTGATGCACTCACTTCGTTAAAGAAAGTAGGTTGGACAAACAAACTGACCACTTTAAAAAAAACTGTGTAGAACAAAGCTGCGCTTGTGTACAGTGCGTAGACAGGGCACAATCGACTTGGCCAAGGCAGCACCACGCGTGTCTGGACCTCACAGTCGTCACCGGGCTGCCTACGCCAGGAGACCAGAACCAAATTGACCAACCCCTAAGTCCCTAACCCTGCACATCTTCCAGTACCAGAGCACAAGCCCTGACCCGTCTCCAAAAAGAGAAAACATACCCGAGAAACTTTTAATTTGACCAGAATCTTTGCGACCAATGTGCCCGAACAGAAGATAGACACACACTTCATATCTGCTGGAGTAAACCACTATACGTACTAGATTAATATGGATTTGCAGCAATCGTTGTGTAATAGGCGAGTTTTGAGTTTTATAGTAACTCTTAAAACTAAATAGTTAAGCAAGACAGCATCCAGGTCGAGAAATCAGTAAAAAAAAAACAATGTAAATGCATGTGATTGTGATATTTAGATATTGCTCTGAAAACTTTTAAATAGTTCGAAAAATATTAGTTCTAAATTCAAACTTTATTATCATGCATCATTATGCTGATTTAATGAAATTTTATACTATATCATAAATAGGATATGTCGTTAATCTAAAATATTGACGAATAAACATCTGCGTCTTAGACCAACTCTCAACACTTAAGTGTATAACAAGCTGATTACATTTTCTTTTTTTGTTATAAATTACGGAGAGACAAGGGCGTTAGTTCACTTAGAATTGTAACCCTTAAAAGTTTATGGGGAATGTGACCATTCTTCCGAGTCGTTCCCACTGACACAGAACAAACATAATATATTATCAAGTTACAGTTCAACTGTTTGGTTAGTTTAACTGAAGCACTTCCTAATATGATTGCAAAGTATTCAGAGTGTAGAAGTTATCTTATTGACCTGTCAATTCTGTCCTCGTATTGACCACTGGTACCTACAATTTTGCCAGGTGGAGGACGCTGCTACACTCAACCCTCCCCTTTTTATACTGCAGGAAGTATAATTTGCGTATGTAATGTGATGGAAATTTGGGTCACCTCACTGCGTATGTAAGACTATACCCAAATTGCAGGAAAAGTGGTTCGATTCTGCGTTGGAGATTTGGTTGGAAAAAAAGAGAGAATTACCATTGTTTATGCGTGGTTCCTGTTTTTGGGGAGAACGGTTGCAATTTGTTCTACTTTTCCTTCTATTTTACTTTTCCTTCCTTCCCTCTCATCCATTCAGCTCCCATAATTATCTTATTTTGTTCTCTGTGCAGGTTACAACTATTGTTTCGGTCATGGGTATTCGGTTACTGGTGGTGAATGACGATTTCTCTCAACCATTTTTTTTCTCTTTGTGCCAGATCAACCACGGTGTTATGGTGTGGGCACGACAGTTTTGTGCTTAAATTTCGAATATTCGATCTAATCTGAAAAAATAACTCCGGTTAAAGTGTCAAAAAATAGACTACGAGACACAAATTTGTTGACGCTTAATCATCGGATTATTGGAACAACCTTACCTCTAACCATTGAATGACCCCAACTTTACTGCGTATGAACTAACCCAATTTGAGACGACAGAATTACAGTCAATAGAAGACCGAAAAAAAAATAGCGGAGACTAAGAGCAATAGCAATGCTTGTAATTCCAGACACAAGTTTTATTTGTCACCAGGAATATAGAATCATATCGAGAAATAGCTATTCTTTCTCGATAGTCAAGTTGCATAAGTTTATTATGGCCACTTCTTTCCATTCTTCTAGATGTATGAAACCGATGTTCTACTCTAACGACCGGTTCCTTGTAAGGGCCCCAATCTTTTAAATCACAAGGTGATAATCGTTATTTATATACATATTTTCATCCCCTTAATTGTTAGTTTAGTCTCGGTTTTTGTGCTTAACCCGTTAATAATGATGCAATATACTTTGGATATCGATACTTCCGTATTTGTGTGTATTTTGTAGATTTGGATGCATTTGGAGCTAATCGGAGCATTACGGAATCAACATTTGAAGAATTTACACCTAAGCACAGAATCGAAGGAAGAAGATGCGGAATACACGAAGAAACAAAGACCAAAGAAGGAAAAGACACAAAACGAGATGAGAGAATGATCGCCTACATAAAGGTCAACTTCAAACGTCCATTACTTTCGTTCTACAACTCTAATCAGGATGATTCTGGTGGCATTCGAAAGCTCTTTCTCTTAGCTTTCCAACGATATATTGCACGTTCGATTTGAACAAGTAACGAAGAAATGATAGCCGTTTGAAGTCGAGTGCGCGATGCTGTGACCTACAGCGCTACTCGATCGAGTGTCCTACTGCACTCGATCGAGTGCCTCTCCGTGAATCTCCTGCCCATATTTTGGGGGGACACTCGATAGAGTGCCATCAGGCACTCGATCGAGTGCACCCAACCCGGGCCTCGCTTCAATTTTATTTCGACTTAGAATTTGGGCCTGTTTTCAGCCCAACTGATTCTCTTTAAATCAGTTTTCCTGACTATATGTCAGACACTTTTTATTTACACAATTCACTACTTACTTAGTCTTCAAGTCTTACGTTACTTTGAGTTTTGGGTAAAATACATTGAACCTTGTTCTTCCGTCTCAGATCTTGAATTCTTTGGTATCGATTTTCTTAATTTCAATTTCAGTCTTCTATTTTAATTCTTGTCTTAATTCAATTCTCGTATTCGTAGTAATCATTGTCTCCGTGATTCGTATTGTTTATCGTTTTCTAGCGTAGAATTATTATTGCTTTTCGTTGTTTAATTTTATTCATCTTCATCATGTTTAATTGCATTTCGTCTTTTGCTAGTTTTACTACAATTAATATGAGCAGCTAGATTTTATCTAGGGTTTAGGGGGACCGATGCGTATTATTAGGGTTATAGTCAATTGACCTGTTTCTAATCGTATGAACTATTGCCTGAATATTGTTTAAACTCTGATTAATTGTTTGATGCATAATTCAATTAATTAGTATCGCAACTTAGGACTTTTCGCCGACCGGGTTAAGAACTAATTAGGCCACGATAGTTTGGGTAGACTGACTTAATGCTAGCGACCGCAGGTTAAGTTTAGATCTAAAGGTTGTAGTGTACCGACCGGACCTGCACCTTAGGTAGTTCGATTATTGACCTGTTAGTTGACTCCCTGACCCGAGTAATATTCATTGTGAACCTGAGACACTAGACTTTTCCCGTTATTGATTTATCTATTAGTTATTAGTTATTAGCCTACCAAAACCAATTCAGACCGTGACCCATAACCTATAGTCTAATTCTTAGGAGTAGACGACTAAATCATGTCTCCTTGTGGTTCGACCCCTGACTTCACTATCTACATTAGTTGGTGACCTTAGGGTATCTGTGATTAGGGATACGACTACCCCTGTCAAATTTTGGCACCGTTGTCGGGGAGACGGTGTTATTTAGTTGTTTATTTTTTGTTTTAGATTTTAGGTTATCTCTCGCCCCGGGGAACATCAGTTCCTTGGGGCAGTTCTCACTGGTTTCTTGTAGTTTCCTCTTGTACCCAGGTTACTACCGCTAGCGAAGATGCCTAAGCTCGCTAGCTATTCCGAGCCAGTAGAGACGGCTTTGCTAAAGCCGATCAAACGACCCACTGCCACAACTGGGTCGTTTGAAATCCGTCCTGCTTTCATCACTTTAGTGGAGAAAAATCAGTTCGGAGGTACAGCCGGGGAAGATCCGGCGAAGCATATGCGGATCTTCACCGATTATTGCTCCACTATTCCACTTCCCCAGGGAGTTACTCAAGAGCAGGTGATGGAGATGTTGTTCATGTTCTCCTTACGTGACGATGCAAGGGATTGGATCACCGACTTAGATCGCACAGCTGAGGGGATTACCGATTGGAAATCTCTTGCCTTAGCATTCTACAAGTACTATTACCCACCTCAGAAGACGAACATGCTAAGAAGTCAGATAACTAATTTTCGTCAGACCCCTCACGAGAATATCCATGAGGCTTGGGTACGATTCAAGAAGTTGGTGAAAGAATGCCCACATCACGGGTTTCAGGTATGGTTTCGGTGTAATCAGTTTTATAACGGTTTATATGACGATTGTCGTGCTACACTTGATTCCGCAGCTAACGGGAGATTTCAAAACAATGTCGACGATGACAAAGCTTGGAAGATGATAGAGGATATGGCTACTCACCATGCCCAATGGGGTAATCCACGAGGTAACACTCGCAGGATAGGTTTGGAGAGTGAGACAGCCAATGCGGTGGCAACACAGTTAGCGGCATTGACTAAACGTCTTGATGCTTATGAAGCCTCCAATACCAAACGAGTGAACGCGGTTCAAGCTTCACGTCAGATTGTGCCGCCACCTCCGAATAATAATCAGGTTGTTGCTTCTGCTTCCCCTCATGATCATAATTTTCAGTCCAACATTAACAGGCAAAATCAAGGGGGACAACAATTTGATGTCGTTTTGCAAGCTCAAGCTCAAGCAAATAACAAATATTTGGAGATTAAAGCGC
Source organism: Agrostemma githago (assembly GCA_958450325.1). Taxonomy (NCBI): domain Eukaryota; kingdom Viridiplantae; phylum Streptophyta; class Magnoliopsida; order Caryophyllales; family Caryophyllaceae; genus Agrostemma; species Agrostemma githago. The sequence goes on from OY288254.1 coordinate 60,241,192, forward strand.
TAGTCCTACAAGGCTTGCAAGCTTACCAAAAGCAGGAAGCATAGATTAATCAGGCGATTGCACATCATAAGATTTTGGACAATCAAATTGCCCAACTGTCCGCTCAGAAGCAGAAAAGAATCTCGGAGACTGAACATGTCAATGCTATTACCATACTACTCCAACCCGGTGAAGGTGACTTAGTCGACATCGTTGATGAAACCGAGTTGGAGAAGCAAGAGCTCGCCGAAGAAGCATTGGGTAGACCACGGATTGAGGCTACTCGATCGAGTAACACCACATCACTGATCGAGTAGACCCCCTAAAATCCGGCAGAGAGCAGTCAAGCAGTCCACTCGACCGAGTCAGGCAAGACTCGATCGAGTTGACGGCCACTCGACCGAGTACAGTTAGCCCACTCGACCGAGTAGACCATTCAGAATCGACCAGAAGCTCTTCAACGATACCACTCGATCGAGTGCCTCCAGGTGACTCGATCGAGTATGATGGCACTCGACCGAGTCAATCCGGACTTGATCGAGTTGCGCTGCAAGTGTCAGATGCGCCCATTCGTTCTAGTCCGGTTCCCCCCGAGACAGCTAAAGATGCTCCAATAAAGATCGCACTTCCTTTTCCACAGCGACAACGCAAGAGTCAGATTGATCAGCAGCTCAGTAAATTCATGGAGGTAGCAAAAGATCTTCAGGTAACCGTTCCCTTCACTGAATTGATTACGCAGGTACCCGCCTACGGAAAATTATTGAAGGAAATAATTGCCCGGAAGAACGCTTTTGATGAGGCCGAGACCGTGGCATACACCGAGGAGCGCAACGCAGTCCTAAATAGCCAATCTCCGCCTAAGCTTAAAGACCCAGGGAGTTTCTCTATTCCTTGTACTATTGGCACTTTTACTATCGATAATGCTCTTTGTGATTTAGGAGCGAGTGTTAGTGTGATGCCATTTTCTATTTTTACAAAATTGAACATGGGTGAACTGAAAAGCACGAGTATGACCTTGCAAATGGCCGACCGCTCTCTTAAACACCCTTTAGGTGTCTTGGAGGACGTCCCGGTCAAGGTCGGAAAGTTTTTTATTCCCGTAGATTTTGTGATTATAGATATGGCTGAGGACTCGGTTATTCCTATCATCTTAGGTCGACCCTTCCTACACACAGCGGGGGCGGTCATAGATGTTAGGAACGAAAAGCTAACACTATCGATAGGAAAAGATAAGCTTTCCTTTGGTTTTGGCTTGACTCCAAAACATATAGCCGAGTCGTGTTATACAATTTCTGTTATTAACACGTCATCTAATGAGTCTGTCAACGTTATTCGCAGGAATATCGAGGAAGCTACCGTGCCACCTAGCCTTGCTGAGCAGGAAGCGCGAAGATGCAGAGAGGAAGTGGATGAAATCGAGCGCTTGATCTATGGAGATCTGGTAGAAAAAGTTATTACTTTGGAAGAAGAGGTCGATGAAATTGAACGACTGTTCAACGGTGAAGTTTCCGAAATCGAGATGGTTCATACCACCGATTACAACGGGCAATCTGAGTTTTGTAAAGCCGAGCTCGATGAGATAGAAGTTGCCCTCCGGGAAGATAGGCCCCTCAGGACGGTAAAGGAGGACTACTTATGCAATATCAATGACATTTCTGTCGAGACGAATCATCCTCCTCCGCTACTCGAGACACTGATACCGAACACATTACCCGATTCGGCCGAGCTCCCTACGCCTAACGAATTAACCATTCGAGTTAATTTCATCATGAGTGCTGATTTAGGGGGATACGATCCACCTAAGAAATTCCCTTTTCCTCATTTTAATTTTTTCAACTTAATTGATGAAGGGAATTTTAAACCTGAATACACGGAGCACTCTCATAAGCCGTCGATTAAGCTGAGACGGTTTGATTTTCTAAATTTTAATGCTTCCGTGGCTATATGGTGCTACTTATGCTCGTATGTGGCACATGCCCAAATATTTGATTTACTCCTACGAGCTCTAAGTTGTTTTGATTCCAACAGGGAGCAGATTAGGATATCTTACAACGGGTGAAGTGGTCGTGCCGGACCTATCTGAAACCAGCGCTAGTCGGAAGGCAACCCGACATCATTTGTATATATTTCCCCCGCTCTTCAGCTGGTTTGGGGGAACTACCTTTGTATATACGGTACTTTCTTTCCTTTTTATTTCTGTTTTTACCGCTTTCTTGGATTTTTTCTTCCCCTTAGGTCGAGTTGTCCTTAGGATTTGCCGTGGAATTTTACTGTCTTATACGCTGTAGAGTCACATTGAGGACATTGTGACATTTAGGTTTGGGGGAGAGTTTGTGTGTTTTTGTGTGCTTTCAAAATTTTTTAAAAAATCAGAAAAATCCAAAAATATTTTAATTTTTTGTATGTTTTTGTGTGTTGTGTCTGATGTAGAAGCATGCAAAACGGCGATGATGATAATGCTCTTAACATGATTTCTCCTAATTTTCAGCTTACGTCGTGCTTGAAAACGTGTTTTGTCTTGAATTTTGATTAAATTGATATAATATGCCTATTTGAACTTTTAATCGCCAAATGAGTAAATTTGACCACTTGTCGGCAAACCACATAAATTCTGAGGATTTAGAGCTTCCTAGGCCAGTAACATCCATAACTGGTCTCATTATTATTTAGGAATTGAGTGGTTTTCTCCTTGTGGAATGTGTAACATCAATTTGCATAAATATGACGTCCGTCTCTTGATATTGAATACGTGTTTGGTTCGAGGAGGAGGTACATGAGGAAAGGCAATTCTGTTTTTGATGAGCTCCACATAGCCAAAAATGACCCATTTTTACTACCTTGTAGATTTGGGTCATTTTCCTTTGTTTAGCCCATTTCAGCTGTTGTAAGCCTATTTTTACCGCCTACATCATTTAGCTACAACCCAGAATAGCCTACCCTGTCGGAACAGTCGCAGTGAACTTAATAGGAATTATTCACTATTTGGTCATGTTTGGAGATTTCTACATCCTTTAGACTTAGTGTGTAATATTGTTGTGCGACTTTGTATTCGCCTTCCCCCTATTCAAAACTTGAAAAAAAATAGAAGCATTGAAAAGAAAATAAAATGAATTGAAAAAGAAAAGAAAAAAAAAGATGAAATATATGCTTCTTCTAATATTTCGGGGAATGGTCGAAAAGATTGAAACTAGAGATCAATTATGAGAATGAACAAAATTCCCTCTTACACCTAATCTTGAATTTACATCTCTAGTTGGTGGTTCGGTGTTATTGTTGGGGTTTTTGATGGGTAAGTTTTTATTGTGTAGCTGCGACTGGGCCCGGTTTTAGCTCCACATTCCCATACGTGCTTAGGCACAATCCATTTTCTTCCCTTACCTATTTAGCCACCCTTTGTAAGTCCTTGGCGTGTACTATGGTCCTGATTGGTGGAACACGTATTTGATTGGGGAGATTGATTTCATATTCGATTGGATGCATATTTCATAAGTCGAGTGAGTGTTCTTATTCTTTCTTATCTTCACATTTATATACTCACCCGTCCTTATGAGTGTTCAGCGATAACCGCGAGGTAGTCCGACAACGATGGTCTCGCAAGGTTGAAATTTTGGCAAGCGATCGTTTATTTAAGGCATGATTATTGATTTAGTTATATTTTTGGCATTGCATGTTTTCTAACCGACTTGAACCGATTTTTAGTAGAATGAGTGCAAGCTTGCTTTTAGTCGTGCTTCACATCACTTGTCCTCTCTTGTATTTTTACGTGTGGTTTGCTTGAGGACAAGCAAAGGTTTGGTTTGAGGGAGTTTGATAAGCGTTATTTATATACATATTTTCATCCCCTTAATTGTTAGTTTAGTCTCGGTTTTTGTGCTTAACCCGTTAATAATGATGCAATATACTTTGGATGTCGATACTTCCGTATTTGTGTGTATTTTGTAGATTTGGATGCATTTGGAGCTAATCGGAGCATTACGGAATCAACATTTGAAGAATTTACACCTAAGCACGGAATCGAAGGAAGAAGATGCGGAATACACGAAGAAACAAAGACCAAAGAAGGAAAAGACACAAAACGAAATGAGAGAATGATCGCCTACACAAAGGTCAATTTCAAACGTCCATTACTTTCGTTCTACAACTCTAATCAGGATGATTCTGGTGGTGTTGGAAAGCTCTTTCTCTTAGCTCTCCAACGATATATTGCACGTTCGATTTGAGCAAGTAACGAAGAAATGATAGCCGTTTGAAGTCGAGTGCGCGATGCTGTGACCTACAGCGCTACTCGATCGAGTGTCCTACTGCACTCGATCGAGTGCCTCTCCGTGAATCTCCTGCCCATATTTTGGGGGGTCACTCGATAGATTGCCATCAGGCACTCGATCGAGTGCACCAAACCCGGGCCTCGCTTCAATTTTATTTCTACTTAGAATTTGGGCCTGTTTTCAGCCCAACTGATTCTCTTTAATCAGTTTTCCTGACTCATATGTCAGACACTTTTTATTTACACAATTCACTACTCTTTTTATTTCACTTAGTCTTCAAGTCTTACGTTACTTTGAGTTTTGGGTAAAATACATTGAACCTTGTTCTTCCGTCTCAGATCTTGAATTCTTTGGTATCGATTTTCTTAATTTCAATTTCAATTTCAGTCTTCTATTTTAATTCTTGTCTTAATTCAATTCTCGTATTCGTAGTAATCATTGTCTCCGTGATTCATATTGTTTATCGTTTTCTAGCGTAGAATTATTATTGCTTTTCGTTGTTTAATTTTATTCATCTTCATCATGTTTAATTGCATTTCGTCTTTTGCTAGTTTTACTACAATTAATATGAGCAGCTAGATTTTATCTAGGGTTTAGGGGGACCGATGCGTATTATTAGGGTTATAGTCAATTGACCTGTTTCTAATCGTATGAACTATTGCCTGAATATTGTTTAAACTCTGATTAATTGTTTGATGCATAATTCAATTAATTAGTATCGCAAATTAGGACTTTTCGCCGACCGGGTTAAGAACTAATTAGGCCACGATAGTTTGGGTAGACTGACTTAATGCTAGCGACCGCAGGTTAAGTTTAGATCTAAAGGTTGTAGTGTACCGACCGGACCTGCACCTTAGGTAGTTCGATTATTGACCTGTTAGTTGACTCCCTGACCCGAGTAATATTCATTGTGAACCTGAGACCCTAGACTTTTCCCGTTATTGATTTATCTATTAGTAATTAGTTATTAGCCTACCAAAACCAATTCAGACCGTGACCTATAACCTATAGTCTAATTCTTAGGAGTAGACGACTAAATCCTGTCTCCTTGTGGTTCGACCCCTGACTTCACTATCTACATTAGTTGGTGACCTTAGGGTATCTGTGATTAGGGATACGACTACCCCTGTCAAATTTTGGCGCCGTTGCCGGGGAGACGGTGTTATTTAGTTGTTTATTTTTTGTTTTAGATTTTAGGTTATCTCTCGCCCCGGGGAACATCAGTTCCTTGGGGCAGTTCTCACTGGTTTCTTGTAGTTTCCTCTTGTACCCAGGTTACTACCGCTAGCGAAGATGCCTAAGCTCGCTAGCTATTCCGAGCCAGTAGAGACGGCTTTGCTAAAGCCGATCAAATGACCCACTGCCACAACTAAGTCGTTTGAAATCCGTCCTCCTTTCATCACTTTAGTGGAAAAAAATAAGTTCGGAGGTACAGCCGGGGAAGATCCGGCGAAGCATATGCGGATCTTCACCGATTATTGCTCCACTATTCCTCTTCCCCAGGGAGTTACTCAAGAGCAGGTGATGGAGATGTTGTTCATGTTCTCCTTACGTGACGATGCAAGGGATTAGATCACCGACTTAGATCGTACAGGTGAGGGGATTACCGATTGGAAATCTCTTGCCTTAGCATTCTACAAGTACTATTACCCACCTCAGAAGACGAACATGCTAAGAAGTCAGATAACTAATTTTCGTCAGACCCCTCACGAGAATATCCATGAGGCTTGGGTACGATTCAAGAAGTTGGTGAAAGAATGCCCACATCACGGGTTTCAGGTATGGTTTCTGTGCAATCAGTTTTATAACGGTTTATATGACGATTGTCGTGCTACACTTGATTCCGCAGCTAACGGGAGATTTCAAAACAATGTCGACGATGACAAAGCTTGGAAGATGATAGAGGATATGGCTACTCACCATGCCCGATGGGGTAATCCACGAGGTAACACTCGCAGGATAGGTTTGGAGAGTGAGACAGCCAATGCGGTGGCAGCACAGTTAGCGGCATTGACTAAACGTCTTGATGCTTATGAAGCCTCCAATACCAAACGAGTGAACGCGATTCAAGCTTCGCGTCAGATTGTGCCGCCACCTCCAAATAATAATCAGGTTGTTGCTTCTGCTTCCCCTCATGATCATAATTTTCGGTCTAACTTTAACAGGCAAAATCAAGGGGGACAACAATTTGATGTCGTTTCGCAAGCTCAAGCTCAAGCAAATAACGAATATTTGGAGATTAAAGCGCTAGTCCTACAAGGCTTGCAAACTTACCAAAAGCAGGAAGCATAGATTAATCAGGCGATTGCACATCACAAGATTTTGGACAATCAAATTGCAACAGCTGTCCGCTCAGAAGCAGAAAAGAATCTCGGAGACTGAACATGTCAATGCTATTACCATACTACTCCAACCCGGTGAAGGTGACTTAGTCGACATCGTTGATGAAACCGAGTTGGAGAAGCAAGAGCTCGCCGAAGAAGCATTGGGTAGACCACGGATTGAGGCTACTCGATCGAGTAACACCACATCACTGATCGAGTAGACCCCCTAAAATCCGGCAGAGAGCAGTCAAGCAGTCCACTCGACCGAGTCAGGCAAGACTCGATCGAGTTGACGGCCACTTGACCGAGTACAGTTAGCCCACTCGACCGAGTAGACCATTCAGAATCGACCAGAAGCTCTTCAACGATACCACTCGATCGAGTGCCTCCAGGTGACTCGATCGAGTATGATGGCACTCGACCGAGTCAATCCGGACTCGATCGAGTTGCGCTGCAAGTGTCAGATGCGCCCATTCGTTCTAGTCCGGTTCCCCCCGAGACAGCTAAAGATGCTCCAATAAAGATCGCACTTCCTTTTCCACAGCGACAACGCAAGAGTCAGATTGATCAGCAGATCAGTAAATTCATGGAGGTAGCAAAAGATCTTCAGGTAACCGTTCCCTTCACTGAATTGATTACCCAGGTACCCGCCTACGGAAAATTATTGAAGGAAATAATTGCCCGGAAGAACGCTTTTGATGAGGCCGAGACCGTGGCATACACCGAGGAGCGCAACGCAGTCCTAAATAGCCAATCTCCGCCTAAGCTTAAAGACCCAGGGAGTTTCTCTATTCCTTGTACTATTGGCACTTTTACTATCGATAATGCTCTTTGTGATTGAAGAGCGAGTGTTAGTGTGATGCCATTTTCTATTTTTACAAAATTGAACATGGGTGAGCTGAAAAGCACGAGTATGACCTTGCAAATGGTCGACCGCTCTCTTAAACACCCTTTAGGTGTCTTCGAGGACGTCCCGGTCAAGGTCGGAAAGTTTTTTATTCCCGTAGATTTTGTGATTCTAGATATGGCTGAGGACTCCGTAATTCCTATCATATTAGGTCGACCCTTCCTACACACAGCGGGGGCGGTCATAGATGTTAGGAACGAAAAGCTAACACTATCGATAGGAAAAGATAAGCTTTCCTTTGGTTTTGGCTTGACTCCAAAACATATAGCCGAGTCGTGTTATACTATTTTTGTTATTAACACGTCATCTAATGAGTCTGTCAACGCTATTCGCAGGAATATCGAGGAAGCTACCGTGCCACCTAGCCTTGCTGAGCAGGAAGCGCGAAGATGCAGAGAGGAAGTGGATGAAATCGAGCGCTTGATCTATGGAGATCTGGTAGAAAAAGTTATTACTTGGGAAGAAGAGGTCGATGAAATTGAACGACTGTTCAACGGTGAAGTTTCCGAAATCGAGATGGTTCATACCACCGATTACAACGGGCAATCTGAGTTTTGTAAAGCCGAGCTCGATGAGATAGAAGTTGCCCTCCGGGAAGATAGGCCCCTCAGGACGGTAAAGGAGGACTACTTATGCAATATCAATGACATTTCTGTCGAGACGAATCATCCTCCTCCGCTACTCGAGACACTGATACCGAACACATTACCCGATTCGGCCGAGCTCCCTACGCCTAACGAATTAACCATTCGAGTTAATTTCGTCATGAGTGCTGATTTAGGGGGATACGATCCACCTAAGAAATTCCCTTTTCCTCATTTTAATTTTTTCAACTTAATTGATGAAGGGAATTTTAAACCTGAATACACGGAGCACTCTCATAAGCCGTCGATTAAGCTGAGACAGTTTGATTTTCTAAATTTTAATGCTTCCGTGGCTATATGGTGCTACTTATGCTCGTATGTGGCACATGCCCAAATATTTGATTTACTCCTACGAGCTCTAAGTTGTTTTGATTCCAACAGGGAGCAGATTAGGATATCTTACAACGGGTGAAGTGGTCGTGCGGGACCTATCTGAAACCAGCGCTAGTCGGAAGGCAACCCGACATCATTTGTATATATTTCCCCCGCTCTTCAGCTGGTTTGGGGGAACTACCTTTGTATATACGGTACTTTCTTTCCTTTTTATTTCTGTTTTTACCGCTTTCTTGGATTTTTTCTTCCCCTTAGGTCGAGTTGTCCTTATGATTGGCCGTGGAATTTTACTGTCTTATACGCTGTAGAGTCACATTGAGGACATTGTGACATTTAGGTTTGGGGGAGAGTTTGTGTGTTTTTGTGTGCTTTCAAAATTTTTTAAAAAATCAGAAAAATCCAAAAATATTTTAATTTTTTGTGTGTTTTTGTGTGTTGTGTCTGATGTAGAAGCATGCAAAACGGCGATGATGATAATGCTCTTAACATGATTTCTCCTAATTTTCAGCTTACGTCGTGCTTGAAAACGTGTTTTGTCTTGAATTTTGATTAAATTGATATAATATGCCTATTTGAACTTTTAATCGCCAAATGAGTAAATTTGACCACTTGTCGGCAAACCACATAAATTCTGAGGATTTAGAGCTTTCTAGGCCAGTAACATCCATAACTGGTCTCATTATTATTTAGGAATTGAGTGGTTTTCTCCTTGTGGAATGTGTAACATCCATTTGCATAAATATGACGTCCGTCTCTTGATATTGAATACGTGTTTGGTTCGAGGAGGAGGTACATGAGGAAAGGCAATTCTGTTTTTGATGAGCTCCACATAGCCAAAAATGACCCATTTTTACTACCTTGTAGATTTTGGTCATTTTCCTTTGTTTAGCCCATTTCAGCTGTTGTAAGCCTATTTTTACCGCCTACATCATTTAGCTACAACCCAGAATAGCCTATCCTGTCGGGACAGTCGCAGTGAACTTAATAGGAATTATTCACTATTTGGTCATGTTTGGAGATTTCTACATCCTTTGGACTTAGTGTGTAATTTGTTGTGCGACTTTGTATTCGCCTTTCCCCTATTCAAAACTTGAAAAAAAATAGAAGCATTGAAAAGAAAATAAAATGAATTGAAAAAGAAAAGAAAAAAAAAGATGAAATATATGCTTCTTGTAATATTTCGGGGAATGGTCGAAAAGATTGAAACTAGAGATCAATTGTGAGAATGAACAAAATTCCCTCTTACACCTAATCTTGAATTTATATCTCTAGTTGGTGGTTCGGTGTTATTGTTGGGGTTTTTGATGGGTAAGTTTTTATTGTGTAGCTGCGACTGGGCCCGGTTTTAGCTCCACATTCCCATACGTGCTTAGGCACAATCCATTTTCTTCCCTTACCTATTTAGCCACCCTTTGTAAGTCCTTGGCGTGTACTATGGTCCTGATTGGTGGAACACGTATTTGATTGGGGAGATTGATTTCATATTCGATTGCATGCATATTTCATAAGTCGAGTGAGTGTTCTTATTCTTTCTTATCTTCACATTTATATACTCACCCGTCCTTATGAGTGTTGAGCGATAACCGCGAGGAAGTCCGACAATGATGGTCTCGCAAGGTTGAAATTTTGGCAAGCGATCGTTTATTTAAGGCATGATTATTGATTTAGTTATATTTTTGGCATTGCATGTTTTCTAACCGACTTGAGCCGATTTTTAGTAGAATGAGTGCAAGCTTGCTTTTAGTCGTGCTTCACATCACTTGTCCTCTCTTGTATTTATACGTGTGGTTTGCTTGAGGACAAGCAAAGGTTTGGTTTGGGGGAGTTTGATAAGCGTTATTTATATACATATTTTCATCCCCTTAATTGTTAGTTTAGTCTCCGTTTTTGTGCTTAACCCGTTAATAATGATGCAATATACTTTGGATGTCGATACTTCCGTATTTGTGTGTATTTTGTAGATTTGGATGCATTTGGAGCTAATCGGAGCATTACGGAATCAACATTTGAAGAATTTACACCTAAGTACGGAATCGAAGGAAGAAGATGCGGAATACACGAAGAAACAAAGACCAAAGAAGGAAAAGACACAAAACGAGATGAGAGAATGATCGCCTACACAAAGGTCAACTTCAAACGTCCATTACATTCGTTCTACAACTCTAATCAGGATGTTTCTGGTGGTGTTGGAAAGCTCTTTCTCTTAGCTCTCCAACGATATATTGCACGTTCGATTTGAGCAAGTAACGAAGAAATGATAGCCGTTTGAAGTCGAGTGCGCGATGCTGTGACCTACAGCGCTACTCGATCGAGTGTCCTACTGCACTCGATCGAGTGCCTCTCCGTGAATCTCCTGCCCATATTTTCGGGGGGTCACTCGATAGAGTGCCATCAGGCACTCGATCGAGTGCACCCAACCCGGGCCTCGCTTCAATTTTATTTCGACTTAGAATTTAGGCCTGTTTTCAGCCCAACTGATTCTCTTTAAATCAGTTTTCCTGACTCATATGTAAGACACTTTTTATTTACACAATTCACTACTCTTTTTGTTTTACTTAGTCTTCAAGTCTTACGTTACTTTGAGTTTTGGGTAAAATACATTGAACCTTGTTCTTCCGTCTCAGATCTTGAATTCTTTGGTATCGATTTTCTTAATTTCAATTTCAATTTCAGTCTTCTATTTTAATTCTTGTCTTAATTCAATTCTCGTATTCGTAGTAATCATTGTCTCCGTGATTCATATTGTTTATCGTTTTCTAGCGTAGAATTATTATTGCTTTTCGTTGTTTAATTTTATTCATCTTCATCATGTTTAATTGCATTTCGTCTTTTGCTAGTTTTACTACAATTAATATGAGCAGCTAGATTTTATCTAGGGTTTAGGGGGACCGATGCGTATTATTAGGGTTATAGTCAATTGACCTGTTTCTAATCGTATGAACTATTGCCTGAATATTGTTTAAACTCTGATTAATGGTTTGATGCATAATTCAATTAATTAGTATCGCAAATTAGGACTTAATGCTAGCGACCGCAGGTTAAGTTTAGATCTAAAGGTTGTAGTGTACCGACCGGACCTGCACCTTAGGTAGTTCGATTATTGACCTGTTAGTTGACTCCCTGACCCGAGTAATATTCATTGTGAACCTGAGACCCTAGACTTTTCCCGTTATTGATTTATCTATTAGTAATTAGTTATTAGCCTACCAAAACCAATTCAGACCGTGACCCATAACTTATAGTCTAATTCTTAGGAGTAGACGACTAAATCCTGTCTCCTTGTGGTTCGACCCCTGACTTCACTATCTACATTAGTTGGTGACCTTAGGGTATCTGTGATTAGGGATACGACTACCCCTGTCAAATTTTGGCGCCGTTGCCGGGGAGACGGTGTTATTTAGTTGTTTATTTTTTGTTTTAGATTTTAGGTTATCTCTCGCCCCGGGGAACATCAGTTCCTTGGGGCAGTTCTCACTGGTTTCTTGTAGTTTCCTCTCGTACCCAGGTTACTAACGCTAGCGAAGATGCCTAAGCTCGCTAGCTATTCCGACCCAGTAGAGACGGCTTTGCTAAAGCCGATCAAATGACCCACTGCCACAACTGGGTCGTTTGAATCCGTCCTGCTTTCATCACTTTAGTGGAAAAAAATCAGTTCGGAGGTACAGCCGGGGAAGATCCGGCGAAGCATATGCGGATCTTCACCGATTATTGCTCCACTATTCCACTTCCCCAGGGAGTTACTCAAGAGCAGGTGATGGAGATGTTGTTCATGTTCTCCTTACGTGACGATGCAAGGGATTAGATCACCGACTTAGATCGCACAGGTGAGGGGATTACCGATTGGAAATCTCTTGCCTTAGCATTCTACAAGTACTATTACCCACCTCAGAAGACGAACATGCTAAGAAGTCAGATAACTAATTTTCGTCAAACCCCTCACGAGAATATCCATGAGGCTTGGGTAAGATTCAAGAAGTTGGTGAAAGAATGCCCACATCACGGGTTTCAGGTATGGTTTCTGTGCAATCAGTTTATAACGGTTTATATGACGATTGTCGTGCTACACTTGATTCCGCAGCTAACGGGAGATTTCAAAACAATGTCGACGATGACAAAGCTTGGAAGATGATAGAGGATATGGCTACTCACCATGCCCGATGGGGTAATCCACGAGGTAACACTCGCAGGATAGGTTTGGAGAGTGAGACAGTGTAGACACCCGCATTTTGCCTGCTAGTGTCTATAGCAGTTCCCGACAAAACACCCGAGGATGATCGGACGTTAACGTGACTTAATATGCTCGAATACGGACTCGGAATCAATAGTATCCGACGTGGGCATTTAGCGGAGTGCAAATCTCTCAAAACCAACCTCAAATTCAGGCCCAGTGGGTCATTCCGAGTCAAATGAGACTAATTTGGGCCAAAACCGACATCGGAAATAAAACCGTCTTATGGCGACCGGGTCAAAACCCGGTCAAAGATGAATCCGACACAAAAATCAGCCAAATTCAGCTTCTAGAAGCTGGCGCCAAGTCTAAATTCAAATAAAAACAAACAAATCAACAAAGTCAACCCCTTCCTAAAATAGCTCGATTTGCTTGATCCACTCGATCGAGTGGATAGACCCACTCGGTCGAGTGGAGCGCAAAAAACCGGGTTTTGCCCGTTTGCAAGGGCACTCGATCGAGTGCACTAGGGCCACTCGATCGAGTGACCCTAGGTCGTGGGGTTCTCCTATAAATACCCCATCAACCCATCACATTAAACAACTTTTTACATCATAATTTCAGCCATCTCTTCATCACACTTACACAACATTCAACCCTACATTCCTACTATATTCAACCTATACACTCACATCCTCTCTACACACACATACATACAATCAAACTCGAGATCAAAACTCGTCAAAGACCCGAGAGCATCCTCTCCCTAACCAAACACACCCTAACTCACCCTACATATCTCGACACTACTCCCGCGCACACGCCGCTACTACGAGTTCGTTTCCGAGGCCATTTAAGCATGTAGGTTGAGGGTGTCATCAAACCCCGTTTCTTTTTCTCCCTTCTCTTTTTACCGTTTATATATATATATATATATATATATATATATATATATATATATATATTTTTATTATTATTATTATTATTATTATTATTATTATTATTATTACTAACCGCAAACACTAACCTTTAATTTTGTGCATACTAACTTTTTATTTATTTTGTATACTAAAATTTTATTTATGTATCCTAACACTAACTTTTATTTTTGTATACTAACACTTTAATTTTGTATTCTAACATCTAACATTATTATACCGTGTATATATACATACTCATATCAAAATCTCGGTTTCGAATACGTTTGACTATGACGATCGCCTAAAGTCCATCTAATTCCTTTACGAGTAACGACGGAGGTGGCGCCTTTTCGAGGACCGCCGCCCCAATGTACTCAAGGACATGATGTGATCGTGATCGGTCCTAGTTGAACGTATTTGATCCCATTTCGATGATTAGCACGGAACCCGTTGACACGAAAACCGACATCAGATAATCCGAAAGGATTAGTTTCGATGTCGTGACGTAGAGGGATGCAATTTCATCACTAATCAAACTTTTCAATCACATAATAGCATATTTCATAAAATTCCGATAACGGTCTCATAATCGTATAATACACGTTTATGACATCGAGAATCGAGTTGAATTTAAATAATGCAATATTTTTATTTAACTCGGTCAGTTATCGAATTCAAACAAATAAAAATGAAACGAGCCATGCCTCGTACAGGGGGCACTCGATCGAGTGCCATGGGCCACTCGATCGAGTAGCACCCAAAAATCTGGACAGTAGCTACTTTAAAGACACACTCGACCGAGTCAAACCATGACTCGATCGAGTGGGTCCTGTAGCCCAGAAATTCGAGAGCTTCAATGCAACATTTGAGCCTCATCATTCTTTTTACGACTTTTAGTCGACACGTGCATAATCAATCACGTAATTCTAATTTTCAAAACTCATGCATATCACGACACCTAAAACGATTTTGATCAACGGTCTCGCACTATTAATTTTATGTCGACGACTCTTTAGTCGTATCCGACACATAATTAATTTAGACTCCATTTCTCGAGGTGATAAGTCGGGACAAGGCATCGAGGTTCGAGATCGGGTTAGCACCACACCTAGGTCTCGAACCTCCGTCCTTTGATTAATATGCAATATAATGCGTAATTAATTAAAGTTCGTCCGTCTAACTAATTCACGATCTAGTGTGCAGTTATTGTATACGGGTCTTTGTCGAGTCGTGTATTTATTTATCGCTTTTCTTATTTAATTCAATTATTCTATTTTATTGCTCGTTGTATTGTGAATTCCGGGTTGTATTCCGCCCGTGTAATTTGCAATTTATTTACGAGTTTTCTATTCTTGATGTTTGCCATTTATTGCCTTAAATGAACATCACATGCTAAATCACTTTGACGTGAATCAAGATGCATTAGATGACGTAGTTAACCAATAACTCACATGCTTAGCCCGAAAACGCTGTTTGCATATCATTTAGTCGTTTTACTAGCGCGCGTACACGAACACGAACGATGTCTTAGTAGAGGCCGCCATGTGCGGGCGGGGTTGGGTGTCCTTAGTGGGCTTCCCAACACGTACCCTCACCCCTTACTCAGAACCTTGGTTTCCGGATGTCCGAAACCATTGGCGCACGAGAGTCATTTTATATACGAAAGCCGGTGTAAACGGTATCGATATAACAATGCAGAGGGACGAGCCCCATATACTCTGAAATCGAAGTGGGCTTACTTTGTGTATAGCCCACGACGACATAGAGTGGGCTCGAATGGTTCCGAATAACCACAAAATTCGGTGGCGACTCCATTTTGACTTAAATTTCGAACCCGAGAACAATCTCACCACGAGATTCATTCGCCTACCCAAACCCGCGCGTGGCCGCGTCGGGTGGACCTATGTCATGTCCACAATTTGGCGACTCCGCTGGGGATACCTGATGTACCACATGTCATCGGGGTTCCCAGGGTGAGACTCGAAGAGAAATCGTTCGTATATTAGTGTGCGCGCATTAGTTTAATGGTTCATGCATAACCCATTTTTGCCCGGGCCGGTTACTTGTGACCGACGTCCCACTATACCACGGTGCATTCCTACATAGGTGCGCTAAAGACATCGATGGTGGAACTCGTCTCGATTTCGCGGCATGTCCTAAGACCAACTCGGCTTAGGGAGTCCGTCCATCACACGAGAAAGCCATCGTTGTTGGTATAGACCCTATTTTGACCGACCGAGACTTAGCGTAATGCATACATAAGCGTCGTTATAATGCTTGTTTGACTACGTGCTACTTGGTTTCCGTGTCATTTTTCAAAAACCGTCATTTCAAAATTGCATCTTTCCAAAATACGAAATTTCAAAAAACCCGAAATACTGTCCGTTTCGGGACCCATCTTTCCAAAACACCAAATTTTGAAAAACCCGAAATACCGTCCGTTTCGGGACTCGTCTTTTCAAAATATTCAAATTCAAAAACTCGGAATGCTGCCAAAATTTAGACTTACGATTTGACTCAAAATAGCCTATTTTTAGCCGGCATGCTTCCCATTTCAAATTTCGAATTTCCGATCCACCATTCGATTTTCGAATTTTCAAAATTCAATTTCAATTTTCAAATCTTCGTGATGCCATTCGCGATTTTCAAATCCTCGAGATTCCATTCTCGATTTTCAAATCTCCAAGATGTCGTTTTCGATTCTCAAATCTTCGGGATCTCATCTTCAATTTTCAAATTTTCGGAAATTTATTTTCGATATTCAAATTTTCAAAATTCCAAAAATTCAACTTTTCAAAAAACCGGTCTTGTCGGCATGCTGCCAATTTCAAAAAAACGGGACCGTCTCCCAATTTTTCAAAACACGAAATTACTCGCAACCATTCCAACATTTCAAAATGCCCGGTCCTATTGGCCCACTACCAATTTCAGAACCGTCCTCTCAATTTTCAAAATTTAATCATTTTTCAAAACCTTCAGATTATAGGACCTACAGTAATCCGTGTGTCGGGTCTTTTTATGATTTGTCGAAGGTCGTTAGCGTCGAAACTCCGTCGATCCTACATCACGGGTTTCTTCCCCATCCTAGTCCGCCTTTTTCTAAAGGCACAACCGACCAACACGAGTCATACACTCGTAAATGGAAGGTTCATAAACACTCGAGTCCTAACTAGAAAGTCACACGCAATTTTCCCTCCGACAGGACGGTCCCCACGACCTTTCCTAAGGGAATTTTGCCCGTCTTTCGGTTAGTCGAGTCATCCCAATTCAAAAATCCTTTAACTTAAGGGTCTACCCTAATCACAGGGTCATCCTTATTCAAGTCAAGTCAAGGGTCTCTAGCGTCGAAACTCCGCCGATCTTACATCGCAAGTTTCTTCCCTTACCCGTCTGCCTTCATCAAGGCCGAGTCAACCTTTTACAAGGCATAGGCCTATAACAAAAGGTTCGTGATCCTTACATCTAAGGGTCACTCGTCCATCACTCGAGTCTTAGCAAAACCTGCAATCTCACTCAGGGGCTACCCTTCAGTAGAGCGGTCAAGCACGGTTGCTCTAAGGGTCATGTCTTACACGTGTTGTCTCACGTACCCCACTTTTGAGTCACTTAGATGTCACACCATCTGAGTCCTATCAGAGTCCTCGGTCTCACTCGGGGGCTACCCTTTAGCAGAGCGATCAATCACGGTTGCTCTAAGGGTCATGTCCTACACGTGTTGTCTCACACGTGCCATTTTCGAGTCACTTAGATGCCACCCCATCTGAGTCCTATAGAGTCTTTTGCGTCGCTCGGGGGCTATCCTCCAACCGACCAGTCAAACACGGTCACCCTAAGGAGTACCTTACGTTCATCATACACCGGCGTCCTTATAATGCCTTCTTCGAGTCGTACCTATGCTACGAACACTCGAGTCTCCTAAAGGTTTAGGTCGCCACAGTGGGTCCGAACACGTGACGCGGCCAAACACGGTCGCCCCATTTTCGGACTCATCCTCGTGGCTCAGATCTCATGGTCGAGTTCGAGCCGGGGTCGTTACCTCGTCTAGGTCAATGTTCGAGTATCCCGGTCCAAGAGTCTTTGTCATCCCGTCACCCCGGGCCGTGTCTAGTTTGACTCCCTCTCTTGCATTCGCGCAAAGTCGAGTTTAGGCGAGTCGTGGCACCTGTCGTTTTCTCCAATCAAAGACTTTACCAAAAAAAAAGAAACAACCAACCGAGCGTCCGTAAGTCCGGATTTGATTCGAGTCTAAGTCTTAGTCCGAGTCTAGGATACCCTACATCCTCATTTCCAAATCAGAGTCAGAGTCTTTTGCATTCTGTCCTCTTTTCAAAATTCAACCAAAAAATCAGCTTTCAATATTCTATCTCTACTATACACTTTCCTTATGTGTTTCCGAGAACATGATGAACACCACCATCATACACTGTGAGCACATGCACATGACTATTATAGGCACATCTATAATGACTGCAGGAACTGAGACCCATGTTTTCCTTTACCTGTTCCATGTCTGGCATAGACAGCCACATAACTACCCTTAGCAGGAGCGGTATCGAATCCTATGACAAATCTAGGTAGTCTCCTAGTTTGGGTTCAAGACGGGAGGCAAGCCCATTTCCCACAATAAACACCCCTCCAATAAAACTGACCAATCCCTATCTTAGGCGTTAGTCTGACTTGATGCCAAAAATACCCAACTCGGGACGATGCTCCCACTAAGCCTTCTCGGAATTATGATGACAATACCGAGATCTTAATCACCATGCTTACCATAGAGTACTCCACCGCGAGTTGCACTCACACAAACACCAACTAGGCTTACACCTTACAAAGGTTTAGCTCCACAAGCCTAATCCAACCGATGGGCCCACCCCCATGTCCACCCACAACATCAAAGGAGAGATAGCCGTGAAAAAAAAAGAGAAAAAAGAGTTGGACAAAAAAAAAGCAAAAAGTCCAAGAAAAAAAAAGGCCAAAACAAAAGAGCTGGCATGATCAACATCCCTCGACCAGATACGGTCAACCCCTTTTGACCGGGACATGGTCAACACAAAAAAAATCCCACGACCGGGGCTAAGAGGTTAACCCAAAAAAAAACAAAAAAAAACACAAAAATTCAAATACCCATGACCATGATCAACGGTCAACTCAAGTGAAAGTCCCTTGACCGGAGTACGGTCAATTCAAAATTATCGATGCCAATACCATCAAATAGGGGAGAAACAATCAAGTTGGTCAGCTAATACCACACTCAGCCTTCCCACATTACAACCCTCAAGACCTTCTCGAGACCTAGGCTAAGAGACAGCCCGGAATTTTGAGGATCCAAGCTCCATAGGATACACCCTAACCATTAGGGCCAGACATGAAAATCAGATCCCACATTATCAAACTTATCCTGATCGAAGTTCGAGTCACTTTTACTCGACTTCCCCCTTTCCTACCACATTGCAATACCTTACCCTCGAAGCCTTAGCTCCACATAATCGAGCTCCAGATTTCGAATCATCAAAGCCATTTACGACCTAGCCCCACATTTCCAAAAACATCGAAACCAGTTACTAACCCCAAACACGGGAACTCAACCTGCGGTCGGCACAGAACATGCTCAAATAGTTCACACCATCTCTGGGGGCTACCCCGGAGAACGCTCACAGTCACAGGATCAACATCCTAACTGTTCTACCCCTTTGATCAAGACATCATTGGGAACACACCTAGCCTACACCATCGTTGTGGCTAGTTACACATAAAGCCCTAATAAACTAGGCACCATAACATATCTTCCAATCCACTGAACTACGGCTTGGTTTGATTTCACTACACGTGAATACGTAGGCAGCCTTTCAACAAAGGCACAACCACCCACATTGACACAAGTTCAAAAAAAATGCACCGT
The DNA here is from genome assembly GCA_958450325.1 of Agrostemma githago. Lineage (NCBI taxonomy): Eukaryota > Viridiplantae > Streptophyta > Magnoliopsida > Caryophyllales > Caryophyllaceae > Agrostemma > Agrostemma githago. The sequence continues at coordinate 60,260,631 of OY288254.1, forward strand.
CATTCCGGTCACGACACTGTCATGTTCTCAACAGTTAGCTTTGTCGTCCTGGGGGCTTCTCCTAGGCAGAAGTTCTCCATCCACTCACATAATCCAAATGACTTTCAAAAAAACTAGCCTCCTTTCTTTAGTGTGTCCTAGCACTCGGCTCAGTCAAAGACAAGAATCCGTAAGGGACTCGAAGTGACACCCACTTTGGGAATGTACCCCAAAACCAAAAATTCAAAAGATCACTAGTCTACAGCACTGCTACTGCTAAGTCCTGCAAAAACAGTCTCATTACAGACTACTGCGGTTCCCCTATACCGGATCATTCCCGTTTTGATGTTCGACTGTGTTGCCACTCGCCTAGGCTACGGATTAGCGCAGCTTAAGAGTCTTGTCATCTTAGGCGGCCCACCCCCCTACCAAGTCACAGTCCAACCCCTTCAAAATTCTAGGTCGTGTCTGTCAACTCGTCCTGTCACGTCCAGAGGCGAGTCTGTCGGTATGTCTCTCTTTTCAAATCCTTGTTTTAAAATTTGCAAAACTTAGCCATTTGAGAAAATCCTTTTCGACAAGGTCAAATTTCAGTCTATTTAAACTGCAAAATTCTTTTCTACCCCTTTCAATTTTGAAAACCTATCTCCTAGCACGTGAGTTGCTTTCAGGACTTCGATTTCAAAATAAAGCAAAAATCATTTTCCCCAGCGCAAACTAGTCTATAGATGCTAACTGCATTTCCTATGTGCTATCTTGCTATATACTATGCCTGCTATTTCTGCCTATGTATCTAACATTTCAGGTGCCAGCTAGTGCTTCCCAACGGAACATCAAAGGCGGTGTTTCTCCTGAAATGCTACATGCAAGTTGTCATGTGTCAGCATACGGGTACACCCAAGACTTCAGAAGCAAGTCCCCGCGCAGCTACTTTACTCCCCAACACGAGTCAGTGTTTTGCCTATATGTTACATACAAGTTGTTATGTGTCAGCATACAGGGACACTCCAAACTTCAGAAGCAAGTCCCCGCAAAACTATTTAAATTCCCCAACGGAGTCAACTTTTCCCCGGTATGCTACATCCAAGACGTGATGTGTCGGCATACGGGTACACCTACGCCCCGAAAGGCAAGTTTTACTCCCCACGGAGCATCATCATCAGGTCAGGTACGACTCAAGGCTTCAAAAGCAAGCCCGTACAGCTCACATATTTCCCCAACGGAACGCCCGAGGCGGCATTTTCCCCGAAATGGTACGGGATGGGCCCACATATAGGCACGCCTAGGACTTATGCTACAAATCTGACTCCCCGCGGAGCTATCATCATCAGGACAGGTATGACCCTCTGCTTATGGCTGGCGAGCCCTTCACGCAAGTCTACTGGACTATAAACGACCCGACCAGAAGACTGTCAGGTCGTAATCCTCGATTGGCCTGGTAGCTACTCTGACTTTCGCCTTGTCCAAGCCTCAGTCAGAGTAGGGGCTCTGTAGACACCCGCATTTTGCCTGCTAGTGTCTATAGCAGTTCCCGACAAAACACCCGATGATGATCGGACGTCAACGTGACTTAATATGCTCGAATACGGACTCGGAATCAATAGTATCCGACGTGGGCATTTAGCGGAGTGCAAATCTCTCAAAACCGACCTCAAATTCAGGCCCAGTGGGTCATTCCGAGTCAAATGAGACTAATTTGGGCCAAAACCGACATCGGAAATAAAACCGTCTTTTGGCGACCGGGTCAAAACCCGGTCAAAGATGAATCCGACACAAAAATCAGCCAAATTCAGCTTCTAGAAGCTGGCGCCAAGTCTAAATTCAAATAAAAACAAACAAATCAACAAAGTCAACCCCTTCCTAAAATAGCTCGATTTGCTTGATCCACTCGATCGAGTGGATAGACCCACTCGGTCGAGTGGAGCGCCAAAAACCGGGTTTGGCCCGTTTGCAAGGGCACTCGATCGAGTGCACTAGGGCCACTCGATCGAGTGACCCTAGGTCGTGGGGTTCTCCTATAAATACCCCATCAACCCATCACATTAAACAACTTTTTACATCATAATTTCAGCCATCTCTTCATCACACTTACACAACATTCAACCCTACATTCCTACTATATTCAACCTATACACTCACATCCTCTCTACACACACATACATACAATCAAACTCGAGATCAAAACTCGTCAAAGACCCGAGAGCATCCTCTCCCTAACCAAACACACCCTAACTCACCCTACATATCTCGACACTACTCCCGCGCACACGCCGCTACTACGAGTTCGTTTCCGAGGCCATTTAAGCATGTAGGTTGAGGGTGTCATCAAACCCCGTTTCTTTTTCTCCCTTCTCTTTTTACCGTTTATATATATATATATATATATATATTATTATTATTATTATTATTATTATTATTATTATTATTATTATTATTATTATTATTATTATTATTATTATTACTAACCGCAAACACTAACCTTTAATTTTGTGCATACTAACTTTTTATTTATTTTGTATACTAACATTTTATTTATGTATCCTAACACTAACTTTTATTTTTGTATACTAACACTTTAATTCTGTATTCTAACATCTAACATTATTATACCGTGTATATATACATACTCATATCAAAATCTCGGTTTCGAATACGTTTGACTATGACGATCGCCTAAAGTCCATCTAATTCCTTTACGAGTAATGACGGAGGTGGCGCCTTTTCGAGGAGCGCCGCCCCAATGTACTCAAGGACATGATGTGATCGTGATCGGTCCTAGTTGAACGTATTTGATCCCATTTCGATGATTAGCACGGAACCCGTTGACACGAAAACCGACATCACATAATCCGAAAGGATTAGTTTCGATGTCGTGACGTAGAGGGATGCAATTTCGTCACTAATCAAACTTTTCAATCACATAATAGCATATTTCATAAAATTTCGATAACGGTCTCATAATCGTATAATACACGTTTATGACATCGAGAATCGAGTTGAATTTAAATAATGCAATATTTTTATTTAACTCGGTCAATTATCGAATTCAAACAAATAAAAATGAAACGAGCCATGCCTCGTACAGGGGGCACTTGATCGAGTGTCATGGGCCACTCGATCGAGTAGCACCCAAAAATCTGGACAGTAGCTACTTTAAAGACACACTCGACCGAGTCAGACCATGACTCGATCGAGTGGGTCCTGTAGCCCAGAAATTCGAGAGCTTCAATGCAACATTTGAGCCTCATCATTCTTTTTACGACTTTTAGTCGACACGTGCATAATCAATCACGTAATTCTAATTTTCAAAACTCATGCATATCACGACACGTAAAACGATTTTGATCGACGGTCTCGCACTATTAATTTTATGTCGACGTCTCTTTAGTCGTATCCGACACATAATTAATTTAGACTCCATTTCTCGAGGTGATAAGTCGGGACAAGGCATCGAGGTTCGAGATCGGGTTAGCACCACACCTAGGTCTCGAACCTCTGTCCTTTGATTAATATGCAATATAATGCGTAATTAATTAAAGTTCGTCCGTCTAACTAATTCACGATCTAGTGTGCAGTTATTGTATACGGGTCTTTGTCGAGTCGTGTATTTATTTATCGCTCTTCTTATTTAATTCAATTATTCTATTTTATTGCTCGTTGTATTGTGAATTCCGGGTTGTATTCCGCCCGTGTAATTTGTAATTTATTTACGAGTTTTCTATTCTTGATGTTTGCCATTTATTGCCTTAAATGAACATCACATGCTAAATCACTTTGACGTGAATCAAGATGCATTAAATGACGTAGTTAACCAATAACTAACATGCTTAGCCCGAAAACGCTGCTTGCATATCATTTAGTCGTTTTACTAGCGCGCGTACACGAACACGAACGATGTCTTAGTAGAGGCCGCCATGTGCGGGCGGGGTTGGGTGTCCTTAGTGGGCTTCCCGACACGTACCCTCACCCCTTACTTAGAACCTTGGTTTCCGGATGTCCGAAACCATTGGCGCACGAGAGTCATTTTATATACGAAAGCCGGTGTAAACGGTATCGATATAACAATGCAAAGGGACGAGCCCCATAAACTCTGAAATCGAAGTGGGCTTACTTTGTGTATAGCCCACGACGACATAGAGTGGGCTCGAATGGTTCCGAATAACCACAAAATTCGATGGCGACTCCATTTTGACTTAAATTTCGAACCCGAGAACAATCTCACCACGAGATTCATTCGCCTACCCAAACCCGCACGTGGCCGCGTCGGGTGGACCTACGTCATGTCCACAGACAGCCAATGCGGTGGCAGCACAGTTAGCGGCATTGACTAAACCTCTTGATGCTTATGAAGCCTCCAATACCAAACGAGTGAACGCGATTCAAGCTTCGCGTCAGATTGTGCCGCCACCTCCAAATAATAATCAGGTTGTTGCTTCTGCTTCCCCTCATGATCATAATTTTCAGTCTAACTTTAACAGGCAAAATCAAGGGGGACAACAATTTGATGTCGTTTCGCAAGCTCAAGCTCAAGCAAATAACGAATATTTGGAGATTAAAGCGCTAGTCCTACAAGGCTTGCAAGCTTACCAAAAGCAGGAAGCATAGATTAATCAGGAAATTGCACATCATAAGATTTTGGACAATCAAATTGCCCAGCTGTCCGCTCAGAAGCGGAAAAGAATCTTGGAGTCTGAACATGTCAATGCTATTACCATACTACTCCAACCCGGTGAAGGTGACTTAGTCGACATCGTTGATGAAACCGAGTTGGAGAAGCAAGAGCTCGCCGAAGAAGCATTGGGTAGACCACGGATTGAGGCTACTCGATCGAGTAACACCACATCACTCGATCGAGTAGACCCCCTAAAATCCGGCAGAGAGCAGTCAAGCAGTCCACTCGACCGAGTCAGGCAAGACTCGATCGAGTTGACGGCCACTCGACCGAGTACAGTTAGCCCACTCGACCGAGTAGACCATTCAGAATCGACCAGAAGCTCTTCAACGATACCACTCGATCGAGTGCCTCCAGGTGACTCGATCGAGTATGATGGCACTCGACCGAGTCAATCCGGACTCGATCGAGTTGCGCTGCAAGTGTCAGATGCGCCCATTCGTTCTAGTCCGCTTCCCCCCGAGACAGCTAAAGATGCTCCAATAAAGATCGCACTTCCTTTTCCACAGCGACAACGCAAGAGTCAGATTGATCAGCAGCTCAGTAAATTTATGGAGGTAGCAAAAGATCTTCAGGTAACCGTTCCCTTCACTGAATTGATTACGCAGGTACCCGCCTACGGAAAATTATTGAAAGAAATAATTGCCCGGAAGAACGCTTTTGATGAGGCCGAGACCGTGGCATACACCGAGGAGCGCAACGCAGTCTTAAATAGCCGATCTCCGCCTAAGCTTAAAGACCCAGGGAGTTTCTCTATTCCTTGTACTATTGGCACTTTTACTATCGATAATGCTCTTTGTGATTTAGGAGCGAGTGTTAGTGTGATGCCATTTTCTATTTTTACAAAATTGAACATGGATAAGCTGAAAAGCACGAGTATGACCTTGCAAATGGCGGACCGCTCTCTTAAACACCCTTTAGGTGTCTTGGAGGACGTCCCGGTCAAGGTCGGAAAGTTTTTTATTCCCGTAGATTTTGTGATTGTAGATATGGCTGAGGACTCGGTAATTCCTATCATCTTAGGTCGACCCTTCCCACACACAGCGAGGGCGGTCATAGATGTTAGGAACGAAAAGCTAACACTATCGATAGGAAAAGATAAGCTTTCCTTTGGTTTTGGCTTGACTCCAAAACATATAGTCGAGTCGTGTTATACTATTTCTGTTATTAACACGTCATCTAATGAGTCTGTCAACGTTATTCGCAGGAATATCGAGGAAGCTACCGTGCCACCTAGCCTTGCTGAGCTGGAAGCGCGAAGATGCAGAGAGGAAGTGGATGAAATCGAGCGCTTGATCTATGGAGATCCGGTATAAAAAGTTATTACTTGGGAAGAAGAGGTCGATGAAATTGAACGACTGTTCAACGGTGAAGTTTCCGAAATCGAGATGGTTCATACCACCGATTACAACGGGCAATCTGAGTTTTGTAAAGCCGAGCTCGATGAGATAGAAGTTGCCCTCCGGGAAGATAGGCCCCTCAGGACGGTAAAGGAGGACTACTTATGCAATATCAATGACATTTCTGTCGAGACGAATCATCCTTCTCCGCTACTCGAGACACTGATACCGAACACATTACCCGATTCGGCCGAGCTCCCTACGCCTAACGAATTAACCATTCGAGTTAATTTCGTCATGAGTGCTGATTTAGGGGGATACGATCCACCTAAGAAATTCCCTTTTCCTCATTTTAATTTTTTCAACTTAATTGATAAAGGGAATTTTAAACCTGAATACACGGAGCACTCTCATAAGCCGTCGATTAAGCTGAGACGGTTTGATTTTCTAAATTTTAATGCTTCCGTGGCTATATGGTGCTACTTATGCTCGTATGTGGCACATGCCCAAATATTTGATTTACTCCTACGAGCTCTAAGTTGTTTTGATTCCAACAGGGAGCAGATTAGGATATCTTACAACGGGTGAAGTGGTCGTGCGGGACCTATCTGAAACCTGCGCTAGTCGGAAGGCAACCCGACATCATTTGTATATATTTCCCCCGCTCTTCAGCTGGTTTGGGGGAACTACCTTTGTATATACGGTACTTTCTTTCCTTTTTATTTCTATTTTTACCGCTTTCTTGGATTTTTTCTTCCCCTTAGGTCGAGTTGTCCTTAGGATTGGCCGTGGAATTTTACTGTCTTATACGCTGTAGAGTCACATTGAGGACATTGTGACATTTAGGTTTGGGGGAGAGTTTGTGTGTTTTTGTGTGCTTTCAAAAAAATTTAAAAAATCAGAAAAATCCAAAAATATTTTAATTTTTTGTGTGTTTTTGTGTGTTGTGTCTGATGTAGAAGCATGCAAAACGGCGATGATGATAATGCTCTTAACATGATTTCTCCTAATTTTCAGCTTACGTCGTGCTTGAAAATGTGTTTTGTCTTGAATTTTGATTAAATTGATATAATATGCCTATTTGAACTTTTAATCGCCAAATGAGTAAATTTGACCACTTGTCGGCAAACCACATAAATTCTGAGGATTTAGAGCTTCCTAGGCCAGTAACATCCATAACTGGTCTCATTATTATTTAGGAATTGAGTGGTTTTCTCCTTGTGGAATGTGTAACATCAATTTGCATAAATATGACGTCCGTCTCTTGATATTGAATACGTGTTTGGTTCGAGGAGGAGGTACATGAGGAAAGGCAATTCTGTTTTTGATGAGCTCCACATAGCCAAAAATGACCCATTTTTACTACCTTGTAGATTTAGGTCATTTTCCTTTGTTTAGCCCATTTCAGCTGTTGTAAGCCTATTTTTACCGCCTACATCATTTAGCTACAACCCAGAATAGCCTACCCTGTCGGGACAGTCGCAGTGAACTTAATTGGAATTATTCGCTATTTGGTCATGTTTGGAGATTTCTACATCCTTTGGACTTAGTGTGTAATATTGTTGTGCGACTTTGTATTCGCCTTCCCCCTATTCAAAACTTGAAAAAAAATAGAAGCATTGAAAAGAAAATAAAATGAATTGAAAAAGAAAAGAAAAAAAAAGATGAAATATATGCTTCTTGTAATATTTCGGGGAATGGTCAAAAAGATTGAAACTAGAGATCAATTGTGAGAATGAACAAAATTCCCTCTTACACCTAATCTTGAACTTATATCTCTAGTTGGTGGTTCGGTGTTATTGTTGGGGTTTTTGATGGGTAAGTTTTTATTGTGTAGCTGCGACTGGGCCCGGTTTTAGCTTCACATTCCCATACGTGCTTAGGCACAATCCATTTTCTTCCCTTACCTATTTAGCCACCCTTTGTAAGTCCTTGGCGTGTACTATGGTCCTGATTGGTGGAACACGTATTTGATTGGGGAGATTGATTTCATATTCGATTGCATGTATATTTCATAAGTCGAGTGAGTGTTCTTATTCTTTCTTATCTTCACATTTATATACTCACCCATCCTTATGAGTGTTGAGCGATAACCGCGAGGAAGTCCGACAATGATGGTCTCGCAAGGTTGAAATTTTGGCAAGCGATCGTTTACTTAAGGCATGATTTTTTTTTTTTTTTTTTTTTTGGTAAAAGGTAAGTATGTATAAAAATGTGTGTGTGTCCAATATACAAAGAGGGACTACATCAAATTATGTAGCCATCGTTCATCTCGAGCACTAATTGGGTATTTGATCTTACACATAATTCTACTTCTAACATCCTTCTTAATCATATGGGCGGTACAATCAGGTTGCTGAACAGCTCCCTCAATTCTGCAAATATTCCGCTGCCTCCAAATGTGATAGATCGTCGCATTAATCGTAGCACTAAGTATGTTGCATTGAAGTTTAGTACCTCTCTTCTTAGTAGCCCAATCCAAACCCCCATGACTAGGAATTCGTTATTTCACCCACTTACTTAGGATGTCTATAACTCTTGAGCTCCAGCAATACCCAAAAAATAGGTGTTCAAAGGTTTCAGCCTGTGAGTCACAAAAGAAACAAAGGTCTGAGTCAGAGACCCCAATCCTCAAAAGTTTCACTCTAGTACTTAAAGCCCCTTTGAACACTAGCCAAGAAATGAAGTTGTGTCTCGGGAAACTCCAAGTATTCCAGACGAGCCTCCCCCAAGCAACCTTCGGGTGATGAGCCCGTAAAGCCTCATAGGCAAGCGAAATAGAGTACTGCTCCGCAGACCCATGCCAACGCCCATCAACATATAAGTTCTTAATCTTTTCTTTTGCCTGACATATCTTCCTCCACGCCCACGTGACATCAGCAGCAAGCTGATAGTCTCGCCAAACAGAGCCCCTCAGATAAATGCTACTAACCCACCGAACCCAAAGACGATCCGGTTGGTCAAACACCCAAGAGGCCAATTTGGCAACAGCAGTCTCATTCCACAGGTAGAGGTCTCGCAACCCCAATCCCCCTTCCCCTTTAGGCCGACAGATGTTATCCCAACTCACTAAAGCTCTTTTCGTGCCCTCCACACCACCATCCCACAAAAAGTTGCGGCATAAGGAAACAATTCGAGCCATAACAAATTTCGGAATTATATAAACCATGACCCAGTAATTGTGCAGCTGAGAAAGCACAGACTAAACCAAAGTCAACCTGCCTGCATATGACAATTTACGGGCTCCAATACTAGAGATCCTCGAAACAATCCAAGCTAACAGTATCTCACAGTCCGTCTTACCCAAATGAGTGCTCTGAATCGGCAGTCCTAGATATCTGAAAGGCAAAGAACCTTCCACACATCCTGAAAACTGCAAGATAGCCTCCTTTCTGTCCTCGTCAACTCCAGCAAAGTAAGCATGAGATTTACCCACACTGATACTCAACCCCGAGGCCCTGCTAAAAGTAGCAAAGGCCTTCCAAAGCAGCTTCATAGACTCAGTCTCCCCCTTACAAAAAAGGAGTAAATCATCCGCAAACAGTAAGTGACTCAGCTTCAAATGCCCACATTTAGGATGATATTTAAAATTTCTCTCCATCATTCCAAATGTCATAATACGAGAGAAATATTCCATGCAAATCGTGAAAAGTAGAGGAGACATCGGATCCCCTTGCCTCAAACCTCTCTTCCCACGAAAAAAACCAAAACTATCCCCATTAGCACAAATAGTGTAGGAGACCGACTGAACACACTCCATAATCAAGGCTCTGAAGTGATCGGGGAAATCTAGAGCATACAACATCTGATCCACAAATTTCCATTCCACACTATCATAAGCTTTATGAATATCCACTTTAAACAAGCACCTGGGTGAAACACGACCCCTCCCATATAAACGGACCAAGTCCTGACAGATTAGAACATTTTTCACTATACTCCTCCCTTCGATAAATCCCCCTTGGACAGGAGAAATTATCTGAGACAACACCCGTGCTAATCTCGTGCAAATGATTTTGGCAATACATTTGTACAAGACATTGCAGCAAGCAATCGGCCTAAATTCTTTCACAGACTGGGGCCTATTATTCACCTTAGGAATAAGGACAATATTAGTACAGTTCAGCTGTTTAAGAAGCTTACCCGAAACAAAGAAGTCCTGAATGGCTCGAACTATATCATCTCCCACAATCTCCCACGAATCGATAAAGAACTGACTCGTGTAGCCATCCAGTCCAGGCGCCTTGTCTCGGGGGATAGAAAACAACGCACACTTGACCTCATCCTAAGAAATACTAGCTGACAAGAAAGTTTTGTGCTCCTCCGTACAAATCTTGCCCCGCCTCACTAACCCAACATTGACCGGTTCCGTGTCTCGGGATTCACCCAGAAGCTTTGTGTAATACCTAAGAAACGCGTCTTCAACAGCCATTTTATTGTCACGGTAACAGCCCGCTTCATCCGTGATACCCACAACAGCATTTCGAGCACGACGAGCTCTCAAAATACCATGGAAGTAGGCCGAATTCACGTCCCCGTCACGAACCCAGCGTTGTTTCGCTTTCTGGGACCAGAACTCTGCACGAGCAGCCTGAAGGCCGCGCACCTGCTCATTCAGCGAAGCTTCAGCCTGCAAAATCGAATCTGACCTGTCCGTTCTAATGGCAATTTGCAGTTGTTCCAATTTTAACTCCGCTTGCTCACACCGATTCTCAATGTCCGAGAAACACTCGGAGTTCAAAAATTTTAACGGCCTTTTCAATTCTCGGAGTTTGGTCACTACTTGGAACATCAATGTTCCCCTAATCGGGACATCCCAAGAATCTTTCACACACTTGCTAAAACCGGAAGCCCGACTCCACATGTTCATGTATTTGAAACTACGATTCTTTCTTACCGGTGGCAATTCAAGTTGAACTACACACGGGCAATGGTCGAAAGAACCTTCCGGCAAAAAATTTGCGAAACCATTAGGAAAAAGTGTCATCATGGCCTCATTCACCAAACAACGATCAATGCGACTAAATACTCTAGTCTCCGCCACCTTATGCTTGTTATTCCAAGTAAACCAAGACCCACTCGCTTTAAGGTCACACACATCACAGTTCGCTAGACAGTCCCGGAATTGGGCCATAGCCTCTTCCGTAGAAGGACCCCCGAGCCGTTCACTAGCATCAATCACACAGTTGAAATCCCCCAGGATCATCCACGGACCACCAAAGGCATAAGTCTCCAGTCTCCTCCAAAGTTCCAGCCTGTCAACAGCTGAGTTAAAAGCATACACAAAGGTAAGCTGATATTCCTTCCCAGAGCTCAAAGAAACTCTGACATGAATACTCTGATTGCTATAGCGTCAGGTTGAGCTTCTCATGTTTCCACAATAACCAAACTCGACCCCCATCATAACAATGATTATTCGTGGTTATGCTCCATTCATTGAAAACATTCCCATGAACTTTCGCATAAGCTTTATTCTTTATTTTAGTTTCTAGTAATCCAAAAACATCTACTTGTTGCTTCCTAATAAAGTCACAAATAGTGCGCTGCTTATTTATGTTACACATGCCGCGCACATTCCAAAACCCGATATTATGTGTCACCATGGACAACCAACTCTAGACCAACCCCTTCCTTTTCCTCACCCAATCCCTTGCTCGGCGAGCCTTTAACCATGTCTGCAAAAGAAATACCCGGGTTCACGATCGGATCCCTCCTCGATGAAATGCGGAGAAAATCAGCCTGAGTATGCTGCTTCGCAGTTATCAAAGATGGAGCAGCCTTCGAGACTGGAGCAGTAGACTTCACAGGCTGAAAACGGGCAGCCTCATCAACCCTCTTCTTCTTGGCCTCCAATCTCTCCTTCCTCAATTCCTCCTTCCTACACTCATTCATTTCGTGGCCATAGCCTTTACATTTGGAACACCAGACAGGTTTCCATTCATATTTAACCAGGCGTCAACTACATAGCCATGTTCATCCAGGAAACGAACCGAATTCTTAAATTTTTGTCCTAATTTGACCAGGACCAACGTCCTCGCATACCCTAATCTAGTACGCTCCTCCGTAGCTAGGTCAGACTTAACATAAGACCCAACAAGAGAAGCGATCCTAGGCAGACACCGTCCCCAGAACTTCAAAGGAAGACCGTGCAATTGTACCCACACCGGTACTTCTTGCACATCCTTCTTATCAAGCTTAGCATCCGAGGTCCATTCCTTAACAATTAAAGGTTTGTTATCAAACATATAGAATCCATGATTAAGAACTTCTACCTTAGCCTCTTTCTCTTTGAACCTCACGATAAAGATCCCATTCGGAAGAAAGGAAATTTTGTCTATTGGATGAGCCTTCCATATACGCTTCACGAACCCTTCCACAACCTCCCATGGCGGATTCGCTCCCATGATGAAGCAGTATACAGCATTACTCCAATACTCAACTTCATCCTCGACATCGTCTTCGGAAAATCGAAGCAGTTCTTCCTCTTCTTCCACATCCACCACACGTTTTCCGTCTCGTTGTTTCCATCCAATTTCAGAATTAGTCTCTGTTTCAGGTATAGTATTTGTCTCAGGAACAAACGATGAATCCCCGTCATCATCTGAATCAGAGTCAAGATTTAAACCGGGGATGTCATTGATCTTGTTAGTTTCAGAGGACAAATCTGCCGGTTGCTCAGAATTCGACTTCACCTTCGAACCTTTCTTCAAAATCGAAACATTATTTCGAAGTAAAACGTCCTTCGCAACCCTAGAGATAGGGTTAGGGCCTTTCGAAACTGGTCTCTCCTTCTTCCTCATAGTGCCTCGGAACAGGGATGCCGTCGGACGGAGAAGACACCGTCAACAGGCAGGAAACGCCGGTGAAGCCCTGGGATCGCACAGTGTATCGCCTAATCAAAACGTTTTGTTTTTAAGGCATGATTATTGATTTAGTTATATTTTTGGCATTGCATGTTTTCTAACCGACTTGAGCCAATTTTTAGTAGAATGAGTGCAAGCTTGCTTTTAGTCGTGCTTCACATCACTTGTCCTCTCTTGTATTTATACGTGTGGTTTGCTTGAGGACAAGCAAAGGTTTGGTTTGGGGGAGTTTGATAAGCGTTATTTATATACATATTTTCATCCCCTTAATTGTTAGTTTAGTCTCGGTTTTTGTGCTTAACCCGTTAATAATGATGCAATATACTTTGGATGTCGATACTTCCGTATTTGTGTGTATTTTGTAGATTTGGATGCATTTGGAGCTAATCGGAGCATTACGGAATCAACATTTGAAGAATTTACACCTAAGCACGGAATCGAAGGAAGAAGATGCGGAATACACGAAGAAACAAAGACCAAAGAAGGAAAAGACACAAAACGAGATGAGAGAATGATCGCCTACACAAAGGTCAACTTCAAACGTCCATTACTTTCGTTATAAAACTCTAATCAGGATGATTCTGGTGGCGTTGGAAAGCTCTTTATCTTAGCTTTCCAACGATATATTGCACGTTCGATTTGAACAAGTAACGAAGAAATGATAGCCGTTTGAAGTCGAGTGCGCGATGCTGTGACCTACAGCGCTACTCGATCGAGTGCCCTACTGCACTCGATCGAGTGCCTCTCCGTGAATCTCCTGCCCATATTTTGGGGGGTCACTCGATAGAGTGCCATCAGGCACTCGATCGAGTGCACCCAACTCGGGCCTCGCTTCAATTTTATTTTGACCTAGAATTTGGGCCTGTTTTCAGCCCAACTGATTCTCTTTAAATCAGTTTTCCTGACTCATATGTCAGACACTTTTTATTTACACAATTCACTACTCTTTTTATTTTACTTAGTCTTCAAGTCTTACGTTACTTTGAGTTTTGGGTAAAATACATTGAACCTTGTTCTTCCGTCTCAGATCTTGAATTCTTTGGTATCGATTTTCTTAATTTCAATTTCAATTTCAGTCTTCGATTTTAATTCTTGTCTTAATTCAATTCTTGTATTCGTAGTAATCATTGTCTCCGTGATTCATATTGTTTATCGTTTTCTAGCGTAGAATTATTATTGCTTTTCGTTGTTTAATTTTATTCATCTTCATCATGTTTAATTGCATTTCATCTTTTGCTAGTTTTACTACAATTAATATGAGCAGCTAGATTTTATCTAGTGTTTAGGGGGACCGATGCGTATTATTAGGGTTATAGTCAATTGACCTGTTTCTAATCGTATGAACTATTGCCTGAATATTGTTTAAACTCTGATTAATTGTTTGATGCATAATTCAATTAATTAGTATCGCAAATTAGGACTTTTCGCCGACCGGGTTAAGAACTAATTAGGCCACGATAGTTTGGGTAGACTGACTTAATGCTAGCGACCGCAGGTTAAGTTTAGATCTAAAGGTTGTAGTGTACCGACCGGACCTGCACCTTAGGTAGTTCGATTATTGACCTGTTAGTTGACTCCCTGACCCGAGTAATATTCATTGTGAACCTGAGACCCTAGACTTTTCCCGTTATTGATTTATCTATTAGTAATTAGTTATTAGCCTACCAAAACCAATTCAGACCGTGACCCATAACCTATAGTCTAATTCTTAGGAGTAGACGACTAAATCCTGTCTCCTTGTGGTTCGACCCCTGACTTCACTATCTACATTAGTTGGTGACCTTAGGGTATCTTTGATTAGGGATACGACTACCCCTGTCACAAGGATTTCGGAATTCTTTATATGATACGCATATTCTTCGATATTGTCTTTGCTGCTGGCCTCACAGCAAATCTTTATAGTTACTATTTACAATGACAGCTCAGATACACTAACAATTTGCAGCTGAATCTATTTGTTAAGGTAACTTAGATACTTGCAGACATAATTGCATGCTTCTTAGAGTTGATGTGATGCCTTCCTCAACTGGCAAATCTTCCCTTCTGTTCACCACCTGCACCCGATATTTTACTTCCTGCAGCCTGTTGCTACACTCAGGCCTCCGCTCTATGTGCCACTGACTTCACAACACTTACCCTCATTTTCTCCTCGCCTCCCCACGCCCTCTACATTTTAACTAAGACTGATTAGTTTGACGTCCTCTTCCTGTTTGTTGAGACTGTGTACAGGCAACAGGTAACTGCAAACAGTGGTGGCTGAGCATAGTTTGCCTTACACTTTGAGTGGCAGCTAAGCTTCGCCTATTGTTAGAAATAGTGCACGCATTGTCGCACGTTTTCAGGGACCCCTTCTCTCATTTGCCTATTCCGTACCTTGTAGACAGTTTACAATGGACTAAAACTTCTCTTAAGTTTCTTTACATGCAATCCTGATTTTTTATCAAAAACATCACCGGGACAGACAAGATGCATCGCATTATTTTAGGCTGCTGCCACATTTTTGAATAAGTATGGTTCCTTCCAATGTTTACGTCTTTGCGATCGCTGTGCACTTGATGTTATGTTACGTGAATGCTGTCATGCTTTGCTTTTTTGGTAGTGTCCTCGTTTCCCTTCGTTGTTTGCTCTTCTCTTTTATATTATGCATGCCGCTTTGCCTGTGTAATGATCGCAACCCTTACGTCAAATGTGAACAATATACGGCCCCACAAATTACCGGCTCTCCACATGAAACAGTTGCACTTATGCATTGTCTAGATGAGCAGGATGGCACTCTAACATTTTCAAGAGCGCAAATCCACTAAATAGATCTGAATACAAGTATCGCTTGTACTGCCGTCAATGCCCTTCAGATTTACAGTGCAACATAAAACATTCGGTCCCCCTGAGGGCCGTGTTTACCACTCCTTCCTTCTTTGTTATGTACAAGCTCCTGCCTTTAGAGACCGCTTACATATATGCAGACCCATGGGTGGTCTCGATTAAATGGTAATTCTGTTTTCTGAAATTCGCTGTAGGATTAGGCACAATCAGATATAGACTGTGAGCTTCAAAGGGCACGGCGCAAGGTGATTTATGTTGTGCGTTTTGCTAGATGGGTAATTTTTCCAGATGCCATGTTAACAACCTAGCTCATTTGTAAACACGTACAGTGCTAACAACTGTGCCTGTGCAGAGGGATCGCACACTCCACCATGTGAAAAGGGCGTGGCACAACGCACCAGGGTTTCAAGAAGACAGACGGAGTTCGGTGAAAATGAGTTAAGTTTATTTCCAATCTTTACGAAACACCCCCTCTTTGGCCTTTCATCCACAATAATATTAACCATGAAACGTTCCTGATAAGCGTTATTTATATACATATTTTCATCCCCGTAATTGTTAGTTTAGTCTCGGTTTTTGTGCTTAACTCGTTAATAATGATGCAATATACTTTGGATGTCGATACTTCCGTACTTGTGTATATTTTGTAGATTTGGATGCATTTGGAGCTAATCGGAGCATTACGGAATCGACATTTGAAGAATTTACACCTAAGCACGGAATCGAAGGAAGAAGATGCGAAATACACGAAGAAACAAAGACCAAAGAAGGAAAAGACACAAAACGAGATGAGAGAATGATCGCCTACACAAGGGTCAACTTCAAACATCCATATCTTGAGTTATACAACTCCAATCAGGGTGATTTTTGTGGCGTTGGAAATCTCTTTCTCTTAGCTTTCGAACGGTATATTGCACGTCCAATTTGAACAAGTAACGAAGATTTAGCAGCCGTTTGAAGTAGAGCGCGCGATGCTGTGATCTACAGCTCTACTCGATCGAGTGCCCCTACTGCACTCGATCGAGTGCCACTCCGTGAAGCTCCTGCCTATATTTTGGAGGGTCACTCGATAGAGTGCCATCAGGAACTCGATCGAGTGCACCCAATCCGGGCCTCTTCTTTCAACTTAGAATTTGGGCCTGCTTTCGAGTCCATCTGCTACTCTTTAAATCAGTTTTCCTGACTTGTGTCAGACACTTTTTTTTGCTACATTCAGTTTTCATAGTTTAGTTTACCTACCTAGAGATCTTTACAATTTCCTTCCTCATTTGGTATTGAATTTCAATTCTCTTTCAATTCATCTTTATTCATTGTTCTAGTATTGTTATTTCCTTCAATTGATTGTTAATTCATCTTGATATGTTTAGATTCGATTTCTTTCTTTCTTGTCTGATTAGTTTTATTATGCGTAGCTAATTTCTCATCTAGGATTAAGGGGGATCTATGCATGTTAGGAGAGGTTATAATTGATTGATTAATTGTTAATCGCATGAACTATCGCTTGTTTATCGTCTTAAATCTGATTGATTGTCTGATGCATAATTCAATTGATCAGCATAGCAAATTAGGGCTTTTCACCGACCGGGTTAAGAACTGATTAGGCCGCGATAATTCGGGTAGACTGACTTAATGCTAGCGACCGCAGGTTAAGTTTAGATCTAAAGGTTGTATTATACCGACCGGACTTGCACCTTAGGTAATTCGATTAATGATTAATTAGCTAATTCTCTGACCCCGAATAATATTCATAGTGAACCTACGATCCTAGAACCTTCTTCATATTATTGTCTTTCTTAGTTATTTAGTTTCTACTTTACCAAACAAACCAATTGTGACCCATAATCTAGAATCTAATTCTTAGGATAAACAATTGAATTCTCATCTCCTTGTGGTTCGACCCCTGACTTCGCTATCTACATTAGTTAGTGACCTTAGGGTACTTTTGACTAGGGATACGACTAACCCCTGTCAGTTCCTCATTTCTAGTCCTTAGGCTTGGAGAAAACTGTCCTCCTTGCAACTCCGCTTATTTAGAGTGTCTGTTGCTGCAGAGTATTAGAAATTTTAATTCGAGAACCAGGCATCCTAAGATTAGAAATAGATACACTGATAGTCTACCAGTTATTCTCGAAAAACTAAATTATGTGTGTCGTGCTCTAGAAACCATATGGAACCCAAAATGTAGCTGCCCACAAGAAAACAGAACCGCCAAACAGCAGTCGTAGACGGAGGTCAGTTCACTTTTTACTTCTACCGCGTGAAATATTGCAAACAAGCCTCATACTGCTCAATCCTCTGTAGTGTGCATCGAGATATCTGTGATGATGCCAACAGTAAATATGCAGGATACGTGCCGTCTTTCCCTGGTGACAAGGGCACGGTAAAGCAAACCATGGTTTCAAAACGGCTAGCTGCATGTGGTGGGAGCAGGTTCAGTTTATTTCAGCCTTCACTCACGCGCCTTTTTTTCCCCGCCCTCTACCTGGAATAGGATCCACCATGGACTGTGTAGTGTTTCTATCAGTTTGTAGAGTGAAGAGGGCATGCCCTAAGATAACATTGCTTTCTAGAATTACTGTTACTCTGTTTGCCGAGTTCCACAAACAAAATCCAACACCAACCGCCAGCACCCGAAATCCAAACACCGCGTTGAATTTGACATGCTAAAATAAAGGAACTGCACGGTCGTTTCAGTAGCGAGGTCCACGGTTGACAAACTGGAATGGCCCATAATGCGCCCCTAAATTCAGTAGCCACTTAAGCCCTAAAGAAACCACAGACTAACCACAGAATGCAATAATTGGAATGATACAACATCCGCCCTAAGCATACCCTGACGAAAGATACATCATCCATTCTTAGCATTTTATCTGCATATCCTACATTTCAGAGAGCAGGGGGAATCCAGCGCCCAACCATCCCCGAAAAAACAGGACCGCAAAATCACAGGTATAGGTGAACAGCTGCCTTCTTCACTTTTATCGTGCAGTGTTCTACTGCCACCAGCGTTAAAAAAAATCACAACGAATCCGCCATTGCCTGCAGGTGACACCAGCTCTGCCAAGGGCCACCATGCTTTGCGGACTCGGTTATCTGCAAGACAAGCACAGACGTCGGCAACTGTGTCCAGGTCTGCACTCAATTTGCCTAGCTCACTTGTGACAGCTCTGTAACTATGCACAGTGTTCAGGATAACGCCCTTTCATATTATATGACAGAAACACAGGCACAATGATGCCATCAGGCCGACGCAGAAAACGTGTGCCACCAGTTGTGCAACAAATACAAGATCTGAAAGTCGCCATGCAATTTCTGCACTACACTATTCGTAGCTTGTGGGTGCGCAACCAGTGACTTAGTTCTTGCGCTGCAGGTCACACGCTTCCAGTCCAGCCGGACCAGGTCAAGCGTACCAGAAATTCGCGGAGACAGGCGCAGCTCATTTCCATGGCCGACAGGTTTGGTTTCTCCGTCTTGTTCTGGCGCAGCTGTATGCTCTTCAAATATCATCGGCATCACCTAAAAAATATTACTCTTACAGCACCGCCGATAGGAGCACAGCTACGCCGCATGCAAAGAAAAGGGGGAGGCCAGCTGCACCAAAAGCGCGGGCAACTATTGGCCTTCCACTGCCAAAGGCATTACTACAGTTGTCTGGACCCACGCGATGCAGCAAATGTTTTGCGAAACTGTATGCTTATGAATCGAAGAACCTATGTTGCAGCCATGGCTCGGTTCGTCTCCCAACGGTACAGATGCCCCAGGCACTTGTGGACTTGTACACTGGGACGGACGATAATGCAGTCCACTTTAGGAAGTATGCGCGCATTTATAATAATCTCTTTGCATTTAGCTCCATCGGTGGACAGTTCGATGCCAAAACAGTTAAGGGTATCTATGTCTTCAAACTGCAAGGCCAGATCTATCATAATGTACTAGATCTGTTACCCAGTGAAGAGAATCCAAAGTATTTGCAGCTATATTCTATGATGGTCAGCACGAGGCCGAAAACCGAGCTGGATGCTTCACAGAACTACGCCAGAGCATCATTGACATACTAATACAGGTTACAGCTGACAACCCATACGCTCGCTTCTTCCGTTCGTTGCAGGAAATAAACGTTACACACGAGACACAAATTGTCATGCGCAAAAATCCAAAGCAAGATCAGCGGGTTTACAATGCACCCACTTGTGATGAGGTTGCTGCTATCTGGTCAGACAGGTCTAGGTCAACTGAGACAGTCGGCCCTTACATTGTCGTGCGCGGAACTGCGTCAACAATTCACAGAATCAGGCATTACTATGGCTATTATGATCCGCTGCAGTATCCACTTCTGTTCCCAAATGGAGAAACCGGCTGGCACCCAGCAATTAGCAAGGCAAAGGCTTGTACGACCACAGCACGCGAGGACTTGCTTGGCGACAACGTTGTCGACACTGTGCTCACTGTGGAAGCATTGTTGGAACTAGAAGCTCAACGTAAGTTCCGTTCAAACCTTGAATTGGTGTTGCCTTTTTTGGGCGCCCTAATCACAGAAACTGCAGTTGTGATCCGAACAAATATACGATAATCTGTATTTATTAGTGCGACGGTGTGGACATGCATGTTACGCACAGTCAAAACACACCAGAATAACAGGGGAGATTACTTGATTGCAGGTGAGACCCATGACGATCCTGAGAATGGGAAGCGCGTTTCATGTCGTTCCTACTATTGCTACAAGCTGCAGAACCGGCCATCCAACCTGATGCTAAGGGTTGGTCGCTGTCTGCAGCAGTATATCTTTGACATGTATGTGAAGATTGAGAACACGCGTCTAGACTTCCTAAGGAACAATCAATTGACTATACGAGCCGAACTATACCAGGGGGTATTGGATACCATAGACGCAGGGGAAACCTGTGCTGCAAATGTCGGCCGCCGAGTTATTTTACCACCGACCTACATTGGAGGCCCACGAGACATGCGAAAAAGATATCTAAATGCAATGGCCCTTGTGCAACGGTTTGGAAAGCCCGATTTGTTCATCACGATGACGTGCAACGTGAATTAGCCAGAGATCAAGTCAGAGCTTGCGCCGGGCGAAGAGGCTCAGAATCGGCCAGATATTGTGTCCAGGGTTTTCAGAGCAAAGATGGTCCACCTAAAAAAACTGATCATGGAGAAGCATATTTTCGGCGAGGTTAGCGCATTCATATATGTAGTCGAGTTCCAGAAACGAGGCCTCCCGCATGCTCACTTGTTAATAATCTTGAAACCTTCATACAAGCTTAAATGCCCTGCCGACTTTGACAAATTTGTGTCGGCTGAAATTCCGAGCCCTGAGCCACAAACTGATGCCCTTAGAACTTCAGTTCTTAAGCATATGATGCACGGGCCTTGCGGTGATATGAACCCGCTTTGTCCATGCATGACCAAAGAGGAATCTGTTGGCAAGTGTAAGTCTGGTTACCAAAAGAAATTTGCTGCTTAGACTACCGACAATGCCGATGGTTACCCAATGTACCGCCGCCGTCCAGATGGTGTTCGCGTTACGGTGCGCAGGCACACACTTGACAACCGCTGGGTGATCCCGTATAATCCATATTTATTGGCTTTGTTTGACTGCCATCTAAATGTGGAGGTCTGCTCAACAATTCAAGCCGTGAAGTACTTGTACAAGTATGTGTACAAGGGCCATGACAAAATAGGATTCGACATAGCTGCTGGGTCTAGCACACAGGTGGTGGACGAGATTGAACAGTACCAGTCGGGCCGCTGGGTATCACCATGTGAGGCAATTTGGCGAATTTTCGCTTTCCCACTTTTTGAGATGCACCCTCCGGTCTTAACGTTACCAGTCCACCTTCCAAACATGCAAACACTGCATATCAGAGGCCATGAGAACCTTTCAGCTATTGCTCTTGACTCAAAACGGTCGCAGACTGGGTTGACGGAGTATTTCAGCTACAACGCCTCCGTGAACCAGCATGCATACTCATACTCGCAGTTGCCAGAACATTTTAGGTGGGATGTGGCCAGCAAAACATGGGTGAAAAGGAAGAACAGACAACTGTGCGTAGGTAGAGTCGTGTTCGTCTCACCGTCAGAAGGGGAGCGCTATTTTTTGCGGCTGCTTTTGCTACATGTTAAAGGTCCTACGTCATTTGAGGATTTGATGACAGTGGAGGGTGAGAAGTGTGCTACTTTTCAGGAGGCTGCCCTGAAGCTGAGACTGGTAGAAGAAGATGACACCGTGGATTTGTGCTTGGTCGAGGCTTGCGAAATTCAGATGTCGTCCGCTTTAAGACGTCTTTTTGCAACTGTTCTGATCTTTTGCCAGTCAAAAGACCCGAACGCCTTGTGGAGTAAATACGAGGCCTACCTGGTAGATGATTTCACCTATCGTAATAAGATGTCACCGCCAGCAGCAACACGTGCAGCAGCCGAGGAAGTGGAACGGTATCTAGAAGCGATGGGACATTCTTTGAAGTCCTTTGACTTGGGTTTCTTGACAGAGGAAAGCACTGATGAAATTCGCAGGACCAAGGACATTCTCGATGCGCTGGATGCACCTGTCCTAGATTTCTGTACACGTGATATACAGCAGCTGAACACTAGGCAGCGAGCAGCATTTACAGCAATTATACAGGCCGTGCAGGAAGAGAAACCCGGCCCCTTCTTTGTGGACGGCCCTGGTGGCACTGGAAAAACTTTCCTCTATAATGTGTTGTATGCAGAGGTGTGTTCCATGAGTAAAATCATTTTGCCAACGGCTACGTCTAGGATAGCTGCGTCAAATATACCTTCTGGCCGTACTGCACATTCCAGATTTAAAATACCCATAGATGTGGACGCCTCTCTTGCATGCGCTGTCCCAAAGCAGGGTAGCCTTGCTGCTCTTATAAGGGAATCGAGCTTGATTATATGGGATGAGGCATCTATGGCACGTAGGGAGAATATTGAGTCTCTTGATGCGCTACTTAGAGATCTATGTGATCCAGGCAGTCTGTTTGGTGGCAAATTCGTTGTCTTTGGAGGAGATTTCAGACAGGTATTGCCTGTTGTTCCTAACAGGTCACAGAAAGAGGTTGTTGCGGCAAGTTTGGTGGCGTCACCGATATGGTATAAGCTAACTAGATTTAGACTTACAGAGAACATTCGGGCTAGGGAAGACCCTGAGTTCTCTGATTTTTTGCTTGCACTCGGTGACGGGAGACTACAGAGCGCGGAACAGGCTCACATTCCGCTACCACAGGGAATCACGTATCTCGAAAGGGGGCCTGGTGAACAGTCCATTGAAACAGTTGCGGAACTAACATTCCCTTAGTCACAAGCGCTCTGTTCTGATGCCAGTCTATTCACGAGTTGCGCTATACTAACTCCGATTAATGAGGACATCTATGGTATAAATAGCACCCTTATTGCACGCTTCCCCGGAGAAGCCGTAACTTATCGCAGCTTTGATGTGCTGCTGAATGATGCCTGCAACATCTACCCGACTGAATTTGTTAATAAACTCTGCCCTGGGGGTATGAGCCCACACGAGTTAGTCCTGAAACCTGATTGCCCTATAATCTTGCTTCGCAATATACTTCCATCGGAAGGTCTTTGCAATGGCACTCGCTTAATTTGTAAGCACTTCTTCCCAAACCTTATTGAATGTGTAATAACAACCGGGTCTCATGAAGGGGAACACATCTTTATCCCACGTGTTAAGCTCCGCCCACCGTCGCCCACCAGCTACCCTTTCCAGTTTCAGCGGACTCAGTTCCCGATTAAGCTAAGTTTTGCAATGACGATAAACAAATCGCAGGGCCAAACTCTCTCAAAAGTTGCTGTATATCTCCCCAAGCCCTGCTTTGCACATAGCCAGCTATATGTGGCCTTGTCACGCGCCAGAAAAGCAGACAAAGTAACCGTCATCTCTCCACCACCGCCGCCACCGAACTCCTCTGGGTCTATAAAAAATGCCATGGTCTTATGACGTCCTGCGTCTAGCCGATATAATTTAAAGAGTGTCCCTTTTGGGCTATTTGCTGCCTATATGTAGCTGCCAAGAAAAGAAATGCACGCCAGCAACTGTTGCGCATACAGTGATCGCCAAACTTGTGCTTTCTCCAAGTATAGCTGCTTGCGATGGTAGGTGTGCATACAGAAATCGTCAGCCTTTTGGTAGGTACGGATGGAGCACCGCCATTGAATTCCACAATTGGCGTGCCAATATGCATCCTGCTTGTTACTACTGCTCACACATGTTGAATGCACTCCCATTACCTGCGCACCCGCAGCTGATGACAACCAATTCCTGCTGTATCGTGTGTACACATATATCTAATGCACATGAATTTGCGCTATCGCTGTAGATACATGGCAGTGTGCCACAGCTCCAACCATTAAGAGCCAACCAATGACACCAAATCTTGGGCGTGCCCTGTACATGCCTAATTGCCTATGACCAATGTAAAAGTCGTTGTTCCTGTTTCATTATTAATGTAATATATGACGGGTTACTAGAGCTGCATACCACAGCACCCAGTCATTTGGTTATTCACTATTACCTTATCTATTTAGGTTCGCCACGGTTGTTACCACAGTACATGATCATTCTCCGTCCCTGCTATGCGTCATGCTATTTAAAAGTCGAGGAATATACAGACACTTGACGGTTCCTCGAAACTGCCAGACTAAAAAAAAACGCCTCATCCCAAAGTACAGGAATTGTCGTGCAGCCAAGCATTCATAAGGCCCGACAAGTTTCAGGACAAATCGCTATGACTTTCAGACCATGCGCATCTCATACACCACATGCTCAGAAATCGAGCCAAACTAAGTGGCCACTTCTTATTCACAGATATAACTACGAGGTTCACCTGTTCAGTTTAAATGGACTAAACTCCAGTAATCAAGTCGAAAACCTTGGTACCCTATTAGTTCAATCTGGACAGAAAGTAGGTAATTAAAGTGATGTATGTCTAAATGTTAGCACTGCTTCTCTGAACACCTAAACCAGATAGCCGGGTCAGCAAGAGGTACCTTACAAGTTTCAATCTTCGATTTGCCAGGTACATGTTGTGGTTGCACTGGAATCATACAAGCCACCCTGCATTGACAGCAAAGATGTGACAACTCATATTCGCTTGCTTACAAGTTCCACCTTACAGTTTGCAACTGCAAAATCATGTCTGAAAGTCTGCATCATCAGTGGCGGGTCACAAAGTGTGCAAGATATCTCTGAAAACAGAACATCATTGCTCTTTGTCTGCCAGCTATTCTGAGTTGGTCACGACTTAACTTTCTGTGCCTGATGCAAGGGATAATAACATTTTATAAGGCCAATTACAATCGATACACTCCACATAAAATTCTTACGCCATGTCATTCTCTTCCATTCTTTTAAAAACCACCATAGAATTAAAAGATACTTCACATGTATGAAACATATGGTCCATTTCCAAAGAATCCACAAAAATATTCCACACCTTTTCCCAAATATTCCACAAAAAAATGAGAAAGTGTTTGGTAAAATGTCAGATATGGTGTGAATAAATTTGAAAACGTGTTAGAACGGTGTGACTAAATTATGATTTTAGGTTTATATTTTAAACTCGTATACATATAGAAGTCTAAAGTTTACTTGTAAATCACAGCTCCAGCAAAACAAAGTCACTGCCTGATATGCCTTTCATTAGGAACAAGTTCCTCTCCGTTACTCCTCCCTCTCCATTACTCTTGATTACTTTTTGAAGGGTTAATATTCATTTTTTGCCAATCCAACGGTTATCGATTTAGATGAAGTTGAGAGCCATTACTGATTTGAAATTGTTTTGTTATGAGTAATGGAAGATAATGGAAGAAAAAAAATGAAGAGGATCCATATTACCTCTATTACTTGTCAATTCATACCACAGTTTAAGATCTTTTTGATAGATTTGATAGTTTTTTTTTTAGGAGACAACCCAAAAAAATACAAAAAAAAATGTCACGTGGTGTGCTTGCATTGCTTTAGATAGTAAACTCTGCTCGCAGAGGTATGCAAATCTAGCCTCTACACATGCAGCACGTGCTTTTCACTTTTTCATAGAAATTCAGAAATATGGGCACATAAGTGACTACACAAATGACAAACTATTAGTCTGAAGTAATAGTTTGTCATCTGGTAAGATAAGATGAAAGTGCGTTTGGCGTAACCAATCAACCAAATGAACGTTATACATCGACGTTAGCACAGAATCTAGAAAACTTTGGCGTAAGTATGGTGACAAAAAAAACACCTAACCTCAAACCGAGTCGTTTAGATATTATCTTTCATTTTCTCACTCGCGCCCAAATTTTAGAGGAACTCTTGTACCACGCAAACAAGGCCGTTGATAGTGTGCCAACATACACGTACTTTGCCTATGAATTTAGCACCTCATACCAACCCAAGTTTTCGTTTAGTCGATTGCCAAAGAGAAAACAGCAGACAAGATCTTGCATTCTCAGCCCGATGTGAGGAGCCGACCTTTTAAACGGAAACACAACCCTTGGATGAATGGAGTATTTCCTCTGGTCGTCTTTTTAATGTGCTGCACCAATGACACTAATTAACACGCCACATTTACACAAGTCTACTATGTATAATCTAACGTCTTCTAACTCGCACCTAAATTCAAACACAACTCATATACCGCGTACACAAAGCCATTAGTAGTGTGCCATCATACACGTACTTCACCTGCGCACCTAGCACTTGGCACCAACCCAGGTTCACACTTATTCGGTTGGGAAAAAAGAAAACAACAAACCCAAAAAAAACGATTTGCCCCCGATGTGAAGGGTGCAGTTTGCGAACGGAAACATCTCTTTAAGACGGAGGGAATATTTCTTTTGTGGGGGCATAATCGTCCGAGTCGTTGCAACGTGTGAACAAAAAAAAAAGTGTGCTTTGTTTCACGCTATATATTCATTTTGCGCGCTCCCCCATACAATTTGAGCAAAAGAAAAACAAAGGGGTAGGGATCTTTACACTCCAAACAAGAAAATATGTTCTCTTCCCTTCTACATCTTCTGAGATCTAATTCCATATTATTTTGCAGGTCACCGCCATGAAATCGTCCACAGTGTTTTTATCTGACCTCAATGGCACCAGCAAGAACTACAAGGTCAAGGTCAAGGTTATCAAGAAAGGGAGACCTAAGACGTCCACGAACAAGGGTGTTGCGTACCAGAGTTTACTACTCCAGGATGATAAGGTTTGTGCCTCCGGCTAATAGATTGATGTTTTCTCTGCCTTACTTCACCTGCTAGATGTTTAGTTCCCTACTACCGAACCCTACATCCAATGTGATAGATGTGCGCACCTGTAAATAGGGGTGCCCACGATTCATACTGGTAGTTAGATAACTGTTCGCTGGCATGCTCATACTCAGTGTCTACATGGTTGTGCCTGCAAAAAAAGAAGAACTATTGTCCCTTGTTTTTTTAGTACAACAGCTCTCGTTCTGCCGTCCTCAGAAATTTTAGATGGAATCATTTTCCTTCAGCACTGTGCTTGCTGATTTAATTGCGCCTCTATGATGAATACTGTTAGTAATATGCATGGTTCGGATGCGGTTGCCATCTATCCACGGACCCACATGCCATTTCACCCTTAGTGATTATTGCTAATTTTTGGTGCCAGATAGCCCTTTCATTCATCAGTATCTGTCTTGCTTGTTAATTATATCTGCTGAGATTTTCATGGATTCAGGGGAATAGAATGAGGGGAGCCTTGTTTGGAGACCAGATCGATAGCTATAAAGAAGCTTTGGTGTACAACGGTGTCTATGAAATTGCAAATGCTCCAATTAAACCCGTCAGTGACCGATGGAAGATGGACCCTGCAGATTTAAACTTTCAGATGTCCTTTGGACGCCAAACCATTGTGCAACCTGCAGCTGAGAATTCTGGCCCGCCAGTGTCAGATTACAAGCGCATCTCCCAGCTGCCAAGGGCTTTTAACCCAGCTGAAAAATATGGTAGACGCTCGGGCACACCATTTTCCGCGTTTGCGCGCAAGGAAGGACTAGCACATATAATATGCGTTACAGATTACTAATAAAGTTTACTTCTCTCTGTGTTTTTATGCAGACGTCCTTGGAATTGTCCTATACGTAGAGGAAACAGCTAGGCAAATCGCAACCGAACAACAGCGCGAATACTCTGTCCGCGAAATATTTGTGATTGACCAGAGGTGCGCCTTCTAGCTACAAAAGTACACTCCCTAGATTCTGTACAACTAGCACAGTATCACTCATATTTTCGCACATTCATACAACTCACAGCAGCCTCTGACCATCTCGGCTTGGAATGACTTGGCGGAGAATGAATGTGCACAGCTTGATGGATGGCATGAAAAACTCAGTATTGTCGGGTTCACGGCCCTGAAAGTCACTGCACACAAAGGTGTGTCTAACTTCTACAAGTTCAGTAGCCCTGTTTACAAATGGCTATGTCAATCAGTAACAGATTTACATTACCACCTGCAGGGTTTTCAATGTCGACGACCATGTCCACCATATTCATCGTGGATCCTGCAGGAGACATGGCAGACACATGGTACGCTTTACCCTTCAATCTTTAGCGAAGGTTTTCTTCTGATACAATTTTCATGCACCCTGCAGGGCTGCAGTAAATCATAGATATCTCCTTGATGCACAATCACGCATTCTTAATGTCAAGTTCTCGGCTGGTGGACTACATGTCACAAACGGAGCAGCCATACTAGCTAAAAAGGTGTGCCGCAGTTTAACAGTTTCACCCAGACCTCCCTGTCTCTACTTGCCTCTTCATTTTCAAGTGGCCCATGCCCTTTGCCACCACCACTCTACAGTTCCCTTCTTATTAGCCGCTTTAGATTTATCCCCAAATGACTATCCTCTTACATCTACCATATTTTTAAACACTAGAGACTCTAACAAAACATACCTGTGTCTGATATCCAAATTTGGAAGACAAAAGGCAGGCGAACCAGCCACCCTTTCGCTTTAAAAAGTTGCAGTGTAGTATATAGTCAGCCATTACCTGTACTGCATTTGTTTCATAAGAATTTGGAGGTACTATGCATTCCCTCTAACCTTTAAGCCAGCTTTGTTCCTAATAGGTGGAACCAAATTTGTTGCAGAGTCATGACACATTACCAGAGGAAAGGCATAGGCTGAAGATTGTGATTCCTGACCCCCAATTTGACAGACTCAATGCCTGCCTTGGGTGCACTTCTTGCGGGAAAAAATCAGACACTCCAGCAGGCCAAAAATTTAATTGCGAAGGGTGTTCGCAGAGAGGAGCTTTAATCTGTCCAAGGTAAAGGCCACCATAGAAAATAACAGGTCCTGAGATATACCTCTGTAGACAAATTACATTTAGAAGCTAAAACTAACACAGCACTGTCACAGGGTCACCTTCCAGTGCCAGGTCTCAGATGGCACAGCTATGTTGCCCCTAACTTTTTTCAGCGCAGACGCCGAAACACTATTCGCTGTGCCAGCTGAAGACCTCTTTCGTATAAGACACACGGTAAGTGCCACTCTGTGACATCAGTCTTCCATTTTTTTATGGCTGCCCCCTCACGTTTACCACTATGCCCTTTTTATGCACACAAACCCCTCTACCATTTCGCTTTCCCTTACTTCATTCCCTCAGATCCTGTGATTATGTTAGTTCAGACCTTCTCAAAGTGAACTACATGTTAATACCTTCTGAAACCAAACTACATATTTATGCCGTACAGGATGACATCGACACGTTCCAAGTGCTCGGTGAGAGGCTGAAGACACACCAGACGCTCATTGAAATTGGTCCAAACGGTCTTCTCTCCCGAAATGGAATCCTTCACTGGGTACCAAAAAA
The DNA here is from genome assembly GCA_958450325.1 of Agrostemma githago. Classification (NCBI taxonomy): domain Eukaryota; kingdom Viridiplantae; phylum Streptophyta; class Magnoliopsida; order Caryophyllales; family Caryophyllaceae; genus Agrostemma; species Agrostemma githago. The sequence continues at coordinate 60,290,159 of OY288254.1, forward strand.
CGTGGTCAGTGACAATGCCCATGCTGGAAGCTTGCCTCTGCCCTCACCAGACAACACCTCAAAACCAGCAGTAACCCATTTGACCAAACAGCTCCCCGTTCTGACACCAACGGACACAACAACTGCCACATTATCTGTGCACAAAGACCATTCTCTGCAGCAACCATAAATGGCCCTAGAGGACCATGCACATACACCTGCCAGGAAAGCACACGAAGACGGAAAGAAGGCTCCAGACACAGAACTCAGCACACCTCCAAGGAAAAAACAGTTGCTCCTGCAAACTGAAAATGCCCCCACAACACCTGAGCAAACCACGAAGGCACCTGCAGCCACTCACACTGCTCTATTAATCCGTACTGTTAAGCAAGAGGCTGCTGCAGAAACCAGACGCATAGCTGCCACCACAAAACAGCTAGTCGAGACACAGGCCGCAGCTGGTGCACCTTCAATTTCCCAGTAGCCTGCAGCACGCAGTGCTGAAAGTGACGCTACCCATCCATGACTTTTCTACGGTAGCACGGATTACCCTACCTTTTGAACAGCACTCATCCTGAGCAAAGGCCATTTTGACGGTGCATAGTTGGAAACCAAGCTAGACATATGCTAAGTACTTATGTCATGTTTTCGTATGGCTCGGTCTGTCTATGAATAAGGAAGCACGCAGTGCGACTTCCAGCTGGGTTAGGTTCAGTACCTTCTGTATTGTACCTTTATCTATGGAACCTGCCTTTGTCCGTGTGACTAATGTCTGCTGGTGTGCTGGATTTTGGAACCATCGTACTACGAACTTATTGTAAAGTTGTTGTCATTTGTAGTGCACGAAGTTGTTTGCTTACCATGCATTTCTATGCTATTTCCCTTTGTCAGGTCGTTCGTTTACACCATCCTTCAGCATACCTTATGTCTCATGAGGCCCGCACTTAACTAGCTCTGAACTTCATATCATTATAGCACCAATTGCTAACAGAATCAGATTAAACAAGTCATGTTCAGAAGCTGGAACAACTGCCTCATAAAGACACATTCAATCAAACAACTTTGCAAAACATATAACGAACACTGTAGGCACATTGTAGAACACAAATGCAAGAATGCAAAGAAACTTGTCAAAAGAAGAAAGTCTCCAGCAACGCCTGCCACATTTTCTCTCACACGAGAACTACCAGTACTATACGCATGTACTCAATTATCAACCTTTACATCTTTAACAAGAACTCAACAATACCTAACTCTGTGCGACTACCCCTCCACATAACCCTAATGAGAAAGTGACACTCCCACACAAATCATGAATTGGTAGCTAATAAACTATACGAACACCATATGTTGGTTGAACGCGTTCTTCGAGCGACGCTTAGACTACTAATACGAATACATAGCCCAACAAAGCGCCAGTCCCCATAAAAAGAAAACAAAAAACAATGTGACGCCGATTGCCAATTGCCTTCATGCAGCCACATTTAGTGTACACATTCTACTACAGATTTCCCACCTGCTAGCAGAAAAAGGCAATGGCCCAGCCACAGAAGAGCGGTGCCGCAGCTTAACCCAAACCCAAAGTGGTCGCACCTGAATATGCCACAGCCTCCCTAAATCCTACAATGGCCCATATTACAGCCCCCAAGAATACTATATTTTTTGCAAGCCCAAAAAAAAGGGGACAGACACAGACACGCTTTTAGCTAGACTAAAAAGTATGCACTTAATGTGGCTACTTCCTACTGTATCTGGCTATACGTCACATCTAATCAGCTAAGTTAAAGACACATCCTGCACTAATTCACCTACTTTCCTCACAAAAGAAAAACCTCCCACTCAATTACCCCCACCAGGTTCATTAGCACAAAGCAAACCACTCATTTCCTCCCCCCTCCCTGAGAAACAGACCAGCAATAAAGGGCCAGTAAAAAAAGACTAAATATTGTGCTTCCCGAGTCTATTTTTGCTGCATGTGTTCGACCTCATCAAGAACAGTCACAGGGTAAGTCTTCTGCTCCTCATCACCTTTCGCTGCTATAGTTCACATCACTCACGGCAGACTTCCACAAAAACGCTAACTTTGTTCATTATCGTTGCTTCAGATGCATTGTGTTTGGAGAATCTTGTATGGATTCATTGTGCCTCTATCTTTCATGCTATTGCTCCTTTTTTTTAATTTTAGACATTTTTTTCCCGGTCTTGTGTCTTTGTCTGCTTCATTCAGCCTTTATATGCACAAAATGATGTCATCTACGATGAGTTAGAATAACAGCCACAGAATAACGTGTGCTAGATTGTACATCCTAACACTCGAGACTCATGGAAAGTCCAGATGTCTACCACATCTGTACTTAGATGTGGGTGTCGTGTCATTTTTGTAGCAAGTTCGACAACCACATCTTAGCGTGGTCCACCAGTAGTTTTGCAGCAATAGCTCCACCTGTATTGGCCTCCATTCAGTGTTGATGGTCAGAGGAAATAGAATTGTTACACTGTTGGCTGGTGACCGCGTATATATTCTACATTATGAATGCTATACTGATGCAGTCACCCAGAGGTACTTCGATAGCGGTCCTGCAGCCAAAAAAAATCGGTGCTTGATATCTTTTTTTTTGGTAGCCTGCCTTTAAGCTGCTGCACCTTAGTGACAATGACATTATAGTAGTATGGGATGCAGCAACAGCAGCAAATAGTCTTGCCCTATACCATGAACAGCAGCATCTTTCTGAAACTCTGTCAAATGATACAGGATCCAGGCTACAGTATGAGTGAGCTTTGGTGCAGAGAGTGGGCAGTGGACAACGAAGTAGCCGACAGGCGTGCCCAGTTACTAGAAAAGCAGGATAGAAGTATAAGTCGTTTACCGTTTATATTCAACCAACACCACACCGTTGTAACGCACAACAGGGAGTGTGCATCGGTAGAGAATGTCCTATGCAACGAAGATATCATGTGCAAGATCTTTGGGCTACTTACCTGCGCTTCCGACAAGTCAAACGTAGCCGTGGCATGCAAGGCGTGGGCACGCATGTTCGCTCTATATTTAGACGCACCAAAGTGGAATGCAGAATACAGTAAGCAACTCCGCACAGAGCACGAGTACGGGCTAACAGTTGTGTATCGAGGTAACACTGTGATCTCAAAGAAATGCAAATGCTATAGGGCTGTCACTCCGATCGCCAAAGCAATGCTGCACAAGAGGCAACATGCACTAAAACAGAACTCTCACCTAGAGGTCAGGAGGTGTCCTCCATGACATATTTCTGACACTAACTTCAAAGCGGTTCCGCTCGAGAGACGTAGGTGGTCAAAGAAGATAGTGCAAATGTTGATGTCCATGTCAAGCGACCAAGAAAACATGCGCTTTGATCGGCAGAAACGGTTGAATGGTCCTACACTTCCTGGCCAGCTCTGAAATGTTCGTTCCTTTTTCTTTGCAGCCAATTGCTAACGCTTTCAGGTGACTTTGACACCCTCTTAATGATAGACTATGTAACCTTTTATTGGCTGATCTGCCTTTTGAACACAAAGTATCCTGAACATACACGTACATCGTTCCCTTTTCTCTACTAACATAGACGTACGTCGTTCCCTTTTGTCGGGTCTTAGTACAACTCAGTCTGTCTATGTATAAGGAAGTGCGCAGTGCGCCTTTGAACCGAGTTGGGTGAGATAACTTCTGTGTTTCCCCTTTAGCTATGGGGTGCACAAATATCTGCTCACCACCCGTAGTAAATGTATGTCGGTATGCTATCTTTTCAGAACGTCGTAGTGAACTATCTACTCCGATTGACTCTCCTGTGAAATAGCCCTAAACTGTTGCAGCAAAACCCCAAAAAAACTTACATCAGTGTGACCAGTTATTTTTCCGCATTATTTAAAAGACGACTATATCTCCAAAATAAAAAAAAAAGTGAACTGGGTAACGACAATCCCCCAAAAAATCGAAAAACACAAATCAGCGCTGTCATTATAAATCGCTTAAATACAAACACATTGGTTGTCCGCATCACATTACACTTACCACAGGGCAAATTGCACCACTTGGTCTAAAAGAGACATGTATCAGTCCACGAACTAGCGGTGCCCACATTGAATATGCCACTACTTACCTTAACCCAACTGAAGGCCAAATTTGTGCAGCAAATAAAAGCAGCTAATTCAACTAAACAAAGGCAAAACAACAATTTCCCTTTCATACACCCTTCATAGCAAGGGTCTCAACGTCTTCTATTCCACTGTGACTCAACGAAGGCTGGTAGGGAAGTTTGCAGCTGCTATTCCGATCACAGTTCCACCGTATATCTGGTATGTCTTTTGCGAATCTTATTATAGACTACATTTTTGCTGTTATCTGTGCTTCAACTGTTTGTTGGTCCCTGCCACACACTCAATCCCTCTGTGTGCTTTCCAATTCCGGTAGTTACTATTATGTGATAGAGTTCTCTTGCCGCTAATGCACCAACTTTAAGGACTACTGTGCGCTTCTGAAATGTAACTTTCTAACTGGTACTTGGTACAAACTACCCATATAGTAAACAATGATAGGTTCACCTTGACCACTAATTTTCCACTAATCGACACGCTGCTATAGTACAAAGAGTCACCACCCCTAGATCGCTATACGGTTGGATGATTAGTGCGTATAGGTCGACGATAGGCACCCCAAAAAGATAGAGCAAACTTCCTATGGGTTGATGAAAATAATCCACCGCAAGGCGCACACCATAAACTACCATTTAGCTTAACTAATGCTGGGTACCAAGTTTGTTTAGCACCTATCTTTGGGTTCGAGTGTGACAGGTTTGTTTGAGTGATGGCAGGCAGGAATTCTTTACAATTTACCCTGACAGTTCACAGACAATAACGGATAGTTGTCCACGTCTATATGGCACAGACCAACAGCCGAATGGACGATCTACATGATAACGAAGGTTCTGTTGCTGAGTATGCATATCCTGCTACTTGTATTATCGACGACATGCCATACCAAGTAGAGGCCACCCGTACAGCTACACAGTGCCACGCGAATCTCAGAGACAAGCTGAGGGGACTTGGATATCCGGTTGCGCTTTTAGGGCCCGTGGAAAGCCGGCAGGCAAGCTCTTTTCAGAAAGTTATAGTAATGCAGTTTGAAGAAGGCGTGGACAAATTTTGGCATGCTTTAAAGCTTGAAAGCATGCTCAAAATACGTGGCAGTGGCAAGGATGACATCCCCGACAACACTGAATCCTTTGGAGGCATCCGACTGTGGACTGCAACACGAGAAGGCAGTGAATATCTGCATAAAGATGTACAGTATCGCTTCATCCAAGACAGCATAAAAACATACGCGGCCGCTGCAGCCTCTAATGAGGATGACATGGTCTTCGACATAGTACTAGATGCGATATTATCCTTATACCCAAACGAACCGTTGTACACCACTGCTGAATGAAACCCGCTCTTAGAAGCCACGGAAAACCAAAAGAACACTCAGCCCTATGTAAGAAACACGTTATTATTGGTCTGTAAATCCACATCAGTGGTGCACATCAATCGATAATGACCAGCGTTCCTGCTTACTAGCAATGCTGACCATGTAGCATCTTCTCTGCCCTCTGGTACTCTGTTCTCCCAAACGAGATAGCACCTCTTCAAATTACACAGATAGCCACGTGAGATAATTATAGATAAGTTGATCGTTATCATGCTAACGGTCATTGATACAGGATGATTTAGATCCAATATAATGTTTAAACTAAGCTCGTGTACAGTCCCTTAATGATACACAAATTAGATTGGTATTCCACTATAACAGACAACGAATATAAGAATGCGCTAAAAAAAACACAGTTAAATCATCGGCCGTTGATTAGAATTGTTTTTGGTAGATAAAGTCAAACATAATTCACAAAAAAACAAATACATTCAACATAATCGGTTGGTCTCCTATAAAACTGATACCAAAATTTGATTAATAAGATAAAAAACAAAAAGGCGAAACACACACGGGCCATTTCTTACCTTCGGGATTAATAAGATTATCAACACGTTAGCCGAATACTTCCTTTGCTTAACCCGAGAACATAATAAAATACACCCACCTAATCATAGTACAAAAACACATCAACAAACACAAATAATCAGAGCCATAGCACTCGCTCCATAACGACTCGTCGGGATCGTTATTAAGCCGATTTGCCGCTACATCTTTAACGCGTAAATACATCACCTTTCATATTCTGAGACAATTTGAACATTACTAGCCCACAACTCCTTATTAGGTTTTCATTGTTTAAACCCACAAAAAAGAAAGCCACCGACCAACAACTCGAACATAGTAGTACCAACCATATGACAGCTACTGCATGAGTGCAGCCCAGCATGAACCAATGATTTTCGTTATTCCAGCTTTATTAACCTTTCAGTAGTAGTGAAGACCGCTTCGGTGTTGTCATGTCCGCTTTGATGGTTACTCACATTGTCGAATTATCTCCCGGATATTTTAAGACGGATCAGAGAACTCCGACCTTGCTGCCCAGACTCGGCTCACCTGCGCCACATAGCCACGCCCGAAATCGGAGCGAAGATTAATAAAGTAAGTGATTCGAAGTTCACCACCTTCTTCACGCATCCCTAGCCCAGCCCCAGTTTAACTTTCACGTACCCAATACCAAAAAGTAAACCCCTACCCCTATTTTCACCCTAAAACAATAAGCCACGCCCTTTTTTTGAAAGAACAAAAAAACAAACCCAAGACACAGTGAATTGAACCACCAACTGTACTTCCAATGTAGGTGAGCAAAAGACACATGCAAACTTAATATCTGCTACTTCCACCTATACCTACCTACCACTCAAATCAAGTCAACTGCGTTTAGAAGTCATGCCGTATTAATTCAGCTGCACTCCTAACAGCTACCAGCCTAGCACTACACCACAATGCCCTTACCTTTCCTCCCCCTTCACTGAATATTACTCTGCCAGCAAACAACCAGTACAAAAACAGATTCACTTCCCACAAACCTTACACTGCAAGTGTTGAACCCTATCACCAACAATTACAAGCGTAAGTTCTCGGCTCTTCATCGACTTTTAATGCTATAGTTCACATGAATCACTACATGCTCCCCAAAAATGCTGCCTTTGCTCATCATCGCTGCTTCGTATGCATGATCTTTCAGTTCTCTTGTGTCAAATCCTTCTATTTTCCTTGTTCGTCCTATTATTCCTGTTTATTAAATTTATCAGGTCTTCAGTTCTTTGTTGCGTGTTGGTACGCTTCGGTCAAGGTTAGCTCTTACTTTGTTTAGAGTCGATCTTATCACCATTGACCGCTGCGTCCTGCACAAAAGCGTAACTATGAATGCTGTCACCCTCACCAGGCTGCTCATTCTGTGCTGCTCTACGAATAGTTGCCTTGCTATTTTCCGATATAACAAAACAACGCCTGTAAATTGGAATCAGCCTACACCCATAGTGTTATTTGGTTGCCTCCATGTACAAGTGTATGGTGAGCTCCATGAAGTCATCAACTTTTCTAAACAAATAGAAGGCAAATGAATAAATACCGTTAATAACTTCAAATTAGCATCTCAGCAAAGACACTGAGAAAAGTTGTGCACCTGTCTGATGCAGAATGCTGCAGGGGCAAATGAATAAATACCATTAATTCACCATGGATTATTTTACACTACTCAACGATAGATTGCTAGATATAATTAAATAGCGTCAATTAGCACCTAAACACAAACATTGGCACTACTTACGTTCTGTTCTCATGCTTAGTACTGCAGGGTAGAGGGTCACATCTGCATCAAATCCAAAAAGTACACAGAACCGAAAAATGGAAAGCGAGCATGACCTTGAAGGTTTTATATCTGAGTATGCATACCCTGCTCGGTGGATAGTAGACGATATGCCCTACCAAATACGCAGCACGCGTTCGGCGGGCCACTGCCACACGGTTGTGAAGGACGCAATAAGAAACCTAGGATACCAAATTGTTAGCTTGGAACCAGTTACCAGGCAGCCAGGGTTCGCCTTCAAGAAAGCTATAGTGTTAGAGTTTGAAGAGGGCATGGACCACTACTGGCCTGCAATTAGGCTTGCGAGCCAAGCTGATAAAGCAAGTTTTGGAAAAGGGCGTATCGGCGAGTGCACTGACACATTTGGAGGCATTCGTTTATGGGTTGCAACACGTGGAGACACCGCATATTTGCCACAAGATGCACAATATCGAGTTATTCCAACTACATTGAAGAAAAATGCAGACGCAAAGGCGGCCACTAACTATGGCGAGGAATTCGAAGGCGTAATGATCGAACTACTGAACTTGTACCCTGAACTATTTATGTGGGACGCTCAGGAATGATTTGTGTCCGTCGGCCTAAATACTTAAGTTCCCTTTCAAGCTCTTTGATTCAGGTAACAGGCGCAGCAATAGAAGTGGTGGTGGTTTAATGTACTAAGTAGCTTTAAAAATAATAGTGGTAGTTAGCATTTCGGCAGTCGCCTGGCAACAGTCATAAGGGAAAAGGTTCTCTCTATGATCTCCTATTAGTTATGGCACGTAGTTACTGTATGTCGGTATGCTATGCTTTAAGAACTTTGTAATGAACTAACTATTACAAGCCAATTCTCCTAGGACCTAGGCATGCCCGGTTACACCCAACAACTTTTGCTACTCCGACCCCCAAAATAATGGATGCGCTATTACCCTTATACCCAGACGAGCCACTGCACACCGCTGATGAACAAAACCGCCTTTAGGAACCACCCCCAGACTAAAACAAAAAAAACTATGTAAGGAAGACGGTAGTTATGGTTGACAAAATCACATCAGAGGTGCACATAGGTCGCTAAGGACCAGCGTTTGGTAAACAAGTTCCACGGCCACATTAAAGAGCGTACACCTAAACCCCTGTTTTTGAACAGCGCGAGAAGCCACACCTTTTAACTAAGCAAAAGGGACAAACACGAGACACGGTGAAACATACACCGCCTCCCCATCACTGCTGCACTGAACTTGAAGACCACTAAAGATCATGCGGGGTTGTTACAGCTTACACAGCACAACTATTGATTCCACACCGGGAACTATCCAATACCCACGTACCCAGATCTTCGCAGGTGTTATCAAAGGTAACCCACCATTATCAGAGAGATAAAGAGAGGTGCATCTCTCACTTCACAGCAAACAAATCTGACGGTACAACACTGAACGTTTCTTGTTATCAAGATAAAAAAAAACCTCAGAAAAAAAAAGAGACAACTATAAATCCGTCAAACTTTAATTACCATACCTAAATTTGACAATAAACTTAAAACACATGCACAAAGGCTCCAGATTACTGCTGCACGGAACTTGAAGACCGCTGAAAATCGTGCTAGGCTTTTACAAATTACACTCCGTTACTATTGACGCCACATCGGAGAGGTACATGCTCCACTTCACACCAAACAAGTAAGGTGGAATAATGCTGCACCTTTTTATTATCCCGAAAACAAAATGAAAACAGAGCCAAAAAAAAACACAGAAGCATGAAACTTAAAGTACCATAATTAAAGTTACCAATACACTTCGGCTCCAGTACAACACTTAGACGCTAATATCACAGTAACAGAAATCCATAAACCTAATACTTCCATTGCTTTGACCGAGACAGAAATAAAGTGCACACACATAATCATAGCCCGAAAATACATCACCAGCCACGATTAATCTGAAACGTCGCAGTCACTCCATAACCATTCGTCGGAATCATAATTAAGGCGATCTACTGGTACATTTTGATCCCGTAAATAGTTTTGTTCTTCCTCCATGGTTGCTTCATTGTATACGTCATAATAATGAACAGCGTCACGTGCAATGAAAATTTGACCAGCTCCGGATAGCAGATCGAGCAGACTTTCAAATTTGAAAACATTGAGCAATCGATTGACCACCTCTACAACTTCAGCCCTGAGTTTGCGCTGTTCCACTGCTTTTGCGCTTGCTGTATCTGAAATGGCATAGTCGAGAAGCTAAAATATTTAACAAATGAAAAATATATTACTATGTTCCCTATAACTATGAGACGACGAAACAATGGTCAAATATAATATGTTACCTGATGTCACGTTAATCAAAACAGCTGAGCTCAACACAGCATTCGCATTCCCGGATATGATGGAGCTCAGCATTGTCAACGGTGGGTCACAATGTATCATATTCATATACACCGCTTCAGGTATTACAGTGTTCAGACGCTCGAGAAAGCGAGGAGCATGATCTCTTATCATGTCTATTTCTCGTTGATACTCCCTAACTTGGTCATCCCATAATGTCATTTCCTTCTGATTACTTTTAGATCCAGTACAATTACCGAAACCCCTGTTTTTTCCACTATGATATGTATATGGCTACAATAATGCTACACCCAATGAATTTTGACGCGTTTATATCTAATTTCAAATAGCATGGGAGGTGGAGGGAAATGCTAATTTGTTTTTCAAATTTCAAATTGCACCCAACAAAACAAAATGCACCGACTCAGCATATAAAGCCACATATGCAAGGGGTTCAAATGCTGCCGTCAGTCTGTTACTCGGTTGTATTTTTAATCACCTAACATCACGTAATTTGTTCTTATCGTTATTGTTTAGGTCAGGCTAACTTCATAAATAGAACCGCCCATTTGTATTCGTAAAATAAATGAATCACCAGTGATACAGGAATGTTTTTTTTAATGAAAATGTGTTAGGCAACTATTTATATGTACCCCACATATCGTTTATTTTCCAACTTTGATATTCTGTTTTAGGGAAATAAAACAATAGTAACAGATTTCGCCCTTTTATTTTCAAATAAAATTAAAAACTTCACATATATATATATATATATATATATATATATATATATATATATATATATACATACGTTACTATTGGCATAAATTTAAAATGAGACGCAGCCATTACTGTATATGTGGCACGGTTTCAAGAATTACGGTTAGGTGGGAGTATTAATACCCTTACACATACAGCCGTATACTTAACACCCCAATATTAACTCCGTGCAGCCTCCTCACATGCAAAAACACCGCTGCATAGTCCCTTATTTTCTTCTACCAACAAGACTGCGAGGATAGCAACAACAAGCTCAGTCCTCAGGACATTCGTAAGTTCTCCATCAATCTGACCCCATTTGCTGTCCTCAATCTATTTAAAACTGCTTACGGTTATTAACATGACCAATTTATTATGGTATTAGTGTTTCTGTGACCTAGGCCAACTTAATAGGGGATTCGTCAACAATGGTGTGATCTGGGTTTTTGGTAGATTTGTTATTACCTATGTTACCAGATTCGCTATGAATCCCCTTTTACCGATTCACGCTTAGTAATTTTTAGTAGGCGCCATGATAGAATTCGCGATTGTTTTGATGGGTAAATGTTGAATCTTTGAATGTGGGTTGTAAACTTGCCAAACGAGTCAACTAGGTTGAGCTCAGCTCGATTCAGGTCGGGTCTATAAGAATCGGGCCGGGTTCAAGTATGTTATTGTCAAATTTTCTTAGGGATGTCTGTTTGTATGTAGTAATTACATTCAGGTCGAACTGGGTTACGTCGAGTCAATTGGCATCGGGGGAAATCTAGCTAGAGCAAATGATTAAAATTATCGAGTTCGGCTACCCCGAAATTCGTAAAGATAAGACCTTTTAAGATATAATGACACACTAGAATGAAATCGCTACCCATAAATTCTAATTCTAGGTTCGCCACCTTTCTATTTGGGATTACAGACTATGCTTGGGTCTTCGGTTGGGTTATTCGAGTTGGGTCATTGAGGTCAGGTGTAACTTGTAGTATTGCATGGCTTGGGCTTAAGAGTTGCTGTCTTGGGGTTTACTTCGTGTACTTTGTGAGGTGTTTAGGTAGCTTGTTTAATGAATGTAGGAAAAAAATGCTAACCAACATTTCGTCCGCCTGTCTAACTGATTCTTTACATTTACTTAGTTTTGTGACGAGTCGTTTATCAAATCGTACAAATCAAATCTTAGGTATGCCACTTGCCAATGCTTGTGCATATAGACTTAGGGGATGGAGAGGTCAGGACTTTATGGTGTTTTACAGTGATAGGGATGTTGGTTTGCAGTTCATTGATGTAGTGAAAATTGTCGCATGAACGCCTCGGTTCTAAACTGCCACCATAGGTCTAACTGTCCAGGGTTCTTCCATCCTATGATGGTTTAGGTGCTGCTCGGATGCCTTAGGCATCCTATGATGGTTGGAAACTCGAGTTTGCTCATAGGACAATTCATGGTATGAGACAATTGTTGTTATAGCCTTATGTACGTTTACTCAGAACGTTGTAGGATCTTTTATCAGGTACCATAGCATGGTCAGATACATCTGCACTGGTTGGGTGTTCAACGCTGAAGCGGCCGACAGACTAGCAGCTAAATGAGAATCAATCGGACGGAAGAAACAACGGCTGCCTTTTATCTACAATGACTTCCACGAAGTGCAGACTGACGGGACAGAAACGGCAGCCACCAAAGAAGTACTGTGCAGTGCAGATTTTATGGAGCACATCTTCGCGAAATTGGAAGATCACGGTGACAAGGCTAACGTTGCCGTTGTTTGCAAAAGGTGGGCACAATTGTTTTTGATTCATGCAAATATGCCAAGGCTAGATGTAGACTACAATAGAAGCCTGAGGACAGAGAATCGTAATGGTGTGGCAACACTTTACAGAGGTGACATAGCAATTTCAAAACGCTGCCGATGCTGGGAGACAAATAACGTCTATGCTAGGACAGTACTCCACGGTTTACAATCAGCATCAAGGAACCGGCCACACTTGCTGGTTATTCAAACTAAGCGTAGTGACTGTGAGGAGCGCATCTTCCGTCGCTACCCGTACCATGATTTTGACGGAGCAAATGAAATTGGCTTAATGCTCCACAGTCGAAGCACCGTGATTCACCTGGACTAATAAGTCCAGCTCCGTCGCAAAATGAATAACATCATATGCTAGGTAAGCTTCTTGCGCGGACTGGAATGCCACGACTGCGTAGTCATGTTAAGTCCCCTAATTCAGAGTTAGCTGTACTGTAATTACTGAACTGAGGTCCACTAACAACTCTATTACTTGCCTGTCTTTATAGTTCTCCGAAGAAGATGCATTTTGCTGCTCTCACGTAACCTCGGATGCCCAGCTACTGACAGACTACTTTTTCACACCAACCCTAGTCTGGCACGGCTTCTCTACTTTTTGCCTTATAGATGATGTTCCCCTACGATAATATCGCAGCTGTAGCCCGAGAAGTTCTGTTTCTGCCTGCACCGCTCAACTGCTGCATGGACAGACCCATTCGCATTACAAGCTTAGTGTAAAATTGTTATTGTTTGTAACGCAATAGACTGTCTGCTACCCATGCATTTCTATGATGGTTCCAGATTTCACAATGTTACCTGTCCCTCTCTTGCGCCTTATTTACTGGTTATGTTTGCCTGTAAAAGATTGGGGTTTCGTGGGTAGGTAAACTTTAAATTTGGGAATTAGTTGGTTGGGGGCGCAACTAGGAGTCCGGACGCACAGCTCGGATCGGACTTCTCGAAACCTACTGTCAGTGGACTCGGGTCTCGCCTTACATTTCCTGACAAATAATCTGTGTCAAATTTGACCAAATATGCCATAGCAAAACAAAGACGTGGTAGCAATTTCTCCATTTACAACGACCACTTTACAGTATATGAAACCAGCAAAGGTCAACATAATGAAATAGCCCAGATCCTAACGCACAGTTTGCTTCCACCCGCTCATAGACCCTTCAACCTACAAAAATAAAAAACCGTCCATCACAACACTGTCGTGCAAACCAGTACCACCGGAATTCGGACCAAATAATCGTTGATACATTTCTGCACTTTACACACTACGTCTCATGCATCGTTCCCGCACGCCAATTGCTCTATATTTGCCCCGCTTATTAGGCGCGCTATATGTTTCTGGTTGCTATACAGGTTGTTAACGGATCTAAAACTTCACCGCATTTATATTTTGCTTACCACTGACTCCATATTGACGAAACAGAACACTCAGACATGTCTCTCTAAGTCACTGTGCCACATTCACAAGATGCGTCCTTGGAACTCATGCAAATTACGTGTGGTCATTTCCAAGAAAGAAACTTCACCCTCATGGAAATTCTGCATGCTTCGGTCATTTCGGTAGCATGCATTCCCACTTTTCCTGCTACTGACCAGTCAATGGCACAAGTTTCCAAACACCTCTATAAGTACACTACGAAGCAAATATTTTGAGCAGGTCGATAGGCATACAAAAGCCAGGCAAAACATAAACGTATCTAATAGTATCAAGTATCCCACACACTGAGAGGCAAGAGCAGTTCAACCACCAAAAAAATGGACAAGGGGAAGGGATTGATGTCTACGAATAAAGATGCAGAGGAGGGGGGGCCGGGGATGATCAAAGCATGCAAAAAAAAGGGGAGGCTTCCTGCGACCCATTAACGGAATACCTCTACCCTGCCCAATGCACCATTGAAAACATGTCATACGATGTTGAAAAAAATGTCGTAACAAGTAGGAGTCTTACCCCACTAAGGAACTGCCTACTTCGCCTGGGATACCCGGTATCAAAGGTTGAGGCAGTGTGGAGAGGCCCGGTTTTTCAGAAAGCAGCCGTAGTGCATTTTCAAAGTGGGAGTGGAAATTATGTCAATGCCTTTAAGCTACAGTATGCCTTCGAGAAAAAGGGGAGAGGGAAGGACCAGTTTACGAGGCACTCCAACCCTACTGACGGACCATATCTCTGGGTAGGTACGAGGGCAGACCGAGATTATTTGCGAAAGCACCCTTACTATGACATGGTACCTATATCCCAAAAGGATTTTGGTATTTCTGCCGCAGCTGCCCTAGACAAATGCCATTACGAAGAGGTCATAGAAACATTAACGCAGCTATATCCCTCATTTTACTAGGTCACCTAAGGTGCGATACTGCCCGTATCTTTACGCATATCGATGGTCGACAATTAAGTTGTCAAACTTGCTTCCTGCTGTTTCCCAGTTGCTGTCATTTGTAGTTTCTCCATGTGTGTCGTTACATTGTAGTGACTACTGCTGTGACTTACTATCCTCCAGCAGTCATTTCCAACTGTTAAGAAATTAGTGTTGCGTCTTTAGCTACGCTTTGTCGTCCCAGTTATGGTTCGGCATAGTTCAGATCTTTGGTCGACCTATTTCATGCTTTGTTTACGTTTCACTTCTACTACAAAACTCTTCGTCCTAAACTTACTGGCCTACTGGTCCCGTCCAAGGAAATGGCCATCATGCATGAATATAACACCAACGTACATTGCTATTTACGGCGCTTTTGCACATCTTGCAAATGACGACGCCCGTTCACAGAGCACTCATACATCGGTTTTCTAGATCCTTCAGCCATATCTAACTTCCGAAACGTAGCGATGATCACAAGCCAATAAAAATATAAATGTGTGCATACGTCAACTCCCACCAAATTTCAGGCAACGGGAACAAGTTAGCCACACAATTCTGCAAACCCAAAAAATCTAAAGCCACCATCGAACCGCATACACCGATTGTACCTAACCATACGCGCGCATCGCGCGCGGTTTTCAACTAGTATATATAAAGTAACATTCTAATAACGATTAATCTAATGTGTCTTATATATTATTATGTTGGGTTATTTAACGACAATAATACCAACTATAGGGCGTCTTCCCATAATAATATCAATTTCAATAAATCTGAGAATAATATGTATTATTGGAGTAGTTAAACAAGAGTAGTATAAGTGAATTTTTGACCTGTTACATCAGGTCACCAAATTAATATTTAACCTGCTACTTATCCTTCATCCTTTTCCTTAGACTTGGATAACGGGTGAACCGTGTCGGGGTCTTCGGGTCGGGTCACTTTCGGGTTATAATAATCGGGTTGACTTCGGGTCGGGTCGGATAATTTCGGGTTATTGTCATTCTCAGGTTTGCTTTTTCAACTTTTTTTAGGGATATCGACTCGTTTTCTATAATAATAGTCGGGTCAGTTTCGGGTTAGCTCGGGTCAATTCGGATTACGGGTCAAAAACAGGTCTTCAATTCGGGTGTCGGGTCGGGTTCAGTTTGGTTTATTCGGGTCGGGTCAGCTTTGCTAGGTCTAGTCCTCCTTACTTCTCTCCTTCATCCTCTCTCTCCATTACTCTTCATCTTCCTTCAGTTTTTTTCTACACGTTTCGTTTAGATTAACGTGTTGATTTTGGTGTAGGATTGTGTTGTCAGCTAGATTTGTTAAAGGTTGAAGACTTGAAAGAAGAGAAAGACGGAAGATATTAATGACGTTTAATTTCCCGTACACTAAGTAGTGAAAAGGAGTAAAATAATATGAAATAAATTAAAGGCTACATAATTTGATGTAGTCACATAGCGTGTACATTTTTTTGATTCATTAATATATACTTACCTTTCACCAAAAAAAAAAATTAAAGGCGAAAAAGAAAGGTGAACGGGTTCTACCGCTAACTGATCATCTATACTACTATAGTTGGTATTATTGCCGTTAAATAAAATTAAAGGTGAAAAAGGAAGGTGGATGAGTTCTACAGGTAACCGGTCACTTATACTACTCTGGTTTAACTACTCCATTAATACGTATTATTCTCAGATTTATTAAAATTGATATTATTTTGGGAAGACGCCCTATAGTTGGTATTATTGTTGTTAAATAATACTAGTATTATGTTTTCCTTACCATAAATTGATATGAACGTCGTATTACAATAAATGATATCTGAAATCCGAAGCAATACTGTAATACAGTTTCCCATATGTTACCGCGTATCATGTTGGTGGACTTCATCGTCATTTCTTTGTAGAGAACTCCTAGTAACGCCGCTGCTAGTCAATTTCATCAAAATTTTCGATGAACTGGATGAAAATATTGCCCATTCGGCTCCCATCATCCGCCGGAAGGATGATGCAGTAGATGATAATCAAAGCAATTGCTATGTAACGCTGATAATCAGTAGCCTCTTTGTTTGGAACTTTGAATATTATTTTCGACTACATCTAAATTGTCAAACACTCGGGAAGCAGTAGTGGAGTCCCGAGATAACGAAATGATCATTGGTTAAGGGTAAACCAGTTAAAAACAAGACATGATTAAGGGTAAACCAGTTAAAAACAAGACATCTTCAAGGGTGATGTTCATGTATAAATCGTGTATGAAGTTTTTAAAATTTTTGTTTCTGGTATCAAACATATATTAACGTTTTAATAAATACGATAGGAGCCGGTGAATTTGACACCTTTGAGAGTCTTAAAAAAACAACTACCGGGCTCATTTCTATCAATTTTAGAATCTATTTTATTTTTAAAACTGTTGTCTAAACTTTGGTAGACATAAAAAATTGTCGACAGTTTTCCGACAGCCATTTAAAAAAAGAATGACAGAAAATGAGAGATTCTAATTCCTGCATAATCAAATCAATCGATCGATTATTCACCACTGGTGGTTAGAAATAAGAATCTAAAAAATCTAAACTCAGAATTATTTAGAAAAGCAAATGAAATGTAATGATACAACAGTTGGTCTTCCTTACAACGGATATATCCGTCGTAAGATTAAAACGGGTCAAGTATGTGCCATATGAGGAGAGAAGGAGAATGGCCCCACCAATTATACTTTTGTCTTATCTAGCTATTTGGTAGTTATTTGATCCATTATACGTTTGTTATGGATATCTTTGTCACAAACAAGAATTTGTGATGATACAATTCTAGATAGCTCTAGTAAAAGATGTAAAAGAAAAGATGGAGTTCCCATTGAAAAATGGCACGTAGTTTTTCTGGTAACTATAAAATCAATATCAATATATATATATACTCCCTCCCATTTATTGGAATCCTACCATTTGATTAAAATATACCTCACATATATTCAATCTATGGTAGGTTTCCAGTGAATGGGAGGTAGTATATTTTAGGCTTTTTTCGAGCGATCCCATTGGTCCGTTCCATCAAACCTCAAATTAGGAAAGTATCATAAATAATAAGTAATAAAAATCAATTAGAGAATCTTTTAATTATTATAATATATATTTAATTTATTATATTAATGTTATGTTTTACAATCCTCAGGTAAAAACCTTTAGATTTCATTTTTTAAAAACATTATCGTAAAATAAATTATAAAAATGAAATAATTAGATTCGTGATAAAAAATGCTTTCATTAAAGTATAAATTTCATATTATTTGTTTGACATTATATGATGAATTTATTACATATAACAGTTGTAAAATTATCCCACATCGATAAATTATAACATGATGATGAAATTCTATATTATAAAATAAGAGTAATCATTCGTTTTTCGATATCTCAGGAAGAGTTCTTAAGACTATAAACTTCAATTAGTTTTCCTATATTAAAAACTTTTGAATCTCATGAAGAGTTTTTAAGACTATAAACTTCAATTAGTTATCATATATTAAAATTTATGATGAGGTGATTAAATTTTATATTATAAATAAGAGTAATCATTCAGTATAAATATCGACCAATAATTTTTTTAAAATTATCCCACATTGAAAAATTATGATGGGGTGATGGAATTCTATATTATAAATATTAGTAATCATTCGGTTTTAAATATTGACCAAAAATCTTTTAAGTCTTAAAAAAAACTTTTAATATATATGACCACAAATTTAAAATCATGTCACATTGAAAAAGTATAGTGAGCTGATAAATTCTATATTATAAACAAGATTAAAGATGTATTTTTTTAGTTGAAAAATTATGATGGGGTGATGGAATTCTATACTATAAATATTAGTAATCATTGGGTTTTAAATATTGACCAAAAAACTTTTGAGTCTTTAAAAAAACTTTTAATATATAGGACTACAAATTTAAAATCATCCCGCATTGAAAAAGTATAGTGAGGTGATAAATTCTATATTATAAACAAGAGTAAAGATGTATTTTTTTAGTCTTAAAAAAGAGATGATGGTTGACTATAAACTTAAATAAATTATCCCACATCGAAAAATTATCCTTCGTTCTTAAATATCAATCAAAATTTTTTTTTTACGTCTTAATTAAAAAGTCTCATAATAAGACTACAAACTTTAAGTAAAAATAATCCCACATCGAAAAGTTATAATAAGGTGATGAAACTTTATATTATAAACAATACTCCGTAGTAATCAAGTGCTCTTAGATATTAACAAAAAATCTTTTGAGTCTTAAAATATATATTAAAACTATAAACTTAAGTAAAACTATACCACATTCGAAAAATTATAAAGTTTCATCAAACCTAAATCTTTTGAGTCTTAATAAAGTTGTTAAAATTATACACTTAAATAAAAATTATAATAAGATGATGAAATTCTATATTATAAATAAAACTAATAGAAAAATTCCTTAAACATCTGTAATCATTGTTTTTAAATATCAACCAACAATTTTTTTTTGTTTTTTTAAAAAACTATGATGGAATTTTATATAATTGTTTTTTTAAATCATGATGAGATCATGAATTTGTAGTCTTAGGCCCTGTTCTTTTCAGCTTATTTTCAGCCCGTTTCAGACCAGCTTAGCTTCTATCAGCTCAGCCCAGCTCGTATCAGCTCAGCCCAGCCCCTATAAGCTCAACTCTGCTCAGCCCTAATATTTTCAGCCCAGCTCCAATATTTTCAGCTCCTAAAATAATACTTCAATAATAATAATAATAATAATAATACTTCAATAATAATAATAATAATAATAATAATAATAAATACTCCGTATATAATATATAATAATAATAATAATAATATTATTATTATTATTTATTTATTTATATGAAACGGAAGTTGCATTAAGATCGAAACAAATTACAATAAGTTATTGTTGTTGTTGTTATTGCATTTCGATATTAATGCAGATTTCTTTTCATAAAAAATTAATAATAATGAAAATAATAATAATAATTATTATAATGTTGTTGTTGTTGTTGCTGCTTTTATTATTTTTATCTCTTAATGTTAATAATAATAATAATAATAATAATAATAATAATAACAAATTATTATTATTATTATCGTCATTGTCGTTGTCGTCATCATCATCGTCACTGTTATTATTATTATTTTCTATTTTTTTTTTATCATCATTGTTATTATAATAATTATTTATATTATTATGCACTCCATAATATTTTGAGGTCTTGAAATAGATATTACATTCAAATATTTACAACTCACACACACAATATAGCATATGAGTATTATTTCTATTGTATTAAGATTTAAGAATAAGAAAATTTAAAATTTTGTATATCACGTAATCAAAGATATATACATAATATGTTGTTGTTGTTGTTGTCGTCGTCACTGGAGTATTATTAATTAATTAATTATTATTATTATTACTATTATAATTAATTAATTAATTATTATTGTTGTTATTATTATTATTATTATTATTATTATTTTATTATTATTATTATTATTCTTATTTAGTGTTATAATTTTTTCTCATTTTTTTAAAATATTATTAGATAATTTATATAATTAGTTATTAGTTTCAGCTTCTTTTAATTCAGCTCAGCTTCTATCAGTCCAGCCCAGCTCCTATCAGACCAGCTCAGCTCTTATCAGCTCAGCTCAGCTCAGCTCAGCTCAGCTCTGTTTCAGCCGAAAAGAACAGGACCTTATTTTTAAAAAAAACTTTTGAGTTAAAAGAAGGTCTTAATAAGAGTACAAACTTAAAAGTCTTTTGTTCTTATGATGAGGTCTCCCACATCAAAAAATTATGATAAAAGTAGCAATCATTGTTTTTAAATATCAATCAACAATATTTTGAGTTTAAATTAAAGTCTTAATAAGACTACAAAGTTAAAATTATCACACATCGAAACAATTAAAATAAGGTACGGTGATGATTCTATATTACAAATAAGAAGATTACAAATTTTAGTTAAATTATCACACATCGACAAATTATAACAAGGTGATAGATTTCTATATTATAAATAAAACTAAGACTATATATAGTTAAAGTAAAATTATCCTGCATCGAAAAATTAAGATGGGGTGATGGAATTCTATATATTATACTCCCTCCGTATCTATATGTTCGTCCACTTTTAATATAATACTCCAACCATATATTAAACTTTGTGGACGAACATATAGATACGGAGGAGTAAATAAGAGTAATCATTTGTGTATAAATAAAAGTTCTTAATTAGACTATATCTAACTTAAATAAAATCACACAACGAAAAATTATAATAAGGTGAATTTTTTTTATTATATAAATAAGAGTAATCATTCATCAAAAATATATATACTCCAATAAGATGATCAAATTCGATTATATAAATAAAGAGTAATCGTCTATCCTTTAACTTAGATATAAAAGAAACTCTTTTAAGTCTTAAAAATAGCACTTAATTAAGTAAATTATGATGAGGTAATGAAATTTATATCATAAATGAGTAATCTTTCGGTTTTAGATATCAACCAACAATCTTTTGAGTCTCAAAAAACTTTTAAAAAGACTACAAACCTAAAATTATCCTACATCGAAGAAAATAAGATGATGATTCTATATTATAAATAAGATAATCGTGCGTTTTTCTGGTCTTCAAAGCATATCTTAAGACAATAAACCTTGAGTAAATTATCCTTATATCGAAAAATTATGATGAGGCAAAATTTTATCATGTATTTTTTTGAGTTTTAAAATGAGCTTTTAAGACTATAAAATTAGCTGAAATTAAGTTTGATTATTAATATCATCTAATCATCTTATTTATTGTAATGATATAGAAGATTTATTAAGTTTCTTATTTAACAAATATACTTCATCAATGTAATTAAGCCAATTAACCCGCGCACGGGCTTTAATCTAGTATATAATTAAAGGAGACTTTTTTTTATTTTACAATCAATATTAACTATATTATTATTATTATTTTATTATCGGGTTTTGAGTAAATATGAGGTTTGAAATAGACTCCTTAATTCTAATCTGAGACGGACTTTGAGTGAAAGTTCAATTATTTTTATAAACAATACAAGCCTACTCATTAATAATTACATTACGATAATTATTATACGCAACACGGGTAATATGTCATATTGTATATAACAACAACAATAATGCATGAGCTTAAAATTGATTGATTATGTAACACGTAAAGATGATTATCATTATATTGATTATTATTGATTATTATTAGTAATAGTATAAAATAATATAATAAATTAAGATTGAAAGTAGAACTCATACTTCTAACCTTATAAGACGGATTTTTTTTAATGTACATAATTTTTTAAAATAACTTTAAACATGTCGGGTCAAAATACTGAATATATTATGGTCGTGTTATATAGGTCGGAAACGGGTTATGGTTATAATACGGATAGTTTCGAATGTCAATTTTTCTATCTCTTTTTATTTATTTTAATAGTACTTCGTATTATTTTTATACTCCTTAACTATATGATGTTATATTTCAATCATTAAACTAGCTAATATTCATCGCACAAACTAGTCTTATACTCCATATCGTATTACTAACAGGGGGTGTTTAAAATAATGAAGTACAATGAGGTTAGTGAAAAAATAAGTTGGTGAGTTTGGTAAATATAAGAAAATAATAAGGATAATTTAGTAAAAAGTATGTCCAAAAAAGGAAATAAATCAAATGAGAAGAAAATAGAGAGTTGGACCAAAATGGTAAGTGAGAAGTTTTTTTTTTTTTTTGATGGTAAGTGAGAAGTTATTAGAGAGTTAGATGAAGTATATGAGCTTCGTTAAGACTCAAAAAGTTGTTGATCGATATCTAAGAATGAACTATTGCATTTATTTATAATATAAAATTTCATTACTTCATAATAGTTTTTCGATGTGAGATAATTTTACTCAAGTTTATATTCTTCGGAGTTTTTTTTAATACTCAAAAGATGGTTGGTTGATATCTAAGAACGAAGGATTGTTTTTATTTATATAAAATTTTATCACCTCATTATTTAAAAAATTCAAAATGTTAGTTATATATTTTTTAGGGTGAATAAATAAATATTAAAACAATTATCAAACCAAATTGAATAATCGTCGGTTTTTGTCCAATTTATCAAACCGAATGTTAGTTATATTTTTTTTTCCGTTGTCCAATTTTTGTTTGCCTTATGAGGTGATAATCATCGGTTTATACCGTGATACTTTTTTGAAACTTAAATGGAGTAAGATTATTTTTTACCTATATTTTTTATTTAAATTAAAAAAATATCGAGTCCTAGGTGGAGTAGGATTTTTTTTCACATACAAATTTTCATATTCTTTATTTAACTTAAAAAAAATATATTAAAAAACTTGGACCAATCATATCGGTCGAAAAGTTCCTGCTTTATTAATATATAATATATTGATATTGATTCCCAAATTTTCATATTTTTCCTTCGCTGCCCTTTATTTTAGAAAAATTTACTATTTCTCATCTTCTCAATACCTAATGTGTTTGCTCGAGAATTCTGTTTTCAGAACAATTCATCGCTTTTCATGGGCGCAACAAACTCTTTCACGATCCGCCTCTTCTTCGCGGCATTCCTCCCATTTCTCTCCGCCACCTCCAATTGCTCTAGTCTTCTTCGGAATTTATTAATATCTCTAAGCACCTTCTTGATACTTACCCCTTCCATCGCATCAACTCCTCAGTCCTCACCGCAAACTCTTGGCCTATCCAGTAGCTCCTCCTTACCTCCATCCTGGGCTCGTCTTATTGTCTCCTCACATCCCTCTTCACCCACCCACATTTATTCGAATTGAAATATTTGTTTGGTATTGTTAGAGTTAAATGCTTCAAAAGAAGCACTCTTAGTGGTATTAACTATCCCACATGGAACATTTATTGCTTCTAAAATGTGTTTATATATGACCCACTAAAATGTTCTACTAGATGTGTACAAGTGAGGACTACGTACACCACACACGCGCGCGTGCGTCGAGCCAGGCTCGGACTTTGGTAGAGCGCCCGCGGCGCACCGCTTGCGGGTAATTTTTAGTGGTCGTATTATCTATTTTATTCCAGAAGCATCCTTTTTCTGCAATTTCCGAGACTGATTGTGCTACTTCCCGTTTCCAGTGTGCATTTGTTGCTGCACATTGAAACTTTGCTTTTGCTTCACTATATAATCTGCTCTTCTCCTCATTTCTGTCACACATCAAACATACTCAACACTCATACACTCTCATACTTCATATCTTTATCTCTGTTCCGGATAAGTTTTTGGCAAACGTTCTTGGCTGTATTCAACCGTTCTTCACCTACACTGAAGTTACGGTATAGTTGTGGAATCCTGGGAGTTGAGTGCCATTGAGGCCGTGTGTAGCAGACGGGGCATAAATCAACTTTAGGACAGTGACGTTCTTGTCGCGACACAGCTTTTGTTCTTTGTTCTAGATAAGATCTAACTCTCTTCTCTCCCTACTTCTACTACTACCGTGATAACGGGTATTACCCACGCCTCTTCTCGGCTCAATATATAAAGTTATGGGCGCATGGTCCGACCACCATTCTCTAGTGAGGTGAATAAGTATCGCGCTTGGAAATAGATCAAAGCATGCCTCGTTGGCGAGGGCACGGTCAAGACGACACTGTCGATTCATCTCATCTGCTTGCCCATTATCATATAGGCGAACTGATCATAGCCCTCAAACACCACATCCCGCAACCCACACTCGTCTACCGCCACTTAAAAATTATTCATTTAAACCCATCTCCGTAGCATATAGACTTTCGTTAAAGTCACCCCTCATACACTCACCCTGTAACATAGGAATCAAGTCCCACGAGCACGAGAGATGGCTGGCGTAGAAAAGCGTGAGCCTCCCTCCAAATGAAAGTTGGGTTGGCCCCCGAGTTGGAGGTGGAAGTACGCAGCGCATATGTACTTCTTCTTCTTCTTCTTCTTCTCAGGCGGTGTTACCCATATAAGAGGAGGAGGTGTGAGTGAGCATCGCAAGTGAAGTAGACGCGCCCACATGGTCACCTTCTTCATCAACCACTTTGTAAATGTCACCCCCACCTACTTCAACAATACTCTATCTTGTTTATTCAATATACGGACTGTACTGTCCAACTCCAACTTTATCCTCCCTCCCTACTCCATCCTTCCTCTTAAATCAAAAATAATAAATAAAAAAAGGCTGAAAAATTATACTAGTAATTTAGAATGTGAGTGTGGTGATTGTTGTTTGGAGGGAAATTTGAAAAGTTTAAACTCCATTATTAATCTCTTTTACTCGTACTAAACCCCGCCCTCTTCTTATTAATCTTATTAATATTATTATTATCAACAAACAAATTGTACCCGCTTTCTCTTCACTTCCGATTTCCGATTCATTCAAATATTAATAATAATAATAATAGCTGCTGCTGCGACTGGGAGTGGGAGTGGGAGTGGGAGTGGGAGTTGAATTATTAGTTGAGGTGAGTTGTTGTTACAATAAGTAGACTAGATTGGTAGTGTGAGTAGAGTCTGATTTTGTGATTATGTGTAGTTGAATTTGGGCGTTTTTTATTATGTTGTCTTGTAGGAGTATGAATAGGTAAGGTTGTGACTCAACACTCAAGAGTCAAGAGTCAAGAGTCAAGTGTGGTGCATCCAGCATGCAGACAAAGAAAAGAGTTTGTTCTACAAGTAGTAACACAAGGCTCACATCTCACAATGCTGCTGCTGCTGCTGCTGCTGAATTTATTACTTCATCCGCAACAAAGTCAAGTAAGTGAACATTCATATCCATTATGTTAACATCAACTACTGCCTTCTTACTTCTTACTGGACATTATCATCTACACATCTGCATTACAAAATCCATCAACTTTTTATGATTTCACAGTAGAAACAAGGACACGATTCATCGCTTGGTAAAACAGACAACTCTCATCATTCCTTCATTTTCAATCACTTCCATTTCTTTTGGATTTTCTTCTCTTAATCAGTATGGAATCTTTTTGTTGGATTTATCCCAACACATTTTAAGTGTTTGTTACTTGAAATTCTGGTATTCAACTTCTTGGTGCATGTTTTCAATTACTCCTACTATTAAGCATCCTGAAAATTTGACAACCTGTAGTTTATGAGGTAATACTCTTAAAATCATTGGCTTTCTTTTTCTTTGCCAATGAATTCGACATATATTTTAGGTTGTGTTTGTGTTTATATTTAGTCTGTTCTTCATCTTCATCAAAACTGTGCTAGTAAATACGAGTAGAAACTACATCACGTGTGAATGCATTCCATTCTTAAAGTTGCATTACTTGCATATATAGTTATATACACTTTTTTCATCTAACGGCGTCACTCTAGGAGTGGGATGTGCTAAGAGAGATGTACATTGTGCTACCACAAACTTGAATGATAGATGTGGCTTGTTGCAAGATGATTCACCAAATATGTGTTTGGAATCTGTTCACAATATAAGTGCTGCCTCTACAGTTCTCCAGGTAACTATCGCTTTTGAAAGTCTCGACTTTTGTGTTTCTTATTTTAGGTTCTATTGTATGATGTCTCTTCTTGTGCACGCACTCAGGTTACAAACTTGCTTTGCAGTTAAACCTGACAAGGGATAAGCCTGCTTTTTTGATGTTCTTGCATTCCATATATTTGACTTTGTTTTGCAATTTGTTTGTTTTTTCTTCCCAAACATTGAGATCTGATTGAATTTGTGTAAGTGATAGTGTAAGTTGTACCATAGATACACAATTCGGAGTTTGGACCCCCATTTGCCGACCTGATCCGGCTGTACCGAAATGGAGGTCCCTCGTGGTCCAGGTCATCGGAGTTTGTGGCCTGGTCAGACCCACGAACTGTATTGCCAGAAAGAGCCAAGACCCCATAGGTTGGCTTGCTGGAAAAAGGAGCTAGTATTGTGGGCCTAGTGGCAGAAGGGGTAGACAAAGAAGAGGAGGAGGTGCCGTAAATTCTATTGGGTGGCTGCAAATAAGCAGATGGGTAGGTAGGGTTTCAATTAAACTGACATTTTGCTCCTTAACAAGGAAGCAGCTGACTACTAGAGTAAGTGTGCTTACATCCAACCCACTTAAGGCACAGAGTTAATTCTTTTTGGAATAGTTTCCATTGTATCAAAATGCTTAGTGTTTGTTAAATAATTAATTACCACGTACTTAGTAACACCTTGAACCCAATTCACTATACAAAGCGAACTCTGAACCCCGACTTCAAACTCATCCCCTCAAATTGAAACTCCTTAAGAATGTGTTAATGGTGCAAGTGAAACTCATTCCCATAAGCAGATTTTACTTCGTTCTTATCTTCATTAGTTGTAGACTCACAACTGTTCAAATGTTAATGTACAAATATGAAACTCACAAATGTTAGAATGTTGTATCCGTAAACTCACAAATGTTCAAATATGAAATGTCATAGGAACAAAATGAGGGAACTACAGACTGTGACTCAGAAACCATTTTTTCGCCGTCGTTTCATCTGTCTAAAGGCATTGAAGAAGACTACACTCATGCAGGTCAGTGTGAACATTTCCCCTCTTTTTTAATATACAGAGTATTTTTTTTTATCACACACGCATCTTCCTGTTGGCTGTTGATACTTATTTGACAGCTGAGATTAACATGGCAGATTACCTTTTTCTAATTTTGATGTGATTAGGTGATAATATAGAAAAATTAGAGTGCTAAATGTAGACTCTTAACATAAGTCATTCATTATAGTGCTTTGGAAAGATCTTTATATCCTCTAGTTCTTTGATGCCTTGATATTGGGGCTGAAGTGTTCATCGCAATGAAAAAGTCATTCATATACATGTTTTTGATGCACTGTTTGGCATTGTTGCCGAATTATGCAGATATCAGTGAGGATTGTCTGTCTCCTGGAGCATCAGCTATATATCTAGCAATGAAAAACTCAAAATTGGACTGTGTAGATGGACAAGGGCAGGATTCTATAATGGTTGATACATCAGTAGAAGAAGAATATGAAGACTTCGATGACTTTGATCCATATTTTTTCATAAAGAACTTGCCTGCATTATCATCGGTTGTCCCAAGATTTCGGCCTGTGCTGCTACCTAAACAAACCCGGAGATGTCCACCCAATAGTCTCGTCTTAGACTTGGATGGTATGTATGAGCAAATATAATCAATAGTCACTAATTTATTGAATTCCC
Organism: Agrostemma githago; assembly: GCA_958450325.1. NCBI lineage: Eukaryota > Viridiplantae > Streptophyta > Magnoliopsida > Caryophyllales > Caryophyllaceae > Agrostemma > Agrostemma githago. The sequence continues at coordinate 60,318,364 of OY288254.1, forward strand.
AACCATGCACTCATGTTGCACATGATAACAATTTGTTTCACTTTCTCCTCTAGTTTACCCATACTATATTTTTATTTCTGAACCTTCCAGAGGGTACAGGGTTTGAGTTTCCATGCGGCAATTCGATCTTTTGGTTACTGTGGCCAAATTAGATTTAAATATGTCAACCTGACAAATAACAAGTACTAGAGGGTTAAATATCAATTTTGCCTGGCATATTAGATGTTATTTGGGTGTGTGCATTTACAAAAACCATTATCTGCAACAGTTGGTGGTTCTGTTCTTCTGTAACATGTGGCATTATGTCATATCCTTTCTGAAATCCCTCTTTTTTTTGGGTGGCAGAGACATTAGTCCATTCCAGTCTTGAACCTTGTGACGATGCAGACTTCACATTTTCTGTCAACTTCAACCAGACGGAACATACTGTATATGTACGATGTCGCCCTTATCTGCAGGATTTTATGGAGAGGGTTGCAGGTCTTTTTGAGATAGTTATTTTTACTGCCAGTCAAAGTATTTATGCTCAACAGCTTCTCAATGTGTTGGACCCAAAGAGGAGGATCATTCGGCACCGAGTTTTTCGTGAATCATGTGTTTATGTGGAAGGAAACTACTTGAAAGATTTGTCTGTTCTTGGTCGTGATTTGTCGCGCGTAATAATCATTGATAACTCTCCACAGGTACCTTTTCCTGATCAGTCTTTTCTATATTGATTTTTTTCGTTGTCATTTGCAGGTTGATGAATCAGTTTTAAGCACATTAGGGCCCCTGCTATATGGTACTACATTATTGATCCAAACTGAACCAAAACTGTAGTAACTTGAAACAAAGTGAACGAAGTAAGATATAGAATACATGAATAAAACCAATCAACCAAGTCATGTCCTGAACTTGATAGACCCAATTGCTACGCCGATTGGAACCTTAGTATTTGTTAGCGACCGATTTGCACTTGTTTTTGTCCTGTGTTATGCCTATCGTTGGCCTTTTATCTCTAATTGTTTTGTTCAAAAGAATGGTTTGTGTTATTGGGTTTTGGTTGTGTGCAACCCCCGCTTCTAAAACAGGCTTTATTGCAGGCATTTGGATTTCAAGTAGATAATGGGATTCCTATCGAGAGTTGGTTTGACGACCGTTCTGATGAAGAACTACTGTTACTACTACCGTTTCTTGAGAGATTGGCCGGGGTAGAAGATGTGCGTCCGCTCCTCGCTCAAAAGTTCAATCTGAGGGAAAGAGTAGCAGCAGCTGTTTATCCACCATCGGGTACTGATAGGAGAGATCTTTTGCAGAGGTAACACATACTACTTCCAGGAGATTTGTGTTTGTGCCAACAATTGTTTGTAATCAATTAATCAGGTACCAAGAGTTAAAAAAAAATTGCACATCTGATAGACATTGTAATCTCTTGTCTAAACTTTGTAATTTATGAACCCTTTGAAGGGTGTGATGGATGCTTAGACTATGTAGCCATGTCCAATGTAGGTGATGAAAATTGTCTAAAGCTCAAATTCTTCACTGCTATAGTTTTATCTTTGTCATCGCGACATTTCACATTAATTTTATTCTCATCGGACATTTGACCAAAAGTTTGTTGCTAATGTTTCATCACGTTTGATATCAAAAAATATAAGTACGAACCGTTGCTAATTTATGAAAAATTAAATTCATAAAAAATGACATTGTTAACTGTGTGCTGAAAAACAATTCTTCAGAACACCCATTTTATATGACATTATTCAATTTTCTTGGTTAACTTTGCATTTTCATTTTTTTTCTTGAATCAAAATACAAGGGTGATAAAATTGGGAAATTAGTGACGCGTCAATTTAAAATATATGTCGTGCACTAAAAATAAAACAATATATATATATACCGTGCATGCATTACACGAAAACTATTCTAGTTGAACTCATTAATCTAACTAACTATATGGTCCATTAATGCAATATGAGAAACTTGGCAACAGAAGATTGCTTATTGCCCACCAAAACTGGGACGGGACATTGGTAAATTTCTTCGGATAACGCTATACGATTCCTCCCAAAAAAAGGTAAATTCATCGAGCAATTTAGGTAAATTTAAAGTCAGTCACTGTTAACTCAAAATCAAGAGTCTTCGTTAGTAGCATCAGGGTACTCGTTGCCTGCAACTCCTAGCGATCCATTTGACAACCGGTTCATGGTCACCGAATTTGAAACAGGGCTACCACGAGAGTACTGATTCTGTGCAGACGTACTACTTCTAGTTACTTTAAGGCGGGCTTTTCTTCCCTGTAGAATGGAAACAAACCGTCAATCAGACACTTCTGTGCGTGCGCTACCAAACATGAGAATCACAAACAAATTAAGACCGGACAATGACACTGCTACCCCCACAATCGAGGCTCCAATCCACCTACCAGGTTGTATATAAAATGTCATTTTTTGATGACTCGGAAATTTCATCGATTGACTGCATTATAAATCAAACATTTTACCAAAGTCATTTGATTTCACATTTTCATTCCGTTATATTCAAAAGCTAAATAACAAAATAGTGAGCTTTTGCTCCATTTGTAACTGAAACCAGTAATGAATACGACAACCAGCATTAGCCAGGTGCACCCAAGAGTTGACACAAATAACAAAGTAAGAAAAGAACGGTGAAATAAAGGGGTGAATGTACACGACTTAATCATAAAAAAGTTTGTTTACAAATGACACGATGATTTGGGCTGTTGAAAATAACAACTCACTAGGAAAATTACTACGGAGTAGTAGATAAATCAAGTAAGATGAGTCATTTTGATATAGTTGTAGGTTTGAAGCTTTCAATTTTACTTTTCCTTTCATTAAGCAATCGGTGAGCGTGAGTACCTTTCCCATGCATTTCTCCAAATGTGGAGCAAACCTTCCAGCAGCAATTGATCTTCCACAATTCATGCAGTCAAATATTTCATTGGCTACGGCTGGATGCGTTTGTCCAAATATGTCCACTACATATTTGCCACTTGCTTCAGTGTTACTAGAATCAGCAACTTTTACTCTGGCTTGTGCAGACAGCATCAACTCTTCTTCCTCCACTTCCAGATTTCGATCAAGACCAAGTCTAGTTATACGATGACATTCAGATGCAACATCAACAATCATGGAATCTAAGAGATCCCCGAATAATTGTGACGAGAGCTGCAAAATAAAATAGCCATAAAAATCTGTTTTTTTTATATATATTACTCCGTAGTTCACTGTAAGTAATGTTCTGTTCCGTTCAAAAAGTACACATAGCAGTATAGCCTAAGTTACTCAGACTTCATTAGAAGTGCTCAAAACAGGTGCGTGTCCAAAGGTCGGACTCTGCCTTTATCATTATGCTTTTTTTGTTGCTAAAGTGAAGTTTGAGATAAGTTATGTTCATGTGGAGGTACTGGGTGTGGGTGCGGGCATGCGAATGTTGAAATGAGGTTTTAGTGATACTCAGAATAGAATAGTGAAACTGTGAAAGGCCTTGTTTAGTGGGACTTTGGAGGAATTAAGAGAAGAGGAGTGAAAGGGAAATGAATGAGACTTAGGGCTCGCTTGGGATGGGGTTAATTATTTCGGGGGTAATAGAGCAAAAATGAACTAGAAATGGATGAACTTGTTGCTTGATTGTAACATTTTATAGTGAAAAAGAGATACGAGGGGGGAATAATTACCCCCATTGGGGGTAATGCATTACTTGGGGGGAGAGGGGAGTAATAATTCCCCCCTAAATAAGCTATACTTCCTTAATTTTCTCCATTTTCGCTTAATATCATCACTACTTTCCATTATTTTCGAGTTCATTTTTGAACTATTACCCCCGGAATAATTACCCTCATCCCAAGCGAGCCCTTAATGTCGATGCATTGTGGCAGTGAAGATGAATGAGTGGTAGCTACGGGGACTGTCAAGTGTGAATGATGAAATGAGAATAGGAGTAGTTAGGCTAAGGTGGTGGCTCCGTAAGGATGATTGAAGCTGACAGATGATATCCCAAGTCTGAGAATCACGAGGACAGTTGTTTGATGAAAATGTGATCCAAGTGGAGTCGTGTAGTTACTACATAAATCCCATAGTCGATCATATTGAGCATAGTTGCGGAGACAACAAAGTTTGAGAGGCGAAAGAGTGAGTAGCTAGTGTAGATTTGGGCTTCTTGTTACATGGAGGCATCGTAACGAAAAGTGCAATATGAGGCTATGATGCATACAACTTGTTTGTTTGTTTTAGGTATTGGTAAAGGCGCCGACAGATAATGGTGGCGAAGAATAGAACATGAGAGAAAGAAGAGTTGAAGATACTAGACGTAGACGTAGACGTAGACGTAGACGTACCTGGGAATAAGCAGCTACTGAAGTTTCTTCATTGGGTAGTGACATGGCCACTGCTACTGCTGCTGCCGCCGCCACCTCCACAACAAGTAGGGGTAGTATTCTGTATACAGACAGATGCATCAACCCCAACAATGATTATTCAGTAGTGCCACAAATAAGCTACCTACTATCCCAACCAATCCAATCCAATCCAATATGACCCCAAATACTCATACATACATACATACATACATACATACATACATACATATTCTTCTTCTTCTTCTTCTTCTTCTTCAAAGCGTGCATATGAATTTGTTTGTGTGCTGGCTAGTTTAAACGGAAGATCATTCATGGAGAAGCAACCAATGTGAACTCTGAACTACTCTACTCAGTTTAAAATTCTGGGCTCCCATCTTCTAATTGGAGTATAATTCTAAATCCCAAATATATTACTCCAGTATGAATAGTAAATTTAAAAAAAAATCACAGTATCTCAGTAATATGATTTTGAAGATGAAGAAGACAGCCATGATAAGATGGGTTAAAGATGAGTACGCAGGAGAAATCAAATCAAATCAAAAAGAAGAAGTCAAAGAATTAATTACAAAGAAACGCAGACAAGAATCGAAAATAGGAATGGGAATGGGAATGGGAGTGGGAGTACCTTTTCAATCTTTCTTCTCCAAACAAACAAAAACAAATCGCACTTGTTTACATACCCATCCACACTTGACACTACGGTACCCAACTAATTTCACAATCGGAAATACAACTACACAAGTGCACGTATACTATACTACTTTCCCAAACTTTATAAGATCTTTCCGTTGTATATTCATCTGAGAGATATTAAAATAATCAAACGGAAAGTTTTAAAAAGTCGGACAAGTACTACTACTATGAAAATTGTAGGGGGGAACGAACGGGAAGTGTCCAAAACGGAGTATTTACAGCTACCGAATTTCGTGAATGAATTATACTTCCCGTGTTACAATGCCTAAAATACTTCCCACTTTAACCTCAATCAAAATCAAGGTGATCATCAAATGGAATACTCCTCCTCCAGCCTCCCCCTCTAACCGGAAAAAAGGATGGAGGGTGTGTTTTTAACATTGTGAATTGCAAATTTTTAATGACACGAGTATTGAAAGCAAATACATCTGACTTAAAAATCCCTCCATTTTTTCTAACAAAATCCCAGAGGGTATTATTGCTTTATAATGATCCCACATAGTTTTATCGATGATTTTAGGAACATGAGCTAAAGCTTGAGCAACAATTATTAACCCGCCTCGTGTGACACCAACTAATACAAGAGAAATCGGGACAACAAGGATATCATTTATAATCAGTGAAAATATGCTTCGTCCACCGTCTGTTTGTGCTTCCAGCGTTCAGCGCCTCAACTACCCATAAGCAATCACTTTCCATGGTGATTTGCCCATGGCCGCACCCCAACTAGAATCGTTACCGCCTCCGTAATGATTGGCTCCCAGGACAGCTCCGTGTGGTCTGTGGATAGCCATGCCCCCACAAAACCGTGTCACGAGAATCTCTGCAGACCACACAGGTACCCTACCCATCAGCTCTTCTATGAGTCTATGACTCGAAGTATATTCATCATAAATGATGCAAGGGTTAAAGTTAGGGAAGATTATGAGTATGGTGATAGTAATTTCCTCAACTAGTAGCAACTAGCAATAGGTAAAGAAGACTATGCTTGCGCTTTGTTTCGGGTGGCAAACCCTATTCTGCTAACTTTACCTTCCAGCAACCGCTTGGTTCGAATTAGAGAACATGGTTAAAACGACTAATTAGTACTCCGAACATAACATCTTACCAGCTAACAAAAGTGCTGAGGGTACGACTAAATCCTCAAGTTCAATCTTACAGGTTAATACAAGTGTTGTGGGTAACTTCTAAACTACACCGGCTACTCGGCTAGCAATATGACACTACGTAACTTCAAGCATTACAAAGACAAAAGAATCCAAAGGCACAAACAAGAAAATCAAGCAACTGACAACTATTCTGGCAGCTTGCTCACTATTTTCTCCCTAAACGTATCTTCTGATTCCCTGAAGCATGGAAACGCCAAGATCATAGTTATAGACAGGTTCCGGAATGTGTGGACATGTTTTTTTTGGAAAACAATCAAAACAAGCCTACTTCAGCCAGTGAGCCCTCAGGAAAACCAGGTAAAGAAACCTGGTACAGCTGTACATTTTAGAAAACTTGTCTAATGTTGATGTTGATTCTCGAAGTCCTGATATAATCCAAGAAACAATGATCACTTTCAGAGGATAAGTACTTCTCCAGGCCTGTAATTTCAGAGTGTTGTGCGTCTGTGAAGATCCGAGGGACTCCTGAAACATTCAAAAGGACAAAAAAACAAAGCCACCATTTAGTTGTATGCAGTAAGCTAGTAACAAAATTTTGATCACGGAAAAACCTGAATCAGGTATTGTTGGCAATATATGCATTAATGGTAAAGGAAATAGATCTCTCTTAATTAGTTGTTCCCATCTCTTTTCCAACACATTCCAAACAAGGTATAACAGACTCCCCGTCTCCCTTTCATCCCTTTCTATCCAAACCCTATATACTATAAACTATTAAGACGACAAAATCATTGAAAGTCGGCTAAATAATTCAATGCTTCTAGAGAAATCATGTTACCCTGAATTAATAAAGTTGCATTTGTATTAAAAATACTCTGCATTTTATCTCAAATAAGATTCACAAAAAATATACTGAAAATATAGAAACCTTTTCATAAGGAGTAACGTAAATGGATGATGTGTTCTGCTTACCATGAAAACATTCCCTTGCTTCTCCAGCCATGAGTACAACATCACCACTTCTTAAGAACATTGCCAAAGGCTCATCGTCTCTTGATTTCCCTCCAAGGAGGAATATTCCTTTACAACCCAAGCTGAGAGAATAGTATAAGAACAGATCACCTCACTGCTACACACAATTTTCAAAAACGAAGTTGATATGTGGAAAGGAAAAAGAAAACAAGGATGAAGCATAGGACCTCATGCTTACTATAGGTTTACTCCAATCGAGTTCCATGTCGTCAAGGTGTCCACCAAGTGTGTCACCTAGAAAATAAGAAGAATGATACCAAAATATCCATATTTAATCACCAGTAAGCTGCTAATGTGAAATATGCAACACAACACCGAAACATTAGATACACACGCCTTAATACCTGAAGCAAAGTAGTTGACTATAGCAGCCTCTGGCTTGAAATCATCACCCTCCGGCATCGCAGCTACAGACAACCTTTTCGCCAGTTGACACAACTCATCAGGAATCTTGTTATGTGGTAGACTGACATTATAGTTTCGCTGCCCCGTGAAATATTCACATATTAATATTACTTGTAATGAAAAGAAATAAAGCAGTCAGAAATTCAGGGGAAAACCCTCTATTCTATAATTTTATGTTAAGTCACTGAAATGATCTACACATCTTTGAGCTGAACACCATGCCATCATTTAAAATTGCTTCGGATTCTGTGATATAACATAACAATATTACCCTCATTGCCTTAGAAGCCTGCCGCCTAAGGGGTACCATGATTTTTCGGACTCGTAATGGAAACTGGGTTATGAACTGCGTCGACCTACTGTTACTTCACAACAACAGGAGCTCGGACAATTTAGGGAATCCATTTGCTTTCCATCATACTCTAAAGGCAAAAAATACAAGTCTTTCACTTTTAATTTTATTAGAAAATTGTATGCAATAAACATTCAGCAAACAGAAAGGTTTGAGCAGTGGCAGAAGATATGGCAACTATGACCTATGCTATGGTACTCGTCCTGGACAGACCAATAAAAGCAGGCAATTAGCTGAATCAGAAAAAGATAATAGAAGATCACCTGCGACCAATCAAACTGCAAGCCAAGCGTACTCCACCTTAACTTCCATAGAAGCACAGATGCTAGAATAGAATTTCCACCACTTCCCTTCAAAGTAACATTACCGCTCTCATTTGAGAAAGTCCATCTTTGATCTTGCCCATTGCTCAAGGACTGTGTTACTTTAGGTGAAAGTTGATCTTCAACAAGAACCTTACCTTCTTGTGCAGCAGCAAATAAATCATGTATAGGACCGTACAATGCATTGTGGTTTGTCCGATTTGGGGGCTGAGGGAAGCTTGTCAAGCTTTCCCTGACCCATCGACACTGTTCCTCGACCGTCAAAGCTCTAGGGATGAAAAAGAAACCTTTAACGTAAAAAGAAAAGCAAGTGTAAGTCTACAACATAAACCAGCGATACACACATAATAAAGGGTTTTTCATCACTTTTTTCTCCTAAAAAAACTTGTCAGGCAGACACATTGTTTTTTAAAGTCACCTAGCAATGACAGATTAAATTGGCACCAGTAAGAAGGTTCTGAACCAAAGCAAACAAAAAACACGAGAGCAGAAGAATTAATTTGAGAACTAAAATGAATAAGGCAGATGAAAATGAAGCAAGCAGATTCAATAAGAAGTCTGAATTTGCTCACCGGGGCGATTATCAAGGCAGATGACAGGAAACTCAGAATTAGTTTTAATAACATGAACTCCAACAGGCGTTTCACCTGTTTGGTGAAACGTCTCCAAGATCAACCTAAAATCAATAACTTCGGATAAGTCGACTGGTCTAGGTTGTTGCTTTTTCCTGCAAATTTCCAGCATTACTCAAATCAACAACAATTCAACAAAAATAACAACTTCATTGTTGTTCTTGTAGAGTAGAGTAGCGTACTTTTTAGAGTTGTGATCATAATAGAGCTTGTATTTCTTCTCGGCTCGTCGAAATGCAGTCCTCTCCGCATCATCAGTGGCGTACATTATACACTCCAAAAACGCAGGTATTCTGTCACTTTGAACTTTCAATCTACTGTATATAGCTGCTTCATCAAAGAGATCAATAATCCTATTTCTAACAGCTGAATTTATGATTCACCCGGTAGTTTATGACAACTCCGCTCTAATTGACAAAAAACACCCTTCTTTAGGAAGGAAGATTGCAAAGGGAAAACAAACAGGAGAATTGCATTCAGCTGGGAATAAAGTGCGAATAGGAAAGTTGAATCAGAGACCTTGAATTGCACTTACCAATTGTTCCAGGATTGCAACTTCCGTTCCAAGGTCGGTGATGGTGATGGTGATGGTGATGGTGATGGTGATGAAGATGGAGATGGAGATGGAGGTGTACCTGCGTAAGACTGAGTTCCCAACTTGTGATACAGTATGAGATATGAAGAATCGGCTCAGGCCTCGAGTCGGGGGTGGGGGTATTGCTTCGGGGGCGTTTGTTTGATCGAGTTTTGGAATGAACTAAGCCCATACCAGGGGTGCAAATGATCAGAGTCGACTCGTAAAATTCTCGGAATGGGCTCGGTCAAAACGAGCTCAGGCCGTACTTGCTTTGTTTGCAAAAAAATGTTGTCGTACTTCAAATGATTTTCCATAGCCAACCCCCTCCTTGGATATGAAATTGATAATGGGGTATAACATAGCCTATCAAATTAACAAAAAAAATTGTATAGCATCCATTTTTGAAGATTATTGACACGAGTATTATATATGGGTCCACACAACTAATCATCACGGACTTTATCGATTTAATCTTAACTATTTTTAAATCTTGTATCCACCTAGATAGATAAACACATACGGTATATTGTATACACAAGGGTTTGTCGACCAGTACTTTCTCGGTCACTTTCATTTCTTTACCTTTTATATTCACTATGACTGTGTGAGAATTATTTCAATCAAAGGCAAAGAAATGAACTGAGACGGTGGGACTTGGGAGTATATGGTATGGAGTCAGAATTGGAGGTGAGTCGACGTGAGATGCAAGGAGAGTTGAGTCACCCAATGCCTGAACAGTGAACATTACACCACTAAAGGAGGAGGAGGAGGAGATGCAACAGTGAATCCTACATAACTTGCTCCTCGTGACTGTCTTTGTAATCTTCTTTACTTGCCACCAAATTAAACTTTCTCCAACCCCAGACCACCACCACTACTACTACTACTTAAATCCCCTCATCTCCACCAAATTCATAACGATTTGCTACATAACTAAATCATTCATCTGGTCCTAATCACAGAGACAGTATATAAGTATAAAAAGTAGCTAGAATGGGGCATAGTCATGGGCACGACTGGGGGCCGGTGTTTGTGGGGACAATACTGTTTGTGTTGCTATCACCAGGGTTACTGTTCCAGGTGCCCGGTGGCCGCAGGTGCATCGAGTTTGGCAGTTTTACCACCGGTGGTGCCTCCATTATGGTCCACGCTCTTCTCTATTTCGGTCTTGTTTGCATCCTCTTAATTGCTCTCAGTGTTCACATGTACTGGGGTTAGTTAGGGACACCCTCGTCTTGAGTATGTGACAGACATCTTTTGAAATTTATCTGTTTTGTTTTTGTTCTCCTATTTGTCATCGTTTATTGAATTTGATTTATCAAAACTACTACTCCTACGTAGTATATATACAAAGAGATCAAGCTCCAATCATTAGGTATTTGCTACTCCGTATTATGATACTGCCTATCATTCTTTATACAATTTGGTGAACCAATAGCTAGTCTCTTGGTGGCGCAATTGTTACAGCTCATAAGACTCCTGATACCTACATGCAACATTTTGCCTTAAATTAGTCATTTTCAACCAGTTTCATGTCGAACAACCTTGAGTCGAGCGATATATAGCTACTGGGTCCATGACGGAAAGATGCAAACAATAGACACGAAAGAACCTCTGCTATGGCAAAACCATAAACGCAGCAGAAAATTGGGGAAGTAAACAGAAAACTATGATTACATACGGAGTATTAGTTACTTCTCCATAAAACATGCTTAAAATGCCAAACACTGTCATAATACTGTATTTCATAAGTACACTCTTTTTTTGATGGCAAAAAATAAATAGTAAAAAGATAAGTACACTCTTTACAAAATCAGAGTAACTATTGAGAGAGACAAGATACCCAACTGGGGGAGGCAAGCAATGATCTCGTCGGTACTGCTGCTTGTGCATCTGATTCTGGATTCATAAAGTCACAATCAGAAGAGTGGAAGGGTGGTAGTATTTCGGAACAAAACGTATAGCAATCTTAAACATTTGGATTTGTTCGTTAAATGTAGTACTATTAAACAAAATAAACCTTTTTTCTTCGCGGACAACGTAGTCTTAAGATGAAATCCCCGTAAATTCCTACTTAATGAAGAAGCCATAGAGTGGTATGATGTTATATCCACATGTTCCAATAGCCTTGACAAGATAATCGCAGGCAGCTACTGACCGCTACTTCATATCTTCCCTGCTACGGCGTCAATAGTGTTCTCTGTATGTGTTTCCCCTTTCTATAAGAACTTCAATGCTGCATTAATACAAAATGTCCATATTCATCTTTGCTCACAAAATTAGTATAACTAATCAGCAAAAGAGCACTTTGCAAAGCAGTAATTTCAGACCAAAACAGGAAGGGACGTATTACAGTGCTTGCAGAATCAAAACTGCAAAAAAACAGTAACCCTTTGTTTGAGTTGGAGGCCAGAAAATGGAGGGGAAGGAAAATGGAAGATTATCATGCCTCTTGAAAACCAAGTCTATATACGTTGGAAAAGATATGGAGATGAAACATCAAGATTCCATTCCCCTCCCATCTCCTTACCACGATTTCCCTCCTACCCTCCTCGAACTTTCCCTTCCACTTACGTATCCAAATAATGCATAGATAGATTAGCTTAAGAAAAACTTAGTAGGTAATGCAGCTTTCACCTGCAGAGTCAGCTAGAAATAGCCACAAAGTGTAAAACTGTTGAATGCACTGTTATGTTTACACACGAATAAGCTTGGGCTATCTACGACCCTCAAGCCACCAACTCATTTGCAAGAGTCCCAGAGACCACAAGGTAATGTAACTTGGGCACAAACTGAGGTATGCAGAATGAAACTAAACAAGCAATATAGCCAACAATATGCCAAACAAGAAAGAATCTCGTTTGTTGTCATATCGTATACACCGAAAACAAGACACATGAAGACGTGCCAAAAAAACACTAACCTAATTACATAACAAACACAGAATAATCAAAAATCAGATTGAAAGGCAGAGAGAGTCATCCTCAAATTTACGCATCTTGCAAACCACTTGTGTCCGTCCAACCCTTTGTTCACATATTTATAGCATCATTATCATCAAACCCCACCCAATGAAAATAACTTCAAAATGAGAGGACTCCCCCGTTTCCGTTTCCAGTAAGTAGAATATGGACAGCTGATGATGGGTAGGGGTAGCTCGTTTTCCACCATCACAACCTAAGTGATACGCCCTCCATCTACGACTCATCATCTCACAGTTGGTCTGAGACGGGTATTAAGGAGGACAAGAATATGTGGCCCCCAGCTGCAGACACCCTCAAGGATACCATATCCATGGATGTAGAAGCATCTCCAATCCATCCTACTAATGGATCCATTTTTATAGTGAGATACAAGCATAGGCATGTACGTAGAAATGACAAAGTGTCGACAACAACTCTAAACTACTATTCAATTATACATACACACACCCTCCATTCCAATTCCAAAAATGGTGACAATATTTTTCTAAAAAGACAACAAACACAAAACATTATCCTCCCTCCGGTTTTAAACGATTGTCATGTTTCAATATAATACTGGTGACATATATTCAACAAACAGGGCAATCATGAATCATGAATCATTAGAAGTAATAGTGGTACCTGGAAGTGGAAGATCTTTGAGAGGAGGAGGAGGAGAAGGGGGAGGGGGAGGGGGATGGGGTTGAGGATGGAGGGGCGGAGGAGGAGGAGGAGGAGGAGCAGCAACAGCGTAATAGAGAAGCGTCCTCCCAAGAAGGGAGATAGAAGAGAGGAAGCCAACAAAGTAGAAGAGCATGACGAAGGCCACCACCCACGGAAACAGCATGAAGCCTAACAGGAAGGTCACCGACCCCCCCAGCATCAACGTCAACGATATCCCCAACATCAACGACGCCACCCCCGCCGCCGTTATCTGCTGCTCAGGCCTTCTCCTCCGCCTCCGCCCCTGCCCCCCGCTCAGAATGTTGACTAATACACACCCCAGCTCCTCCAATTCCAATTCTTCACTTTCATGCTCATCTTGCCTTCCCATCTTTCTCTTTTTTTACCCTTTATCCGGTATTCCCACAACAAATCAATCAATTAATTTGATTAATTAATTATAAAAGGTAAATACCGGATAAATTATTTTATTTTATTTTATTTTATTTTTTATAAAAAAAGAGAGAAAAGGAGGAGTTGCGCAATTGGATAATGGCGTTAATGTTAGTTATCCCTACTACTCCGTAATAAACTGGAGGTGGAGGTGGGGCCGGGGCTCACCGGGATTGGTCGCCTCTGCAAATATTAGGAGTATACAAGTAGTATACGTATACGATTCGTATAAAATAAATATTATAAGGGGGGTGGGGTACTGGGGTGGGGTGGGGTGGGGTGAATAAGAAGCGAGGGAAATGATAAAGAGGGGAGACAGATTATAGGGATATTATTGTTGCCGACTGACTTCCTGCTTCAGGGGAGGTATGGACAAGATAACACAAAGAAGATACTAATACAAAGGGTGGGTGGGTGGGTGGGTGGTAACAGATTATCCCTCCTAACAACTCAAATATTATCTGTTTAATTGTATAATGATAATGATAAAGTTGCAGCAATTATTATCTAAAATCGTTATACCCCTGCGACAATAGTAATAATTTGCTATTTATGGTAAAAAGTGACCATTTTATATCTATTACTTACCACTTTCAAATAAATAGTTACCACGTTTTCGTATTAAAAAGTTATCACTATTTAAATCAAAATGACCACTAAATAACTGCATTGATAAAATTTTTAACATAAATTCCTAATTTTAAAATATATTGTAGTTATTATACTATCATTTGTGTTTTATTATTAAGTCATTTTAATTTGAGTAAATTAGAAATTACTCCTTTTAGAGATGTGTTTATTAAAATTTACTTATGAATTTTTTTAAATATTTTATATCAAAAAGATGCAAAACTTTAAAATTTACTTGCAGATCACTATTTTGATAATTTTTACTGATCGAAATGTCCTTCACAAACTAAATGAGAGCATGAGGGAAGGGGAAAAAAGGGTAGAAAGAAGAAAGAGACACTTTCGGTATAAAAATAGGAAACAAACAAAATAATTCAAACTCACCGGATTAACTCGTCGAAGTAGTGATTTGCAAGTAAATTTTAAAATTTTACATGTTTTTGGGTGTAAAAGATTTAAAAAAATTCATAAGGGAGTAAATTTTAATAAATACATCTCTAAAAGGAATAATTTTTAATTTACTCTTTTAATTTCCATCTTGCATACTCAAATGAATACGGAGTAATATTTTAATCCGTCATAAATCTATAATGGAACAAGTATCACAATTAAGCCGACGTACTAAGAGAATAAGATTTGTTGTTGGTTCATTCAGACCTCGGACTCAACTCACAAGAGAGGACCACATGTCACATGGGAAGTGACATGAACTTACGCTCAATGTACACCAACTTACCTATTGATTGAAGGCTTACTTGGGATGAAGCAAATATTATTCCTGTGATAGATAATGAGCTCAAAACGCGAAGAAAATGAAGGATATTAGTGGATAATTATAATATCTTACTCCCTCCCCTTCTCTATCTTCTTCCACTTTATTTTTGGGAAGAAATCAAAAAAAATAAAATGTGTGAAGGAAAAATGAGAGTAGAAAGAAGAAAGTGGGATCACAAATAATATGAACCACACAACATGTACTAAGAAGAAAAGTGGAACATCTTAGTGAAGGGGAGAGAGTATGATGTAAAGAGAAGATGAAGAATGAAGAGTAACAATTACCCCATATGAGAGTAACTAGTTTCTCTCCTCAGTAATATATTTACTCCCATATGAACCTATGGGGATAATTATTCTTCCTCCGGCTTCTCTTTACGCCATAAAACATATCCTATAACCACCAATTTCTCAATTTTTTTCTACATTTTGAACTTCATTACTCTTAATAATACCTTAATCCCAAACAATCCCAAAGGTAATCCAGTTTTCACCCTAGCTTTTAAATGTTATGCATTCGGAGCATCCCTATTTTATTAAAACAAGGTTTTTTAAGCCTCCATAATTAACTCAAGTTACTTAGTTATTTAATTAAAGTTAAATGACTTTCAGTATCTACTTTATTGAATCATTTTACTCAAGTTAAATCATCTTATTTACTTTATTAAATAACTTTTAATCTAAGGTAAATAACATGTCCAATTTATACATTATTAAACTAAATAAATTTAAATATGATTATAAATATTAAAATTAAAATATACAATGTACGAGTAATATAAATTAATTCTCCCGTATCTAAAAAAGAAATTAATCATCACCGACAATTTAAAATTCTTAAATTATAACTCAGAACCAATTATGGTTGCCACGTTTTCGACCGTATTAGGGGGCAAGACGTACGCTACCGAAAGTTTTAACTTAACAATTTTTCCCCTTATTACGAGTTGCCGCAGTTCCGATTTATTAGGGTGGCATAAAGGTAATGCATCTACTCTTCATAGACGATTACACTAAATATTATTGGGGTGCCAAAACGTAACTACGAAGCAATTTTTTTGACAAACTATATAAATGAATATTCATCATCGTCAATCCCAATCTGCATGAACAAAACCCTATTAATAATTAAATTATGTTAAACATTAAATTTATTCAAAATCAAGATATATAAAATATTATTAAATCATAAATAAGATTGTTAAGATATCAACTCTTATTTTTAAGATAATATTGAATATTGATATTAAGGGCTCGTTTGTTCACCATGGGAAGATGGAGTTGTCGGGAATTTAAATTCACATGAATTTGTATTTCAGGTGAATTACAAAAATGTTGTTTGGTTGCCATATGGGAAATTAATTTATATGGGAAGTTGTACACACCGAGGGGGGACTCGGTGAGCAACTTCCCCCATTAGGCAGGAATTGAAATTTCCTGGGAAGTTGAAATTCCCATGAAACGGATAACCAAACACCATCTCAATTTATCAATTCATGGGAAGTTCTACTTCCCATGATAACTTCCTATGATTTAACAGGGCAACCAAACAAGTTAACACCCATTAGGCCATGATCCCCCGTTATGTTTTTTTTAACCCCCCACCAAATTTCACCAAAAATATAAATACTTCATTTATGAGAAGAACTTTCATTCAAAAACTTTTGTTCTAATAAAATTAGTCACTATCTTATTATGACTCCCACTAAGTTGGAAAAAAAATTACCCACTAACCTATAACTAGCATTTATAAAAATCCAGTATCTATTTCACAAACATCAAAAACACAATTAAATACAAAAATCTAAAGTATATTATATAAATATATAATACGTATAATAAATACAAATAAATAAATAAAACGGAAATGATATAAGTAAATTATACTCATTATTTTAAGTTCTTTTACTCATTTACTCAATGTTTCATATAAACAGAAATGTAAAAGTTATAAATAAATAAAAATTTTCATATCAACAGAAATATAAAAGTGATAAATAAATTAAATAAGTAATAATTTAGACATACGAAATGTTAGACAATTTTTTTACGTCGTTTATTATTTACTGAATTTATATTTTCAATTTTTCTTACAAGTGGTCGGTCTCAACTCTCAAGGCATAAAATTATGTCATATAATATACCTACATAATTGGTGTACGTTATTATTTTGTTCATAATACTCCGTATTGGTTAGTTCAGTTGACAAAATTTTACATTACTATGCTTACGTGACCATAAAATGAATTTTATGTTCAAACAATTTATTTTTTTCATTTTCCATTTTCTCAAAACATATGAAGTTAATATAGTTATGCATTGAGTATTTCACTTTATAGAATACCACATTTTTTAAAGAAAATCGCTGCACAATTTGCGCTAGGTTAAAACTAATAGATTTCCTGAGAGACGGTCTCTCATTAACTTTACTGAGAGACTAAGTACAAATAGAAGTAACAGTGGTACCAAACCTAATAGAAGTAGGTACGATTAACATAAAAGAATATACAAATATAAAGAGGTACACTTCTTATAAAAACAGGTACAAAACAAAGTTATCATTTAAGGGTACTAATAAAACATAAAGTGATACCGAAGAGTGGTCTTTCAATAAGTTATTGAGAGACCGTCTCTCCCAAGAATTTGTGAAACTAGTACATCTAATTGTAAAAGAATCCCTACATGTCTCTCAGGACGTCATCGAATATAAATAGAGTTGATAATAAACAGAGCAGGGAAATTATATCTAAACTAGTATACACCCTAAGATACTAACTGCTGTCATTGTCTTATAACCAACTTTGATTTCTGATTGCATAGCCATAGCCCAGGGAAGTCATCTGCGCCCACGATGCACACCCAAACTTCCCAACACAATGAGGTCGAATATGTCGTCTGAACTACATATGAGAATGACTCATGACTCCATAGACCATGCTTCCAAGATCCTCACCTGGAAAATCTGATTATGCAAAGTGAGTATTGTTTAGCAGGTGTTTTTGGGTCAAATGGATTGTTCCCGAGTTCAAATTTTTCAGCTCATATAACATGTTAGGTAGGTAAGAAGAGATTCATGAGTCATGACACACATATCTACCGTTCTGTCTCCAGAAAAAAAAATTAAATACATCCAATGTGCAAAAGAACACATGAATAAGAGTATCCAAATTCCAAACATAGTCAGATGCACCCAAACAGGTGCTTAAATACAGAGCTGTATCTAACAGTGAATGTGCTGCAACTCTTTTAAGTACATCTGATTGTATGTTCTACCAACACATTACTCCACCACGCCCTTCTACATACAAAGTGCAGGGAAAGATAACCCACTGTGCAGGGAGTTTATCAAAAGACAGAATCGATAAAAAGGCAAAATTCTCATCCTTATATAGAGAATGCTTAACCTTCCTTGTATGACCCACAATCCCGTAACTAGTAACTTCAATGTCACAACCATTGTCGCCTTATGTTGTCAAAACACTCATCCGAGTGCTTAAACCATAAACAATTTTTTCTATCTAGATTTTGCCATCAAACAAACCAATTTGTAGAGATACTAGTCATCACTTGCATAGCACGTGTTCAGTTTTAATCAGTAAAAAAGACAACGTAATCTGCAAAAGAATTTGAAGTACCTAAGGGCAATAGAAAAGGTTCCTTTCTTGGCTTGCAAGTGTAAGATCATCAAACAGCTTGAGTATTCTGCAATAAAGAGGGAGATTTTGAGTGAGAAATCAAAAGAAAAGGAGGAACATTTTTATGAAACACTGTTAGAGGCTTACAGCTCCCAGTACAAATAGTAAGCACCCACAAAGGAAAAAAGTGAATTTAAGGAAAAGAGGCTCGGCATAACATATTCGTCATCCATGCAAAATAGAAAATGTCTATCGAAAAAGTAATATTCCCAAGCCAATCTTGCTTATGCAAAAAGGCAACAAGTCTCTGCTATTTGTTTTTCCAATTCTGCGTGGAGTAATACGTCTGGAAAATGTTTTTTATGGTTAATAGGTTGGCTAAATTAGTCAGGAAATTGAACCTTTGGATATTAAAACGCCCAGTCTATGGCCATTGCATGATTGATTGGTTTTCAAGGTTAAATAGAGCCTAAGGCTTACTATTATTTGGTTGTATGACGGAACAAAGCAAAACAACTCGCTAAGTTGTGCGCTTATATTGTGAGGTGGAAGTTCCTAACCACATTCTTTTACACAAACTCATTATGGGTCATAACTCATAAGAAACTAACTTCATGTTTTCCCAATATAAAGGTTCTACATTTGGCCCCATCTCTCCACGGGAAGAGCCTTAGATGCACTGTGCTAATGTTGTTGAACATGAAATTGAAAGCTAATATTAACAAAATAAAAAAGAGGGCATATATGGGCAAGATCAATCCACAAAGCCAGAAATTCGTCACTCTCGGATATTAATACTCACTAATATTTCACTTAATATACTTTTACGGCGTACCATAGTTTGTCGAATCTTTTGGCTGTCACTGAAATACTGGTTAGGATGATTGATTCCAGAATCACAAGTTGCACCATGAACAGCTTCAAATGTTAATGTGCATGCTAGCTGCACATACATCATTATTACGTAGTATGGAGTATAAGATAGTGAATATATTTATACCGGTGTACAGCAGATAGATCTGGTGCAAATTCTATTACCTGATGATGTTTGTTCTTGACTTTGTCCATCACATCTACCATAGCTCGACTATTCACACCCATTTTATTAAGAGCAGCTCTAAGGTTTTCATCACTGAAAAAGTGAGGAAAAAAAAAAGATTCGTAAACCCTTTGCTCCTTTATTGAAAATACCTAGGACACAGGACAGCTCTCTCATGTTCCCTTGGAGGTTCGTTATTTGACTGGTACAGTCCAAATGCTTCTTTTACCACCAAGTAGACTAACAATTAAAAAAAAATCACGATCATATAGGCCCAACATGGATATCCAAAGTTTCTTCTAGCGAAAAAACCACGCGTCAATGCGTCATCGACTGGATCTTACGCAGCCCGCTCATACCTCCCATCCCGCCAAATCCTAGTTTCGGGAATATCCCGAATCATGTGGTTGAGTGATGGTGGTGATAGGTCTGCTTTAAATACCTGAACATGATATCTATATGGCTAGATAAATGAGACTGACCTCTCTAAGAAATGTCTCTGAAGGTATGAATTAATCAACGTCTACTATTACCATTATCTGATCTACCTTGGATGATAACCATAAGTCATAACCCCCTTCAGTTTACATTTAGAACAAACAAGGGTATATAGGACAAACAAATGTTTTATTAATTTCTTGAGATCCAGATCATTTAAACCGCACTCACCTAAAATGTCGAAAAGGGCAGCCATGATGATCTCCAACGCCTGGCGTGCATGATATGACCTTTTGACAAGAATAAGGAGTATAATCCTGAAAACAAAATTTCCAAATATCAACTCATAAAACCAAAGGCATAGCTATGTTCAGGCCAAGAGTTCATCAAAATAACAGGGAACTAACCACTCTCTTTCCTTCTTTTCCATAGCTATGGCGTATGCTGTATGAATATTCTTTGTCAAATCTCTCAGGGCCGACCTACCATAGTTAACAATCAGAAATCACAAAGAACCTCATTGTCAGGTTTATAATGAGTAATAATAGTATCAGATACACAGGAAAAAATAAAGTGAATTGTGTAGATTAGGTGGATTCTTACGTGGTTAACTGCTGTAGACCCAGACTAATTATTTAAATCGATTAGAGATGATAAACCAAAGAATCCTTTCTAGGTATCAAATGAAAGAGAGCTCAATGCCTTGAACTAAGGGCATTGGACCATTGAAAAGATCTTCAGCTTTAACACACTAGACACAAAAAAACCATCTATCCCCCAGTATGCTATGCTATATACGGAACTATGAATTCCTAACAAGATGTGAGAGACTGATAACCTAAATCTGGAATTCCACCAGAACGGATCAAAAAGGCAATCAAGCTAGTATGGCACCTTTTACAAGCATTATGAAATTCTATGTAGCTCCAACGAATCAAATGCAAACTATACCATGTAATTCCACTCTGAGGAGTATGATACATATAGAGAAGCAAGACAACAGGATATACTGCTTCAGCAATAAATAAATAAATATATATTTTACAAAAAGGGAAAAAAGAGCAAATTGCCACAAATATTAACAATCAAGTTTGGTCACCAGCATTTATATCTAGCAGTTTTAACTGATACTCCCTCCCTTCATAACCAAATACACCATTTGCTTTATCAAACTTGTCGAGGGGCATCTTACACCATCGATATCTTTTATTTTGCATTAGTAAAAATCATAAAAATTTGATATTCTTAATGTACTTGAGGAGACGAATCAAACATCCCATATGACTATTTTATCTTGTAGATGGCCGAGAATATTGAAGATTCTTTTTGACTTGTGAATAGTGTCAAAATGGCTTTTGGTATATTTAGTTATGAAGGGAGGGAGTATGATATACTTATTCATCAGCAGTGAAACTCTGAGAAGAAAAGTGTACTTTAACATCATTACCTTCTTGGAGAACTCAGATTTCCAGAATGCGAGAGCGTCGTCCAACTTAAGTCCTACACCCTGCCAGCCAAAACAATAAGGAGCTTATCATCAAACAAAGACTAAAACAATCCTGATGTTTTATAACTCATGGGATCACTAATTCATTTATAACGTGTATATACTACTCCATATATACATCTGTAACAAAGGTTAAGCGAAATATGAAGACACTATTATTGTGTATTGACACAGTGGCTACAACCTTGTTTGGATGCAGAATATCTAAGGGAGGGGAGGAGAGAGAGGGAGTATTCTACTGTTGGAAATAATTTAGTTTGCAGGAGGGAATTGGCGGAATTTATTTTAAATCCTCTCTAAAATCATTGACCCTAATTTTGCTAACCAAACAAAGGAGATCATTTTATTCCAAATCCCCTCCCTTTCCCTCCAATTTCCATATACCCACCAACTAGTTGAAAAATTATCAAATTCTGCCTAATAACGTAAGCTCTTAAGAGCATAAGAATTCATTTCAAGATAGAAGTACATGAATCAATATTTGAATCTGCCAAATTGATTTGTATGGCAAAGCCTTATCAAAAATATTCGGGTTAATGATCACAAGAATATTAATATAGGTTGAAAAGAACATAATGAACACACTCTTTTAGTGAGAAACTAGAACTCAGGTGTAACTTCAAGTGGATAATTATCCTTTTAAGTCATTATGCATCGATTCAAGTAGCACCAGTACCTTAAGAAAAAGACCTAGCTGCATCCTGCCTCCATATTTGAGGTGATGATCTTCCCTTAGCTAGCCATAGAAAAGCATTCAAGTCAATATGATCAGATGGAGAAGAGATCAAATATAACTGAGATTAATTAGGGAAGTTCAGCAACTTAATTTCAAACCTTTTCAAAAAGGTGCCGCATGCACAAAGGAAATGAATTGTGTGCTAGTTGATCAAGGTCCTTCAACGATATCTCACCATATTCCTTTGGCTACAGAGGCAGGAGAAAAAGGATGTAGCTACGTAAGACAATAGACAATGACTAGGCGATGTTTTTAAGTAGATAAGATATAGTACCTCAGAATAGTCAGGTCCTACATAACTTGTGCTGAGGGCTTCCACAATCTGCCAAGAAAAAATTGTATTCAAAACCTCAAGTAGTACATCCCTAGAACAAAGAGTCTATGCCAAAGATTCAAGTTTTAGTGTGTATGGTAACTTACTGGAGTCAGCCGATTCTTTTCCTGGTCACTGATGACGGAGGTCCATTTTCTGAATAAAAATCACCAGAAATTATTAGGTGATATGGTCTAATGTATGCCTATAGCTTGATATAACAGAAAATGATGAAGGCTAACACACCTGAATGCCCATGATGCAATGTATGTAAAGCATTATTCATCATGTCACTGTGAAAACTAGTGAACATGCCAGTTTTCCAATAATTTAAAGGGAAGCCCCACGATAGCAGAGGACATCATATCTAACTTAAGCTAGTGGTAAATGACTCCTTGCAATAGATTAGAGAACTAACTGGGGCCCACTTTCTAAGAGGTTTTTTGTAATATATTACTCCCTCCATCTCAATTTTATTGACCATTTTTCCTTATTTGTACATCCCAAATTAATCATCCGCTTTCCAAATGCCATAAGTAAAAATAGAGAACTCCCAATTTAACCCCTAGTTAAATAAGCTTGACATTCCTACTGACAGGGACTTCACTACTATTTCTCAAATCTCAATGACAACAATAGAAGTGGGATGGAGGGAGTATTTTCTTTTACCTCAATCGCCACAAAAGTATTTTATTGAGACCTCTAAATATCTCTAGTGTTGTCTACCACTGATATTATCATCAAATGGCTAACAAATGTTACATTCATGACTAATAACTTCACCAAAGTAGTGGATGAAGGTTGATGTATCTCCGTTAACTTTTACAAATTTTAAGAATTAGAGCAACAAAAGAATCTCCTTAACTGATAATATCATTTGCATAATTGATACACCAATCTTAAGGATTCAAAAAAGGGCGAGGAATACACTTGGATGAAGAGAGTAAGGTCAAACATCCTTCAAATCCCTCTGTCCGCTTTTAGCGACTAGTAAATAAACAATTAGAATCATGAAAACATAGCTAAGGAAAGTTTCAAAAGACAGATTAGCTTAACCAACCTATTGGTGAGTATGAGAGCTTTTGATAGATTGCTCCGAAATTGTGAGCAAACAAGAGAAACAACCTAAAAGAGAATCTCAATCAGCTCAGCCCAAATGATGTGTTTAGAGTTTCAATCATGATGAAACATGTCATTTTTAACAAAGTGATAATAATTTAAACCTGATGTACACCAACATATGCATGTCCTTTATGAATGTAAACTCTGCGCCCAGACACAAGTTCAGGAACTTCTTCAAACGGTACCTTCACCAAGCACGTGGAGTAAGAAAATCTTAGATTGCCTCCAGAAAAGCAATTGTTCAGCGTGATTCTGATTTATCAGTGTGTCATGTTAAATATGCAACATACTACCCATGAAGGCATGAAGGTAAGCTTGGACAAGAGGAGAACATTGTTATTTTAGTACGCTTTTATATGCTTAAGATCAGGCACATTCTATGTCAGTCTGACTAGGCTGTAAATGTCGAATGCAACAAAATGTCAAGTGTGAATATGGTTATTTTGCGAAAAAGATCCAACATCATGTTTGGACTAAAATGACACCCAGACGAAGTGAAGTATCGAATTAACATTTTTTAAATGCAAGGAGTATAACAAGCCCTATCAGCAATGAGAGAGACAATTCCCTAAGAGAATGATAGAAATCAACACATTTTTGTGCAAACCTTGTAGAATATGGAATCCGCTGCAAAACAAACCAAAAAGAAAAAAGACAATCAGCTGTTACGCATAAATAGCTCATGTTCTGAAAGGGTAAAGTCATGATGTATAAAAGGCAGCAATAAGCAGATAAATTTTGTATAGCATAATGTACAGCATTGAGCAATTGATAACAACTTCAATACACATTCATAACCAGCCATAATCATGAAAAGGGCAATTAGACATAATGTGAAAGAAACTTAGCATTGTTCATATAAGTCATCCACAAATTATCGTTGACAACATTTCATTACATACCATATTCATTGATTGTCATAAAATTTCTAAAGTACTAGTGTGCAACAGTGCAAGTGGATAGAAGTTATGAACAAATAAAATTACAGAAGGCCCGGGCATACCAGCCAATAGTAATGCCTAGATAAAATGCCAAAGGAAAGCTCCATACCATTAACATGAAAAAACATAGTTTACAAAGCTACAGTTCAAAGAAACATCGAAGTGAGTGTTCTTACAACTACTGATGTGCTGCCCCATGGACCGCGCAACTTGTGACAATTTCTCCCTCACGCTCTACACATTACATTACATGAAAAGTCATGCATCTTGAAATACATATGAAAAAATGCGTCACAAAAATAAATATGAATGTGTTCACAAACAGTGCTAAACTGTTAACACATCTTAATACCTCAAGTTCAGTCATACTAACTGCTTTGTAAGGGAGACCAAATTCCGCCAAAAGAGCTCTCTACAAGACAAATACAGTTACATTTTAAATAATGACGTAATTCATTCAGCAAGAGAAATGCTATCTTTTGCAACATTTACTGTTAGAATATAGTGCCGGTCAGCACACTTGCATACCCTTAAGCATTGCATGCAGCTTGGTCTAATTCTAAGACCCATTCGATGTACTAGTTAAACTCTTGTTTTCCGTAATGAGTAGCAATCATGCTGTACCCTCTCAATTAATTAATCATTTACGAGAATAATTCCATAATCACCTGAGCCTCATGGCTTTTGAGCTTAAATCTATACCGAAATAAGGTCATCTCCATCGATATGAACCAGTTTCTCAACTCATCCCTGGTTTTAACCACATTGAAATGAAAGCATCAGTGATGAAAAGAATTTAAAGACATGACATGAATAACACACACACACACACATAAAGTGTGCTATACACAGTACTTAATATTAGGGAGATTACGTTCGGCAGTAAACAAGGCGGAGAACAAAGTGGGAGATGATATCCTTGTTGATAGTCTCCGACGACTGCGGATGTCTCATATGCGCTTTCCACAAATCGTTAACCTAAATAAATTACATTTTCAACCATAAAACTAATCCTCCATCTAACAAATCCAGTATGCCAGCATTAAACCTAATTGAATCAACAAATTATTAGTTACGGAGTAGTAGTAGTTACCAATTTCTCCATTTCGTCAGGTTTTTTGCCGCGAGAAAGTCCGTCGGAAATCCCTTTCAGCACTGAAATTCATCATAAAAACAACCTAATTACAACCGAAAAACCCTAAATTTGAAATTGATTCGAAAATTAGGGATGTGTTGAAGAGAAAATGATACTCTATATATGGAGAGAAGAGAGACCTCGGAGACGATCGATGGCGAAAAGTTCAAAATCTTCGAGGCGGACTTCCAGATGAGGTGGAGAACGATAGAGAGGGAGATCTGAAACGACGTCGTTGACGACGGTGGAAGATTTTCTTTGAGATCGAACTATTTCCATGCTTGATTTCTCTCACTCTCTCTCTCTCTCTCTCTCTCTCTGCGCTTGTGGTTGTGGTAATGGATTGGGAGCTGGTAAGTTGCCGCCATAATTTCTAGTTTTGAGAGGAGGTGCGTCTGCAAAATGGCGGGAAAATTGGTGGGGCCCTCTGCCATAGTAGTAGCCCTAGTAGGAGTGTAGGACTATTTTGCAACACTCGCTCTTACTGACATACGGAGTACAAAATTTAGGAAGGGATAGTTTCAGTAAATTATTGAGATACTAATTTTCATGTTTTACTTGTGCGGTATCTATTTTTGCGTCTTTTAGTAAGACCTATTCGTGTGATAAAGCTAATTACTTCACATATTTCGGGTCATATTTTTGTTTTTCTACCTACTACTCTCTCCTGTCGTTAGAGCGAGTGTGATAGAGTAGGATTTTTCTTAGAGCTTCGTTTTTCTGCGCAGCAGGGATGGATCCACAATGGTTCGTACCGAGCATGAATTCTGTGCCCCATCCCATCACCTTCTCTACAAATATGCAAAACCCAATTACATCCAGAATAAACTATTGAATGTGAATGTGAATGTGAATGTGAATGTGATAGCTTCTAAACGCCTTGTCTCTCTTGTGCTTGTCCCACACTCTTTGCTTTTCACTGTCACTACAACAAATAACGCCATATGTCGACCCTTTGGCAAGTGTCAAGGGAAATGATAAGTAAAAAATACTGTAACATAATAATGTATTGTAATTCACCCCTTTTCTCTGGCACATCCCCACCTCTGAAACTTCATCTATTCGTCCCTCTCAACATTCAAACAGAAAAAAAAAGTCCGTGTAGAAACATATAAGAGCAAACAGAATAGAGGGGCCATTGTTTAATGGCACAATACCTCAATTCTCCACAAATAAAGGGTACACAAATCTCTTATTGAATGCCATGTTCATGTAGGAGTAGTAATTACTAGGAGTAGATCTACTAAAGAAACAATATGAATAGGAAGAAGATCAGCAAGAGCTGTCCATGAAATTAACCAGGAGTTCCTGTACCATAACTCTGTCAGGCATTCTTCCCGCAGCTCCAT
Source organism: Agrostemma githago (assembly GCA_958450325.1). Classification (NCBI taxonomy): domain Eukaryota; kingdom Viridiplantae; phylum Streptophyta; class Magnoliopsida; order Caryophyllales; family Caryophyllaceae; genus Agrostemma; species Agrostemma githago. The sequence goes on from OY288254.1 coordinate 60,345,545, forward strand.
ATATTGGGGCAAGTCCTCCATTTACTGGACCCGGGTTTGCTTTCACCTGACCAACACAACACTCATATTCATTACAATTTACAAATCACATACTACTACGTGCCCCAATTATCAAACTACATTCAAATCCTTCTCACTTCTCACTAGTACTACACTTATAGAGAAGCGAATAGAGTGGCCGATTCGTTAGCAAATCGAGGAATCAATTCAAGCACTATACCTACACATCTTGATTCTCCATTTACGGAGCTGTGTCCCATCCTTCGGGAGGACATTTATGGGGTAGCTATTCCCCGTGTAATAGCTAATACTTAGTTTTCGGAGCTTAGCTCCTCATTAGTACCAAAAAAAAAAAACTTCTCACTACACTTTGGTCATCCATGTCAATTTACTCACTCTTATTTTTTAGTACTGTACTACTCATTTGTGTGGAGGTACCCTCTAAATTTGTCACATCTAATTTATCAAAGCAGATATTGTAATACTATTATTATTATTATTTCAAAGAAAGGTGTAACTATATTGTACCTTTTGACAGAATATTGGTTAAAATTAACATCATTCTGATATAAGTAGTTTGTTTGTTTGACCACAGCGCCAAGGACAATATAGACCATATGGAGAAAGTATGTTGGCAATTGATTTTAAGAACTTACAGTTCGTACAGACTCTTGTAAATCCTTTAGAAAATCATCAACCACGGAGACATGCTGAAGAAGAGTCACGCAAATATGCAGGCTGAAAACATGAATACAGTCGAGTGAGATTAAAGTCACAATGCATAAATACAGACTACTGAGAATAAAGCTGTAATTTGGTTTTAAACCTGTTGGGACGCTGCAAGGGGCTAAGATGCCATCCCTTAGACGACATTATGTCATTAACTTCAAATATGTCAAGAACATCAGACCCAAATGCAACAATTGTCATGTCAGGCTTCCCAACGACGAACAACTCGGGGATACCCTGTATTCTGAAGGAAGACGTTCACTGCGGATTTAGATACTAAAGAATAGCATAACATGGACAATTAAGTGAGAAACAGTACTAACCCTTCTTGAATCTTCTTTGATACTTCCATTATTTGTCTTGTGTTCTCCAAATACCCTTTTACGTATAGGACATCATTGATCACAAAAAAACAGGAGAAAAATTCAACGTAAATTTGATTCTAAGATGATTGATTACTCACCGTTTTCTCCAAGAGCCATCATGGCGGCCCATGCACCAGCACTCAAACCCCCAGGTCTGCTCCCAGCAATGGTTGGCGATACATAAAGACCACCAGACCACTCGGTTACTACAACATTGACACGCATCAATACAAAAGTGTAGTATAAAAGCATAAGGGTATGCACAAAGTATAATGTTGAACATCCTTGAAAGACACCACAGTTATAGGATGAGTTATTGAGTGGTGAATGACTTTAGTTTCCTAAATACAGGGATCAACCAAATAGGCACGGGTATTCAGAATTGTTACATTCTTTTCTCCTTGTACCCCTTTTATGACTCCAAAGCTTGACTGCATAGACTGAGTAGTTTCTTGATTATAATACACTACTTGCACTTTCCCAACGTTGTTTTATTTCACTTTCGCATTATTTTAGTATATTGTTTTTCCATGAGGACAGTGTCATTGTTAAAAATATGACTTAATCGGTGAATTGAAGGAAACACTACATTCAGATTAGTATAGATTCAAAGAAACATTTACCCACAAAGGGTGCTAAAAAATAAGTCAATAACATATTTAAGCATATTCTTATGAGATTGAAGACTCACCGGCAACAAATTGATGCTGTCGAAGTGCAAAGCAAGTCCATGAGTATGAAATTGAAGAAGCAGGCAAATGTTAGTGTTCTCCCTTTGAAAACTCACAAACTACAGAAAATAGGAAAGTGGTGTAGAAGGAAACAAGAATCGTAAATGTGCCTTTCATTCAAGACACAAGCAAAGAGATCTGAATCCTGAAGAAATATCGAGAAAGGAAATACTCTAAAAACAAAAACATCTGCTCCTTCCGCGTCCAGGTCACTTGTTTACCTTTGATTTTGATCTCAAGACTAAGGAGGGAGGAGCAGCCCAAATTTGCATATTATTTTGAATGACAAGTATTTCCGTTTTCACTGGAGCCAAGGACTCATTATTAGTATAATGGAATATCGCAACAATGGCTCACTAAATTGGCTTCACTTCTTATTATCGTGAAGTGCTACTCATTCTATTCAACGCTATTTGCATTCTGGATCATTCGGAATCAGCCTCTCTATGCTGTTAACATAAGAATAAGGTTGCGAAGATCCGATCCCCCACCCCACAATTTCCGTGAGTCATTGAGCCATTGGGGGTACTTTAGTTGTTGTTTTGAATGACAAGTGGACCAAATTGCAAGTGCATGAGCAGTTTACACATCAAAATCGTTCCTCAATATAGTTTAGTTACTTGGTAGACAAATGACTAGGACATCCTAAAATATATACTGTATTAAACAAATAATGTCGGTAGAGGAGCATTTGTAGTATTCTGTATACCTCAACTAAGTGCAAGTATATCATAAATAGGAAGACATGTGAATAGCTACTATCAGACAAAATACCTCAGCTGGACAGTAAAAATGATGGAATGAAATCAAAAGAAAAACAATGACCGACAGTAGTTACCTTCCTAATTTCATGATTACGGTACAGGACAACACTCGTTCCTTTGGGAGCCAAACCATATTTGTGTACGTCAACAGATATTGAGGTCACCCCCATGACAGAAAAATCAAAGGGTGGAATCGAATACCTGAGAAAATAAATAATTGAATAGATGCAATAAATAGTCAGATACAGGCTCACGTCTGAACGAACAATTTTAAAATATCACAGAACATATATATGCAAAAAAATGTAACTGGTAGTACTGGTCCAAAAATAACCAAGGATTCATGTATCATCAATTAGAAGAGATTTTAAACAAAAATGACCACTGAGCATTATGTTATGGAGTATATTTTTTTATACCAGTGGAATGTGAACTTTCAACGTGAACAATGCGACTTCAACTCTTCAATTTACTGTCATAGACTCAGAGCCATGAATATGGAATCCATACCTAATCCTTACTAAACAATCGCTTGTCATAGCACAAACACAACAGGGACGGTCACATCACAAAACTAGAAGAAAGATGATCTACAAAGTATATCATTTTATTTTAATTGATTATTATACCCCGATGTCTCAAACAAATCTCTATTTCACTTTAGAGGAATACAATGAATTAATCGAGAAAAACAGAAGCAAAGAGGATTCTAAGCGCTAAAGAATAAGAACTGAAATAAAAAAACTTGCTTAATTGAAAGCTTATATGAGTAATCAATGGATTATCCAACTCAAGAATTAAAGAGTGTTCAGAGAGGATTTCTAAAATGTAAGAAAGCTGCTGAAATACAACTGCAGTGAGCTGCTCATAGCCTATGTTAGCCCAGCGCTACAAGAATAACAGAATTCTGTATTGCGACTTTGCTGAATTAGTTTCTGTATGTTTTACCAACAGCTGGTTCCATGACAAAATATTTTGAACTTGCATTTGATGTTGTGTTTGAATGTGTCCTAGTACCCTTATCCTCTATTTTAGGCATCCCACGTCTATTACAAAAAAAATTAGCCATGGCGAGTCCGACATCAATTTATGAACCATCCTGAGCTTGGGGTAACATATCATATAAAAAGCGTTCAGCAAAGACTGTAGTTCGGAAACTCTAGACAAAAAGTAACAAGAGGTCAAGAGCCTCGGTTCCAAATTCCAATACAACCAAACAAGACTACCCTTACCCAAGTTTGCGCGCAAAAGGCAGAACAAAACCCCCAAGACAGAGATCCACATGTAAGCACACACCAAACCTCACTGCTAGTTGGCCAAGTTCCTGTTTAAAGACAGTGTGCTATCAATTTGACGTCCAAAAGATACTACACTTAAGAGATAAGTTTGTACATACTTCAATTGGGTCAATTATTCCATGCGGGAACCCTGGCGCAGACCCAACAATCTGTACAAGGCAATTAGTTTCAGTTAAAATGACTAATAATGGGAAAAAATTAAAGTAAGAAATAACAACCCTGACATAAGAGGTTGTCAAGACCAGAATGCTATATCTTGACAACAACAAAAATATAATGACAGTGCCCTCTTAAGCATGGTCCAGGGTTCCGTCGACGGGTCATTGAACCGAATCGTCCGTGTGGAAGTGGAATGGAGTTAGTTTGTAAATTAGGTTATTAGTGGCGTTTATTTGAAGCCAATAGCATAACGTTTTGAAAATACGGACCCAATTGAACCCCAAACCATGTAACACAGCTCCTACCAATGGTAGATTGAGGAGGTAGTTGTACGTAACCTTACCCCTACATTAACAATACAAAAGGCTGTTTTCAAATGACCCATAATGAAACTTGCGTAAGATTTGCAATAAACACTATGAAAAATGAATATGTTCCTCCATTGAAAACGAAAACAAAGTCAGCAGATAAATATGGAAAAAAACACATAAATATGGAATGGAACCTAGTAGCCTCAAAACGTACCATGATAGTATTTTTGTTGATACACTGTCTAATTGCTTTTACATCTGCCTGAAACTTCTTGTCAACAGGAACACGCTTAAGCTTAATTTTGAAATACTGGGCAGCTTTGTCATATGCTGAGTGAGCAGATACTGGGATAATCCTACACTCGAAAGAAAATGTTATAAGCGAAAACATTTGGTCAATGCCTCGTATGATTTAACTTCATAAAATTTTGACAGTGTGATTGTACAGACATACATTTCTGGTTTAGTGATTCCCTTCTTGACTCTCATGTAGTCACGTGAGGTTTTTACAGCTAATAATATACTCTCAGTTCCACCTGATGTCATATTTCCACATACTTGTCCTCCCGAAACCTTTGATTTACTGCCGAGTAGCGTAGCTGTCATCGCAACGACTTCTGACTCATATCTAACAACACTTTGGAAGACATCCATATGTAATGGGTTTGTATGTGCAAACCTAGCAATGAGTATGAATACAACGATAGCGTAAATGCCAGGGAATTGAACAATATAGTAATTTAAGACATACAACAACAATTAAAATAATTAGAATAGAATCACATAGGAAAATAATGTATCATTAGGCACTATTCGTTCATATGATGTTTTGATTTGATGCAGGCACTCCACAAAGATGTGTCACTGTCACACCTATCAGCTAAACTTCATGATCCATCAATAAATTATCTTTTCTTTAATTTGGATTTTCAAATATCGACAGACTTCAACTTTTTAATCAAGTAATCTAAAAAAAACAAAATATAGCCTGCAGTTCAAACTCCACGAAAGCCTTAAACAAGTCTACCACAATGTTCATTGACATTGATCATCACCAGTCATCACCCACGTTGAGGTTTTAAGGACGGTGCATTGAGTGGAAAAAAAAATCACCGACATAAAAGGTAAGGGAATCAGACTTGAGACATGAAGACAAAGGACTTCAATGAGACCACTGGGCTTCAATCCAATTAAATAAGGCCAAACAAGAAATAAGTTCAACAATACAACCAGTACTTATTCATTTAAATAAAACAGCGATTGAAAGAAATACTTTAGCTTACTACTAACATTGAACATGCCTCATTTATCAAGGAAAAGTGACCTTCGGATTCAGTTCCACCAATATATCTGCATCAAAGATTATAACTTACTCATCAGCTCCAAAGTTGGAGTGGAGACACTCACAAAGGTGGTAATTTTTGTTTAAAAGTTAGTTCTATAAGAGGGTTTATATTAAAACATGGCAAGTTTAAGGGATTGTGCCTTTATTTGGACCATTAATCTTCAACTATATGAACACACAGTATATAAAACTTATCATGTTTGATTTATCCTTACCATTTTTATCATTTTTAAATAGTTTAAACTATTGTGTATTGAGCAAAAATACTTGTCAAAGTCGACAAAGTTTTACCACTTAAGTCAAATGAGGACAATGCAAATGAGATGAAGAGGGTCCTATGGAATGTAAGTTAACGCTTAATAAAGATGCATTGTAATGTGCATATTTTAAATTGCAACAACAAAACAATAGAGCAATATTTGTTTTGGCTTGATCCTCTCCCTTGACTACATTAGGCTACATTTTCTAAGCGCATTAATGTAATAAAGGCATGGACATACACTGTACCAGAACATTTGCCTTGCCAGGGCACATCCTTCTTTTTCTCCTCCTTCATTAGTTCAATCACTCCACCGCCTAAGCCATTAGGTGGTAGTTCATGCCTCCAGCTATCTCTTTTAGATTTGTTGTTTGACTGCAACGTATCTACTACCTGCATAACAGAATAAGACAGCAAAGCCTCAAGGTTATGTCAACAAGGGGTTCATTCACATTGTGTTTCAGGGTCGCACGAACGAAAAATAGTCTAACTCAACAAGTAACAAATTTGTGGGTTCCCTACAGTTTTATGGATGCTGAGGTAGAACACCATCCCAAATTACATATTTCATCGTTCAAAGGAATTAAAGTGACGCACTGACAGCAATAAATATCCCATTGACATTCAGAAGTGGATTCTGATCCAACTTACAATCCCCCACATATGACCCAACTTACTATCCCTCGGATAGTCGGATATGATATGGTCAATGACTCACATTAATTACATGAACTATTTATTTAATGAGCTCAAAAAGTAATATTCCTATGGCTACATATAATGGATTAAGTAGAAGGGCAAACAAAGCCCTCTATACTAATGTTTTCATCATGGCTCACTTGAAAAGCTTGGGCACTCCCGATCCCCTACCCCGCTTTGAACATGGCCCATGAATTGAACATTCGGATCTGGGTCCGATCGTCTAAGGCAAGGTCATTTAAGGTGCATGACAGTGACATTTCAAATAGCACTTATTGGATTGGAGCCTCTTTTAGGTGAGCTCGTATTGGAACATTTTGAGTATAGTTCACTTAGGTATTGTGAGTAAAATTTCCCAATTTTATTGTAATGAGAGGAATATAATAATCGAGTAAAGTAACAAAGTGTATGAGCCCTGTTATCGAAAATCACCAAAATTCAGAAAGAGGTACTGATCCACAAAAACTAGGTAGGTGAAGCAATTAATTCAAGATATTGAAATAAATCATTAAATTCAGAGTTGAGAGAGGTCAGACATCAGAACACAAAGTTGTGAACACAATTGGACCCATCACACAGCAAGCAAGCAAACAGTAGTACTGGTAACATTTAAGATTGATGAATGAATGAATAATAATAAAAAAGGGGTAGTGTACCTTTTGTTTTTCAGCATCAATGTAACCCCCTACTCCAGGAATCAACCTACCCAATTTGCCGCAGCAAAAAAAGGTCAACAAATCACCATAGTAATAGTAATAGTAATGAGTGGTGAAATTGGAAAAGGATGACATACTTGATGGAGTACATGAAGGAGGCGATTAGAGAAGCTTTAAGGCCATGCTCGGAAACATGATTAATTAGAGAAGGAATGATTTGAACAATTAGAATGGTAAGAATGGGAGCAATAACCAGAACAAGTGGTTCGTACTGAGATAACACCGAATTAGAAGATGCTCTAAATTGCTTGACCACACGCCAAACTTCACTTAACTGTTCCATTTCTGATGGTCAATTGATCCACGCAAACAAACTCCGTACTACAAATGTTGACGACGATGTTAACTAGGTTGTTTAAGAGAGAGTTAACACGCTTTCCGTCTGCTTAATCTCTTCTCCTCTTTTAATCACGCCAACTTACTTGCAGGAGCGGATCATTTTTCTTCCTTGTGCGTCATATATTGGTCAATTGTCCCCATCTCCTACCATTTTTGTGTTCCATCCGTTTATCATTTACCCATTTTTGTGTTTCATCCCTGTGTCAGTTACGACATGACACATCGTCTATTACATAAATAAAATACTCTCTCCCATCCAATCAATGTTTTACATGGGGTTTCACAAATTTTAAGAAAAGTGGTAAAAGTAAGAGTATTATTGGTAAATCAAATGGTTTTATGGGTCCACCAAATTTAAAGTAAGGAAAAAATAGTGGTATTTTGTGTAAATAGAGGAAAGATATGGGGTTATATGGTAAAGTCTTTTGCCCAAAGGAGAATGTAAAGAATTGATTGGATTGTCCATTTATAGTAATTGTAAAGAATTGAATGAATGGGAGGGAGTATCAGCAAATATTTTACGAAGTAACTATTTATCTGAAATTTGTAACTAAATAACCTCGCTTTTTATCGTAAATTGCAAATTTTTACTGCTGTCGCATGATACAACGGTTGTACACAATAATTACTCAACAATGAATATATTATTATGAGATCGTCTTATTAAAGAATTAAGATCCCCATAGTGAATTATATTAATATTGGTAAATTATATTAATATCGTTAAATTCCACCCCTTCCGTTCCGTTCCGTTCATTTGTTTGCTTTTTATATTCATTGTAAGTACTATTTTAATCAAAGACAATCAAATGAACGAGACGGAGGAGTATACTAAATATTCTCCGAAAATCAAAAGGGAAACTTGAATTTAGATGGATGTGGTACTAATATTAAAGTGTAGACAAATTCTTGTTTGTGACGAAAATATCCGTCTTAATTCTTAAGCTTGTAACGGGTTAAATATGTGGGACAAGATAAGCTCATGTGCCGTAGAAAAATCCATTGACATTTATTTTTTAATTTAATTTATTTGACTCGTTTTAAAGTTATGACGGATATATACGTGGCAAGAAAGCCCACCGGTAGTAGAGCGCCTGGATTTGGACAGAAGCAAACGCCAAACGCTACACGTTAAGTTGGCGGGTAACGTCTACGCCAGAAATTCCAAGTTGAAATAGGAGTGCTAACTAACAAAAGAAAAGATAACCACAAAAGAACACGCAAATGCAAATGGCATTGGAACCTAGTTATCCATGTTCAAGCATGTTTCAGCACTACAGTTCGGGTTTGTTGACGATGAGTATCTCATTTTAACGTATTCTATTAAGTTCAAAATTTTCAGGTTAAAAATCGTAGTTAAGTGTTAATTCTCGAAGTGTTGATTCCAAGATCGTCAAAGGCAAAAGACTATCGAAAACTAGAGTCGTAATTAGGGCCGGTCCATTAAATTCGGAGGCCCTATTCAAATTTAATATGGAGGTCCTTTAATACACGGAATTGCTATTTCATACACGGGTTTTACTTCGTTGTACACATTTTGTCACTTATTTCCATGTTTGCCCTTCTCTTTTCAAAAACCTCTCTTTTAAAAAACCACCATTTAACTTAACCAAATTAATCTACCACTTCATCATTATCGTAGGCTATTCGACATGGAAGTATGGAACACGTAATTTAGATTTTCTCGTTAATTTTCTTATTAATTTTCTTGTTAATAGTTTAATTATATCATTAATTAAACTCATTAATTAGGGTTTAATTTAATAATTATTATATTTCAATCAACGCTAATTGACTAGGTGTTGTGGGTGCGTGGCTGACCGGGGTGGTTGGTGGTGGTGGGAGAGGCGTACTGGGTAACCGTGTACTAGGTAAGTTAGGTTTAGGGTTCTTGTACGTAGTGGACAATGAATGTGGGTGTGTGTCAGGAGAGATGGGAACGCTGCTTTCCAATTTTTTCAGTTGCTTTTCCTCAAACTTCAGTACATCACCACATGCCGGAAACATACTCGTCTTCCTTGACCACTGAAAGTGCAGATTTGATTAAAAAGAGGCTCTTCCCTTCCATATTCTTCTTCTTCTGTAGCAGTTCCCAATTTGAACCGTTTCAATCACAAAGCTTTGTACACATTCAATATCCTTCTTCTCCGGCGAGGGGAGGGGACAGGGGCCGCCGGCGAGGGGAAGGAAGGTAGGGTTGCCGCCGGCGAGATGAAGGGACTGGGTGGCCGGCGAGGGGTAAGGAAAGGGGCTGCCGACAAGAGGAGTCGCGACAGAGTCGCCGTCGAGTCGCCGTCGAGTCGCCGCTGACGAGGGGAGATGACAGGGTCGCTGGCGATGAGATGAGATAGGGTTTCCTGCTAACTTTATTGTATAGGGTGAAAAGGTTGAAAAGGATTGAATGATTTTTTTTGGATTTTACTCTCAAATGTGAGGGACAAATTCGGAAATTGCGTGTACAACGAAGTAAACAGCGTGTATGAAATAGCACGTACAATATTACTCCCTCCGTCCCACTAAGATTGTCCCGTATTCCTTTTTGGGTAGGTTCTTAATGATTGTCCCATTTCTCAACTTTCCTTTTTAGTCTATCCTTTTTTACAATTTCGTCCCTACTAAGACAAAGTATTTACCATTTTGCCATTTCATTAACCCACACCACCTCACACATCACCCTATAAAGTAGTCATGATTGCCTATATACTCAATCATCACACCATTTTCTTAGTTATCGTGCAAAAGTAAACGGGACAAACATTTTGGGACGGAGGGAGTATTATATATTAAAACAGAAACCACTTGGCTCCCATTTTGAAATAAGCCTCATTTTTTACACTTTCTACTCTCAAATGTCCTCCAAAAAACAACTGGCTCCCATTTTAAAATAAGCCTCATTTTTTACACTTTCTACTCTCAAATGTCCTCCAAAAAACAACAACACCAGTACTCGAACCCGCAACCTCCAAATTCTATCCCATGTGAACAAACCACTGATCCAAGACACACATTTGTGAAAAGTTTGTAGAAAAAAAATATAGTAGTCTTTTACGAAAAAAAAAACAAGGCAAACGCAGTTCACAAAGCACCATAATTACTGTTCTCATTTTTCTAAATCCTTCATTGCACTTCAACATTTCACGAGGCATCTTCACCATCTTTCAATTCATTATATTCAATTCATCATTTTTGAAAATGCATTACCAAATTAATCAATCTTATTAATTGTTATTCTTCATCAATACCCTATGTCATTATCCGTAATTCCTCTCGAAAATAGTTCGTAGGCAATCAATATCCGCCTCTTCGTTTCTTTCGTTTGTGTTTCACACACATCTAATCGTCTTTATATCTTCAGTGAATCGTTTCACAATGTTCACATTCAAATTTTCTTCCGTTTCCATAGCACTCCACTCATATCGTTCCCTAATTCCAGCCACACAAGAACTCCATTATTGAATTTCAGATCTCTATCAGCTCTTCTCCAACGCTATTGAATTCCCTAATTTCAGCCAGACAAGGTTAATTTTCTAAACTTTTCTGGGTAATTTATTAATTTTCGACTTGAATTTCTTTAATTTGGTTGTTGTTCTTTTAATTTCAGATGGTCAGTTGATTTTTTGGGGATTAAATAGTAATTCAATTGATTATCAGTAAGTATCACCTTTTTCTTCCTTTTCTTTTTTTCGCAATTTTATTCATTATTCGTGATTTTTAGCACATTCGTGATTTGACTTGAAACCATTTGAAAAGGGTTGGATGAGTCCGGTTAAGTGGATCGTGGATCGAGTTATTGTTATAATACGGGTAAGAAATTGTTTATCACACCTTTTCCTTTTTTAATAAAGAAATTCGTAAAAAAAATAGAGCTTACTTAGGAGTAGTTTTTTTTTTTTTTTTTTTTTTTTTTTTTGAAAGTTTCTCCGGAGTAGTTAATACTACTAATATTTCATTTGTATTTCTTACGTTTCATACTGATATAAATATAATTACGAATGTTTATCATATTTTAACGAATATTTTATTTTACATGTTATATAAATTAATTACAAAAAATATTATAAATCATTTCTAACATTTTGAATTCTAAAATTAATTACTCCATATTTGGTTCGCATATTCTAAGAAGTTAAACCTATCAAACGGGTCGAGTGAATAGGGTCACGAGTCGAGTCGAATGTTCAAATATGTGTCCGATCATACGGGTCATTGGTTTTCCACGGTCTTTTAATAGTTATATGTACGATTATTCTAATTTTGTCATTTCATTTACGTGTCACTATGAGTAAAATATTTGTTTTTTTAAAAGCTGATTAACGTCTATCACATTTATAATGGCCCAAGTAATTATCTCTAACAAAAAGAATTGCTCAAGTATGGATGATCACCCTCTTTCACATATTTGCAGACCAATCTCGCCTTCCTTTATTAGGAAATATCAATAAAAATACTGCAACCCGTGAAAGCTTTCACAGGTATCACACTTTTCTTAGACACACATTTGAACGTGTAACATGTTTTTAGTTTCGTACGTACACCTATGAGTATAGTAACTAACTTTCAGTCTCTTAACGTATTCTCTCCAAACGATATTTGCTTCATAATATTTTATATGAAACTAAAACTGGACAACCCGTGAAATTTTATATCATCATATTTTGTGGATTTTGTGAAATTTTATATCACAAACGAAATTTCATATCATCATAAAATATGAAAATATTTTATATTTTGTGGATATTTCGTTCTCTACACTATTGATCTACTTTGTATACGAGTATGCGTTCGTATCTTAACCGTGATTTGTTGTTACGCGTATTATCTTCATTAATGCTTTTGCACCACACAAAATTTGTATATCAAATCATTGCATTGGAACTTTATCAAATTGGAAAGCTTTCGACGAGATCTTCACTAATTTCAAAAAACTCAATTACATTACTTATCTTTTTTTCATCAGTGTAACACCTCATTTCTTATACACACATAAAAACATGTAACGTTTTGTCTTTATTTTCGTCCAATTATTAGTATACTAACTATTGCCTTAGTCACTTAGTGTATTCTCTCCCATACTGACTTCATCATACCGTTTATGAAACTGATACTGTACAACCAGGGCCGGTCCAGAATTTTTGGAGGCCCTAGGCAAAATATTATCACGGGGCCCTCCAAAAAATTTCATAGTCGGTTGTTTTCATTATTTCATTGATATAATTTAACGCTTTCATTTGGGAATATGTTTAAGAACAAATTTGTCAAAAAAATTGTAATTGTTACAATAATATAATTATTATATTATTCACGGGTACATGTTTATGATTTTCGTATATAATAATATAATTCCAGCACGGTAGTAACAATATTTAATGAATGAACCAAACTAGACCGTCAAATGATATTTGAAGGTCATGTACTCATGTACTCGTAGTAGTTATTACTATTGGGAGTGGAGGCCTTGTACTAATTTGAAGTTATTTACAATATTTTAGATATTATAAATATAACTCATAAATATTATACCCACTATCTACAATTTTTCAGATTTACGTCCCAAAAAAATCTCATTAATAATCACCATGTTCCTTACTTTTTTTCGAGAGGTTCTTTATAAAGTTAACAAATTAAACATCCGACAAATTTTACAAGTGAAACAATTTCTATGTTAAGATTCATATAACTACTTTTTTCTTCTTTTATAGTAGTACATGACAATATTATAAAATATTGCAAGACATTTTAAAAAAATAATAAAGCCGTTTTTAAAAAGCGAAAAACAAACAAAAAGTTGTAAGAAATTCGAGAGTAAATGAACATAAAATAAATAAAAAAAAACACGAAAATATTTTAAAAATTTAAGTGGGACAAGATTTGAACCCTTGACACCCTCTCCTGAAACTTGGAACTTGAAGGGACCCTCTACAACCACTACACCAAAGTAGAATTAATGATCTATTATAAGCCCAAGTTTATATTATACATTGTATCATTTTTTTTTGGGCCCCTTTAGAGCTTGGGCCCTGGCCATTGCCCCTCCAGACTATGCCCAGGGCCGGCCCTGTGTACAACCCGTGAAATTTTTCACGGGTAACACACTAGTAGTACTATTAAATAATGTCTAAAAAATTAACAACGGGGGCTCGAACTCATGACCATACATGGCTACATGCTACAGTCTTAGGTTGTACTCCGTAATAATTTCATTAATTCAGTACAATATCTTTCCTTCAACCTTTACACACCAAGTATGTAACATTCTCACTTTTTAGTTTTTTTTTTTTTTGAGGGGATTTTAGTTATAAGGTTAGTCAAACTACTTTAGTTGAAATTGTCCCAAACAGCCCCTGCTTTTGCATAGTCCCAAAGTAGATGGATTGATGTTCCCTCAGTTAAGAGTCATTAAAAAATGGATTGTCCGCTAGTTCCCTCTGCGTCCGAATGACATTAAATACAAACGTTTATCAAGAGGTAAAAATGCGTCCGCTAGCACTTTTGACTTAACCTCATAGGTAAAATTGCGAGGGCATGCTTGTATGAATAGCCCGAATCCTTTTCCATTGATGCTCAAATGCTTGCTTACATTTATTGAACAATCATGAGGCAGAGGACCAGGCATACATTAGGAAAAACAATGTTTACATAACAATTAACAATACAACATGCCGTAACAGTACATATACGACATACCGACCTAAGGTTAAATGAAATGGATAACCTAATTAAGAAGCTGAAATCAGGGCTGCATTCATTTGTGTGTCACACCATATACGTCATTCCAACTTCTATGACGTTCATGTGAGGAACTCTTAAAACGGCAGCACCTCTCCGACAATTTCTTCTTAGGAAGGCGTAAAAATAGTTGATTATGAGTTTCTTAAGGAACCATGATTCTTTCTTTGCTCGAACATCAGAATCCCCAAGCAAATATGTGAATCCTGAGTCAGCAGCCTCTCGAAGAGCGCAGAGCTCGTACTCTACACTCGGGTCATCCTCCGATGACATTACACTCGTTGGCAACAACTCTTCGTTTTCGTTCAATTTTGGGTCTTGCATCAAAGGCGTTAACAAATCATCTCCCACATTATAACTTGGGCCAGACTCTCTTGACTGGACTGAGGCACTGTCACCGACATCATCGTCCAAACTAGCCTCCAGGGCAAGCTCAATGGCTTCATTTTTGAGAAATGTTTTGAGGCTATCGATTAGTAGTTGTTCAAATAGGTGATGGTCTTCTTTTCGGACATCCTTGTAACCATATCGAGCAATGCATCGGAACATATGGTAGTCTTTAGGGCAAATTCTTCGAAACAGGAAGCGTTCTTCTTGAGGTACAACAGGGACCGGGACATACTTGATGCAAACAAAGATGAGGGTGGAATGAATGGCTGGAAGACTAAGAAGGATTTGTCCTAAAATCGAGGGGATGCCCTGAACTAATTCAGTGTATATTAGCCCTATTCCCGCAACCCTTACAGTCCCTAAGCCTGAACCGAGATCATCCATGACATCCAAGGACAGTTTATTTCTCACTTCACTCTGATACTTGAGCACACTCCCGTAGTTCCACGTGTACATTACCAACAACAAAAACGCTGCAAAAGCAAGTGGAAGCCAACCACCTTCTAAGATTTTCGATAGGACTGCGGACAAATAAATGAGCTCTATTGCTCCGAAAACTATAGGGAATGATAGAGCAAGGAATAAATTGGTTTGCCAGATTAATAGCATCACGAGTGTTACCAAGGCGGTACTCACCAGCATGACTCCAACCTCGGCAATGCCTGAAATCACATATATATTTGGTCCATCGTTACTACACACACAGTCTAATTTTTGCACAAAAAGGCCAGGTTACAAACATAAAAGAGAAATAGATAAGGTGGAGATGCTGACCATATGCATTTGCAATATGTGTGGTACTTCTGAAGGTTGCAACCACTATAAGACACATTACCATCAGGAACCAATTGATTACAGGGATGTAAATTTGTCCCATAAGCCTCTTTGATGTGTGAACTATCTTCAATCTTGGGAAACATCCTAATGCCATTGATTGCTTTATGACCGAAAATGTAGCAGAAATCATGGCTTGACTGGCAATGACGGCAGCAAGAGTAGCAATCACAAAGACGGGCCAAAAAAACCCCCCTATTTTTTTTTGCAGAAAGGTTCACAAAGATGTTAAACACAAGTATGAGTCAAGAAGACCAATGAGACTCTATATAAGGATTACCTGGCACACAGTTATAGAAAATCCTGTCAGCTGAGGTCGGATACTTGATCAAGTATGCACCCTGACCCATGTAAGCAAGCAGGAGGCAGGGAAACACAACTGAAGTAAAAGCAATCTGAAAGTTCATCATTAACAACAATTCAATAGCTAGTACGGAGTATTTATTAAAAAGTCCAAAAACGACTAAATTTGAAACATAATACCGAAAATGACCTAATTGAGTTGGCTTGGAATCTTAACCACTGACCTGCTAGCCGTGCCTTCTTAAATTAACCAAATGCGATGACCAATTGTAAGGTCAAATACTCAAATTATCATATTCAAGCACGAATGTGTACCTGTATGGATCGAACAGAGAAGTGACCTAGGTCCGCAAACATTGCTTCGGCTCCTACAACACAGAATTATGTTAAGTTATAAAGGTCGCAACGAGATGACAAGGAATTCCCATATGGGGTTGGGAGATAATGAACTAAATCAAAAATAGGTAGGATGGAAGGCGGTAAAATGCTTATGTCGTTTTTCATGTAGTAGAGTAGATATATGAGTACCTGTGATGCAGAGAACACAACCGCCAAGAGCCGACCATGCTTGTTTACCATTTTTCATGAAGAAAAGGTAAATGTAAGTAGGATTTAGAGCTTTGACGACAAGTATACCATGTCTGCACATATTGTAGACTCCAATGGAAGCTAGACAAACGAACCACAAAGCAAGAGCAGGAGCGAACGAGAACCCAACTTTGCTTGTCCCAAAGCTTTGTATGCTAAAAAGACCAACCAGGATGATCATTGAGACGATGACCACAGCATCTGTATGTCACGCATATACAACAGCTAATAATCACCACTTGTTCGGCTCAAAATAAAGAGTACATCTAAAAAAACGGGGCAGCATAAGAGGCTGATCACGAGCATAGGAGACTTACTTGAATCAAACCCATTTATCTCACCCTGCAACCCACTCACAGCTGACATTACTGCACAACCAGAAAATTTAATAACTAGTGAGCGGTAACCACTGACTGAAACTCGAAATGACAAGGACTTAGCTAAGAAGACATGAACCCGGCCTAAACAACACATTTGCCAAATCTGTCAGAGGTTAGATACGGTATGTACGTACTGGGATTGCAGATGATGAAAAATGAGATAGTGTACCGGACATGGCTGGAGTTAAGATACCATCCCCAATAATGAGGGAAGTTCCGGTCAAAACGACAAAGAGCAAAATAGCTTTCAAGGAGGATTTCCTCTCCAACACATCTTTGATATTCAATGCTCTTTCAAGTTCCGGGGTGGGTAGTTTAAGTCTATAGCTTGAGATTCGTTCGTCAGCTGCTTGCCGGTTTGGAAGCATATTCACTTTCGCGTACCTTGAAATCAGTGAATATAGTGCAAAGGTTCCACCTGCATACATCATATATACGGATCGGAATCAATCAAAACGTACAGTCAAAAATCAAAGGGAAAAATTGTAAATCAGATAATTAGTTACGAGTAGTTCGTATGTATGTACCTTCGCCCTGATCATTGGCTTTGAGGACTAGGAAAACATATTTAGCTAAAGGGATGAGAGCTATTGTGTAGAGGACTACAGAGAGAGCCCCGAGAATGTCTACGTCTGATGTGATAGGCACCTTGCTAAACACATCAGTGAAGACGTAGAGTGGACTTGTACCCATATCGCCGTACACAACGCCTAGTGTTTGGAATGCCAGACCCAGAGTATGCCATCTCGACGTTTCCTGCAGGAAAAACCCGTACACTTGAATTCGAGCTGAGATAGACGACACCAATAATTAATTAAGACTTAAGAGCGGAGCGGGAGTACGTGGCCTGGGTAGGTACCAGTACGTTACCTTAGTATGGTGGTGATGAGCAGTAGCAGCAGCAATCTCCATGGCTTCAACGTCAAAAGAATCAACTCTTTTAGGCTTCTTAAATAGCCGCCGCCTTCTTCTAACAGAAGCAGAGCCTGATGAGTTAGTAGTAGTAGTAGTAGTAGTACTAAACCTGCTGTTTGATCTCAAATCCTCATTCTCTTCTTCTTCCTCCTCCTCCATTTTGAAGCAATGATAATAATAATCTCGTGAAGACTCGACTTCATTTCCATCAACCCACCTTGGTGTCCCACTTCCACCACTCCCCACCCATTTCAATCCGCTACTCGGCCTCTCTGCTTCTTCTTCCTCTTCTTCTATCCCTTCCATGTTTTAAAAAAACAAATAAAAGAGAAAGTGTTGGGACAAGCTAGGTAGCTTATATTAATTTGTGGAGTACGTAAAAAGGAAAGGAGGGTCGTCAATGTGTCTTTATCTTATCTTACGAGTGATAAAATATAAATGAATCTCAATATCACCTTAATATTTTGATTGAATTGATTTCATAACGATTATTAATTACATTGAAGTTAGTAGTACCGAAGAAGATATAGTAGTAATGAATATGTAGAGTTTCGTATAGGTCACCAATTATTGGAGGCCGTTTGAGGTAAGATGACAAATTTGGCCGCCCAATAACGACGCTTAGTTCCACACACCTATCACCCATCACCAATCTCCCTCCCATACTCTGAAATTACGTACTCCATCTGATTGGAGTGATTTGGGTGACTCAGTTTTTCGGGACTTACTTCTTATTGGTCTCTTCATAGGTTAACCGTTAACTGCTGTTTTCACCTCTACACTCTACAATACCACCCCATCTTTACTGTCTACTGTCTAGACTAGCCTTTGTCCAACACTCGGGCCGACCCCGTCTACCCAGACCCGGCCCCTCACTACCATCCGTAGCCCCCTCCAGCCTGTACATACTGTGTTTAGAGATTACCGGGCCCGGGTCGTGTTATGTTTTCCAAGCCCGCGCCTTGCTGTCCAATGGCCACATAGTGACTTTTTTTTTTTTTTTTTTTTTTGCCAACGGTTCAATACTGAGTAACACAACATTTTCAGGGCCACAGAAGCCAATCTGTGGGCTCTGAAATTGAGTTTTCTAGGAATGTAAGAAAAGGAACAACAATGGAAAAGGGAGCAAGCGTCGAGAATATTTTCTATCAACGAGGCTAAGTCCGCACAAGGTGGCCCAAACCCAATCAGCAGAGCGACTAAGTTGAGACAGTCGGAAGAGAATCTAACATGAGTGAATCTCTTCCTGATTGTCCACTTAACGGCCTTAAGCATAGCAAGACCTTCCGCATGGATGGCTGATTCAGCAAGAAAAGGTTGGCAATCCTCAGCCAGAGTTAATGAATCGTTGGAGATAATAACCCATCCACCCCCTGCCCTGAGGGAGGGAACCCAGCCAGCATCCACCTGTACTGTTACCCTTTCACACTCATTAATGTCACCAGTTTGCTTGATAATGAAAAATTCTTTAGAGTTGCTAATATCCCGAATCCTTCCTCTTAGCTTGACCCTATTCCCGATCACAGGCGGGTCAGAATTTGTTGAAGTCTTATTGTATGTAGCTGGGTCTTCTTTAAGAGTAGTAGATCTCAGAAGGTGAATCTGCAGGTCAGAACAAGAGGCCTCGTATCTTTTCCAGAAACCAGGGATGGAGTTGTTCCATCTGCCAAAGATGATACCATTTCTAAAGAGCCAGATGGAGTACAACATGTTCAGAAAATGTAAGATTCCAATGTTGGTTTTGTCAGAGTTATGAAGGAACACAATCCACCCCAAAATCCAATCACGGATATTAAGAAACGAAGCCGACTCAGTCCTAATACCGATCGAACAAGAGGCCCAAAGTCTAGATGAGATAGGACAATCCCTAAACAGGTGTTCAATAGTTTCAATCCCTTCCTCGGGGTCCTCAAAAGCAGTATTGACACATAGCACACAAGAAAAAGGTCCCGACATCTTCCTCTTACGCCTTTCCTCTCCAGTAGGTAAAGCAGCGGAAATAAGTTTCCAAATGAAGATTTTCCACACTTGAGGACCCGGCAAGTTCCAAATGGTTTTGTTCTCAAAGAAATTAGAAAAACTCTTAATTTCTTTAGAAGCTCTATCCCTGTGGAGGACAAATCTGGAGTCTTTAGAGATTCCTTCTTTGTAACCACTTTTAACATTATAAATACCATTCTTTGTTCTTCTCCAAAAGATTTTACTGTCGCATCGGGCTTTAGGGATATGAATCGCATAAATTCTACAGCACCACTCCCAATCAAATACCTTTTCCAGGCTTGCCCAGCACCATGTACCATTTGGAAGAATGAAATCGAGGAGGGACCAAGCATTACCTTCTTCGTTGACAAGACAGTTGATACCAGTTTTAGGCACTGGAGTACATCCCTGGACCCATTTATCCTGGAATATATTGATAGTTGTCATATTCTTTACTGAGAAGTTACCCAAACTCCATGAGATACCATTGTCAAAGATTTCACTTCCCCATAAGATGTTCTTCCAAGAAGAGGAAGAGGTAACACTCTTCTTATAATGACTTTCCAGGTTTCCTACCCTGAGAGAGCCAAACTTACCTTCAAAAACCCTACAAAATAGAGAATTCTCCTTGCTGATCAGTTTCCAAGCAAGCTTTGCCAGTAAAGCTTGGTTAACAAGAGTCACGTTCCTGATTCCAAGTCCTCCTTCCACTTTAGGCAGTGAAAGAAACCTCGTAGCCCTCCAGAAAACTGTTCCACCTGTTCTAGTGCCACTCCACCAAAACTGAGCTAATAGAGAGTTAATCTTATTAGCAACACTTACCGGCATTCGAAATACCGATAGAAAGAAACTGGAAAGATTGGCCAGAACAGAATGGATCAGAGTCAGTCTTCCTGCAGGAGATAAGAAGATACCGTTCCAGGAAGATATTCTTTGTCTAACTTTGTCTAATATGACCGAGTGAGAGACAGATTTCCTCTTGCCCCCAATGTCCGTAATACCTAAGTAGCATCCCAAGTCTTCACGCATTTTGATGTCAAATAACAGAAGGGCCCTCTGAATAATGCGTAGGTTACAGTTGGGACTGAAAATAATAGAGGATTTGTCTTTATTGAGAATTTGTCCCGAGAGAGTGCAGTATCGCTGGAAAATCCTATAAAAATTAACCAAGTTCCTCCAATCGCATTTCAGAAAAAATAAGGAGTCGTCCGCAAACAGCAAGTGTGAAATATCAGGAGCCTTTCTTGCAATTTTTAGGCCTTCAACACTTTTAACACCTTTACTTACCGAGGGACCCCTTAAATTCCTTGAGAGCATTTCAGAGCAAATAACAAAAAGGTAGGGTGAAAGAGGGTCACCCTGCCTCAAACCACAGGAGGGACGAAAAAACTGAATAGGCTCCCCGTTAACGAGAACCGAGTAAGAAACAGTGGTTACGCAACTCATAATCAAATTAATCCACTTAGGCGGGAAGTTTAACCCAGTGAGCGCTCCTCTCAAAAAATTCCAACTGATACGGTCATAAGCCTTGCTCATATCAGCCTTGATCCCAAGAAAACCCATCTTTCCCAGCTTTTTATTCTTAATAGTCTTAACACATTCATCAGCAATCAAGATGTTATCCGAGATGGATCTTCCTGGAACAAAGGCATTCTGGAATTCCCCTATAATGTTCCCCATGGTGTTCTTCATTTTGTTGGCCATACATTTCATAATAATCTTCATAATCACATTGCAAAGACTAATAGGCCTATATTGGTCCACTCTCTTCGGATTGGAATTCTTGGGAATTAAGGTAATAAAGGTCCTATTCATTTCCTTGAGAATGAAGCCTGACTTAGAAGAGGCTCTAATGGCGTCACACGTCTCTTTCTTAATAACTTTCCAGAATTTCTTAAAAAATTCCCCCGGGATTCCATCCGGCCCAGGAGACTTGTAAGACCCCATCTGAAAGACAGCCTTCCTAATCTCTTTATTAGTGAAATCCTGCAGGAGGATATTCCTTTCCTCCTCTGTAACTTTAGCACCCTCAGTGTTGAAGAAGGGGGAGTTGTTTGCAAAAAAATTGTCAAAATGCTCATGAGATTCTCCTACTTGAAAGATATTGTGGAAATACTTCTGAAATTCATCTTTGATCTCTTTTGATTCTTGAGTCCACCTTCCCTCTTCGTTTCTGATGCAGTAAATAAAGTTCTTTCCGCTTCTGCCTTTCATCCTATTGAAGAAATATCTGGTGCAAATGTCTCCTTCTTCTGCCCATTTGACTTTCGCTCTCTGCTTCCAATAAATAGCCGCAGCTTTACTAAAGTCAATTAATTCTGCCTGAATTCTTTTATATTCCTCAACTCTCTTACCTTCAAAGATCTCCACCAATTCAGAACCCAACCTATCATCAAACTCATCCCATTTTCTGTTCCATTCTTGTCTTTTGTCTAGCGCGAACCTCATAAGACATTTATTGATTCTTTCTAGCTTCCTCATTAGATTGAAGTTCTGTGAACCTCTGAATGTCTTCCCCCATTCCCTGAGAACAATCTCCGTTCCCTCATCAGTTTCTAAACTCCAGACTTCAACCTTGTAGGGTCTCCTTCTTTTATCTCTGGAAAGTTCTGTCATGAAAAGGATTGGGGCATGATCTGAGATTTGAATAGGCTTGTGAACTACCGCTCACAATATTTTTTGCGAATTAAGGACACACGTATGAAAAAATGCGTTTATATGACTTGTTTTTGACTCGAAAATGTCGGAACTTGATCGTATAAAACCGACCCCTTTTTTAAAAAATAAAAATGTTGCCAATGTTATGAAATCATATTAGGTGAATGTTCATTGGGCTTTTGACCCATATGTCAACTCCCTTATCGTTACTGATGTACTATATATATCTCTCTCGATGACATGAATAATATAACTCTCCCACATATTTCTCAATCTATTTTCTCTCTACTTTTCTTTTCTCTCTCGTTTTATAACACGTTATCAGCACGGGATTCTAATTACTGAGCAGAAAACAATTGAGGGAGTTCATTTTTTTTCTCAATCTTTGTATCTTTTAAACAAGGAGTTCATTATTTTCTTTTTCAATCCTTGCATCTCAAGCAAGGAACTCGTTAATTTTTCTCTCAAGCAAGGAGTTCGTTATTTTTTTTCAATCCTTGCATCTATCAAAGTAAGAAGTTTGTTATTTTTTCTTGATTCTTGCATCTTTATAGCAAAGAAGTCGCATTTTATTTCTCAGTCGTATATTAAGAAGTTAATTCATGTCTTTTAAAGATACACATATGATCTGTTATTACCTTATGACTATAAGGAGATCATAGTATATATATGGAGTATTTTCAATGCAACTCCATATTTGTATCTCTGTGGTAAAGAATTATATAGTCGTTTTAACGATTGAGATATATACTTTATATCATAATAGTTAAGTTCCTACGATACTAATATTTTGTTTATCTCTTTGTCAATATATTTTTAAACGGAAACTTTGACAACTTTATATTATTTCAATAATATGATTTAGATGTTAAATTGGATGATTATCGAAATACATATTTTCTAAAGTCATAGATTTTGATATCATAAATATTTAATTTCTATAATAATATATTCTTTACCTTATTATAGCTATGTAGTTATGGTAGTAAAATTTTTGTAATTACGGTAACAATCTTTCTATTTTGCTACATATTATATTATATGAAATAGTGATGACCATCCTTAGAGTATTACAAATTCGTAGTGACATGATATACTTACTATTAGCAATTTAGAATGTTAAAATTTTCATAATTATGTTCATTATTTTTTAAGATTATATTTGTCACGCATAACTTGCATTTCATTGTAAGTTGCTTAGCGATAATTTAATATGAGATTGCCTTCTACCATTTTAATGCGAGACAATCTCCTATCAAATTTTTTTTTGTCATTAAAATGTGAGTAAGTCTCCTATCACATTAATGTGAGACAGTATTTTATCGGTATAATGGGTTATGATTTCTGTAAATTTACGATCTTCGATCGGTATAAGTTCAGTCAAGTCTCCCACGAGTTTAATGTGAGATAATTTATTTATGGAGTAATCTTACTCGTAATTATTCTCCAATTCTTTATTCGATGTGGAATTCTAAAATATCTCACTCCATAACTCTTAAATATTCATCATTTGAGTAATTACTCAAACAGAATATATCGTTATATTTCCCAAAAGGATATTAATATATGACAGATCTTGCAAATTTACATGAGACACTAGAAGTGTTCCATTTTGCGAGATAAATATAAAGTTTGTGTCATATTGAGTAAGTTTAGCATTCAATAGTTTGGCATGCAATTGCTAATTATACATATTGAGATCATCTAACTTCGCATATGCATTATTGCAATTAATTGCGAACAAATACCAACATTTGACATGAACTGATTAAGCATATGTGATCAACAAGTGCTTAAAAGTATAGGTTTAAGAATTGTGAATTAAAATTGACTATGAATGATGATATTTGGAGATCCAATTGCACATTACTCGAGGTTGAATAAACATATTTTAAGTTTAATTCTACGAATTGATCGATATTGCTTTAAGTGGCTTGGAGACCACATATCAAATACAAGTAATTTGTGTTATTAGAATTCACAATTTATTTGATCATTATCATGTGAATAAATTGATCTCTTAAATTTGGCATTTAGAATCATCCATTAAAAGTCAATTATTTTATGAATCACGTACTCCCCGAAGTATATCATAATCTTGCAAAAATACCCATCAATGAAATCTTATTTGCATATGATATGATAAACGTATTCTAAGGTGATTAAGTAAATGATTGCAATCTATCTTGAATTTTTTTTTACCAACTTAGGGGGAGAAAGTGAATGACAAGTTGGTAAAACAAAAGAACTTTTATCATATCAAATTACGCGTTATTTATCGTGTACAATAATATATAAGTAGAATGACGATTCTACGAAATTACATCGATATGAAATGGCTACACATTTGTGCGCAATATCAAGTGGCCTATTGAATAAGGATTTTATAAATCCGTACGACCGTCGACATATTTATTGGTATCAATGAGCTCATAATCCTGAAATTCATCAAATTTATTGATGATATTGAAAAGTATACAATATAGTTTGCATATCGAGTCATCATGCTGATATATAGAAACTAAGTATATCATTTCATATTAGTTTTCTTATCACATCGTTGCATCATTTCATATTCATATAGTAAATTTAGTCGCATATTATATGCGTGCAAATTATTGATAATCTGACTATACTTTGAAATGTTGAAGTGATATTTGGATGAAGACGCAACAATCAAAGACTATGTTCATATTATCCGTATAACTATTTGAAGATCAATGATAAATTTCTAATTATCGAAGACATCTATGGAGTTTATCAAGTATGATGATTATTATTTCAAAGATCAAGATTCATCGTCACATCATGGAGAATATTGTTATTTTCCGAGTGACGTAACTATCAGGGGGAATATGCACGCGCTGTACTCTTTTTCTTTATCTATGGTTTTGTCCCACTGGGTTTTCCATGGAAAGGTTTTGATGAGGCAGCATCGTATGCGTGTTTGAGGAATAATGCTCTATTTTACACTAGTTTTTTTTCCCACGGGGTTTTTTTTCGAGTGAGGTTTTTATGAGACATATTATTCCGTAATGTACATTCAAGGGGGAGTGTTATGAAATCATATTAGGTGAATGTTCATTGGGCTTTTGACCCATATGTCAACTCCCTTATCGTTACTGATGTACTATACATATCTCTCTCAATGACATGAATAATATAACTCTCTCACATATTTCTCAATCTATTTTCTCTCTACTTTTCCTTTCTCTCTCGTTTTATAACAGCCAAGACCTGATATGACTAAACCCGAAACCCAATCAACCGACGTACAACGTTACGGGCTGTGCCACGCTATTGCTTTATTCCGGTTAAATATTTATTCCAGAAAAAAGGGGACACAACCGTCGCTTTGGCCGAGTGGTTAAGGCGTGTGCCTGCTAAGTACATGGGGTCTCCCCGCGAGAGTTCGAATCTCTCAGGCGACGATGATTTTTAAATTTTATTTTTACTTGTTTGTGAAAGCGAACTTCTAAATTTTAATTCAAGATCAACAGCCACAAAGTTTAATGAATCATTCGTCGGTTCGTCCTAAAACAATTCAAGCCTTGATTGACGCAATATTGACCCGACTTTGAATTAACTAACTTGTAATCTCTGAATTGATTCGATGTGACCCAAAATGACTATTAATTTTATGATCATGCTAGTAGTTTACTATTGAGTCACATTAATATTACATACTCCTACTCCGTAAATCATAAATGGCTCATGGGTTACAAGCTACAAGCAAGGCACCATGACAAATACTCGGTAACAACTTTGTAAATTGGTCTTTGTTACTTAAATTAATACTCACACATTTTATTCTACTAGTTGTTTCTCCGCGCGCGTTGCGCACGGAGCTCCAAAATGACAAAAGTAGTTTTGAGCACACGGGCATTGGTTCAGCAGTAAACGTACAATCGTAGTGTATCGTAAACCCGAGAGGGGTAATGACGGATTGTATACAATCGATGAAAATGTATACAAATCTAAAGAGGCTACGTTTACTAATAAAGACAGGTACGGTCCGAAAGTGTCGGTTAGGGGCACTAAAAGCACACATAATGGTAGCGAAGATGCATTCTCTCAATTACGTGTCAAGAGACCGTCTATTTCAGTAGCTGTCACTATCCTCTAATGCATGTCTACTGCTCCGTCTTATCATGCTGGCTAACTCTGCGCAGCCAAGCTATTCAATTGATATAGTGGCACAAGGCATTGACACATACGACGCACTAACGATAAACTCTGAACGTGAGGATAGTCTGAGGATCTATTATGATTCTCGGCCTCCAACAAGCCTGTAAACCCACATAAAACTATACGATTCAGTGATACCCTTACCTTTCAATAAATTAACGACAACAGTGTGAGGTATTTCTGCTTCAAACGCTTGCAGAGTCTTGCATTTCTTTCTAAACAATGCGCGTTAGATTACTAAGTCCATAACGAAGATATTATCTAGGTCACGGGTCTTCCAAAAAAATCTAAATATGTTCCATAAGGGTATGTCTACGCATCAACGAGAACGACGTTGCAGCACATACATACGATGTTCGTAGCTATGTAAATTGATAACCAAGTCATGTTTTAGCACCAAGTCATGTTTTTATGAGTACACTGCTGCGCACGGAGCTCGAAGATGAAAGAAGTAAGTTTGGGCAAACGTCCATCGTAGGAGCAGCAACCGTAGCTTTGCAGTTTAACATAAACCTGAAAGGCTTACATAAAAACTTGTTCGACAGGTACTACAGAGATATGTTAGGGAGTTTGGGTAGCACTTGGCTACAGAAAATATGGTCATTATTTTTTCATCGTAAGTCTTCGATGATTTGTAGACAAAAGTTATAAGTCATGAAGAAGATGGCAGAGTTTTGGTTTACGTTAGCCAAAGAAGTTGGACAAAATTCTAATTTATATGAAGAGTTTCGGGTGATGGAGTGTCGACAGTGGCTCCTGGGTTGTTGCTGACAGCTTCATCTATGCCGACTTCCTCCACTTCGGCTACAATTGTTTCAGTTTTTTTGAGTTTGTATATTTGTTGCTAGAGTGCCGGCACTGTTTGCTGGATCGTTGACACCAGTGTCAGCTACTACAACCTGCTTCACTACCCACTGCAGAATGTTACTCGTTGATAGCAACGTCGCTGGACCAACACAGACCTTGAACTGCCTACGCTGCAACCTTTCACGGATTATTGTAAAAGCTTGATCGTTCTCTTGCAGAGTTTTGATGGACGTGTGAAGATATAGCTTACGTATCCAGTAGTTGTATCATCGGTTATGTATAGACAGTTATCGACTTATAGAGTGTTTCATGTGGAATAAGTCCGACGCCGACATCATAAATAGCTTGATGCAGTGTGGTCAGCAGTTGTTGTTTCGATTTGTGTGAAGTACTTGATGCGCGCGGTGTTCCAAGGAGACAGCGTGTATTAGAGTTAAAACATTAAACGTGATCATTAAGTAACGAAATCGTTGATAAGTGTGGAAATAAGAGAAATATTACCATTTATCTGTGCATTTTGGTGTTCGGCATACACGATTTGTGGGTAACCGATCAATCTCATATTCTCAACATTATCAAAGTTGAAAACATCAAAAGAAGTTGACTTCAAAACAGGACAACATAGAAAGTTCATTGCTGTATGAAAGTTCGCGTGCAAATTCTAAATAAATATTTGAGCTGACATTCTACATAAGACACACTATTCACAAAAAAAACGTTGATGCGACAAATAGAATACATACAACAAATAAGCTAGAGATCGCGAAGTTGTAGCCGTTTTATGGGACGTCATAGCAGCTTTCCAATCCTCGTAGAATTCTGGGCATAATTGCACCAATACATCTCTAATGGGTCTTTAGTGGCACTTTTGAAAGTTATCCGCTTGACCAGATCCTGTAATTTTCATAAATAATGGTATCAGGGCATATTTAGGATATTATGTTAGGTATGTAATGTCTTCACTGGTCAGACTCACACGTTGGGTCTGTCACTTGGATTTTCCATGTCCGGCCATTTTAAAAAAAAGGGTCCGGTCTAAATTTGTTGTTCATTATTGCCTTCTAATAAGATCAGTTATCTTCCTCGTCTACCATTTTCGTATCCCCTTATCCTTACTATATCCTTTATTTGTCCCAACTCTCTCACCTCTGCCCCTCCAGTAAGTGATATGACTTCTCTTGTCACGTAGGAGTGTCGTATCTTTAACTCCTTCAACCCCTCCCATCCTTCACTACCTCATCCTTGAACCTTCTTCTTGCTCTGCCTTTTCATGTTCCTCGATTACCATTTACGAAGATCAATTTTCTTAATCACTCACTTCCTTCTTCCCATTTCGTCTCCCCCATTCTCCTTTCTTTGTGTCTTTTTACGCTCCTTCTCATCATTCAAGATTCATCCTTATATATGACTATCTTTTTTTATCTAGTTTAGCAATGGTTCGTCTCTTTCACTCTACCCTTCAGGCCCTTCACGTCCTTTTGTTTCATTCCTGTGTGTTCTTCTTCCCCTAACGCTACTTTCTTTCTGGTTGCTTACGCCCAGCTACCAAGATCATTCACCCTTCTTGTCCAGCTTTTCGTCTTCTGTTATCTAGTTTAGCAACGGTTCGTCCCTTTCACTCATTTTCCCTCCTCATGTCCTTCACGTCGTTTTGTTTCACTCCTTTGTATTCTTCTTCCCCTAACGCTACTTTCTTTCTGGTTGCTTATGCCCAGCTACCAAGAGCATTTATCCTTATATACCAAGGCCCTGCTTTTGTCATTTAGTTTGGTTTACCCTTAGTGTTCCTGATAGTCGGATTTGTCGTCAATCTAACCATCAAATAAACCAACTAACCTAAACTAAAATAGCAAGGGCAAGTCGGGTCGAATCCTCAGAGAGATCGGGATCGAGTACTAGGTCGGTCTCAGATTATGAATTAGCTACGCGAATCGATTGATAGGGTGAGATTAAACTAGATAGACTAACTAATAAATGAATAAAGAAACTAATAATATAAAACAATATAAAGAACTAGAAAACTAAAGAAACAAAGAGATATGAAATGATGTAATCAAATAAGAAAAAGTACTAAGGGACGATGTCACCGGCGACTTATTCAAATCACGCTAACGAATGCCAAGTATCGAGGAAGTCGGGTTCTCGGACAAGGAAAAGGCGCATTCTAGGTCGGTCAACTCCCTCCCGGGCTCATGAGACGACTAATTACTCCGTTTACCTCCCTCCCGGGCTCGTAAGACGGAATCCTAAGGTCTAGACCGGAGACTCACTCCCGTGATGTTCCCCAAACTAACCCAAGTCAATGAAAAGCACGCTAATCGAAACTAGTGTTAGGGATACCCCGCTCAATTCCCACTCCTGTGTTCAACTAAGTAGAGTAAGGCAAGATAAAGGGGAAGAATCGACAATTAATCCTAATCGACTACCGTCGATGACCAAGGGACTAAATTCGACCCAAACCCCATAAACCAAGTTAATCCATAAATCCCAACACATCCTCATCCAATCACCCAACTAAATCGATACAAGGCATACAATCACGTAATTCAAACAAATCAGGGATTCATCGACCCCTAGTGAAAATCTACTCACTACCCATAATTATATTAATAAAAACACTAATAATTACTCTAAACATAAAAATAAGCATAATTAAATAATAAAGACTAAAACTTTGACTAATTAAATAAAATTAAACTACTCTAACATAACACATATACTAATTACTCAAGATAAATATAAAATACAAACCTACAATCATATTTCTAAACTTAATAAACAATAAAGATGACAACTTTAAGCTAATTAAAGTAAACCCAAACACAAATAAGAAGAGGGAAAAGAATTGTACCAAAATAGATATATGAAGGGCTTGAATTGTTGAAGGAGAAAAGATTACATTAATTAATTAAAACTAATTAAAAAACTAACCAAATTAAATTAAGAGGAAAAAATGGAAAATGGAAAACAAAAGGGAGTGCCCCTGTTCTTCGGCTATTGCTGCTGCTGCCTCTAACTACTGCTGCGTGACTACTACTACTCCTCCTGCTCCCTTTCTACTGCTACCCCTACGCCCACTTTGCTTCCTTTTCTATGTAAGAGCCTTTTTTTTCTTTTCTTCCTTTTGGTGGGCTGTCTCAAGCCCGATATAATAACCCAGCTCGTATTCTCTTTTTGTCTTGATCCGTCTTGATTTGTCTCGGTTATAAGTCGACTCGATCCTTCCGGTACCTACAATATTAAATGACTCGAGCAGTACCAAAATCCCGAGAAATAACATAATTTGACATTAATTATACAAGACTCGACTAATAATCTAATTAAACGTAAAATGACTAATTACTAACAAATCGGGTTATAAAATTGATCGAATAAGAGTAGAAATATGGGGCAAAAACGAGTAAAATCACGAGTTATCAGTTCCCCCCGACCCTTCTCCTTTTTCACCTCACTTTTCTCTAATCTTCCTTTCTTCCTGTTCACCATTACCTCCTACTAAGATCGTTGTCCTCCTCATCTACCACTTTCATATCCTCATCTCCTTCCCCTTCCCTTATCCGTCCCCCCTCTTCCGTCTCCGCTCCTCCTCATCATTCAAGATTTATCTTTATATATGACTATCTTTGGTTATATAGTTCAGTAATGGTTCATCCCTTTCACTCATCTTACCCTTCACCTCCTTTTGTTTCACTCTTTTGTACTCTTCTTCCCCTAACGATACTTTCTTTCTGGCTGCTTATGTCTAGCTACCAAGATCATTCGTTTTTCTTGTCCAGCTTTTCGTCTTCTTATCCCCCTTCTCGTTCCTTACTTTCCTCCTTTTGCTTGTCATCGTCTAAGATTCATTTTTTCAAATAAGGTGCTTTCGTCATTTATTTTAACGATTATGTCATCATTTCAACTGTTTCAACCTATCAGATTTCATACCTCCTCCTTCCACACATTCCGCTCTCCTTATCACCTCACCCCCTCCCTCTTTAACATTCTTTTCTTATTCCTCCTTTCTCATCCACTTAGATCATTTTTCATCATCCTTAACACCTTATTATTATTTTCCTTATCCTCCTCATCAGCTAAGATTCGTTTCTATATATAAAATTTCGTTTTCATGTACTTTAGTGAAAGTGTGCGCCTTCAATACCTTCTATTGCTCACATTATTCATCATGTCTCCGACATTCATTTATATCTCTCCTTAATGTCTCTTCTCTTCCGACCATATTCTTATTTATCCGTTATTAAGATTAATCTATTCCTCCTCTTCATCCTTTTGTCCTTCCCCTCCTCTTCCCACCTCTTTCCCCCTTCTCACCTCCCCCTAAAGCTTTTCCTCTTATTATCCCCCCTTCTTCATCTATTATGATCATTTTTCCTTTTCCTCCACCTACTTTTTTAACTTTCTCATCCTCCTACAATCCTTTTTAAATTCATAATTAAATATGATTTTCTTTCGTCATCTATTTTAAAACCTTTCTTATCCCTCTTATGTTTCATCATTCTTCTCATGCACCCTAATGTTTCCCCCATAGTTATCTTTCTCGTCTATCGATTTTCCTCATATACAACCTATTTTTTCCCTTTCCTTTTCCACCATGCCTTCTCCTCGTACCCCCTCATGCACATGCCCTTATCTTCTTGCTTCCCCCATATGCCTCCCCCTCCTCACAACCTAAGAATCATCATTAAACATGTCCTTCTTTTGTCATGTAGTTTAGTTTACCCTTAGTGTCCCCCCGACCCTTCTCTTTTTTCCCCTTACTTTTATCTAATGTTCATCTTCTTCCTGTTCACCATTATCTTCTATTAAGATCGGTTGTCCTCCTCATCTACCACCTTCGTATCCCCATCTCCTTCCTTTTCTCTTATCCGTCCCTCCTCTCCCGCCTCCGCCCCTCTTCATCATTCGAGATTCATCCTTATATATGACTATCTTTTGTTATCTAGTTCAGCAATGGTTCGTCCCTTTCACTCATCTTACCCTTCACGCCTGTCACGTCCGTTTGGTTCACATCTTTGTACTAACGCTACTTTCTTTTTGGTTGCTTATGCCCAGTTACCAAGATAGTTCATTCTTCTTGTCCAACTATTAGTCTTCTTATTCCTTTACTCGCTACTTACTTTCGTCCTTCTACTCGCCATTGTTTAAGATTCATCTTTCCAAATAAAGTATTTTTGTCATTTATTTTAGCGATTATGTCATCATTTAAACTGTTTCAACCTATTAGATTTCATACTCCCTCCTCCCACACGTTCCTCCCTCCTTATCACCTCACCCCCTCCTCTTTAACATTCTTTTTCTTATTCCTCTTTCCTCTACCACTAAGATCAACTTTCATCATCTCTCACACTTCATTATCCTTTCCCTTATCCTCCTCATCAGCTAAGATTTGTTTCTGTATATAAAATTTTATTTTCATGCACTTTAATGAAAGTGTGTGCCTTCAATACCTTCCATTCCTCACATTATTCACCATATCTCCGACACTCATTTATATCTCTCCTTAATGTTTCTTCTTTTTCAATCATTTTTTTATTTATCCGTTACTAAGATTAATCTATTCCTCATCTTCATCCTTTTGTCCTTCCCCTCCCTTCCTCTTCCCACCCCTGCCCCCTTCTCACCTCCCCCTAAAGCTCTCCCTCTTATTGTCCCCCCTTTTTACATTTTCCTCCTTTTCATTTTCCTCTACCTCCTTTTTACCTTTCTCATCCTCCTACAATCCTTCTTAAATTCAGAGTTAAATATTTTTTTTTGTCATCTATTTTAGATAGTTTCTTTCATTCAACATTTTCTATCCCTCTTATGTTTCATCAATCTTCTCATGCACTCCCTCATATCATTCTTTTCTGATCTTGTTTTTTCTAATGTTTTAGAACTTTATTTTCCTCATATTTAGAATTTTTTTCGAACACGATCTTAGTTTAGACCTTTGAAAAATATAAAGTCCATTTACTCTTTTTACTTAAATGGTTTTCTGACTTAGAATGACTTAAAATAATCGTCTTAAACATAATTTCATGGTTTTCATTCGGCCAGGAAACATTGTACATGTTGACGATTTACATTGTTGTTTCTTTCACTCAACCTTTTCTATGGTTCTTATGTTTCATCATTCTTCTCATGCACTCCCTCATATCCTTCTTTTTTGTTTTTTTTCCTAATGTTTCCCTCATAGTTATTCTTCTCGTCTATCAGTTTTCCTTATATACATCCTAGTTTCCCTTTCCTTTTCCACCATGCCTTTTCCTCGTACCCCTCATCTACATGCCCTTATCTTCCTCCTTCCCCCATGCTCCTCCCTTTCCTCATGATCTAAGATTCATCATTAAACAGGTCATGCTTTTGTCATTTAGTTTAGTTTACCCTTAGTGTCCCCCCGACCCTTCTCCCTTTTCCCCTCACTTTTCTCTAATGTTCCTATTATTTCTATGCACCATTACCTCCTACTAAGATCGGTTGTCCTCCTCATCTACCACCTTCATATCCTCATCTCCTCCCCCTCACTTTTCTCCAATGTTCCTCTTCTTCCTGTTCACCATTATCTCCTACTAAGATCGGTTGTCCTCCTCATCTACCACCTTCATATCCCCATCTCCTTCCTTTTCTCTTATCCTTCCCTCCTCTCCCACCTCCGCTCCTCTTCATTATTCGAGATTCATCCTTATATATGACTAACTTTTGTTATCTAGTTCAGCAACAGTTCGTCCCTTTCACTCATCTTACCCTTCACGCTCGTCACGATCTTTTGTTTCACTTCTTTGTATTCTTCTTCCTCTAACGCTACTTTCTTTTTGGTTGCTTATGCCCAGCTACCAAGATAGTTCATCCTTCTTGTCCAACTTTTCATCTTCTTATCCCTTTTCTCGCTCCTTACTTTCCTCTTTCTGCTTGTCATTGTTTAAGATTCATTTCTCCAAATAAAGTGTTTTTGTCATTTATTTTAGCGATTATGTCATCATTTCAACTGTTTCAACCTATTAGATTTCATACTCCCTCCTCCCACACGCTCTTCCCTCCTTATCACCTCACACCCCCCCTCTTTAACATTATTTATCTTATTCCTCTTTCCTATACCACTAAGATCATCTTTCATCATCCTTCACAGTTCATTATCATTTCCTTTATC
This sequence comes from Agrostemma githago, assembly GCA_958450325.1. Classification (NCBI taxonomy): domain Eukaryota; kingdom Viridiplantae; phylum Streptophyta; class Magnoliopsida; order Caryophyllales; family Caryophyllaceae; genus Agrostemma; species Agrostemma githago. Next base: position 60,380,155 of record OY288254.1, read on the forward strand.
CTCCTCATCAGCTAAGATCTTTTCCCATATATAAAATATCATTTTCATGTACTTTAGTGAAAGTGTGTGCCTTCAATACCTTCCATTCCTCACATTGTTCACCATATCTCCAACACTTATTTATATCTCTTCTTAACGTTTCTCTTTTTTTTTGATCATTTTCTTATTTCTCCGTTACTAAGATTAATATACTCCTCATCTTCATCCTTTTGTCCTTCCCTTTCCCTCCTCCTCCCACCTCTATCCCCCTTCTCACCTTCCCCTAAAGTTCTCCCTCTTATTGTCCATCTTTTTACTTAAATGGTTTTCTTATTTAGAATGACTTAAAATAATCGTCTTAGACATAATTTTTTATCATGAATAGCAATCATAATTAGTATCAATACCGTTTAAAATTATTATGCCTACCTCGATGTGTAGTCATCAAAGTTTGGAGAAACTTAGAATAACTTCTCCTCCTTCTTTCCCTCTTTGTAATCTAAGACACATATTTAAAATAATTTGTTTTGATCATTAGTTCAGCGAGGGTATCGTTTTTTTAGCCGCAACTTCTTACGCTTGTCTCTCTCCCTAATGTTGTTCCTCTATACGTTCCTTCTTCTCGTCTATCAGTTTTCCTCATGTACATCCCATTTTCCCTTCCCTTTTCCACAATTCCTTCTCCTCGTACCCATCATCTACATGCCCCTATCTTCTTCCTTCCCCGATGTGCCTCCCCCTCCTCACGATCTAAGGTTCATCATTAAATAGGCCCTGTTTTTTTCATTTAGTTTAGTTTACCCATACTGTTCCCCCGACCCTTTCTCCTTTTTCCCCTCACTTCTAATGTTCCTCTTCTTCCTGTTCACCATTACCTCCTACTAAGATCGGTCGTCCTCCACATCTACCACTCTCATATCCCCATCTTCTTCCCAATCCCCTATCCGTCACTCCTCTTCCGCCTCCGCTCCTCCTCATCTTTCAAGACACATTCGACGCGTTTAATATTTGACCCGTCTGAAACGTTTCACACGTTGGACGGGTTTAATTTCTTGATCCCGTTGAATTTTTTGACCCGTTTCAGCTCTTTGAAACGTTTAATACATAACGCATTTGAAACGTTTCATACGTTTGACGCGTTTAATTTCTTGGCCTGTTTGAATTTTTTGATCTGTTTGAGCCCTTTGAAACGTTTAATACTTGCCCCGTTTGTCACAGCTGACCTTTTTAATATCTAGACCATTCGACACATTCGACGCGTTTAATATTTCACCCGTTTGAAAAGTTTCACACGTTTGCCATGTTTAATTTATTGACCCGTCTGAGACCTTTGAAACGTTTAATACTTCACCCGTTTGACACATGTGTCCTTTAAATATTTGAAACATTCGACACATTCGACGGGTTTAATATTTGACCCGTTCGAAATGTGTCACACGTTGGACGCGTTTAATTTCTCGACCCGTTTGAAATTTTTGACCCGTTTGAGACTTTTGGAACGTTTAATACCTCACCCGTTTGACACATTTGACCCTTTTAATATTTGGAACGTTCGACACATTCGACGCGTTTAATATTTGACCCGTTTGAAACGTTTCACATGTTTGACGCGTTTAATTTCATGACCCGTTTGAGACCTTCGAAACACTTAATACTTCACCCGTTTGACACATTTGACCCTTTTAATATTTGAAACATTCGACACATTAGACACGTTTAATATTTGAACCGTCTGAAACGTTTAACACGTTGGACGCGTTTAATTTCTTGACCCGGTTGAATTTCTTCATCCGTTTCAGCTCTTTGAAACGTTTAATACTTAACCCGTTGGAAACGTTTCGTACGTTTGACGCGTTTAATTTCTTGACCTGGTTTAATTTTTTAACCCGTTCGAGACCTTTGGAACGTTTAATACTTGCCCCGTTTGTCACAGCTGACCCTTTTAATATTGGGAACGTTCGACACGCTCGACGCGTTTAATATTTGACCCGTCCGAAATGTTCCACACGTTTGACGTGTTTAATTTCTTGGCCTGTTTGAAATTTTTGACCCGTTTAAGACCTTTGAAACGTTTAATATTTGACCCGTTTTACACAGCTTACTGTGGACATGACGTAGGTCCACCCCGACGCGGCCACGCGTGGGTTTGGTTAGGCGAATGAATCTCGTGGTAAGATTGATCTCGGGTTCGAAATTTAAGTCAAAATGGAGTCGCCACCGAATTTTGTGGTTATTCGGAACCATACGAGCCCACTCTATGTCGTCATGGGCTGTACACAAAGTAAGCCCACTTCGATTAAAGAGTTTATGGGGCTCGTCCCTTTGCATTGTTATATCGATACCGTTTACACCGGCTTTCGTATATAAAATGACTCTCGTGCGCCAATGGTTTCGGACATCCGGAAACCAATGTTCTGAGTAAGGGGTGAGGGTACGTGTTGGGAAGCCCACTAAGGACACCCAACCCCGCCCGCACATGGCGGCCTCTACTAAGACATCGTTCGTGTTCGTGTACGCGCGCTAGTAAAATGATTAAATGATATGCAAACAGCGTTTTCGGGCTAAGCATGTGAATAGTATGTGAACTACGTCATTTAATGCATCTTGATTATGGTCGAAATGATTTAGCATGCGAGGTTCATTTATAAAGCGATAAGCAAGTTAATAAACAAAACTCGAAAAATAAATAACGTACAAGTTACACGGGCGGAAATACAACCCGGAATTCACTTGGACACATTTGACCCTTTAATATTTGAAACATTCGACGCGTTTAATATTTGACCCGTTCGAAACGTTTCACACGTTGGACGCGTTTAATTTCTTGACCCGTTTGAAACCGTTGAAACGTTTAATACTTCACCCGTTTGACACATTTGACCCTTTTAATATTTGGAACGTTCGACACATTCGACGCGTTTACTATTTGCCCCGTACGAAACGTTTCACACTTGGATGCATTTAATTTCTTAACCCGGATGAAATTTTTTAACCATTTAAGACCTCTGAAACGTTTAATACTTCACCCGTTTGACACATTTGACCCTTTTAAGATTTGGAACGTTCGACACATTCGACGCGTTTAATATTTGACCCGTTTGAAACGTTTCACATGTTTGACGCGTTTAATTTCTTGACCCGTTTGAATTTTTTGATCCGTTTGAGACCTTTGAAGCGTTTAATACTTGACCCGTTTTGCACAGCTGACCCTTTTAATATTTGGAATGTTCGACACATTCGAAGCGTTGAATTTCTTGACTTGTTTAAAATTTTTGACCCGTTTCAGCCCTTTGAAACGTTTAATACTTCACCCGTTTGGCACATTTGACCTTTTAATATTTGAAACATTCGACACATTCGATGCGTTTAATATTTGACCCGTTCGGAACGTTTCACACGTTGGGCGCGTTTAATTTCTTGACCCGTTTGAAATTTTTTGACCCGTTTGAAACCGTCGAAACGTTTAATTATTCACCCGTTTGACATATTTGACCCTTTTAATATTTGGAACGTTCGACACATTCGACTCGTTTAATACTTGACCCGTTCGAAACGTTTCACACGTTGGACGCGTTTAATTTCTCGACCCGTTTGAAATTTTTGACCCGTTTGAGAACTTTGGAACGTTTAATACTTCACCCGTTTGACTCATTTGATCCTTTCAATATTTGGAACGTTTGACACATTCGATGCGTTTAATATGTGACCCGTTTGAAAAATTTCACATGTTCAATGCATTTAATTTCTTGACCCGTTTTAAATTTTTGACCCGTTTGAGACCTTTGAAGTGTTTAATACTTCACCCGTTAGACACATTTGAGCCTTTTAATATTCGAAACGTTCGAAACATTCGACGCGCTTAATATTTGCCCCGTCTGAAACGTTTCACACGCTAGACGCGTTTAATTTCTTGACCCGATTGAATTTTTTCACCCGTTTCAACTCTTTGAAATGTTTAATACTTGACCCGTTTGAAACGTTTGACACGTTTGACGAGTCTAATTTCTTGGCCCGTTTGAGACCTTTGAAACGATTAATACTTGACCCGTTTGTCACAGTTGACCCTTTTAATATTTGGAACGTTCGACTCATTTGACGCGTTTAATTAATATTTGACCTGTTTGAAACGTTTCACAAGTTTGACGCGTTTAATTTATTGGCCCCTTTGAAATTTTTGACCCGTTTGAGACCTCTGAAACGTTTAATAATTGACCCATTTTACACAGCTGATCCTTTTAATATTTGAAACGTTCGACAAATTCGACGCGTTTGAAACGTTTCACGCGTTTGACGCGTTTAATTTATTCACCCGTTTGAAATTCTTGACCCGTTTGAGACATTTGAAACATTTAATACTTCACCCGTTTGACACATTTGACCTTTTAATATTTGAAACATTCGACACATTCGACGTGTTTAATATTTGACCCATCCGAAACGTTTCACACGTTGGACGCGTTTAATTTCTTGACCCGCTTGAATTTCACGACCCGTTTAAGACCTTCGAAACACTTAATACTTCAACGTTTCACACATTTTACCCTTTTAATATTTGAAACATTCGACACATTAGACACGTTTAATATTTGAACCGTCTGAAATGTTTCAGACGTTGGACGCGTTTAATTTCTTGACCCGGTTGAATTTTTTTACCCGTTTCAGCTCTTCGAAACGTTTAATACTTAACCCGTTTGAAACGTTTCACACGTTTGACGCGTTTAATTTTTTGGCCTGGATTAATTTTTTGACCCGTTTGAAACCTCTGAAACGTTTAATACTTGCCCCGTTTGTCACAGCTGACCCTTTTAATATTTGAAACGTTCGACACATTCGACGTGTCTAATATTTGACCCGTTTGAAACGTTCCGCACGTTTGACGTGTTCTCGGCCCGTTTGAAATTTTTGAACCGTTTGAGTCCTTTGAAACGTTTAATACTTGACCCGTTTGTCATAGTTGACCCTTTTAATATTTGGAACGTTCGACTCATTTGACGCGTTTAATTACTATTTGACCTGTTTGAAACGTTTCACAAGTTTGACGCGTTTAATTTATTGGCCACTTTGAAATTTTTGACCCGTTTGAGACCTTGGAAACGTTTAATAATTGACCCATTTTACACAGCTGATCCTTTTCATACTTGGAACGTTCGACACATTCGACGCGTTTGAAACGTTTCACGCGTTTGACGCGTTTAATTTATTCACCCGTTTGAAATTCTTGACCCGTTTGAGACCATTGAAACGTTTAATACTTCACCCGTTTGACACATTTGACCTTTTAACATTCGACACATTCGACGTGTTTAATATTTGACCCATCCGAAACGTTTCACACGTTGGACGCGTTTAATTTCTTGACCCGCTTGAATTTCATGACCCGTTTGAGACCTTCGAAACATTTAATACTTCAATGTTTCACACATTTTACCCTTTTAATATTTGAAACATTTGACACATTAGACACGTTTAATATTTGAACCGTCTGAAATGTTTCAGACGTTGGACGCGTTTAATTTCTTGACCCGGTTGAATTTTTTTACCCGTTTCAGCTCTTCGAAACGTTTAATACTTAACCCGTTTGAAACGTTTCACACGTTTGACGCGTTTAATTTTTTGGCCTGGATTAATTTTTTGACCCGTTTGAAACCTCTGAAACGTTTAATACTTGCCCCGTTTGTCACAGCTGACCCTTTTAATATTTGAAACGTTCGACACATTCGACGTGTCTAATATTTGACCCGTTTGAAACGTTCCGCACGTTTGACGTGTTCTCGGCCCGTTTGAAATTTTTGAACCGTTTGAGTCCTTTGAAACGTTTAATACTTGACCCGTTTGTCATAGTTGACCCTTTTAATATTTGGAACGTTCGACTCATTTGACGCGTTTAATTACTATTTGACCTGTTTGAAACGTTTCACAAGTTTGACGCGTTTAATTTATTGGCCACTTTGAAATTTTTGACCCGTTTGAGACCTTGGAAACGTTTAATAATTGACCCATTTTACACAGCTGATCCTTTTCATACTTGGAACGTTCGACACATTCGACGCGTTTGAAACGTTTCACGCGTTTGACGCGTTTAATTTATTCACCCGTTTGAAATTCTTGACCCGTTTGAGACCATTGAAACGTTTAATACTTCACCCGTTTGACACATTTGACCTTTTAACATTCGACACATTCGACGTGTTTAATATTTGACCCATCCGAAACGTTTCACACGTTGGACGCGTTTAATTTCTTGACCCGCTTGAATTTCATGACCCGTTTGAGACCTTCGAAACATTTAATACTTCAATGTTTCACACATTTTACCCTTTTAATATTTGAAACATTTGACACATTAGACACGTTTAATATTTGAACCGTCTGAAATGTTTCAGACGTTGGACGCGTTTAATTTCTTGACCCGGTTGAATTTTTTTACCCGTTTCAGCTCTTCGAAACGTTTAATACTTAACCCGTTTGAAACGTTTCACACGTTTGACGCGTTTAATTTTTTGGCCTGGATTAATTTTTTGACCCGTTTGAAACCTCTGAAACGTTTAATACTTGCCCCGTTTGTCACAGCTGACCCTTTTAATATTTGAAACGTTCGACACATTCGACGTGTCTAATATTTGACCCGTTTGAAACGTTCCGCACGTTTGACGTGTTCTCGGCCCGTTTGAAATTTTTGAACCGTTTGAGTCCTTTGAAACGTTTAATACTTGACCCGTTTGTCATAGTTGACCCTTTTAATATTTGGAACGTTCGACTCATTTGACGCGTTTAATTACTATTTGACCTGTTTGAAACGTTTCACAAGTTTGACGCGTTTAATTTATTGGCCACTTTGAAATTTTTGACCCGTTTGAGACCTTGGAAACGTTTAATAATTGACCCATTTTACACAGCTGATCCTTTTCATACTTGGAACGTTCGACACATTCGACGCGTTTGAAACGTTTCACGCGTTTGACGCGTTTAATTTATTCACCCGTTTGAAATTCTTGACCCGTTTGAGACCATTGAAACGTTTAATACTTCACCCGTTTGACACATTTGACCTTTTAACATTCGACACATTCGACGTGTTTAATATTTGACCCATCCGAAACGTTTCACACGTTGGACGCGTTTAATTTCTTGACCCGTTTGAGACCTTCGAAACATTTAATACTTCAATGTTTCACACATTTTACCCTTTTAATATTTGAAACATTTGACACATTAGACACGTTTAATATTTGAACCGTCTGAAATGTTTCAGACGTTGGACGCGTTTAATTTCTTGACCCGGTTGAATTTTTTTACCCGTTTCAGCTCTTCGAAACGTTTAATACTTAACCCGTTTGAAACGTTTCACACGTTTGACGCGTTTAATTTTTTGGCCTGGATTAATTTTTTGACCCGTTTGAAACCTCTGAAACGTTTAATACTTGCCCCGTTTGTCACAGCTGACCCTTTTAATATTTGAAACGTTCGACACATTCGACGTGTCTAATATTTGACCCGTTTGAAACGTTCCGCACGTTTGACGTGTTCTCGGCCCGTTTGAAATTTTTGAACCGTTTGAGTCCTTTGAAACGTTTAATACTTGACCCGTTTGTCATAGTTGACCCTTTTAATATTTGGAACGTTCGACTCATTTGACGCGTTTAATTACTATTTGACCTGTTTGAAACGTTTCACAAGTTTGACGCGTTTAATTTATTGGCCACTTTGAAATTTTTGACCCGTTTGAGACCTTGGAAACGTTTAATAATTGACCCATTTTACACAGCTGATCCTTTTCATACTTGGAACGTTCGACACATTCGACGCGTTTGAAACGTTTCACGCGTTTGACGCGTTTAATTTATTCACCCGTTTGAAATTCTTGACCCGTTTGAGACCATTGAAACGTTTAATACTTCACCCGTTTGACACATTTGACCTTTTAACATTCGACACATTCGACGTGTTTAATATTTGACCCATCCGAAACGTTTCACACGTTGGACGCGTTTAATTTCTTGACCCGCTTGAATTTCATGACCCGTTTGAGACCTTCGAAACATTTAATACTTCAATGTTTCACACATTTTACCCTTTTAATATTTGAAACATTTGACACATTAGACACGTTTAATATTTGAACCGTCTGAAATGTTTCAGACGTTGGACGCGTTTAATTTCTTGACCCGGTTGAATTTTTTTACCCGTTTCAGCTCTTCGAAACGTTTAATACTTAACCCGTTTGAAACGTTTCACACGTTTGACGCGTTTAATTTTTTGGCCTGGATTAATTTTTTGACCCGTTTGAAACCTCTGAAACGTTTAATACTTGCCCCGTTTGTCACAGCTGACCCTTTTAATATTTGAAACGTTCGACACATTCGACGTGTCTAATATTTGACCCGTTTGAAACGTTCCGCACGTTTGACGTGTTCTCGGCCCGTTTGAAATTTTTGAACCGTTTGAGTCCTTTGAAACGTTTAATACTTGACCCGTTTGTCATAGTTGACCCTTTTAATATTTGGAACGTTCGACTCATTTGACGCGTTTAATTACTATTTGACCTGTTTGAAACGTTTCACAAGTTTGACGCGTTTAATTTATTGGCCACTTTGAAATTTTTGACCCGTTTGAGACCTTGGAAACGTTTAATAATTGACCCATTTTACACAGCTGATCCTTTTCATACTTGGAACGTTCGACACATTCGACGCGTTTGAAACGTTTCACGCGTTTGACGCGTTTAATTTATTCACCCGTTTGAAATTCTTGACCCGTTTGAGACCATTGAAACGTTTAATACTTCACCCGTTTGACACATTTGACCTTTTAACATTCGACACATTCGACGTGTTTAATATTTGACCCATCCGAAACGTTTCACACGTTGGACGCGTTTAATTTCTTGACCCGCTTGAATTTCATGACCCGTTTGAGACCTTCGAAACATTTAATACTTCAATGTTTCACACATTTTACCCTTTTAATATTTGAAACATTTGACACATTAGACACGTTTAATATTTGAACCGTCTGAAATGTTTCAGACGTTGGACGCGTTTAATTTCTTGACCCGGTTGAATTTTTTTACCCGTTTCAGCTCTTCGAAACGTTTAATACTTAACCCGTTTGAAACGTTTCACACGTTTGACGCGTTTAATTTTTTGGCCTGGATTAATTTTTTGACCCGTTTGAAACCTCTGAAACGTTTAATACTTGCCCCGTTTGTCACAGCTGACCCTTTTAATATTTGAAACGTTCGACACATTCGACGTGTCTAATATTTGACCCGTTTGAAACGTTCCGCACGTTTGACGTGTTCTCGGCCCGTTTGAAATTTTTGAACCGTTTGAGTCCTTTGAAACGTTTAATACTTGACCCGTTTGTCATAGTTGACCCTTTTAATATTTGGAACGTTCGACTCATTTGACGCGTTTAATTACTATTTGACCTGTTTGAAACGTTTCACAAGTTTGACGCGTTTAATTTATTGGCCACTTTGAAATTTTTGACCCGTTTGAGACCTTGGAAACGTTTAATAATTGACCCATTTTACACAGCTGATCCTTTTCATACTTGGAACGTTCGACACATTCGACGCGTTTGAAACGTTTCACGCGTTTGACGCGTTTAATTTATTCACCCGTTTGAAATTCTTGACCCGTTTGAGACCATTGAAACGTTTAATACTTCACCCGTTTGACACATTTGACCTTTTAACATTCGACACATTCGACGTGTTTAATATTTGACCCATCCGAAACGTTTCACACGTTGGACGCGTTTAATTTCTTGACCCGCTTGAATTTCATGACCCGTTTGAGACCTTCGAAACATTTAATACTTCAATGTTTCACACATTTTACCCTTTTAATATTTGAAACATTTGACACATTAGACACGTTTAATATTTGAACCGTCTGAAATGTTTCAGACGTTGGACGCGTTTAATTTCTTGACCCGGTTGAATTTTTTTACCCGTTTCAGCTCTTCGAAACGTTTAATACTTAACCCGTTTGAAACGTTTCACACGTTTGACGCGTTTAATTTTTTGGCCTGGATTAATTTTTTGACCCGTTTGAAACCTCTGAAACGTTTAATACTTGCCCCGTTTGTCACAGCTGACCCTTTTAATATTTGAAACGTTCGACACATTCGACGTGTCTAATATTTGACCCGTTTGAAACGTTCCGCACGTTTGACGTGTTCTCGGCCCGTTTGAAATTTTTGAACCGTTTGAGTCCTTTGAAACGTTTAATACTTGACCCGTTTGTCATAGTTGACCCTTTTAATATTTGGAACGTTCGACTCATTTGACGCGTTTAATTACTATTTGACCTGTTTGAAACGTTTCACAAGTTTGACGCGTTTAATTTATTGGCCACTTTGAAATTTTTGACCCGTTTGAGACCTTGGAAACGTTTAATAATTGACCCATTTTACACAGCTGATCCTTTTCATACTTGGAACGTTCGACACATTCGACGCGTTTGAAACGTTTCACGCGTTTGACGCGTTTAATTTATTCACCCGTTTGAAATTCTTGACCCGTTTGAGACCATTGAAACGTTTAATACTTCACCCGTTTGACACATTTGACCTTTTAACATTCGACACATTCGACGTGTTTAATATTTGACCCATCCGAAACGTTTCACACGTTGGACGCGTTTAATTTCTTGACCCGTTTGAGACCTTCGAAACATTTAATACTTCAATGTTTCACACATTTTACCCTTTTAATATTTGAAACATTTGACACATTAGACACGTTTAATATTTGAACCGTCTGAAATGTTTCAGACGTTGGACGCGTTTAATTTCTTGACCCGGTTGAATTTTTTTACCCGTTTCAGCTCTTCGAAACGTTTAATACTTAACCCGTTTGAAACGTTTCACACGTTTGACGCGTTTAATTTTTTGGCCTGGATTAATTTTTTGACCCGTTTGAAACCTCTGAAACGTTTAATACTTGCCCCGTTTGTCACAGCTGACCCTTTTAATATTTGAAACGTTCGACACATTCGACGTGTCTAATATTTGACCCGTTTGAAACGTTCCGCACGTTTGACGTGTTCTCGGCCCGTTTGAAATTTTTGAACCGTTTGAGTCCTTTGAAACGTTTAATACTTGACCCGTTTGTCATAGTTGACCCTTTTAATATTTGGAACGTTCGACTCATTTGACGCGTTTAATTACTATTTGACCTGTTTGAAACGTTTCACAAGTTTGACGCGTTTAATTTATTGGCCACTTTGAAATTTTTGACCCGTTTGAGACCTTGGAAACGTTTAATAATTGACCCATTTTACACAGCTGATCCTTTTCATACTTGGAACGTTCGACACATTCGACGCGTTTGAAACGTTTCACGCGTTTGACGCGTTTAATTTATTCACCCGTTTGAAATTCTTGACCCGTTTGAGACCATTGAAACGTTTAATACTTCACCCGTTTGACACATTTGACCTTTTAACATTCGACACATTCGACGTGTTTAATATTTGACCCATCCGAAACGTTTCACACGTTGGACGCGTTTAATTTCTTGACCCGCTTGAATTTCATGACCCGTTTGAGACCTTCGAAACATTTAATACTTCAATGTTTCACACATTTTACCCTTTTAATATTTGAAACATTTGACACATTAGACACGTTTAATATTTGAACCGTCTGAAATGTTTCAGACGTTGGACGCGTTTAATTTCTTGACCCGGTTGAATTTTTTTACCCGTTTCAGCTCTTCGAAACGTTTAATACTTAACCCGTTTGAAACGTTTCACACGTTTGACGCGTTTAATTTTTTGGCCTGGATTAATTTTTTGACCCGTTTGAAACCTCTGAAACGTTTAATACTTGCCCCGTTTGTCACAGCTGACCCTTTTAATATTTGAAACGTTCGACACATTCGACGTGTCTAATATTTGACCCGTTTGAAACGTTCCGCACGTTTGACGTGTTCTCGGCCCGTTTGAAATTTTTGAACCGTTTGAGTCCTTTGAAACGTTTAATACTTGACCCGTTTGTCATAGTTGACCCTTTTAATATTTGGAACGTTCGACTCATTTGACGCGTTTAATTACTATTTGACCTGTTTGAAACGTTTCACAAGTTTGACGCGTTTAATTTATTGGCCACTTTGAAATTTTTGACCCGTTTGAGACCTTGGAAACGTTTAATAATTGACCCATTTTACACAGCTGATCCTTTTCATACTTGGAACGTTCGACACATTCGACGCGTTTGAAACGTTTCACGCGTTTGACGCGTTTAATTTATTCACCCGTTTGAAATTCTTGACCCGTTTGAGACCATTGAAACGTTTAATACTTCACCCGTTTGACACATTTGACCTTTTAACATTCGACACATTCGACGTGTTTAATATTTGACCCATCCGAAACGTTTCACACGTTGGACGCGTTTAATTTCTTGACCCGCTTGAATTTCATGACCCGTTTGAGACCTTCGAAACATTTAATACTTCAATGTTTCACACATTTTACCCTTTTAATATTTGAAACATTTGACACATTAGACACGTTTAATATTTGAACCGTCTGAAATGTTTCAGACGTTGGACGCGTTTAATTTCTTGACCCGGTTGAATTTTTTTACCCGTTTCAGCTCTTCGAAACGTTTAATACTTAACCCGTTTGAAACGTTTCACACGTTTGACGCGTTTAATTTTTTGGCCTGGATTAATTTTTTGACCCGTTTGAAACCTCTGAAACGTTTAATACTTGCCCCGTTTGTCACAGCTGACCCTTTTAATATTTGAAACGTTCGACACATTCGACGTGTCTAATATTTGACCCGTTTGAAACGTTCCGCACGTTTGACGTGTTCTCGGCCCGTTTGAAATTTTTGAACCGTTTGAGTCCTTTGAAACGTTTAATACTTGACCCGTTTGTCATAGTTGACCCTTTTAATATTTGGAACGTTCGACTCATTTGACGCGTTTAATTACTATTTGACCTGTTTGAAACGTTTCACAAGTTTGACGCGTTTAATTTATTGGCCACTTTGAAATTTTTGACCCGTTTGAGACCTTGGAAACGTTTAATAATTGACCCATTTTACACAGCTGATCCTTTTCATACTTGGAACGTTCGACACATTCGACGCGTTTGAAACGTTTCACGCGTTTGACGCGTTTAATTTATTCACCCGTTTGAAATTCTTGACCCGTTTGAGACCATTGAAACGTTTAATACTTCACCCGTTTGACACATTTGACCTTTTAACATTCGACACATTCGACGTGTTTAATATTTGACCCATCCGAAACGTTTCACACGTTGGACGCGTTTAATTTCTTGACCCGCTTGAATTTCATGACCCGTTTGAGACCTTCGAAACATTTAATACTTCAATGTTTCACACATTTTACCCTTTTAATATTTGAAACATTTGACACATTAGACACGTTTAATATTTGAACCGTCTGAAATGTTTCAGACGTTGGACGCGTTTAATTTCTTGACCCGGTTGAATTTTTTTACCCGTTTCAGCTCTTCGAAACGTTTAATACTTAACCCGTTTGAAACGTTTCACACGTTTGACGCGTTTAATTTTTTGGCCTGGATTAATTTTTTGACCCGTTTGAAACCTCTGAAACATTTAATACTTGCCCCGTTTGTCACAGCTGACCCTTTTAATATTTGAAACGTTCGACACATTCGACGTGTCTAATATTTGACCCGTTTGAAACGTTCCGCACGTTTGACGTGTTCTCGGCCCGTTTGAAATTTTTGAACCGTTTGAGTCCTTTGAAACGTTTAATACTTGACCCGTTTGTCATAGTTGACCCTTTTAATATTTGGAACGTTCGACTCATTTGACGCGTTTAATTACTATTTGACCTGTTTGAAACGTTTCACAAGTTTGACGCGTTTAATTTATTGGCCACTTTGAAATTTTTGACCCGTTTGAGACCTTGGAAACGTTTAATAATTGACCCATTTTACACAGCTGATCCTTTTCATACTTGGAACGTTCGACACATTCGACGCGTTTGAAACGTTTCACGCGTTTGACGCGTTTAATTTATTCACCCGTTTGAAATTCTTGACCCGTTTGAGACCTTTGAAACGTTTAATACTTCACTCGTTTGACACATTTGACCTTTTAATATTTGAAACACTTGACACATTCGACGTGTTTAATATTTGACCCATCCGAAACGTTTCACACGTTGGACGCGTTTAATTTCTTGACCCGCTTGAATTTCATGACCCGTTTGAGACCTTCGAAACATTTAATACTTCAACGTTTGACACATTTTACCCTTTTAATATTTGAAACATTCGACACATTAGACACGTTTAATATTTGAACCGTCTGAAACGTTTCAGACGTTGGACGCGTTTAATTTCTTGATCCGGTTGAATTTTTTTACCCGTTTCAGCTCTTTGAAACGTTTAATACTTAACCCGTTTGAAACGTTTAATACTTAACCCGTTTGAAACGTTTCACATGTTTGACGCGTTTAATTTTTTGGCCTGGTTGAATTTGTTGACCCGTTTGAAACCTCTGAAACGTTTGATACTTGCCCCGTTTGTCACAGCTGACCCTTTTAATATTTGGAACGTTCGACACTTTCGACGTGTTTAATATTTGACCCGTTTGAAAAGTTCCACACGTTTGACGTGTTCTTGGCCCATTTGAAATTTTTGAACCGTTTGAGACCTTTGAAACGTTTAATACTTGACCCGTTTTACACAACTGACCCTTTTAAGTCCTGGAACGTTCGACACATTCGACGCATTTGAAACGTGTCACACGTTTGACGCGTTTATTTCTTGACCCGTTTGAAATTTTTGACCCGTTTGAGACCTTTGAAACGTTTAATACTTCACCCGTTTGACACATTTGACCTTTTAATATTTGAAACATTAGACGCGTTTAATATTTGACCCGTTCGAAACGTTTCATACGTTGAACGCGTTTAATTTCTTTACCCGTTTGAAATGGTTGAAACGTTTAATACTTCACCCGTTTGACACATTTGACCCTTTTAATATTTGGAACGTTCGACACATTCGACGCGTTTAATACTTGACCCGTTCGAAACGTTTCACACTTGGACGCATTAAATTTCTTGACCCGGTTGAAGTTTTTGAACCGTTGAAGACCTTTGAAACGTTTAATACTTCACTCGTTTGACACATTTGACCCTTTTAATATTTGGAACGTTCGACACATTCGATGCGTTTAATATTTGACCCGTTTGAAACGTTTCACATGTTTGACGCGTTTAATTTATTGACCCGTTTGAAATTTTTGATCCGTTTGAGACCTTTGAAGCGTTTAATACTTGACCCGTTTTACATAGCTGACCCTTTTAGTATTTGGAACGTTAGACACATTCGATGCGTTTGAAACGTTTCACACGTTTGACGCGTTTAATTTCTTGATCCGTTTGAAATTTTTGACACGTTTGAGACCTTTGAAATGTTTAATACTTCACCCGTTTGGCACATTTGACCTTTTAATATTTGAAACATTCGACACATTCGACGCGTTTAATATTTGACCCCTTCGAAACGTTTCACACGTTGGACGCGTTTAATTTATTGACCCGGTTGAAATTTTTGACCCGTTTGAATCCGCTGAAACGTTTAATACTTCACCCGTTTGACATACATGACCCTTTTAATATTTGGAACGTTCGACACATTCGACGCGTTTAATATTTGGGCCGTTCGAAACGTTTCGCGCGTTTGACGCATTTAATTTCTTGACCCGTTTGAAATTGTTGAACCGTTTGAGACCTTTGAAACCTTTAATATTTCACCCATTTGACATATTTGACCCTTTTAATATTTGGAACATTCGATACATTCGACGCGTTTAATAGTTGACCCGTTTGAAACGTTTCACATGTTTGACGCGTATAATTTCATGACCCGTTTGAGACCTTCGAAACATTTAATACTTCAACGTTTGACACATTTGACCCTTTTAATATTGGAAACATTCGACACATTAGACACGTTTAATATTTGAACCGTCTGAAACGTTTCAGGCGTTGGACGCGTTTAATTTCTTGACCCGGTTGAATTTTTTTACCCGTTTCAGCTCTTTGAAACGTTTAATACTTAACTCGTATGAAGTGTTTCACACGTTTGACGCGTTTAATTTCTTGGCCTGATTGAATATTTTGACCCGTTTGAGACCTTTGAAACGTTTAATACTTGCCTCGTTTGTCACAGCTGACCCTTTTAATATTTGGAACGTTCGACACATTCGACGCGTTTAATATTTGACCCGTTTAAAACGTTCCACACGTCTGACGTGTTTAATTTCTTGGCCCGTTTGAAAGTTTTTGACCCGTTTGAGACCTTTGAAACGTTTAATACTTGACCTGTTTTACACAGCCGACCCTTTTAATTTTTGGAACGTTCGACACATTCGACGCGTTTGAAACGTTTCACACGTTGGACGCGTTTAATTTCTTGACCCGCTTGAAATTTTTGACCCGTTTGAGACCTTTGAAACGTTTAATTCATTGGAATGTAATGAGATACCCTTATAAAATTGCGACTTCAGCTAGAAAAGCGATTATTTTGTAAAATTTAAACAATGTGTTTTTTAATAGACTCAATATACTTCAACAATATGACACTTCTCTTGTGCGCTCCATATCCTCTGCCTTAAGTTCCTCATACAAAGAATAATTGATCCTAGAAATAATTAAGAAGAGCATGAGAACTTTTTTTTTTTGAGGAAAACATGAGTTGATTATATTAGATCAATGTCCGCCAAGTCGAGAATCGCTTGCGGAAAGTTCGAGCCAAATACTATCAAATCACCCGCAGAGGGACAAAAACGGGCCATAAAATGGGCGACCGTATTTCCCCCGCGCTTAACATGCACACACTTGGAACGGGAAAAAGAATTAAAGCAAGAAGAGACACTATCGAAACATAACCCCACCGGACTTCGATACACGGACTCCGCATTAATAGCATTCACCACTGTCAGGGCATCACTTTCAGCCACAATATCATCAATCCCAGCCTCACGCGAATGTTTCAGCCGAAGAGAAGAGCGCTCGCTTCTGCAACTTCCACAGTCCATCTAACTCGGAGACGCTTACTGCCCGCCAAGATTACATTCCCGGCAGACGAAACCTAGCCCGACCTCGTCATCACCAAACACTGCCGCATCCACATTGAGTTTAGTCCACCCCTCAGCGGGTTTGTGCCATTTATCCGAACCAGCAGCATTCCGAACATTCTGTGCAGCAATTCCCACATGGTTCATGTATGAACTGTAGTCAGTCACCATCCGAACCATCCCCATGCTAACCACATGTAAAGGCAGTGGCGTCTCCTTGAACATACGAGCATTCCTCCAGGTCCAGGCCGTCCAAGCGAGGGTTAAAAACAGGCGAAATTACTCACTGTTAGCCCGCGCCATCACCCATTTCAAAACCTCGCCACAACTAGTATTGGGCATTCCCTCCCGAAAAGCCTCAAGCCCGCTATCCTCCCAAATACACCTCGACTCCGAGCATTGGAACAGGGCATGAACTTCCGATTCCACCTCTTGATTACACAGCCGACAAAGCGGATCCTCCAAGATATGACGAGCAAAAAGAGACTTTCGAACCGCAAGCATTCCCGATACAGCTCTCCAGATAAAATGGACCAACTTCGGAGGGACTTTAAGCTTCCAGATTTTCTGCCAGAACTCAGCTTCATTCGTGTTCCCCTGCCCACTCAACCTCTGAACAAAACCACCCATCGCCAGCCTGTACGCGGTCTTGACCGAGTATATTCCGTCCTTAGCCGGCCACCAGTACACCACATCCTCTGGAAGATTAGGACTAAGGGGCAGTGACAAAGCATCTCGAGCCTCGTGCTCCTGCAGTAACTCGAACAACAGCTCACAATTCCAGGAACCATGGGCGTGGTCAACAAGAGTAGCAACAGTTAAGCCCGGATCAGCTTCTAAGTTCGGGACAAGAATCCGGGAAGAGGTAGGACCCGGGAGCCAAGCATCATTCCAGATATTGATCTTGGACCCGTTGCCCACACGCCATTTGACCCCCTCTAGGAGCAAAGCCTTAGCCCCCCACAAACTCCTCCAACAAAAACTGGGATCATATCCCCGTCTCGCCTCCAGAACATCATTATTTTTGTAGTACCGGGCCTTGAGAACTCGAGCCACAAGAGAGTTAGGACACACCAACAATCGCCATACTTGTTTAGCTAACAAAGCCTGGTTAAAAGCACGGAGATCTCTAAATCCAAGGCCACCCTCCTTCTTCGGCCGACATAGAGCATCCCACTTCGTCCAATGGATTCGTCGCTTTCCCTCCGTGGATCCCCACCAAAACCGAGCCATAACAGCGTGAATTTCCTCGATCGTTCCCTCCGGGAGAGCAAAGATACTCATCAAATAAGTCGGGATAGACTGGGCTACTGACTTAATAAGAACTTCCTTACCGGGCTTGGACAACAGCTTTTCTTTCCATCCTTGAACTTTCTTCCAGATTCGCTCCTTAAGACTCGCAAAGACCACCTTCTTAGACCGACCAATAATAGTCGGTACTCCAAGATATTTCTCATGTCTATTAACCTCCCGAACCCCCATAATACGAGTTATAGCATTTCTCGTCTGAGTTGACACCTTTTTGCTAAACACTACCTCAGTTTTGGAGTAGTTTATTTTTTGGCCCGATGCTCCTTCATATTGGCTAATCAAGTTAGCTAAAACTGAGCATTCTACTGTGGTAGCCCTGGAAAACAGGATGCAATCATCAGCAAAGAAAAGGTGTCAAATTCTAGGAGTCGATCGACATATACTAATCCCGTGGATCTTCTTGTCCTCAGCCGCTCGTCTTAAGAGATACGAAAAGGCGTCAGCACACAAAAGAAACAAATACGGAGATATAGGATCCCCTTGGCGCAGCCCTCTGCTCGGCCTAAGCTCACCCACAAGTGAACCATTTATCATGAAAGAGTGACTAACCGTCGAAATGCAATCCAGCACCCGGTTGACCCACATGTCCGCAAAGCCTAGCTGTCGCATCATAGCCTTAAGAAAACTCCACTCCACTCGGTCGTATGCCTTACTCATGTCTAATTTTAACGCCACATTCCCCGCTTTTCCCTCTCCGCCCCTCTTCATCGCGTGAAAAATCTCAAATGCAATAATAGCATTATCCGTGATGAGCCGTCCTGGGGTGAATGCACTCTGGTTTTCAGTGACTATGGTATTCATAATACGCTTCAACCGGTTTGCCATAAGCTTGGAAATAATTTTGTATATGACATTACATAAGGCAATAGGGCGAAAGTCAGTAACTTTCCGCGAATCGCGAACCTTCGGGATGAGGACCACCGAGGTTTTGTTGATGCTGCTCAAGTCACCCCCATCCCTCCACCATGCTCGGACAAAAGAACAAATCTCTCCCCCCACGATGTCCCAATGCTTCTGGTAAAAAAGCGCATGTAAGTCGTCGGGCCCGGGCGCTTTGTTCGGGTGCATGTCGAAGAGAGCCTGCTTAACCTCCTCATCCGAAACCGGACTAGTGAGCATAAGATTCATATCTCCTGTGACAACTTCTTCAACACTCTGGAGCACCTCTTCACAGCCCCTCGAACCCTCCGACTCAAAAAGCCCAGTATAATACTCCAAGATAATGCTCCGTATTTCCGGTTCATCAACACACCACGATCCATCATTACGCTCAAGTCCATGGATCTTATTTCTCTGTCGTCTCTGACTAGCCTTATGATGAAAATAGCTTGTATTCTTATCCCCATCCCGGAGCTCATTCTTCCTCACCCGAGTATACCAATACGTCTCGACTTGCCTACGAAGAGAGTCAATCTCGTTAATAAGCTTGCCACATTTCTCCAAGACTGCCCTCGAAGGATGCTTCATCTGCCAATTCCCCAGTTCATCTTCTTTCCGTCTCAGTCTGCCCTTTACATCTCTGAACTTACTTCTAGCCCAGCTCGCGAGTTGCTCAGAGCACACCGTAATACGGTCTGTAATCAAGCCATCTCCACCCTCCCACGCACTCTGTATGACCTCGCGACATTGCGGTTCAGATATCCAAAAAGGTTCGAAACGAAAACGTCGTCCGTTCCTCCTCGAAAGCCTCTGATCCTCCTCCCCAATAATGATAGGAGCATGATCGGACGCGTAAATGGGACAATTTTGGACATAAACACGAGGGAATAATGTTAGCCACTCCGCGTTTGCCACACCCCTATCCAACCGTTCACGAATCACGCGACCAGCTCCAGGCCCCCTCTGTCAGGTAAAAATGTTACCCCGATATCCCAGATCCCTCAGAGCACAATCATCGAGAGTCACTCGAAAATCATCCATAGCGCTCCCCCCACCCCTCAGACTTCCCCCCTCTTTCTCATTCATACTCAGGATCGAATTAAAGTCCCCGAAACAGATCGTCGGGACATGACAATCCCCACAGAGACGCCTCAACATTGCCCATGTCTTGAATTTATTACGAGCTTCCGGCCAGCCATACACACCAATGGCTCGCCATTTCTGACCCCCTTCACTACAAGTCACCTCGAGACACACGTGATGGGCATCGTGTGTAATCACCTCAGCATCGATGTCCCTCCACCACATCCCCAAGCCACCGGACCGACCATTAGTACCAAGACAAATACCCGAGACAAAATCACATTTATTTCTAACTACTTCTAAATCACTACCACTAATCATCGTTTCCATGATGAAAACGATGTTCGGGCCCTCCCTCCAACACCTATCCCGGAGGGAGCTAACCGTCAAGGGGTTGCCCAACCCTTGACAGTTCCAGCTCAAGATTTTCATTGTTGTTCGCGGTGCTGGTCTCCGCCAGCATCCGCTACTTTCGTAAAAAGGTCCCCAGGAACAACTCCCTCGCACTGTCTCTTGGCTCGGTGCTCAATCCCTTCGCATACATTCTCATCCCCCTCCGAAGGACATTTTCGCTTTCCTCCCACTTCGCAGCCAGCTACTTTCTCACCCCGATCAGCCATCTCCCCTCCCTTACAAACATTTTTCACCTTAATGAACTTCCTCTCCGTCACCTTCTTTTTCTTCCCCGTCTCCTGCCTACCCCCACTACTGTTCGAAGTGTTCACCACCGTGATGGCATCAACACTCCCCTCTTCTCCTACCTCCCGCTCCCCCCCTCTGCCCGTCTCCTCCTCAACAATCATGCTCTCCCCAAGGTTAACCCCCCTAAGCATCTCCACCATTCTACTCAGCTCAGTTTGTTCCATCTTCAAAGCATTCTCATCAGGGAACAACTCCCTTGCACACGAGGATGTCGCCCTTTGCATGTTCCAACTCGAGCTGGCTACTCGCCACGGAGACGCCTTGAGCCAATCCCCGAACTTCCTTCCTTCCCCCACCGGCCCTCTCCTCTCCCCGCAATCCTTTTCACCATGCCCAAAACGACCACAAACATAACAGAAAAGTGGTAAACTCTCATAGCATAGTCTAACCCTCCACCTCTTGCCCTCCCTCATCCTCAGGACAATATGGTCAACCAAAGGGCGCCTCACATCAACAACTACTTTGAGGCGCATGGAGCGATTGATATCAGGGTTCACAGAGTTATCCACGGCCACAAAAGTACCTATCATATTCCTCATGTTAATAGCATTCTCCTCCTTAAGCCGCCCAACAAGAGGAAGATCATAGATACGCACCCATAAGGGAGAGTACACTAGCGGGACTTCGGTCGGGATAACATCGTCTTGGAGTTCAGTCAACACTAGAAGATGTCGTTCAAAGTTCCACGACCTCTCCTCCAACACACGCTTCCTATCCGTCTCATTAGCGAACTTAAAGGTTACGATCTTTTGGGTTCTATCCACAACCTCCCCAATAACTTCATCCTTACACTTCCATGCCCTAATCATAGTGTCGATTAGGGCACGCAAGTTAGCGTTACGCTCCGTCCACAGCCGCCCTACAAGACACCTGCCACCATCCGCTCTCCTATCCTCCCCATCAGTAACCCATTCCAATTCATCTGACCCACCCTCCTCTCCGGCCGGCAAATTGAGATTGAGTATCGAAGTCGACATTGAGAGAAAACGAGACAAAAAGCGCACCGAAAACCGAACAATAAAACTAAAGCACAAAAGAGAACTTACGTAGTCTGCCAATGATTGAAAGTGCCTCTGGAAAGTAGATCCAAAAGCCTGACAAACAGGGGCAAAACCTAGGATCCCTAGGGGCCACACACACACCCTCCCAAGGAAACCCTAGAGGGAACCTTACTAGATTTTTAAGAGCATGAGAACTTGAACACTCGTAAAGAGAATTGGAGATCAATATAATCCAGCAGACAAGTACCTGAATTTAATAGAGGGCAACTTGTATTTAATGAATTCTATACCCACATGCCAACCAGCTAAGCTCAAATTTTTCCTTTCGAATTGACTGGCATGCTTAAAGCAAGCACTATAATTACATCCGGAATCACCTGGCCCATACGACACGGCCACACATTACCAAGTAATGAGTCTGAAATGGGGCTCATAGCCTGATAAAATGAAGAGCAAAATGGTTTCTATCAAAATACAAAGTATCAAAACTTACCACAAGTAAATGTAACGCTGCCAGTAGCAATTCTCCTCAGCCAGAGAAACATTGGCAATTGCTCTTTCATAAACTTCTCGGACTCTCTCTTTAATTCCCACGCTTTATTCTAAGCGAATGTAATCAAACCAATTGTCATAGTTTAGGGGATTTTTCCTAACCTCGTCCTCATATTGGATCTCCTTTCCCCCACTATTGCATCATCAATCCCATCTTTATCCCCATATTGCTTCTCAAATGCAACAAACTTCTTTGTAAACTTAATTTCAAAAATTGATCTTAATAATTTAGTTTTTAATGACATCCATCTCCTAATGACATTTTCTAAAAAAAAAGTTTTCTCATTTATATACGACCAACAATACGCTTATGAATTAAGCACAACATCAATATCATGTCATACCTCCTCAATCGCTCCTTCAGTGAAAGGATGCCAACAACGCATGCCAACATACACTTCTGCAGGGACATTCTTAGCGACAAGAGCCTTCCTCAATGCTTCAGTCTGAAAGTGCATCAATATATGGTCCTATGAAAGCTCAACTATGAATGAATTGTATTAGTGTCACATTCAGAAAACACTGCTATGGAAGCAACATTAGAAATTTTAAAGTCGAAATTTTAACATACTAAAAAGCACCAACCTTTGCTGTAAAAGCATGCCCTTTTTGCCTTTAATCCTTCCTTTTCATAACCTGAACAAGCAAATTATCAATTTCCAATCACAATGGCTCCCAGAAAACCAATAATGTTGAGAATAGAATGAAACGAATTGGAAATTTATATCAAAATCATCTTGAGTGCCAAAACCTTGAGGATAGGAAGACTGAGGATCAGAACATCGAACCCGAAACCAGAGATGACGGCAGTGACGATGCTAGACGATGAAATTAATTAGTATTAAGACAACTTTAAAAAGAAACAATTGTACCTGAGATGACACAACTTGGCTAAGAATTTCACCATTTCCTCTCACTTGCAGCTCCAAAACAACCCGAAATCATTATCAAAACACAAAACGAAGCAAATACCATCAAAGCTCCCAAAGATAAATTGAACACCACGACCTCCTAAGAACCCTTTGAAAGTTTCCAAAACTGAGAGTAACATATCTGGAAGGAACCCAGGTCCCACCTCCTCCCTCGCCTCGATGTTGTCCCACCTTTTCCATATACAGACACACCTACAATTTGACCCTAACAGAAAAAATGAACAAAAAAATTGCTAATTCAAACCAACAAATAATCGATCAAGTCAAATTACTTTCATTTCGAGTCGGAGGGGTTGATTCGTGATGAAAACGAAAGCAAAAGAGAATAAAAAAATATAATTAGAAAAAGTCAGATCTCAAGCAATTAACAAAAATCATATGGAAATGAGAAAAATAATCGATCAAGTCAAATGAACAAAAGAATTGCTAATTCAAACCAACAAATAATCGATCAAAGTCAAATTACTTTCACTTCGAGTCGGAGAGGCTGATTCATGATGAAAACGAACGCAAAAGAAAATTAAAAGACATAGTTTGCCTATATTATGAAAATAATTGAGACAAGACCATGACTGCCTTTCCAAGTTCACTTAGCCTTAATTATTCTTTGATAAACTCTTGATTGACATCAAACTGAAACTGCAATTGCAAACACGTTAAGATCCACATAACCAAAACATAAGATAAGATAAAATAAGATTAAAAACAGAATTAATTAAGTAATTACCTGAACAGTTAAGATCATCAGAACTCCTTCACGAATGTTGATGTTTGGAAGACTTCAGTCGGTAAGTGGTTCAAGCCAGTTCTTCAGTAAAGTAAAGACGCCATGAGCCCATGATCGATGAAAACCTTCTGCAAGTATATATTGGAGAGAGCCTCCACTAAAAGAAGAAGTTTCTGGAGCTTATTGATGCTTCAACCGACGTCGTCTTCACAGGCTACTTCTAATATCGCCATATATTGCTCCACAGTTTTTGCATAATTTTCTTCTGGGTTCTCCTCAATTTTCTCTCGCTTCTTTCGTTTTGCAGGCTTTTTACTCTGCTTTTTTGTTGTTTCAGATGAATCCAACTGTTAATTAGGAGTTAATCAAGCCCAAATTAGCAGGGCCTTAATCAAGACCAATCACAAACCATAAATCTATTCACACATTTATCAGGTAAATTATAGGTAGATCAAGTAATAATCACCGATTCTCCACTAATAACCTGACAAAATTCTGGAAGCAAAGTGAAAATAAGGATAATTTTATCATACATTTTAGTAAACCGCTTTTTGGAATTATCAACGAATTTAGTAACTCCAATGTTGAAACATATCCGATACGTGTCTAAATAATACAGTAAAGTGACTACTCAATAACTAAAGAAGAAGAAACACTCAACTAATCAACAACCTTAACAAGATCAGCAGAAACGAACAAGAACGATTACAATACAACTCAACAGCGGAATGAGCAAGAACAAATATAATACAACATAGCTTGTTCGTAAGCGCGACACTGAAAGTACAACGCAGCTCGTTCGTAAACGCAGCACTAAAAACCCAAACGGCAATTAAGCACGACTTTGCGACCCAAAACTCATTGAAAACCATCGCTATTCCAATCAAAAGGCACCGAAATAATAACAATCAATAAAATAAAAAAAAACCCAAATACCAATCTTTTCTCAAACAATAATAAAATTCACCTTCAATTCCAATCAAAATGGCACTCAAAATACAATCAATTCAATAACAAACACCTAATTTCCAATTTTTTCTCAATCAATCAATAAAATTCCTATATAAATCCCACTCTTTGTTTTGTTGGTTTTGAGTGTTGTAAAGAAAATCGCAAATCTGTTTTTGTTTACCATAAATCGATATATGAATTTTGGTGGAGCAAGTAGATAGAGATTGAAGAATTTTGAGAGTTGTACTTTGGGTTCGTTGAAGAAGTAGTTTGATCATGTTATAGTGTGAATAGCGCTACGTATAAGCCGGTTTACAAGAGCTAACTTCTTGTACTATAACAACCTATATACGAAGATCAATAATAAAAAAAAACCAAATTCCAAATTCCAAATTTTCTTAATCGATCCACAAAACCTAATCAAAATCAAAATGAGGGGAAAGAAAGAAAAGAAACAAACTTGAGTTTCGGGCCGAGAGTTACGACGAAGTTGCTCTCCAAGCTGCTCATTCGTTGAGCTGGTAACCAGCCTAACACCATAGCCAACAATACCAAGAATTACACCACAAACCATGGCAAAGGTGAAGATACTTCTGATATGGTTAGCCGTTCTATTCTACTTTTGATGGTGAATTTAGGAAGAAAATGAGACCTTGAGGAATGGAGTAGCAGAAGGAAGAGGTCTTGAGGAATGGAGCAGTAGAAGGAAGATGAGAGGAAAGTGGAAGTGAGAGACATTGTTGAGCATGCGATATGCTCTACTCTTCCCTTTAGAAATGGCTTGCCATGTTATAACCCACATTCCAGATGACTTCGAAGGTAGACCAACGAATGAATCGGGAATTATCCCTGAACTGATCCCCGTCCTCTATGTCCTCGACATCCATAGACTTCTTTTCAGAAGAAGCACTCTCGCTCCGAGCAAAACTGTAGACCAGATTCAATGTTAAAAAAACCTAACACACATCGATCTTCAAGAAATTATATTGATCAATCGAGCTAATAAATCATGTACCTTTTCAGATCAGAAACGTGTTGTTTGATGGCATAACAGAGTTTCGGACTGACAGTCACAAACAGCTGACGTAACACGCTGATGTTTGTTTCCAAACCCTCGTCTGATTCGACATCGTTTTCAGTCTGATTAGCTGAGAACCCTTGTAAAGCTAAGTGATGCAGTTGTTCTTTCTGGTAGAGTTTCATGGTTAAAACCGTCGTCTTTCCAGTACCAGATCGACCTAATATGAACGAGGTCCTGTCATGCAATATTATCTGCATTTCCTGGTCTGTTACTTCGAAGGGCAAGTCCAATTCTCGGCCTTCAGAATCCGACAGCAAATGTTCCACTACACCCGCCGACATAGAGTAGAATTTCATCAGAAGCAAACTTTCGCTCACTTTCGAGTTTTCAGCGTAATGTACAGCAGCGTCCACGTTGCCATCAGCGTCATTGCTGCAACTTGACGATTCAGTAGTCTTGGTGTTCTTGAATCGGACTATATTCAGTGATGAGCTCCACATCGTTGGCACCTTAAGATCACTAAAAAAACGCCGTTTTCAATAACAACATTAGAGCAGAATCAACATCTGAAATCGTCATCCAAAAAAACAAAAAAAAGGAAGGCGAACAATACAGTAAAATACTAAAAAAAAGTGTGAAAATAATTTTGAAAAATAAAATTACTGTGACAAACCATAGTAGGAAGCGTACCCCTCGTAAGTTTTCAGCTTGCAACGACCTAAGAAATCATCGGTGAAGTTCTCATACATGCTGTCGAGCCTTCTGACTAACGCTGGAACGTCTTCCAGCGGTATAATATCCCAAATTTTCATTACTTGGGTGGAAATCGTTTCCTTAACGACATCATTTGTAGTAATGATGTATCGGCCTTCAACTCTGTATTGTTTCACTATCTTAATACGACTGTCACAAGTCGGATCAACGCTGATTTTTTTAGGCCTCCAGCCATTTGATAATTTAACGAGAACGTTCATCACTGACTTCTTTAAATTTGTCGTTGGGAGTTTAGCGAAGGACTTGACAAAGTTGTCGCTGAATAAAACCTTCCATCTTGCACTCTTGAAGATAATGTTGTTCTTATCAAGCAAGCCGTCGAGTTGATTAAGCTCTTTCTTCATTTGAATCATGGCTTCCACCAACAACTGATCATCGTCTGCATTGAACAAACAGTTGCGTGATTGTGCATCGCTAACCAATCTTTTCCATACGGAATCACTTCTAGACAGCGTTCTTTCATTGCCGAGTACCCACAGACAGTATTTGAAGAAAACAGAAAACAGAAATCGTCACTCAAACAACTTCAATGTTCAAATCATTAGATATTTGTTAGGCAAAATTTCGATAAAGGCCATATATATATATATATATACCTTGCCCTAGTAAGAGCCACATTAGTACGCTGACGATTTGAAATGAACCCGATTTGCCCTAGAGTGTTGGCTCTAACTGTCGACAGAATGATGATATCTTCCTCGCCTCCTTGAAAACCGTCAACAGATTTCACCTTCACGACAAAATTGTCGAGATTCTCGTACCTTTTGCCTACAATGTGCTCAATAGCAGCAACTTGTGCTGCGTAGGGCGACACTACACCAACAGCCAGCCTCTCAGTCGAGTCGCGCCACCCTGCAATAAGGCAAATGTGTTTAAAATTACCATATATTGGGACTGTCAGAATTTGTACTCGTGACATTTGGTCAATCTAGCTCTGACAACCAAAACCTTAAGAGATGATTAGACCCAAAATTATGTAAAAAAAAATGTAGGATAGCTCAGAAGTCAGTGACTCGTTATACATACTTTTAAAAAGATTCTGCAGGATTTTCGCGACAGCAGCAGCCTCGATCAAGTTTCTTCAACTGCGACCATCATCATCGAGTTCCTCACGTCCCTCGGAAACATTTATGAAAGAATAAGGGTCGTACATTGGCCTGGTAAGATACTGCCTCTCATAACTTCTACTCTTGACATTCGGTGCATCCATTATTTTGTTAGAATAGAATTCTGAATTCGGAAAAACACTTATTGCAGGATGCATTCTGTATTGCACATTCAAAAGATGTTTTTTCCAACCCAACATATATAATCTCTCGAACAAGTTTCTCCCAAAACGAGCCTCCGCTGACACCTGCAAAACAAAATGAGCCTCGGAACTGAAGTATACTGAAGTGAACTGAAAAGAGGTCGAAAAGAACAGGGCCTTACATCGCTTTTAACCGTTGCAGGCAACTATGATTCATCCCCGATTAGAATAGCGTGCCTTAGACCAGGAAGCTGTAGAGGAATGGCCGATTCACATTCCTTCAATTGTGCAGCTTCGTTGATAACCAAAAGTCTAAACGACTTCATTTTCATGTTGTACAGCCTCGACGAACTGGAAGTTGTGCAGAAGATCAAAGACGCCATTTCGAAACACAATTCTGTCAGCGATGTTGTACTGATTCAAGCTGGAAGTTGGTCGATTTTGTAGGAAGATTAAGACCACCCAGAGACTTCTGCAACTTTTTCAAGATGGAAATGGATTTTCTCCGTTTTTGGTCGATCACTGGTAACATACCAAGTCGAGAATGCTCGACTTCTCCAGACGAAAACAGTTTCAGGAGTTCAGTGGAATCGGTATGATGACCTTCCAACATTTCTTCAAATGTGTACAGCACGTCCCAGAGACGGTTTAGATACGAAAAACTGTATTCATCAATGTAACTTTCGGACATATGCGTGCCAAGAACAGTTATACATCGTCTCACTGATTTCACAGAAGCAGAAAACCTAGACTTGATATACTCCACAAATGGAATAATCTGTCGCGCAGAAATAACATCATCCATGCCTTGTTTTCTTTCTTTAATCAGTTCATTTTCCATGAAAACTTCATACTCTGAAGCGCAGTTTTCGAGAAAATTAGCCAAGGACGACAAACTGCTCATCCAGCAGTCAGAGGAGACAAACACTCAGCGAGCATCATGACACGATGATCAAGATATATATCTTCGATATCAGCGTCAACATTCAGACGCTGACTGTTCCCAAACAACAGTACGTCACCAACTAAGTCGAACGGATTAGATGAATTGTCAGAATTACTGTTCCTCACTTGTCGTAAAACACGGGAAGCCACTTCCTTGATTGCAACGTTTGTCGGAGCACAGGTAAGAGTTCTGATGTCTGCGTTCAGGAGTAAACAGAGCAATGTGCTGACTGTTTTCGTTTTCCCCATCCCAGGTGGACCCCATATAAGCTGTACCTGAGACTTATGATTGCATTGTGCTGCCTTCAACGAAGCTACAATCGCTTCTATCTGAGACGTTTGGCTATCATGGTCCAAAGTTAACCTTCTATTTATCCCAACACCCACATCAATAGTTGTAAACTGCATTTGATCACTGGAATTAAACCGAGCCGTCTTATCAAAAAATGCAATTCTACTGCTATTGTAGTCTGTTCTCCCATTAGCAAACACAGCAGGTGCATTAATATTCGGCCAGTAAATGCTAGTAATTTCAAGACCATCATACATCAGTCTCAGCAAAGGAGTAATCAAGATATGAGCAGTTAAATACGTAATAGTAAACTAATCAAGCAGACTTGAGGAGCAAACAATCAGGAGACCATGAATGCTAATACAAAATCGAAACAAAAAACCCCCATAAAATTAAATCTTGCACAAAAAAAAACACAGGATTAATCAAGAATGAGCAATTAAATACACGGACTTGAAGAGCAAACAATCAAGAACACGCATCAATGCTGATGCAAAATCTAAACGAAAACCTCAAAAAAAAAGGGATGAAATCTTGCAAAAAGTAAAAAGATGAAGAAATAATGGGGTGGCCTAGAGTTGGAGTTGGAGTGGAAGAGAGGAAATTCTAAGCATAAAGCAGCAAACTGTGAACTAAAATCCGAAAACAGCATCAAAAAGAAGCTGGAATGCTGGAATTATCACAATAAAAGCATAAAACCCTCAAATTTCTAACTCGAATCCGAAAACAGAAACATGCTGAATCACCACAGTACAAGCATTAAGCATCAAGCTTCGAACTCAAATCCAAAAACAAAAAAAAGGTCAAATGATGAATTATCACAATAAAAAGATTTAAAAGCATTAAACTCCAAACTCGAGTTCGAATGCAAAAGCAAGCTGAAATGCTGAATTATCACAGTACAAACTTGAATCAGAATGCAAAAACAAGTTTAAATGCTGAATCAACATAGTAAAACATAAAAGCGTCAAATTTCGAACTCAGCCCGAGAAGAAAAACAGGATGAAATAATGAACAGATGATATAAGCAATAACAACGCATTTGAGGGAGTTAGAGGGTGTAAAGGAGAGACTTTATAATCAAAAAGTGAATCTTTATCATCAAATTTTGCAAATGTGGCCTAAATTCACATTACCCATATGAGGAAAACAACCTCGAAACCTCAATTCATGCTAATGGGTCCTCAAATATACCAAAAACAGCACCAAAACAAGCCAAAAAAATATGACTTCGTGTGAATTACAATAAAGTTCAAGCAATGCAATCACAAACCTCCAATTTTTATCGTCGAATATTGCAAATGTGGCCTAGAAAAACCACTTAAATCCTCAATTAACTCTAATGGGTCCTCAAATTAACCCAAGACAACATAGAAATAGCTCAAGGAAAACATGATATAATCTAGAAATGAATTGAATCCAAGCAGTTGCATCGCGATTTGTTGATTTGGTTTTTCATCCAACTAATCCGAGCAATGCTTTCCTCCGTTCGTAAACGCGACACTAATACGCCAAACAGCTGGCAACCACAAACAGCTAGCAACCACAAACAGCTGGTCGTTCAAAACCACGGAAGAGTTTTTTTTAGGTCATTTTTCAAAAAAAAATGCATTGATCTGTTTCCAGACGTTTCTGGTTCGGCCGTTGAAATAGGATTGGGTATATATATATACGACCCAATTCCATCGTAGGATTGGGTCTGGGTTGTTTCGCACCGTGTACAATCGCCCCTAGACATTAAAAACCACTGAAAAAGTTGGTTCCGAAACGCGACGCTACGACACCAAACAAATGGAAACGATTCAGACGTATAACCAAAGGCCACAATGAAATAGTCGGTTCCGAAACGCGACGCTACGACACCAAACAAATGGAAACGATCCAGACTTATAACCAAAGGCCACAATGAAAAAGTCGGTTCGACACCAAACAAATGGAAACGATCCGACTTATAACCAAAGGCCACAATGAAAAAGTCGGTTCCGAAACGCGACGCTACGACACCAAACAAATGGAAACGATCCAGACTTATAACCAAAGGCCACAATGAAAAAGTCGGTTCGACACCAAACAAATGGAAACGATCCGACTTATAACCAAAGGCCACAATGAAAAAGTCGGTTCCGAAACGCGACGCTACGACACCAAACAAATGGAAACGATTCAGACGTATAACCAAAGGCCACAATGAAATAGTCGGTTCCGAAACGCGACGCTACGACACCAAACAAATGAAAACGATCCAGACTTATAACCAAATGCCACAATGAAAAAATCGGTTCCGAAACGTGACGCTACGACACCAAACAAATGGAAACAATCCAG
The DNA here is from genome assembly GCA_958450325.1 of Agrostemma githago. Taxonomy (NCBI): domain Eukaryota; kingdom Viridiplantae; phylum Streptophyta; class Magnoliopsida; order Caryophyllales; family Caryophyllaceae; genus Agrostemma; species Agrostemma githago. Next base: position 60,411,984 of record OY288254.1, read on the forward strand.
ACTCATAACCAAAGGCTAAATCGAAGCAAACAAATCAGGATCAATATTAATCGAAAGCTACAAACAAATGGAAACAATCCACGAAAACCTAAAATATAACCAAAGGCCACAATGAAAAAGTGGTAATTGCTAGGACTCACCAGGAATCAGAAGGAACGCAGAAGAGGAACCCATCGAAGAGCAAAAACAACCAAACCCGTAGAACCCCCAAACTCAGCAGAAATCGGAAATGATCGAAATCTGAAAACAACCAAACCCAAAAAAAATGGCAGAAATCAGAAATCGATAATAATCGAAAACTGAAAACAACCAAACCCAAAAAAATGGCAGAAATAAGAAATCGATAATGATCGAAAACTTCCTAAACCTCGTAAATCCTCTTCAACTCCATGTATATCATACTTATTTCGATTCAAAACCACTGATGAAGACCGTTCCGAAATGCGACGCTACGACACCCAAAACAAATGGAGACGAACCCTTGGTTATAACCAATCTACAGAAGCCGAAAACAAAGATGCAATCGCCCCTATACATTCAAAGTCACGGAAAAAGTCCATTCTGAAACGCGACGCTACGACACCAAAAGAATTGGAAACGATCCAGAATTGCAATCGAAAGCTACAATCGAAGCAAGGCAAACAATCGAAAAGGAACGCGAACCCGAAAAAAAAAACCTAAACTGATTACAAATGAAGAAGACTCACCAGGAATCAGAAAGAACGCAGAAGAGGAACCCATCGAAGAGCAAAAACAACAAAACCCGCAGAACCCCCAAACTCAACAGAAATCGGAAATAGGAAATGATCGAAATTTGAAAACAACCAAACCCCCAAAAAATGGCAGAAATCAGAAATCGGTAATGATCGAAATCTGGAAACAAACAAACCCATAAAAATGGCAGAAATCAGAAATTGATAACGATCGAAAACTAAAAACAACCAAACCCCGAAAAATTGGACTACAAAGAAATTGGACTCACCAGAAGTCGAAAAGGACGCAAAAGAGGGGCGCAACGGAGAAAGAGAGGAGACGAAACGCAAGAGGGAGAAGCATGGGAAGAGGAGGCAGAGGAGGAAGAAGCAGGGGCGAGGCAGGGGAGAAAAACAGGGGGATACTGTTCATAAGGAACAGTAAGGGGGGGTTTAAGAAGTTCCTACATTTATAAGGGTTATTGATTTTGGTACGAAAAAGGGGAATTACTACACCCAAGAAAAATTAAACACCTACAAAACAATCATGCGCGGGATGACTATTCCAAGAATATCCTCACGAAGAATTTCTCGAAGGCCATCTTGGGGCTCGGTAACTACAATTCTACTCATCTCCTTGATTAGCTAGTCAATCACTAGCTCGATTTGCTTCTTGGAACGTATGCTCGACTCGGACAACACATTGCGGTGGTTGATAATTAATTTCCTTGCAACGCATAACAAGCTGCCTCACATTTAAACCATGATATCTTTCTAAAAGGTTCATTAATTGATTTTTGAGTTTTCTCTCTAGTTCACATTTTGTTTTATTCTTTTTTGTCTGATATTTGTGGTTACTATACTCTGTATATATCAATTGTGATTTATGAGTTGTGACCCTATATATTTTCTCGATTTTCAATAAATTTTCGCTACATATTTTTACTCCTTAATTTTCATCAAATATGAGGGGTTCAACGGCTTGCATTGGAGAGGCAACTTTTTTTTTTTGAAACGTGGAGAGGCAACTTAGGCAAGGGAGCACTAATAAAAGTGTTTTCACCACTACCTAAATAACCTGACCCCATATGGGCCATAGATAATCCGATTCAAAATAACCCAAGTCAAAGTGAGCCAAACCCAAAACTACCCAACAACAACACATCCAAAAATCGATCTAAAATTTGAAATAATTAACACAACTCGATTCAATCCAATAAAAATATGTGGTAGGACTGAAGTGACCCGACCCAAATTTCCCAAATCTAAAACCGGTCTGATACCTATTTGGCACCTCAAGAATCAACTATGGAACAATCCGTACAACTAGACAATGCATTGATTGACTACCAATTTCCAAATAGAAAACGGATATTCCCTGAAATGCAAGACCAAATTGTATAAATGTAGTACCCTAGTCCGGATCAATTATTATCCTTTTTATTTTAGAATTGTATTTGATAAGCAATCTGGTCATTCACACCCAATTACATCCACTTGTTAGGTTATAATTGGCCTTTTTTTATTTTGCATTGATCTTTGTGGCTAGGGTGTTCACCGGTCCAAATCCGGTTCGGATCGGCTTGACCCGCAGACCGGCAACTCAAAAAATTCAAACCCGTGGACCGGAACAGTTAACAAAGAAACCTGGACAGGACCGGACCCTCTTAAGACCAGATCGGACCAAAAAAATACACTAAATTTGAGTTTTTTTATGTGTGGACCGGACCGGACCGGACCGCGAACCGACAATCATGTTTTTGGAGACCCGCGGACCAGACCGATATGTAGTATGGTCCGAGTCGGTCGAGTTTGTCAGTCCGGATCCCTTTTTGAACACCCCTATTTGTGCCAAAATTAAAGGAGGACAATTGACAGGGACGAAAGGTATATAATAAAGGAAATATACTCCCTCCGTTGCAACCATTTGTATACGTTTGCTTTATGCACGTACGTTGATACTCGTTTTCTTTTGTCTATATCTTTAGTTACGTGTTACTAAAAATTATAAAAATTTGATATTTATAATGTATTTTATTAGACAATTTAAACAAGATCTGACTATTTTTATCTTATATATTACTCGTAGAAGTTATATTAAAGATTCTCATCACTTATAAATAGTGTTAAAAAATTAAATGTATACAATTCGTTGGAGCAGATGGAGTATTTAGTACGGGGTCATCAATTAAGCTTGATCTTGACCTACCTAATAAAGAAGTATTACATGGAAAGGAAAATCTTTGTAATCGGGGAAATAAACTTATGTCACCATAACTTCCACACTTATAAAAACATACAATCAATTTCCTTTTTCTACGTTTCATTGCTCAATTTACCAGTAGTCAATACTCAATACTATGGCGATTGGGGTACAATAATCTCCCCTCCTTATTTCTTTTATAATTACAGTCCATATATAACATGCACTATTATATATACGTACGGTGATTATCTAGTCTTGTTACGTTCGTTGTTGTTAATGTTGATTGTATGTATGGTTTTACTGAAACAGAATAACAACAAAGAAGGGGGAGCCCAAGGAGGAGGAGGAGGAGGAGGTGGTAACCTAAAAACCGTTGTGCTCGGACTTTATTTGCATTGTCCTGAATGTGTGAAACCGCTAGTCAAATGCCTTCAACAACTCCAAGGTATTTATTTACCGTGTATTGTATTAGATAAAGTCCGTAACATGAGTTGAGTTTTTATTTGAGAGTTCGGAAATATTGGAAGATGACGTGATTCAAACCTACTCGTATAACATTTGGTCACGCCGGTTTTTATAACATGTTAGATAAATCATTTCAACAAAAAGGTAATGATTGATTCCCAATTATTATATTTATATATATTCATTCGTCAATTGGTGATTCATTTGGTTGTCACGTTTGAAATAGGCGTCCAAGAGGTTATCGCCGATTTCAAAGCACACACGGTGAATATTAAGGGGAGTAAGGATATCGACCCTAAGAAGCTTGCCGAGAGGCTCCAAAAGAAACACAATAAAGTAGTCGAGATTATTTCTCCTATAGAAAAGGAAAAGAATAATGCCGCGCCGCCCAAAAAGCCTCAGGTACGTACTACAATCAACTTCAAACTTCCAAGATAAAAGGTGTTACTAAAATTTGTCATTTAATTTTATTTAGAGATTAATAATTTAATTAATAAAAATTTAATAAAATAAAAATCTAGAAAACCAATTAATAATATGTTATTTAAACAAAGGAAAATGAAATTTTTAATAATAAAATAATCTATTTAATAATATGTTATTTAATAAATGAAGCAATTAATAATTTAATCAATAAAAAATAAATAATAATAAAGGCAAATGAAAAGTTTTGGTAAAAAATAAAATAAAAATAAAATTTAATAGATCATTTAGTGAAGACAAATGAAGAGTTTTTATGAAACAAATATAATAATTTAATTAATACTGTATAAATTAAAATTTTAACAAATCATACTATAATTATGACGTCACGTGACAAAAAATTTATCATTGATAAAAACTCTTTAATAATATACTCCGTATATAGATAAGCAACACCCTTTATGAATCGCAAATTATTACTCCACAAATGTACAATTTGATTATGTATACTTATATACTGTATTTCACGGGGATTTCCCAATCATTTTGTTTGTATGTTTGATACCGTATTTTTTTAAAAATAATTTTATGCTTGGATAGAGGATAATTATTATTGACATACACGGTAAATGTTAATTTGGTGCATTGGATTTGGTGGTGATGCAGCCCAAAATAATTCGAGTTACTCTTAGCATTTACATCCATTGTGAAAATTGTGGGAAGAACATCAAGCACAACATCCAAAAGATGGCAGGTAATATGTTTTTCAGTTAAAACTTACCAAACTGGTCACGTCGTGTCGCGTTCATGTTCGTGATAAGTAAATAATGGACTTATTTTCCCAAGGTGAGGATTTTTTTGGCTAATTCAGACCCTTATTTCATTCAATTGACTCAGTTCCACTAAATAAATTTATGTTATATTAAATCTATTTCATGAAAATGCAGTTCAATCCCTTAAGACAGAAAGAAGATGGCCTAAGACTCCCGACTATATTTATTTTACTTATTATTGATTGGTACAAAGAAGGATAAATTCGTGAAAAGTATATTTTTGAGGGTTACTAAATTAAGCGTTTGAATTGATGTTAGGTGTGCAAAGCGTTGAAATGAACATGAAAAATCTAGAAATGATGGTGATAGGGGTGTTTGAGCCTCAAAATCTTGTGGAATATGTTAATAAGAAGATGGGGAAACCATCATCGGTCATCAAAACTGAGACAGTAAATGGAGGTAAACCACAACAACAACAACAACAAGAGAAGCCGCAGCAGCAACAAAAAGAAGGACAAGGTGGTAACGGGCGCAATAATAATACAAACACAAGTACGAGTAGTTGCCAAAATCAGGGAACTTTCAATTGCCCTCTAAACTTTTGGTATGCGACTGAGATGTTTAACGACGAGAATTCTGAAGCATGTACGATTATGTAATGTAATGTAATGGATCACTTGCTCTTCCTCTGAACTTTTGCATTCATGCCAATAAATTTGAGACTAAATGAGGCACCTCTTACAAAAATGAGGAACAAACCTATTTTCCATGGAGTATGATTTGCCGAGATCTACTCACGTGAGTCGTGACGTTATAAAACCAATTCAATGAAAATCTTAAAACGATGGTTGGAGGTAGAAATGTTTATATACTCGTGAGTCATGCCACAACCCAACCCACAATAGCTGTTAGTTCAGCGTTGTTCTGAGTTTTGCTCAGCTTCTAATTTGGGCCCAGTTGTGTGGGCCTTATTCCTTCAGCTCATCCTTTACTTGGTCCGTCCTTGGCTTTTATTCGCCCATTTATAATCCTGGGATTAGTCACTCCTCCACCCACTTTCTTTACGTGCATTGATGCTCCATGATTTGCGGACGTTACGTGTTTTAGACTTTGCTTGGTTCAAATAATATGAGTGGAATGAATTCTAAGATTAAAAAGTGACGGAATTAGAAATATAATTGTTTCTATCTATCAATAATGATTATTTTATTCAGTTATCTAACTTGATATCAGCTTAACTGATCATCTTCCTTTTAAATTTGTTAAGCCGGAGATGGCGGTCCTGTTACCATCTGGGGTTAGTCATAACTCATAATCCCTAATCAGCCTTAAATTTGAAACCAAGGTTTATAAAGCAAAAATGGAGTGAGTTTGAACAAAGTAGAAACTGCCTCCTTGAAAAACCCCTTCTCCTTATTTTCCTCAATCATACACGTACACGTACTCGTACTCGGTACTCCCTTCAATTTAACCCCAACCCAACCCAACCCAACCCAACCCCCTTCTTTCTCTCATTAACCCCCACTCAAAACAAAAAACCTCAAAGTTCAAAATCAGGCTATGAATAAAATGGTCACTTTCATGAATCACCTTGAGAATAATCAGCAGCAGCAGCAGCAGCAAGAAGAAGAAGAAGAAGAACAAAGCCCGTACTTGGTGAAGCTGAAGGAAGCAGAGGTTGTCATCCCAAACCACAGAATAAGCATCATTCCCAAAAAAGCAAAAAGAAAATCAAACAAAGACAGACAGACACAAAAAAGTGGATGGAAGAGGGAGAAGAATGACAATGAGGATGCCAGCCAGCCCTGGCCTGTGTGCAGCTAGAATCTTCCAATTAACCAGGGAATTAGGTCACAAATCAGATGGGGAAACACTTCAATGGCTTGGCTTCTACAACAATCTGAATACCACTGCAACTGGCACCCTACCCGCTTCATTCTCCTCCACTTCCACCTCCGCCTCATCCCTTTCTCAACACTCTACCTCTGTTTCCGCCTCTGCCTCCGACTCCACTTGGAACTTCCCCCATTTGCCTCCGCCATTCGGGTTCGGTTCGGGTTTGGGTGATCAGGATACCGGGTTCTCCACTCCGGTTCCTGGGCGGGAGAATGAAGATGGAAGCGTCAGATGATATGATGAGTTTTGGAGAGTATGGGAACGGTGGTAGTAGTAGTAGTAGTAGGGATAACTTGGAGCTGGGTTTGTCGCAGGATTTGTTCAATAATTATGGTGCAATTAATCACTTATATCAACAAATTAGGACTAATGATAATAGTACGAGTAGTAGATTAAATGCTGCTGCTGCTGCTGCTAACAATGATTATCTTTCACCAACAAGCTAAGAGCCAGCTAGCATGCAGAAGCAAGTTCATGATTCATGAAGGTGATGAATAAGTAAGTATAAGTGGCAGGGATGATTTAATTATTTTTAAAGTTGGAAGTGTGTTTTTCTTTCTTTTTGTTTAGTTGAAGACAGTACATATAAAGTTTTTCATGCTGAGTGGCAGACAAAAGAGCAAGTAAGAGAAGTTTGATGTTTGATGTTTGATGTTTGATGTTTGAAGTTTGAAGCTTTGAGATATGTACTGTAGTCTGTACTGTGTTGATCTCAGCATGTGTTTCTTTATAAACTTTTCTATTCATCTCATTCTTCAGATCCTATTCCAAATTTCATCGGAAGAACTAGGGCCGGTATGAGTGACTAGTAACATAGAAAATTGAAGTTAGACCGAAGGAAGAAGCTGAAGTCATCAAATATTTCTTTTTAAATTAGTTTGTGAATTATTAGTGTCTTCCATCAATATCAAAAGTAATATGGATTCATGTTATAGTATTTGTCTAGGGAGGGAGTATGTATGTAGTACGTACTCCCTCCGTTCCAACCATTTGTATACGTTTATTTTATGCATGTATGTCGATACTCGTTTTCTTTTGTCTATATCTTTAGTTACGTGTTACTAAAGTTTATAAAAATTTGATATTCATAATGTAATTTATTAGACGATTTAAACAAGATGACTATCTTTATCTTATATATTATAAGTTATATTGAAGATTCTCATCATTTATAAATGGTGTTAAAAAAGTAAATGTAGATGTAATCTTAGATGGATGCAAGAATCTAGTGGAAAAGCACAGCGTAAGGAGACAGCAGCTTTTACTGGATGCAGGCAAAACAAAAGAGGACTACTGACTGCTTTGACCCTGCTGACACTGCTTCCTGACTACTGCATCCAGAAATAGATGCTAGTTACACGTAACTGACTTGGCCTGCTTGTTTGTACGGAACATGGAAAAATGTTTGATGGGTTACCATTAGCCCAATATTGGTGTGTACATTTAGGGTTGATTATTGGGCGTATAAATAAAGGCCCAATGGGTTTAATTAAGCATTGCTTTTGTTTCGGTTGTGATCTCGTACTCCCACCGTATCTATATGTTTGTCCACTTTGTTTGATATATGTGAGGAGTGTTATATTGGAAGTGGACGGACATATTGATACGGAGGGAGTATATCATAACTTTGCAATCTGATATCCGAAATTTTTGAATAGGATGGATATCTGTAGACCTAGCAAAATGGGTCAACGGGTCAGGTTCGAGTCGGGTTACTTTCGATTTATTAAAATTGAGTTGGCTTCGGGTTGACTATTTTCGGATTCGTTTTTAAGGATATCGACTCGTTTTCAGTTCGGGTGTCGGATCGGGTTAGGGTCGGGTCAAGTCATTTTTGTCTGGTCTAGGTATCTGATCCTAAACTTATTTTGGATTGAATATCCTATTTTTTGGCTCGGTTCGGATATTTTGATGAGTCCTAATAATTATGCATTATGTCTAAGGTTGACTAGTAAAGTCGTGAGTCAATTAGGTCAATAAGCTCAAGGCAATTTGTTAAGTAGATTTACTGAGGGACGATCTTCCATTCTATTTGTTGAGAGACCAATTACAAATGAAGATAACAGTGTTATCAAACCTGATAAAATAGGCATGCACATATATATATATATATATATATATATATATATATATATATATATATATAGAGAGAGAGAGAGAGAGAGAGAGAGGATCAAATAAGTTCACCATATGCAACTAAGTCTATATTAAAGTTACAGTTGACATACGTTGAAGTTGCATTTGTTCAAGATTGATATGTAACTATAACATTCAGCACTGTTATCACTTCAAGTGATAAAGTGCAACTTTAACACTCATCTCGTGTAACTTTAAGCACTTTTTGTGTAACTTTAACACTGAAACTTATGAACTTATAAGAGTTGTTGGCCTTATGTGAACCTATCTCTATATATATATATATATAAAATGGGTACACTTGTTATAAAAAAAACACTTACTCCCTCAATAATACCAACTATAGGGACTCTTCAATAAATACTTTGTATTAATTTCAATAAATATGAGAATAATACGTACTATTGGAGTAGTTAAATCAGGATAATATATGTGAATTTATAACCTGATATATTAAGTAAGCTAATTAAAATTAACAGACTACTTATACCTCATTCTCCTCCTTAGACCTGGATAACGAGTCAATTGGGTCAGGTACAGTTCGGGTCGGGCCACTTTCGGGTTATAATAATCTGGTTGACTTCAGGTCGGGTTGAAACACCCACATTGATTGAAGATGTTCTATTTATAAGCTTAAATGACTTGCGCTTAAAAGGATTGAAAGTACAACTCATATCAACAAAGTGCACTTTAAAAGAACTCAACAGTTAAGCGTGCTTGAGTGAGATTAATCTTAGGGTGGATGACCTCTGATGGGAGGGATTTGTCGTGGAATCCCAACCGATCAAATAAAGTAACCGGCTATTCCTACGGTAGATAGGGCAAGTCGGGTCGAATCCACGGGGACGGTAAGAGGCGTCTAGACTAGGCCGGCCCAAATACTAGACTAAGTCAACGGACTAAGCTAAGAATGGTAGAGAAGGAAGAAGGCTAAACTACTACTAAGGTGCCGGAGAAAACAACTAAGGAAAACGGGCTAGGATTAGGTCGGGGTCAAAGGGGTAACGGAATGGTCAAGGGAGGACTAGAGTGAAGGAGGTAGTAGGGTGATCTAGGTTGGTCCGGGCTCTCGCAACTTAGACTCACCTAGAGGTTCCACCTAGAACCCATCTCGGCGACACACACAACAAACGGGGTTCTAGTGCGCTATGGTCCTAGGTCGAATCCGGGATCTCGCTACTTAGACCGGCCTAGGGATCGTCCTCACCGGGCTCTCGCAACTTAGTGAGGGGACCGAGCCCACAACAAACTAACACCCACAAAAGAAAGGCAAGAAAAACAAGCATTCGTACATACTTAGTCATTCAAGCAATTCAACAAACATGTGATGTGCATCAAACAAGAAGAAACCCAAATCTTCCACCAACATCTCCAACCATCCCCTAATCATTCAATTAACACCCTAATCGCCTTACTAACCCTAGCAAAATACTACTCTAACATATCTAAAGGAAAACTAACACTAACAACATGAAACAACACAACAATCAAAACAAACATGAACAAACTAGTGAAAATGATGAACTAAGAACAAAAGATGTAAACTTGATGAATAATAAAGGATTAAGAGTAAAAGGATGAGAAGATTATACCAAACTAACAAGAGAATGAAAAGGAGAGCACTTGCATAGAAGATAACCCAAATTCATCCACCAAGGTTGTCAATCTTGGATGAATTCTTCAAGAGATCCAATATTACAAGCTTAAACTAAGATTAACTACTAATTACCGACTAATCTACACTAATCTAATCTAACCTAACCTAAAGTAGTCTAGGGTTTAGGGAGATAACCTAAGATAACATAACATAGTGTCTTAATACAAGAGGGGGGGGGGGTATATATAGGGTTACAAATGGAAGGGAGAAGAAACAAAGCAAGCGCGGGTGAGCTGTAGCCCATCCCGGCCGGGATGAGGTGGTCCCGGTCGGGACGGGGTCGGTCCCGGTCGGGAAGCCTTGATCCCGATCGGGATGGGCCCAGGTCAGAAGCCTTCTTGTTTGTGCACCTCATCCCGAACGGGATGAGCCTTGTAGGCCTCCAATATGATCTTTTTGGTCCCTCCTTGCTTCTCATGGGCTTCCCATCGAATCTCGGGACTCGGGATCGGGTCTCGGAGGCTCGGGATTGGGTCCCAAGGTCTCGGGATCGATTCCAAGGCATCGAGTTATCCTTCCTTTACTCCGTTGGCTCCAAAATGTGTATGTATCGAGTCGGAATCGCTCCAACTCTTCCAATTCGATCTCGGGAACCTGAAACGAACTAAAGGAAGCATAAGAAGACCCTAAACCGCTCCCAAGGAGCGATTCTACAAGGAAAATGGGACCAAAACACTAAGAAATAGGCACTACAAATGACACTTATCAACCTCCTAGGAAGGTTTGGTAGGTGACCTCTTGGGAAGGTTTCCGGGATGCGTATGAGTGAGGACAAAATGCGCTAGAAAGGACTTGTGTTGGTCTGTGGGACCAGTACATAGCCTGGTGAGCTACCACGACTAACATTTCCAGTCCTAGTTTGGGCCGGGGTGTTGCAAGTGGTATCAGAGCAACCATACGACCGTGTATTTGGCACCTAGCGGGTGGATTCTGGGTCAGCGGTTATGCTGTCAGGCGCAACGACTTCAAGTGGGAGTGATTGAAACACCCCGCACACCTAGCAGGGGTGGATTCTGGGTCAGCGGTTGTGCTGCCAGGCGCAACGACAACGTTGCGTTCTTCAAACGAGATTAATTGAAACACTCCACATTGATTGAAGATATCCTATTTATAAGTAATCTTTAGGATGGTTGACCTCGTACCGGAGGACAAAATGCGCTGGAAAGGACTTGTGTTGGTTTGTGGGACCAATATAGAGCCTGGTGAGCTACCGCGACTAACATTTCCGGTCCTAATTTGGGCCGGAGTGTTACACGGGTCGGATCATTTCAGGTTCGGGTCATTTTCGAGTTTGCTATTTTCAACTTTTTTTTAGGAATATCTACTCGTTTTCTATAATAATAGTAGACTTACTTTCGGGTTATCTCGGGTCAATTCGATTTACGTGTCAAAATTGGGTCTTCAGTTCGGGTATCGGGTCGAGTTCGGGTTGACTTATTCGGTTCGGGTCATTCAGGTCAAGTCAGTTTTGTCACGTCTACTCTTTCTTAGTTCTCCTTCATTCTCTCTCTCTCAATCACCCTCATTCTTCTCTTCATTAATAGCAGTGTGCATCCCTACAAAAAGTAAAAAATCCGGGCTTCAAAATTGCGCTTCAATCTGCATCTCTCGATCCTTGGTGTTGTCGATGGGGAAGAGTGTTGTCGATGTGTTCAATAGATGGAGGAAACAACCGGATTTGGTGGCTGCTATGCGAGTTTTGACATCCGTTATTACTTATTAGGTTTATTATATTTAAGGTTTTCTAATTTATTTAGTTGTTTTTTTTCTATAGGTTTCGTTTAGATTAACGTTTTGATTTTGATGTAGGATTATTGTGTTGTTAGTTAGATTTAATGAGGTTGAAGGAAGAGAAAGGCGGAAGACATTAATTATGTTGTGTTCCTTACATTGAGTAAGTGAAAAGAAGTGAAGTAATATGAAATAAATTAAAGGTGAAAAGGGAAGGTAGACAGGTTCTACTGCTAACTGGGCACTTATACTACTCTGGTTTAACTATTCCAATAATATGTATTATTTTCGAATTTATTAAAATTGATTATTTTGGGAAGACGTTCTATAGTTGATATTATTTCCGTCAAATAAATTTAAAGGTGAAAAACGAAGGTGAAAGGGTTATACAGGTAACGGGTCACCTATACTACTCTGGTTTAATTGCTCTAATAATACGTATGAGTATTATTTTGGGGAAACGCTCTATAGTTGGTATTATTGTTGTTAAGTAAACCATTTTTTAATGTTCATTCCACATATTTCACTTTGAGTTTTTTTAATGTTCATCACATTTCTATTATTTCTATATTAATTTTTACATATTAATTTTTTAATATTTTCTACAGATTAGTTTAGTTTTTATTATGGCCACTTGTATAAACTTTTCTATCATTTTCATTTTTATTCATTTTCTTAAGAATCATGCATAAAGTTAAAAATGAGTATTAACATTAATAAATAGAGGGAGTACAAAACAAAATTGTCATTTGAAGTAAATCTAATACTTCCTCCAACTTTCTAAGGGGAACTATTCATCGTCGTTAGCGATTTACTTAACGTCGTCGGCAAATATGATAGCAAATGACCGAATCGCCATCTGTTTAATTACTAACTAAACAAAATCTAAACTAACCTAACTAAATTATAGTTAACGTAACTACTATTATATTATCACGATTTACTAACTAAATTAACGTAATTACTATTATTTAACCTACCACTATTTAGCTTAAGGAAATTACAAAGTCCGAAAGTAGCACTATTATATTTAAATTTAACTGAATATCATCGGAATAACATCGAAACGCTTATACTTTGATTTTTCCAATAACGTTGACAATTGTCTGGAATGTCGAACACGGTTAACAATTTCCCTTTTGATTTGAATTTGCCGTAAAAAAAACAATTCGGAAGACGACGTCGTTGACGAGGTTAGTTTATTTCTCTTGGTACGCGGTGTAATTTCATTGGTTATCGCGGAAAAAGAAAAGACAGTCGTGAAAGACTTTTCGGTATATGCGTGGAAGACAGCCCGGGAATAGCCTATAGGCGTACGTCTGCTTTAACGTGTAGGCGTTGAATTTTAAAGTCTATGGCCAGGCGTAGCATAAGAAGCCCCTAAACCGCTCCTAAGGAGCGATTCTACAAGGAAAATGGGACCAAAATACTAAAAAATAGGCACTACAAATGACACTTATCAACTCCCCCACACTTAACCCTTACTCGCCCTCGAGTAAGCACATACTACTACTAAACTATTTGAGTGGGTATTAGCGCACCCTACGCCCCTTCAACTCACGCGAGTGCACTTAGAGGAGAAGTGCACTCCGCAAGGCAAGTCAGGTCTTGCGACAAAACTGTGGATGCAACCGGACACAAAACACATAAACAAACAAACACATAGACGGTTGCACCTAAAACAAAAGAAATACCGCTTCCCTCTAAAAACGGTGAAAGAAGCACCGGTTTAGGACTCGAGGTAAGTGACAACGTTCTCATGCTAGAAATACAAACCAAGGTGGACTAAACTCTAATAGTATGACGATAAAGCAACAAAAACGTTGGTAACTTACCTAGGTCCTCCTAACTTTCTAAAAACGTACTACGGGACGATCGGCGGAGTGGAAAAGTGAAGAACCACGGTGTTAGTCGACACTGTAGGTAAGTGAGACCCCGCCCCCTTTAGCGTGAGCCAAGAGGGTCGTCCCGTGTCCAAAACCGCCTAACTAGTCCAAGTAAAAAGGTGGAAAACATGCAAAATGAGGGAAGACCGACTAATGCCGCTATCATCCTTCCTCGGGACTCGGTCCTTTGGTAGGCTCTTCACGGTAAAAGTCGGAAAAAGGCTTATTTTTGTGGGGATTTTCTTTTTGTGAGACGGGTTTTCTTTTGGCATTTTCTTTCTTTTCGACGTTTTGATTTGTTTGTTGCCATGCCATTTCTTTTTCTTCTTTTCTATTTTCTTTTTGGCTTTTGTGCCTTTTCTTTTTCTTCATTTCTTTTCTTTCTTTCATTTTTTTTTCTTTCTTTTCTTTGCCCTTTTTGGCAAGATTTGGCATTTTTGGCATTTCAATGTGTAACAAGAAAGAGAGAATCAACAATTTGCATTTTATTGTGTGGAGATGTGTATGAGGTAGGTGAATTGGTAAGTCGGGACGTGCCCTTCCCTTCAAACCCACAAAAAGTGGAGAACTTGGACTAATCAAACGATCCTAAACACGGTCACCTAAGGGACGAGACTCGGTAACCAAGGCCTTTTCACACCGTGGGTGGTCATAATGGCCAAAATGCAAATCCCGTAGTAAATTCCTAGTAAGCTAGGTGGACTCAAGGTAAAGGACCAACGAACTCATTGATTTAAGGGTCATTCTACTAGATTAAAGTCCAAGACTCGATTTACACTACTAGGAAGGGAAAGTAAACACTCGCACACTAGCCTCTAAACCGGGTTTTCGAAAACCATTTACACACACGACACACTTACGCACACAAAACAAAGACTCAACGAAAACGAAAGAAAAAGAAGCAAAAGAAACAAAACACAAACAACACAAAACGAACACAAACACAGCACAAACACCACCCCGATCATCCAAACAAACCACCAAATCAACCACAACTATGTACAAGCTCCACCCGAGCACACCACATCACAATCTCCTCCAAACTCCGCAAGAGACAAAGAAGAAAAAAGGGATAGAAGATGTTACCGGACATCATGAAAGCTCTCCAAAATTAGCGGCGATTTAAGCAACCTATAAGGAAAAGAGGGCATACACACAAAACAAAACAAATACACGACACAAAAACACAAAAGGAAAACACACAAAAAGAAAAATCTCTTTGATTTTTGTGAAATTTTTCAAATTTTTATGGTTTTTAAGATTTTTTTCGGAAAAGCTACGAAAATAAACTAAACTATACTAGAATATCGCTCCCCCACACTTAAATCGAGTCATGTCCTCATGCTCGATCATAGGGTGCGGAGAGACAAAAGAAAAAGAAAAGAAACTACGAAAATAAAACTAAAAATCAAAAATAAAGTGAAGAAATGGTAGAAGGTGTCCGGCCGGGGTGTAGTCAAGTCACCATGGGCCGAGACGAGAAAAAGATATGGATGGGGGAAAGAAAATAAAAAGAAGGAAATAAAAGGAAATGGGAGGGGAGGGCTAGGTGTAATCAAGTCACCTAGCCCGGATTCCGCCTAAATCCGACTAAATCCTCAAAAAAGAAAGTGAAAAACTTGTAAAATTTGGATTTTTCGATTGACTCTCGACGCAATCACATCGTCGGGAGTCGGGAGCAACCACTACCAAGGCCTCGAAGGCCACCATGACACAAAATAAGGGGAAGGGAATAAACAAAGGAAAACAAGCAACAAAAACGGAAAAGAAAGGATAGTTGTCGTACCATAAGTTAGTAACTCACCCTCTCCATCGTCTCATGGATCAATATAGGCACTTGCTTGTCTTCATCATTGCTATCCCGCTTCAAGCTTGATAGAACCGCATGGTAGAGGTAGTAATGGTGCGAGGGGGTGGAAATTGATGTGGATCTCGGTGGAAGGTGAGGTGTACGGGTCATATGATAGGAGTAAGGAGGAGTAGGGAGGTTGGGAGGGGGTGTAATGGATGGGTGGAGACAAAGGGGACCATCCCGGTCGGGATGGATGGTCCCGATCGGGTTGATAAACCCTTCCCGATCGGGAAGCTCTCGTCCCGGTCGGGAATGCACTCCAGTGAGTCGAAATTTCTGCACCTTCATCCCGATCGGGATGGCTTCTTCCCGGTCGGGATGAGTCTTCTTTGCTTCCCCAAGCCCAAAAGCTTATCATAAGCTTCAAAAACCGACTTCCTCACTCGCAATCCAAACTCCATCATCAACCATTCCTTTCTAGGAATCACATGCACTTCACCTATCACAATAAACTCAAACAAAACATCAAATTCTCTCCCTCACAACGCTTATCAATAATCCAATTATTACAAGAATATCACAAAGCTACCAAAATCAAGAGATAAAACACAAATACAAGCACAAGTATTCTAAAGAAGAGGAGATGGGAATATACAACATGACGGTTCTTTTAGGAACTCCGTCAAACCTAGGATGGTGGACTCCATTCTTCAACCATAGCCCTCAAGGGCATGGAGGAGCAAGTCGAACGCGCTACTGACATCATAGTGAAGGCCCAAGAAGCGCTCGAGCTTAACCGACCTCCACGGCCTCCAAGGAGGA
This sequence comes from Agrostemma githago, assembly GCA_958450325.1. Taxonomy (NCBI): domain Eukaryota; kingdom Viridiplantae; phylum Streptophyta; class Magnoliopsida; order Caryophyllales; family Caryophyllaceae; genus Agrostemma; species Agrostemma githago. The sequence goes on from OY288254.1 coordinate 60,428,463, forward strand.
GGCAAGAAGTAGGATTCCCAAGACCCGACATCATCTTCAAAGTAGTCTCCGGGGTCTCTCCATCCTACGAGCTTCACCGACCTCTTCCTCCCTAAGCATTGCCTCCAATCACAAGCAAGCTTCATCTCCAAGAATCGAGGCACAAAGAGCGGTTTTGGCCTCATCTCTTCATTGCACACCCCCACACTTGCCTCAAGTTGTGGTTCCCTATCTTCATCACTCGGCCCCACATCATCTTGGAGAGGAGAGTCGAAACTTCTACCGGCGGTTTCAATCTCTTCCAAGTCATCTCTCGGTTCACTAGTTAGAGGCTCTTGATGTATATCAACATTATCGCATAAGGGCAACTCGAGGCTATCAATCTCACCTAAAAACCTCACAAACTCCACCAAATCATCCAACTCACCATCCTCCTCCAATTCCTCACCAATGTTGCCTTCACCAAGAGTCATCTCCTCATTCGTCTCTTTTTGGGTAGACGATTGAGGTTCTTCAAAGCAAACTTCTCTATCAAAGGGAACTACATCGGCGACTTCTTGATTAGGTTGCTCCTCTCTCTCAAGTGGGCACCCTCCATCTAAATGCGATGCTCGGGATAAAGACATTACGGTTTGAACCGCTAATGCATTTAAATGAGCATTCCTCGCCTCGTTTCCCCTTCGAATTTGGGCCATTAATTCCTCTTGTTGTTTTCGCAATTGAATGACCGTTTCTTGAAGGCTCCTTTGCATTTGAAGCATCGATTGATGCAACTCCAAGTTCGACGATTGGTGGTCATTGGGGTCTTGTAAAGGTCCTTGATAATCTTGATGATGCCCAAAGGGTTGGGCATCATATTGTTGGTAGCAAGGTTGGGGTGGTTGGTAGTATTGTGGGTCATAAGGTTCATATTGTGGTTGGGGTGAACGGTAATATTGTGGGTCTTGGGGGTATTGGGTTCCATACGGTGAGTCTTGATTGAACATGGTGGGTTCACAATCATAGCTTGAGTAATAGTCACCATGATCGTAGGGGTTATAGTCATTCACTTGTTGGTAGCCATTTTCATACTCTTGAGGATCATACCCATCTTGATTACCCCAAGAAGCTTGATAGTGGTAGGGGGACGTCATGTCATACCCTTGGTTCATGGAAGAAGAGTGGTAGCTCATATCGGCTCCCGAGTGTGTGGAGTTTAGATCAAACCCCATGCTCGCTCGAAAATCGTAGTCTATACCCGGTTGGAAACCACTCATCCTAGCAACCGTCCGTTTAAGCGGCTCTGAGTTGCAAGAAGAAGATAATCACCACCTCTAAGCACAAACTGTAGACTAAGAACAAACGTGAGAAGCCTAGTGCCTTTTTGGGCACTAGACAAGAGAGAAATAAACTTCACACACACAAGAAGCAAGGTAACAAAAAGAAAAAAGAAAACACAAACACAAACACAAAGTCAAGCAAATAGGGAAACAAAGTCTAAACTAGCACCGTCCCCGGCAACGGCGCCAATTTGATGGGAGGGATTTGTCGTAGAATCCCAACCGATCAAATAAAGTAACCGGCTATTCCTACGGTAGATAGGGCAAGTCGGGTCGAATCCACGGGGACGGTAAGAGGCGTCTAGACTAGGCCGGCCCAAATACTAGACTAAGTCAACGGACTAAGCTAAGAATGGTAGAGAAGGAAGAAGGCTAAACTACGTACTACTAAGGTGCCGGAGAAAACAACTAAGGAAAACGGGCTAGGATTAGGTCGGGGTCAAAGGGGTAACGGAATGGTCAAGGGAGGACTAGAGTGAAGGAGGTAGTAGGGTGATCTAGGTTGGTCCGGGCTCTCGCAACTTAGACTCACCTAGAGGTTCCACCTAGAACCCATCTCGGCGACACACACAACAAACGGGGTTCTAGTGCGCTATGGTCCTAGGTCGAATCCGGGATCTCGCTACTTAGACCGGCCTAGGGATCGTCCTCACCGGGCTCTCACAACTTAGTGAGGGGACCGAACCCACAACAAACTAACACCCACAAAAGAAAGGCAAGAAAAACAAGCATTCGTACATACTTAGTCATTCAAGCAATTCAACAAACATGTGATGTGCATCAAACAAGAAGAAACCCAAATCTTCCACCAACATCTCCAACCATCCCCTAATCATTCAATTAACACCCTAATCGCCTTACTAACCCTAGCAAAATACTACTCTAACATATCTAAAAGAAAACTAACACTAACAACATGAAACAACACAACAATCAAAACAAACATGAACAAACTAGTGAAAATGATGAACTAAGAACAAAAGATGTAAACTTGATGAATAATAAAGGATTAAGAGTAAAAGGATGAGAAGATTATACCAAACTAACAAGAGAATGAAAAGGAGAGCACTTGCATAGAAGATAACCCAAATTCATCCACCAAGGTTGTCAATCTTGGATGAATTCTTCAAGAGATCCAATATTACAAGCTTAAACTAAGATTAACTACTAATTACCGACTAATCTACACTAATCTAATCTAACCTAACCTAAAGTAGTCTAGGGTTTAGGGAGATAACCTAAGATAACATAACATAGTGTCTTAATACAAGAGGGGGGGGGGTATATATAGGGTTACAAATGGAAGGGAGAAGAAACAAAGCAAGCGCGGGTGAGCTGTAGCCCATCCCGGCCGGGATGAGGTGGTCCCGGTCGGGACGGGGTCGGTCCCGGTCGGGAAGCCTTGATCCCGATCGGGATGGGCCCAGGTCAGGAGCCTTCTTGTTTGTGCACTTCATCCCGAACGGGATGAGTCTTGTAGGCCTCCAATATGATCTTTTTGGTCCCTCCTTGCTTCTCATGGGCTTCCCATCGAATCTCGGGACTTGGGATCGGGTCTCGGAGGCTCGGGATTGGGCCCCAAGGTCTCGGGATCGATTCCAAGGCATCGAGTTATCCTTCCTTTACTCCGTTGGCTCCAAAATGTGTATGTATCGAGTCGGAATAGCTCCAACTCTTCCAATTCGGTCTCGGGAACCTGAAACGAACTAAAGGAAGCATAAGAAGCCCCTAAACCGCTCCCAAGGAGCGATTCTACAAGGAAAATGGGACCAAAACACTAAGAAATAGGCACTACAAATGACACTTATCAACCTCCTAGGAAGGTTTGGTAGGTGACCTCTTGGGAAGGTTTCCGGGATGCGTATGAGTGAGGACAAAATGCGCTAGAAAGGACTTGTGTTGGTCTGTGGGACCAGTACATAGCCTGGTAAGCTACCACGACTAACATTTCCAGTCCTAGTTTGGGCCGGGGTGTTGCAAGTGGTATCAGAGCAACCATACGACCGTGTATTTGGCACCTAGCGGGTGGATTCTGGGTCAGCGGTTATGCTGTCAGGCGCAACGACTTCAAGTGGGAGTGATTGAAACACCCCGCACACCTAGCAGGGGTGGATTCTGGGTCAGCGGTTGTGCTGCCAGGCGCAACGACAACATTGCGTTCTTCAAACGGGATTAATTGAAACACTCCACATTGATTGAAGATATCCTATTTATGAGTAATCTTTAGGATGGTTGACCTCGTACCGGAGGACAAAATGCGCTGGAAAGGACTTGTGTTGGTTTGTGGGACCAATATAGAGCCTGGTGAGCTACCGCGACTAACATTTCCGGTCCTAATTTGGACCGGAGTGTTACACGGGTCGGATCATTTCAGGTTCGGGTCATTTTCGAGTTTGCTATTTTCAACTTTTTTTTTTAGGAATATCTACTCGTTTTCTATAATAATAGTAGACTTACTTTCGGGTTATCTCGGGTCAATTCGATTTACGTGTCAAAATTGGGTCTTCAGTTCGGGTATCGGGTCGAGTTCGGGTTGACTTATTCGGTTCGGGTCATTCAGGTCAAGTCAGTTTTGTCACGTCTACTCTTTCTTAGTTCTCCTTCATTCTCTCTCTCTCAATCACCCTCATTCTTCTCTTCATTAATAGCAGTGTGCATCCCTACAAAAAGTAAAAAATCCGGGCTTCAAAATTGCGCTTCAATCTGCATCTCTCGATCCTTGGTGTTGTCGATGGGGAAGAGTGTTGTCGATGTGTTCAATAGATGGAGGAAACAACCGGATTTGGTGGCTGCTATGCGAGTTTTGACATCCGTTATTACTTATTAGGTTTATTATATTTAAGGTTTTCTAATTTATTTAGTTGTTTTTTTTCTATAGGTTTCGTTTAGATTAACGTTTTGATTTTGATGTAGGATTATTGTGTTGTTAGTTAGATTTAATGAGGTTGAAGGAAGAGAAAGGCGGAAGACATTAATTATGTTGTGTTCCTTACATTGAGTAAGTGAAAAGAAGTGAAGTAATATGAAATAAATTAAAGGTGAAAAGGGAAGGTAGACAGGTTCTACTGCTAACTGGGCACTTATACTACTCTGGTTTAACTATTCCAATAATATGTATTATTTTCGAATTTATTAAAATTGATTATTTTGGGAAGACGTTCTATAGTTGATATTATTTCCGTCAAATAAATTTAAAGGTGAAAAACGAAGGTGAAAGGGTTATACAGGTAACGGGTCACCTATACTACTCTGGTTTAATTGCTCTAATAATACGTATGAGTATTATTTTGGGGAAACGCTCTATAGTTGGTATTATTGTTGTTAAGTAAACCATTTTTTAATGTTCATTCCACATATTTCACTTTGAGTTTTTTTAATGTTCATCACATTTCTATTATTTCTATATTAATTTTTACATATTAATTTTTTAATATTTTCTACAGATTAGTTTAGTTTTTATTATGGCCACTTGTATAAACTTTTCTATCATTTTCATTTTTATTCATTTTCTTAAGAATCATGCATAAAGTTAAAAATGAGTATTAACATTAATAAATAGAGGGAGTACAAAACAAAATTGTCATTTGAAGTAAATCTAATACTTCCTCCAACTTTCTAAGGGGAACTATTCATCGTCGTTAGCGATTTACTTAACGTCGTCGGCAAATATGATAGCAAATGACCGAATCGCCATCTGTTTAATTACTAACTAAACAAAATCTAAACTAACCTAACTAAATTATAGTTAACGTAACTACTATTATATTATCACGATTTACTAACTAAATTAACGTAATTACTATTATTTAACCTACCACTATTTAGCTTAAGGAAATTACAAAGTCCGAAAGTAGCACTATTATATTTAAATTTAACTGAATATCATCGGAATAACATCGAAACGCTTATACTTTGATTTTTCCAATAACGTTGACAATTGTCTGGAATGTCGAACACGGTTAACAATTTCCCTTTTGATTTGAATTTGCCGTAAAAAAAACAATTCGGAAGACGACGTCGTTGACGAGGTTAGTTTATTTCTCTTGGTACGCGGTGTAATTTCATTGGTTATCGCGGAAAAAGAAAAGACAGTCGTGAAAGACTTTTCGGTATATGCGTGGAAGACAGCCCGGGAATAGCCTATAGGCGTACGTCTGCTTTAACGTGTAGGCGTTGAATTTTAAAGTCTATGGCCAGGCGTAGACTTCGAGTTTTAAAGTCTATGCACAGACGTAGACTTCTAGATTTAAAGTCTATGCTCAGGCGTAGACTTCGAGTTTTAACGTCTATGCCCAGGCGTAGACTTTGAATTTTAACGTCTATGCCTAGGCGTAGTCTTTGATCTTTTACGGCTATACCCAGACGTTGGCTTTGACGTTTCAAGGCTGTGCCCTGGTATTGCCGCTGATCTTCGCTCCTAATAGTAATTGATATCGTGTTGTTTACATTTGCTAATTATAAATGCTTTATCGTGTTATTTATAATTTGTTTAGGAATTTTGTTAGTTCTAATTCATTATATAGTTTTAGAATGAATATCGCGATGTTAGTAACAACTAAAATTAATTAATTAATTAATTTTGTTTAGGAAGTTGATCGTTTTTGTTTTGTTCGGGTAGAGATGCAGTAACTTAATTTTTGTTTTGTTTAGTTAAGGAAGGAAAAGGGAGTAAAGGATAAATTAGGTAAATAATGTAAAATTGTCGACGATTTTAAGTAAATCACCGACGACGAGAAGCAAAAGTGTTTCTAAGATCTACTCATTGGATATTCATTTAGGTGGGTATAAACTAATCAAATGAGAAGATCTTTAGATGAGTATAAAATAATCAAATGAAAAGATGTTAGAAAGTTAGAGGAAGTAACAAGATAGGTACGAATAAGATATAAAGTGGTATTGAAAAGTGTTTTCTCAATAAATTATTGAGAGACTGTCCTTCCTAGGGCTCGTTTGGTTACTCAAATTTCCGGGAAGTACAAAATCCCATAAATTGTATTTTCAGAAAGTTGTTTGGTTGCCCATTTTAGGAGAATTGTCACTTTCTCAGGAATTTCAATTCCACCATAATGGGGAAGCTATTCATTCACCAAATCTTTCATTGGTGTGTACAACTTCCCGCATGAAGTCATTTCCTAGCTGACAACCAAACAATATTTTTATAATTTCAATGAAATACAAATTTATCAATATTTTTATAATTTCAATGAAATACAAATTTATGTGAATTTAAGTTCTCGATAGCTTCACAGGTTGTGAGTGGAGATGATGAGTCTCACCAATAAAGTAAAAAACTTACATAAACAAAAATCTATCTATTATAAAAATGTTTCAAACCCAATAAAATTGTCAAATATGGAATATGTTGTGAATCTAAAGAATCGGAGGGAGTATTTACTCAAGACATGAAATTGCATAGTGAATATCAGTTTACTATTAGGTCAAAATAGGTTAACTTTCGCATTAAATACGAATATACGATTTACTCCATCAAATTAGGAGTTAAGTTAATCGGATAAATATCGCAAATCCGGGGAAATGAGGTTTGTCAACTACAGTGAGTAGTGGTACACATTTATGTTCCTGGTGATCCTCTATTTTCACCCCTCTGATATTTACGGAGTCCCGAGTATTTGTACATCGATTATTGATGAGACTATTAATTTTTTTTGGGGAAAACTCTTGGGCAGACTCAAAAGCCAAACATACTATACCTTTTTACACTTATTTATATAATTATATTTATATTTATATTTATATTTATATTAATATGTTGGGTTCACAAATCTGAGCAGTGCTGCTTTTGTGCTTCCTAAATCTTGCCTCTCTTTTTCACCCACACATACTCCACTCTTCACCCACCGCCCTCTCCCCTCTCCCCTCTCCCCTCTCCTCTCACTCCCAACGCCAACATATTGAAACCACAGGAGAAATACTAATAAATACTCCGTACAGTACTAAACCAAATCTGGATTTCATCTTCTTTTTTATCGCCTAATCACTCACCACTCACTCCCTTTTCCTTTATTGGTCGCCTGAATCGGATCTCTGAAGAAAAATAATGGATTGTTGGATGCAATCTCTCAAAGTCGATGACGAATTCCAGAAGTTGGTCTTGCGTATGAATCCACCAAGGTTATTGATTTCTTCTTCTTCTTCTTCTTCTTCTTTTTGTTGATTTTGCTCTCAAACCCAATTAATATTTTTTGTGGAAATGGGTTTGATTTATTTTCTGAAAATATATTCATTCAATCCCATAATATCTACTGTAATTTGTTTTGTTTTGTTTTTTCTATGATTTCAGAGTTACAGTTGATAACACCTCCAGCAAAAATACGACATTGATCAAGGTGAATAATTACTTACATTTGTCAAAAATTCCCCCAAATTTCTACTACTAATCTTAATTTTATCCAAGGGGAACCCTATAGCTATATCTATACTGCTCCATTTGATTTGAATTTTGAAAAGCATATAGGAGTAGTTACAATCAACCTATTTTAATTTGCAATGGGGTTGGTTATAGGTAGATAGCGCAAACAAGAGGGGAAGTTTGTTGGAGGTAGTTCAGGTGTTGAATGACATGAACTTGCACATCACACGAGCTTATATTTCTTCCGATGGAGAGTGGTTTATGGACGGTAACTAATAACCATTCCTATTCCTATTTTGATTTTATCACTTTTGTTTATTTATTTAATTAACAATTAACAATTATGATTGCTTCTTAACTTGTAATTGGTGTGATTAACGTATGTATGATGCTTACATGTCAACTACATTACATTACATTTGATTTGATTTGATTAATATCTATTATTAAATGAAGCGGTGTTTGTATTTGACTTGTTGTCTTCTAGTGTTTCATGTCACGGATCAGCATGGGAACAAGCTTTTTCAAGATGATGTTGCAGAAAGAATTCAACAGGTACGTACTGTATCAATGAATAATGAATACTACTACAACACTAACAAAAACCCTTACTCTATTATTTTATCTCCCTCATTTGTTTACTTATTGGTCTCCGAAATGAGTGCTCAGTTTGTCAGTTGGTTTTACCAGTCAAGTTTATGAAGACTCGTCTTTTTCTTAGTGGCTTGCATGTTATTTGCTTGGTCTATGAAAAAAAACTAATACGGAGTAGTTGTTTTCTGCAGTCACTAGGCCCAAGAACGCGTAGTTTCCGTTCCAAGAGAGCAGTAGGAGTCCAATCGGCTGTGGAACACACGACTATAGAACTCACTGGAAGGGATCGTCCTGGTTTGCTCTCAGAGATCTTTGCGGTTCTCGCAGACCATAAGTGTAACGTGGTGGCATCCGAGGTCTGGACCCACAATTCTCGAATGGCCTCTGTCATTTATATCACAGATGAGACCACGGGCTTCCCTATTGATGATCCTGTTCGTCTTGCTCATATCGAACATCTATTGTTGTCTGTGCTGATGGAGGATCGGGATAAAAGGAGTGCTAACACGGCCGTATCTGTTGGGGGTACTCACACTGAGAGGAGACTGCATCAGATGATGTATGCTGACAGAGATTATGATGTCATGAACCTGGATTGTGATGATGATAATTCAGCCTACCAACCACGAAAACCTCTGGTGACGGTGGAAAATTGCTCGGAGAAAGGGTATACAGTTGTGAACCTGAGATGTACCGATAGGCCTAAGCTCTTATTTGATGCTGTTTGCACATTGACTGACATGCAGTATGTGGTTTATCATGCTACTGTCATAGCTGAAGGACCCGAGGCTTATCAGGTACTCTTGAATCCTTCATTGTTTGTAATGCAGTCGGAGTTGAACGACGCCTGTGTCATTCTTTTCATGTTGTTGATCAAACTATTCCTTTTATCAGGAGTATTTTATTAGACACATAGACGGCTGCCCCATTAGCTCGGAAGCAGAGAGGCAACGGCTGATTCATTGCGTAGAGGCGGCTATAAAGAGGCGAACTTCTGAGGTAAGTATAGTGACCGACAGCCATTGTTTTAATATTCGTTCTTGTTAATGCCCATGTTAACCGGGTAATGCTGTGTGTAGGGGATTAGATTGGAACTATGCAGTGAGGATAGGATTGGACTTCTGTCTGACGTGACTCGGATATTCAGAGAGAATGGACTGTCGGTGACTCGAGCTGAAGTAACCACGCGGGGATCCCAAGCTGTGAATGCTTTCTATGTGGTGGATTCGTCAGGGTATCCGGTGAAAAGCGAAATCATCGAAGCAGTGAGAAATGAGATAGGGAAGACGATTCTCCATGTAAAAGAAGACGACTACTCAAAATCACCACCTCAAGAAAGCGGAGGGTTTTCACTGGGAACACTGTTCAAATCGAGGTCTGAGAAATTCCTCTACCACTTGGGGCTCGTGAAGTCGTATTCTTGAGTCACTTAAGGTTGGTGAAAAGTAAACGTCTTTGTACTTGGAAGTTGGAAGGAGGCATGGACTATGGAGCAAAAGCACCATGTTTGGTCCTCCACGACATCCGCAGGCGGCAGCTCAAGGGGGAACCACATTGTACATATACTCTAGCAGTTCGCAGTACATATATCTCACATATGTATGTAACTTCTGCGTTCTTTTCCTTTAGTTAGGAAGGAAAACTGTAATTACACATTCATCAGCAATAAGCAGTAAGCAGTAAGCACCGCCTGATTTCAATGCATTTTTACTTGGATCATATTGCACATTCAGATTCTCCTTTTTTACTGAGTTTTTGCTGCCAGGATGGAGTGATTGACCCATATTCTCCTTCTCATGAAGCAGTAAGCAGTTTGCACCTTTTTTCCTTATTTACTTACGAGTTAGTCTTGCTTGTGACGGAAGTATTTGTCGTATCATTATAATGAGTCAAATAACGACCATCTAGATAGAAAAGGACAAAACATTAGTATGACCCATACAATTTGGGTGCAACTGCAAGTGCAAGGGCAACCAAGTTGAAAGAAAGGCAATTTGGGTGCAACTGCAAGTGCAAGTGCAAGGGCAACCAAGTTGAAAGAAAGGCAATTTAGTGTAGGAGGCTATGAAAGAAAAGAGTCCAAAAGAAGGCCGTGCAAGTGAGTCCTACACTCCTAATATTACATATACAATCTGTAGTGGGCTAGTTGGAATCCATTACTAGAATCTTTGAGAAAGGACCACAAATCTCCATATAATCCAATAGTTTAAGGTTCTCTTTTCAAATACTGCACCAAAAATTTATGAGAACGATTTGATAGTGTATGTTACTATGTGACTAATGTCACATTTCATTAGTACTAATAGAGTAGGTACTTGGTTATACTCCACTGCACTAAATTAACGTTTCTCTCTTTATAAAACAACCATTTTTTTTAAAAATTACTCAATCTAAGTCTTTGTAGAGTTTTAAATAATCCGATTTTTTGCGAATCAATCACAGATTCACAGTACAGATTAACACAATACAATATCGATAAGAAACAATACCCTAGTAGCCATCAGTATTGGGTTTCGAGGGCAGCAAATGACACAACGATCATCATCAGATGATTGGTCGGGAGTTATTCACACATATAACCATGACATACAAGTCATAACCCAAAATTTTAAGTCTAGATTCACCCATGCGTACAAATGAAAGTATCTATAAATAGTCTAGCACAAAATGGGGGAAATGTTCGTATAAATGCAAAAGTAATGCAAGTGGATTTAATTAGGAAAAAGTTAGAAAAAATGAATATATGTAAACATTTGATTGGATAAGAATAATATAGAGTAACTTTACCATGACATATGTGGTAAATAACTGAAAATATTACGGATAATATAGGAATAATATTTGCCAAACAAGGAAATAAAAGAAAAGGAATAAACATAAGGATATCACCCAAAGAGAAATAAGGGACGGACATATAGATACGGAGGAAGTAATTCATAGTATTTAATTTATTTCTTATGACACCGATGTTGAAATTGATGTTGAAGTAGTATTTATTATTATTTTTAAGAGGATGTTTTTGATAATATTTGCATACTTAATTTGTTTGCAACGTTAGATTCATTGTAGGCAGCTGAGACTAGTTGCAATTTGTAGTGGAGGTAGGCAATAAATTAAATAATGCAAAATGAGGCAGAGCATGATATAGGCAAGTGTGGATAGTTGCGTCATAACGCATTTTAGATTTATTTAGAGAACAAAAGTTGAAGAAGAAGAAGAAGAAATCCATCCCAATGCATGTTTTATGTTGAGTCGTTAAGAAGGAGCAGTTTAATTAGTCAAAAGATGGTACTCTACTCTATTAAGAAGAAGATGTTGGGTAGGTCTTAAAGACAACCTTGATTGGATAACAGCAAAGCAGACAACAACAATCAAACATGTTAGTTGCTACTGTATTTCTGATTCATAGTATGGTCGTATGGATATGATTATGTGTTTTCTGTTTGTGTTCCACGTTTCTTGGTAACTTGGTGGCCCATATATAGGAGTAGGAATTAAGACTACTTTGGTGGTCAAATAATCAAATTTGCAAAAATAAAATTAAACAAAAAAAAAAAAAAAAATCTTAAACCTGACAAATACGAGTAGGTAAAAATATCTTCAAGTTTGTGATAAATACTACGTACTTCATACACACTAAATACAATATGTCCCAATTTACTCGATAAACATGTCGAAATCCAATCCCTGTCCCACTTCTCTCACGTCCGACCTTCGCCTCCGTCACGATGAAGGCGACTCACTACCCAATGTCACCTCCTATTGTGCCTTGCTCGGTGGTCTGCATATTCTTATTCCTCACTACACCTGACGTATCATTCACGGTCAATCAGCTTGCACAGTTTCTGCATGCATTCCGCTCCACACATTGGCAGACTCTCAAACACTTGCTTCGTATGTAGTGTTTTGTTTGAGTAAGACTACCTTAAGACGGATTCGTCTTAAGTTTATAACGGATCAAATACTACTCCACTTACATAAATAAGATACTTCTTGTTTACTCCTCCCTAAACTACTTGACCCGTCATACATTTATGATGGATATTGATGTTACAAACTAAGAATTTACCTCGTTTTATTAGAGTTGTTACTATAAATTGCACATAAACCACTTGTGTAGGTCACTTAGAGCATCCTCATCCAAGAATGATTTTTTCATTCTTGGATGGGACCCACCTCATCCACCTCATTACGTTTACCCTACTTTTTCCATCATAAAAGAATTGCTCCATCCAAGAATGAAGTTTTCATTTCTCGTGGATCCCAACACATTTCATTAATCCATCCATTCATTTACACATTACTTTAATTTATTTTAATATTAATATTTTTATCATGGGGACCCACGATTTTCATTCTCCATTCCATTCGTTTGAAAGAATGAATATCTTCCATTCTCCATGAAGAATGGTTTCTCCATGGATGGAGGAACCATTTTTCTCCATTCTCCTCCAAGAATGGAGAATGGAGGATGGATGGGGATGCTCTTAGCCGCCTGTGGAAAAGGACAAGGAGTGAAGTTGCCAAATCCAAATGTAGGAGGATTGTCATTTCTCTCTCATGCTTGTGTAGTGATTTCTTCATTTTTACATACTCCTGTATGTGTTTTCGATCAAAGGTAACTTCTCTGCAACTTCCCATGCTTGGCAACAAGCCAACAAATTGATCATACAGTCGAGGTGATTAGTGGGATTTGCTGGTATTGGTCGGATCGGTTCATATATGTTTGATTTGTACAAATTTTGGAGATCCTGTGCGAAATTTTAAAGTTAACCACTTTAATAGTAGTATGCTTCTCTTAAAATTAATTTTCACTCGATTAATACTCTTGCACGTTTTCAAAACAAGTTTTAGGGACCCAGTGCAGTAGCACGCACTACACTGCCCCAAGGCCACCCATGTAAATAAGGTGAGCTGTAAAAGTTGGCTTGGCTTGGCTTGGCTTCGATCTGTGGAAAATGGCGAGCCGTACTCCTTTAAGTTTGTTCTGAGTCAAACTAGATTGACATCTTTTAAATTTAGTTTTTGATTTTTACGGATTCAAATGAGTGCATTATGAAAGATTGGTCTGAGTATATGTGTTACATGAACTGACAAGTTCGGCAAAATGTGGCCAACATTGCAAGTGGGCTAGGCCGAGCTGCCTGACCCGAAAACATGGTCACCTCTACTCGTAATTACAAATCACAATTTTCATGCGACCTTCTTTTGGAGAAAACATAGTCCGTAATTCCTTCACTTGGTATTTGGTAACCAACTAACCACTAATCCCCAATTTTTATTTTCATTAACTAACCATATTTATAATAAAAGATGGGTACAATCAGTAACTCTTCCGTGAGACCGTCTCACGGTAATTTTATCGTGAGACCTCTCACATAGGGGGTGATTACAAATTAGTAACCACCTCTTATATGAGACGTCTCACGATAAATTACCGTGAGACGGTCTCATACAAGTTTTTGTACAAATAGGGAGTACTTTTTACTTTTATACCCCATTATTTTGTCAAATATTAAAGCAAAATGGGAAATAATGACAATTTTCCCTCACATGTGAATAATATTTTGGAACCAAATCCACACAAAAAAAAAAAAGAAAAGGGTATGGTGGCTAAAATACAAGTGAAACAATAAAGAATGGGAAAATAGGACAAAAGCAAAAAGGTATGAGAATATAGAAGGAAATCAAAGAGGCCCCGAGCGAGTAAATCTAGTGGGGTTTCTAGATCTTCTGCTGGTACCATTGAAATGAAATGATGGACCATTTAGCAGCTGCAACTTGAGATTGAGAGCCGCTTGTGTGGCATTATCACTCTTTACCCATATATATATATACGTCCCAGCTTCTGTATGTGGATCATATTAAACACGAGATATATACGAGTCACTCTCAATTAATAATCACCTACTACTCGTTTGGGATGAGGTTAATATATCGAGATAATAAATCTAAAATGAGGGTAATATAATCTATTTTGGAGGAAGCATTGCTCACCCTCTCCCTTTAAGTAATGCATTACGTTTCAAATGAGTAATTGTTTCTCACTCCTATCTCATTTACACCATAAAATGACACAAACAAAAATCAAGCACATTTATTTCTAATTCACTTTAACTCTATTATCTCCGATATATTACCACTATTCAAAATCATTCTAACCAAAAGAATGATGTGATCATCACTCTATCATGCCCACTTACTGGAGTTATTGTCAAATTAAGATGAGCTTTGAGGGAGGTACCCACTTCTACTACCGCATGTGCTTCTTTACCTAGCTATCATGCATTAGTACAATCAGCCAATAATCACTCCTTCTTATGCAATAATTATCTATTCATCAAATAAAGAATAATTATTGAATTTGGATCACACAAAAAAATTCATTCACACAACGCATGTATAACAAAAACTTACCAAAAATAATCAAATAAAAATAGATAACTAATGAACATGAGTACAACCAAAACAAAAAATAGATTGGGTCCAATAGGTTTGGTAGGATCAGTGACTTTAAAGTTAACCAATTGAATACGGAGTGTTTAATATACGTTTTGAGCACAAAAAGTAACTATTTCTAGAGAAAATTATTCAAGACGTTAATTATAATTTTGGATTACTTCAAATTAGATTATTTTTTTTATCAAGTTATTGTTTGATTGCATCCTCTTATACTCTTATAGTACGGAGGGCCGAATAACCAAATGAGTAAAAAAAAATGATTCTAAGGTGACAATTTGGTAAAAAAAGTTATCATTTTTTTTTATTTACTATACGTGAGAATTGGCAAGATGAGAGGAGGTGGGGTGTATAGTATACTCTATACTCTTTTGTCAAATTTGTCCTCCAATTATTCAATCTGATTACTAAGTTCACACTAAAACCAAACCATCACCAATTCACCACCATAAACATAAAACAAGATTTCGGGTTTATAAGTGGAAAAAGTACCTTTAAACCCGTCATTGAGGGTGGCCGCTTTGAGTTCAATAAACCGCTATTCCCAATGATGGATTTAAGAGCAATTTTTTTCTACGAATTTATTAGTTCACATAGTCGTAATTCCTAATGACGGGTTTACTCCGTCACAAAACGACTCTTCATCCTAAACTGATTTCGAAAAAAAAAATCCAAACATGTACCATACTACTACTCCCTCCATTCAAATACAAACTACACATTTATTTTTTTGACACTATTCCCAACTAAAGAGAATTTTCGATATTCTCGACAATCTATAAGACGAAATACAGTCATGTGGGATCTTGTTTGATTCATCTTTACAAGTAGGTCAAGAATATCAAATTTTTATAATTTTTGCTAATATATAATGAAAGATATCGATGGTGCAAAACGCGCATCGACAAATGTGCAAAAGAGAAATGTGTAATTTGGATTTGAATGGAGGGAGTAATTTTTTTTAATGTTTGCCCATCTATGAAATGTGTGGAAAAATATTTTATTAAAAATAGAGCAAACATAAAAACTGAAGGAAGTACTAGTATCATTTTTATGAATATAAAATAGTTTTTCAACTAAGTGATATTAACTAGCTTATCAGTTGTACTAGTTTTGACAAACGGATCCTAAGTAGGCATTCGGCAGTCTCGTTGGTTTGCTAATTTAAATTACTTCTAGCTCAATTACCATCATACAAAAAAAAAAAACAGTTCTTTTTTTTGTTTAAACAAATAACCAGAACTATGATAAAAATAGGATCGAGGATTGTAACAAGGATTTCTACAGAATGCGCCGACAACATTTGAAAGAGCTCTCCAACGACCAGTACATCAGCCTTATACAGATAATATAGATGGGGTTTTCTCTACATCATCTAGCCACAAACGACTAAACAACAGGTAGTCCAATAAAAAGGAAAGAACATCCTAGCTGAAAGTGCAAACCCGAACTTCCTCAAAAACAGAAAACTTATACTGCTGGCAGTTCACCACAATCACTGATGACAACCCTGTTCCTTGGACGGTCTCCTCTGTCAGTCTCCTGTGATTCGATGAGGGCAACAATGTCCATACCTTCCAATACCTGTCCAAATACTACATGTCTCTGATCTAGCCACGGTGTCTGCCATTTAAAGAGAACCATCAGCACATCACAGAATAAACTTACTACAAAACGTCTCTAGTATGACAATTTCACACTAATATATCGGAAATTAATCATTACAGAACCCACAAGTCTTACGATGGACTATACTTGGTGATTACTAAACAAAATTCCTTTACAAAGGAAATCTGGGTATGGCTTTTTAGTAACCTGAACAGCCTTACACACCTAGTTCGGCAACATACTATTACAGGACACTAGGAGAGTAAAGAGGATACATTTTCTAATGCAACGTATACATGGCCACATGGGGCAACTATTGACACAGGATCAGGGAAAAGGTACCATGTACTTACGTACTTAACAAAGATGATACATTACATGAACTGGGATCCCCAGACATTCCCAAAAATATACTCCATAAGCATTTTGGGCTTACCACAAGGGTGATTTTGATGCAAATAGTGTTACTACTCCCGTCACACAAAAACTTTACCACCCAGCTTACCTAACAAATGCTATTGTTGGATTATGTAAACACTAAAGCAATACATAATTTGATTCCTGTAAAGTCTACCCCGCATTCCAGTAAGGAATTGCCTTGGCTGTAGAATTCACACCATGAAGGCCTCAATCTATGAAAGAACCTACAACTTACGATATTAATCTGCTATATAAAGGCTTAACGGATCTGAAACTAGTGTGTTGGAAATATCTTGAATTAACTGAACTCTATGGAGTTTAAGCCTAGTATTGTTATATTTCACTGTCGCTTAATGAGAATGCTACAAACCTCAAAAGATTGACAAGAGTGGAAGACTGTGAACCACAAGAAAAAGACGAAAAGAAGGCTGGTTTCTGGTACGTAGATATAATTCAAAGGTTGAAACTGGACAGAATCCTTTATTCTGATAGGAGTCATGAGTCAATGGGAAGGTTGGTAATATCAAAAGATTACTACTTTGTGCAATTTATTCATGTGCTGTCGGCTTCCTGTTAAGTCAGTTTTGTGCAAAGATAAAACTCGAGTCCCTTTGACATCTACTAGTACAATCGTGTGTCATAGGCCCAGAGAATACTATACTAAGGTATTGAGCTCCTGATGCTGTCTAGTGTATTCAGACTGGACACATTACAGCTTACAAGTGCGAGCAAAGATTTCTAGGCTCAGGCCTGCACTTCAAAGTACTAGTCGCCTATGTTACTTCGATCCTTTGTACCTCGTAATGTCTACCTGGTTTATTTCTCCTTCATTTAATTATAACTAGTCGCCATACATATATTGATTTATGCCTTTTGTAATTCGCAGTTCCGCATTTTTTGCCTCATATCCATTGTCCAATATTTATTTAATTGTTTATTCATTTATGTTTCGATTTCATGTCTTTGTAATTTTATTTACTTTCAAAGTCATTTGTAATATCATAAGCAGGAAATGAAGTAATGCACTATTTGACGTTAATGCGATAACTCAATAACGATCGGTTGTTGCCTTGTTGGCATGGGTGCTAGATTTATACTAATATACTCGCTGTCTCAGTCATTTTCTTATCTTTGATTAAAATAATTCATACAAATAATATTAAAGTTAAACAAATGAGTGAGACGCAAAGAGTATATTTTACATGTGTTAGTTTCATACCACCCTATCATTTTCCATTATTCCCTCCGCCTTTTAAAGATCACTCATTCTCTGATTATATGTGAAATATTTTAATGAAACAGAGCAATCTTAAATAGATGGAGGGAGTATTAATTTTGTATGGGTTTATGATTGAAGTTTATGGTGAGCGTGTAAGATGGATATTAATGTCATGCGAAGTACTAAATTATTCATATGGCTTAAATAATCTTTTCAGTGAGATTTTTTATTTAATACTCCCTCCGTTCCAACAAATTGTATACGTTTGATTTTTTGACACTATTCATGAGTGAGAAGAATCTTCAATATAATTTTTAATATATAAGATAAAAGATAGTAATGAGGGTTCTTGTTTAAATCGTCTAGCCGAATACATTATAAATATCAAATTTTTATAATTTTTGGTAATACGTAATTAAAGATATAGACAAAAGAACACTAGTATCGACATACGTGCATAAAGCAAACGTATACAATTCATTGGAACGGAGAGAGTATAGAGAAAAGGTTGGATTGTGTTTTGACACTTGTTTCATTAGAATGTGAAGTATGAGATTAGCGAAACTATGGATAACAAATGATTCGTTAAAGTTTTTATTTTATACTACTGTTGTATCCCGTGAACCTCCCAGAAATGTCATAGGTTTTTCTTTGTTTTTTCTTTTATAGCTATCTTACTTTCTGATTCGGCATAAACAGAGTAAATATTTTACTTCAGACTTCTATTACCTATGTTTATAACTTTATAAGTGAATTTATAATTGAACAATATTGGATATAATTAATTTTGGAATGAACAAAAAAGTTTTATCGTAGTTGAAATGATTGCCTTTAATTAACGTCTTATAATAACAATTTTGTATCACAAAAATTATGTCTTATATATAACAATATGATTATCAATATATAAATTTTAGCTGACTAATAATATGATAACAACGACAACAACATTATTATTTTAATTATAATACTTACTCCATTTTTTTATATTTTCCCATCCCCTCAATATATAGGTGGAATATTATATTAAGATGGGAAGATATAAAAAAAAAAATGGAGAAAGTACTAATCCTTTAATAAAATGTACAAATCGTTTTATTTTTTTCCTAATGTTTGCATTTAATACTGCACTTTTAATGAGCTAATTTCTTTTATATTTTAAAAAAATTGACCAATGAGGAGAGAATGACATGGCTTCTCCAAATGATTCAAAAATGAAATGGTGAAGTAAGACACTTTCAATACCGTATATATAGATATATAGATATATAGATATAGATATATATTATACTTCTATTTCTGTACTGAACTTTATTTTACCTCAATTCCAGAAAATCAAACAGACAATAGTTATGATTTATTTCTAAATGCATCAGCCATCAAAGTACAACTGCAAGCTGTCATTTCTTTGAAAAGCCAGCACTTTATACCAAAGCATGTGTCTTCCGCAACATCAAGAAGGCAAGCAATAAAAATGCAGAAAAACCCTAGTCCTATTCCGTGGAAAGAAAAATCATCTAACTCACACATCCAGCAAAGTTCAATGGCTCTTAACACTGGACCGCAGCCACCATGCCAAAACGTAATATAAGCAAAAGATATAAATTTGAGGGGAAGTAATACCGGGACTGTGCATATAAAAAACTGACTCCCATTGGTATTGGGACCTGCATTTGCCATGCTAAGTACTCCAGGTCCAATATGGGATACTGCAGCAAAATTCCAGAAATAAAGAGCAACCCTTAATATGTGACAAAGCTTCAAATTATTATCAATACATATTTGAGCTAATTACAAAACCTGGACAGATTTCAACTTACAATTGAAGTTCTCATCCTTAAATGTGCGGCCGTAGATGCTTTTACCTCCAGTCCCCTGAAAACAAAAGGCATTTCTTTCAAGTGCTTGCTTAACAAACTGTAACAACTACAAGTAGAAAAAAGGGAGGCAAGGGGGATGCGGGGGAATTTAGAAGGCAAAGGCAGAGGCTACAACAAAAACAAGATGTATCAACTCAGAAAGGGAAGCTTAACAGCCTTAATAAAAGGACTAACTGGTTGGTTGTATTAATTTACTTCTCGAATGTCATTCAAATCTTACAAAACGATTAAAACATGGGGGTAATTATCCGTAAGGAATAAATGTGAACAATGAACTTAAAAAAGCACATAAAATAGAGCTTCATCTACCATTCTAATTTAGTCCTTACTCATTAGGCACAGCTGTCTCAATCATGACAGACTAAGTTGTGTCTCTCTGATATTACAGACGTCAAAATTACAAACATGGTTGTAAGAACCTATGAGCTGAAAGTAAGAGCTCTAATGCAATGCGAAATTTCTCAAAATATTGTCTCAACCCAAAAGGCACTAACTTCCGACACTTCACTTTGGTGCCGTGTCATGTGTTGACACTCCATTACTTCAATTTATACCAAAGGTCCAAAACATAGAAAATTTTGCCCAAAATAGCTGTGCCAGACACTCCGACATTGTCGGACACGACATCTCATTGCAGAGTCTAATATCTCTCAATATTGAAATCACACAAATTCTCATGTGAAACCTCTCAAATGAGGGGAGGTTTCTAATTTAGTAACTTCCTCTTATGTGAGAGGTCTCACAATAATCGTATTGTGATATTGTCTCACATAGAAGTTTCTCTTCAAATTATCAGCTCCATTAGTAGAGTCCAAAGATGCCCGTACAACAGTGTAAGCTCGTTTTTCCTACATCAACTGATCAACAAATGGCTTTTAGCCAAACCACTTCTATAGATTATCCCTTATCTAAAGGCATCATGCCTACTTACTCACCATTACCACATTTATCAACCTTGTTTGTACGGCCATACAGCTACCATTGCTACGTTAAATATTTTAAGTGACACGATATTACATCCCAAGATTCATAATCGATGCGAGGTAGAAAAAACTATCATCGAGTACACAACAGCTCACTAAGCATATGCTGTTTAAATAAACAAGACAGAGCCCTAAGTCATCATAATTTATAGGAGTTAAATACTCATAAAGCTGGAGCTCAGAGAACATACGTTGCCCTTATCAAAGTCTCCACCTTGAATCATGAATTTTGGGATGACACGATGGAACGCAGAGTCCTTGAAACCGAAACCCTTTTCACCTGGAAGTACAAATCACCTCAGTGTGAGATTTCCAACTACAAAATTTTAAGTAACAAAAGACACAAGGCCTATGAAAGGGCCAAACCTGTGCACAAAGCTCGGAAGTTCTCTACCGTTTGAGGCACCTCATCACCATACAAACCTATGACGATTCTACCAGCTAGCTTTCCCACAGGATTTCCAATGCTTATATCAAAAAACACTTTATTAGTCACATTTGACTGCAATGGTACGGCGGGTGCTTCCTGCAAAGCAAAAGATAGTATCAGTCATCAATGTGCAGTCATGACTGCTTGACCAGTCAACAAAACATCATTTCCAAAGACATACATGAATTTCTGAAAACTATTCATAAAAATCAAATACTCCGTGTAATAGTGTTGTTAACCTGTAACAATGTCTGTTTTTAACATCGTCAGCAAAATACATGGAAAATCATGCCTACAAGTGTAGAAACCTCACAAGTACCACCTGGAAAAGCAGGCGTTGAGTAGAGAATCGAAACCCAACCTCGTGGTTGGATTACAGGAAGGCTTACCACCTGAGTTAACCCTTGTAATTTTATACAAGTACAAATTCAAAAAGAGTTAATAGCACAGTTAGGGTATTGTGGACAGTAACTCCTGAAATTTACCAACATAAAAGTTATCACTAACTTACACAGCAATTGAAGAATAAAACAAAATGAAATGGAAAGAAGATGAGACCTCAGCAGCAGCAGCTCGAACAGAAGGAAGAAAGCGACGGCGAAGCGAAGAAGGAGAAGAGCAGGTAAGAGAGAGGTGAGCAGAGGAGGACAAACAAGTCTTAGATTTAACCGAAAACGAGGCGTTCCGGTTAACGGGCGTCGCCGGTGCTATTCTTCTGTCGCCGGAAATGGGACAGATATTGACCTGATGAAATTAAAAGGGGATTAGCAATAATTAAAGGGAGGGTCATAATGAGAAGAAAGAAAGAGGGGGAAGTTACTAGGGTTGCAGCAGATGACGCCATTGATAGATGAAAGAATATGTATGCTTTGGAAATGCAGACGGATTTCTCACTCACACACTTTGTGTTGAACGAAAGAGAGGAAGATAAGGAGATTGATTGATTGTGTACTCTGTGTCAACGTGTGCCTGCCTGGGACTGGGCTGCCTCTTCTTCTTCTTCTTCTTCTTTTGGGCTTGGGCCAACTTAAGTTACCAACTCTCCGCGTGCAATGCACGCATGGACTTTTAACATAGTACAGTGTACATTATGTGAGATTGTGAGAGTTCTCTAGTAAATACCCCGGCCTATTAGACCATCCCCATCCATTGGGTCATGGAGGATGGGGGTCACCCTAATGAAGAATTAAGGTGACCTTCTCAATTAATTAAGGTGACCTCCTCATGTTGAAGGTCATGGGATGACCCTTCAAAATTTTGCATGACCTTCACTTTTTTTTCTCTCTTTTCTTCCATTTGCACAGGACCCAACTCTTTCTCTCACTCCTTACACTTTTGTCAAACCAATTTTCTTCCACTTTTGTTACCCGTTTATCCGTCGTAATAATATAATTGTAATCGTAAGTTTTTTTTAAAAAAATAAAATTGATTGTACGTTCTCAATATTTAAAAAATAATAATGTTGGTATGAAAATATTTGTAATAATAAATATACATGTAAATATAGTGGTAGTTGAAAAAAAAAAAAGTAGGAGAGAGATATGTTGGTAGAGAAAGTAAGAGATGATTGAGTTGAAAAGTTAAAAATGATTGGGTTGATGACCTAGGTCATGATTTTCTGAATGAGAGTGTATAGGATGAGTGAGGGTCAACAAATTGATTAAAATACTAAAATAGGGATGACTTCCATTAAGGTGACCTTTGGATGAGGATGGTCTTACTTAGATCAATTTCTTAGAAAGTTTCCTGGAAATAAATACAAACTCATTAAGAAAGATAACTCTGAATAGATTTTTTTTCAAAGGAGCACACTATATGGCGGGTAAGAATTGAGTTCCAACCTCACAGAGTCACAGTTAGACTAAGAGAGGTCCTATCACTTGAAGTAATCCTAGTTCGAAAGATCTATAAGAAAAATTAAACAACAAAAGGTCTTGTGAAAGGAGTATGTTTACCAAGAGACGATCTCTCATTACGTACAACTTGATGTTATAATGTACCAAACATAATAAAAATAGGTATGTTCAATATAAAATAGTATACTAATAAAAATAATCAAAATCTACGATAATGATTACGTTTGTTACAAAAACAGATACAAAATGACGTACAACTAGTAATAAAATATGTATGAATAATCCATAAAGAGATACTCTTAGTAAGTTATTAGTGTAGATCTCGTGCAATTGCATGGTTTTGAAAGGATTATATAAATAAATAATAAAAATTAAATTAATTTTTTTTTTTTTTTTTTTTTTTTTTTTTTTTTTGTGATAAACCTTGTATATTTTGTATTATGGTGTTAGTATTAGGATACCAAGCCTTAATATTATAATACATGAATATATAGAAAAATAAAATGAAAATGTCATTTTCAATTAATATAATTAACTAGTATAGACCCCGTGCAATACACGGTATTTATAATATATTTATCTTATAGAATATTTCATTTAAGATTTAAAATAAAAAATTTATAATTTTATTTTTACTATTTATCGACCGTATAATTTGGAAATAGGAAAATATTTTTTAGTAATAATACAATAACAAAGGTGATCTCTTAGTAAGTTATTAGTGTAGATCTCGTGCAATTGCATGGTTTTGAAAGGAATATATAAATAAATAATAAAAATTAAATTAATTTTTTTTTTTTTTTTTTTTTGTGATAAACCTTGTATATTTTGTATTATGGTGTTAATATTAGGATACCAAGCCTTAATATTATAATACATGAATATATAGAAAAATAAAATGAAAATGTCATTTTCAATTAATATAATTAACTAGTATAGACCCCGTGCAATGCACGGTATTTATAATATATTTATCTTATAGAATATTTCATTTAAGATTTAAAATAAAAAATTTATAATTTTATTTTTACTATTTATCGACCGTATAATTTAGAAATAGGAAAATATTTTTTAAATCGCAAAACTAATCAAAATATTTGAGTAATGTCTTGAAATGTACGGAGTATTAAATAACGTGTAATTAATGAAAATATTGTTTATATTTTTTATATACTCGGTTTATATCATCTCTCATCTCGAGTTACCCACTTCTCTCTTTAACATACCATAAAATACATAAATATTTATCAAAAATTGTATAGTAATGAACTTTTTTTAATGGTTAGCACGCCGTGATACGTTCTCTTTGTGTAAAAAAAGTTATTCAGTTTTTCATTAGAAAATTAAAAAATAAATTTGATGGTACATTCCATATTAAATATTGTATGTGATATCTTCCATGTAAAACATGTGATTTTCGTAATCAATGTAATCAATCAAATTTCCTTAATTACATATTTTATGTGGTGTATAGCCTTATGTGTGATGTAGTGATATTTAAATCAGTAAGATGTTAGAATGTAGTTGGAGAGGAGAAGAGTGACACTCATGAGGTCAAGGGTTCGATTCACACCTAAGTCATTAGGTCTATTTTTTTAATTTTTATTGTGGATAGCTTTAGGCGGGAAAATATTGAGTTGTGTTATTTGGTTAGTGGAAAGGAGTACTGACCCTTTTAATCAAAGTGAATAAAATTTTTGTATAAACTTGCAAATATTTTTTGTTATGTTTTCTATTTTCTATTTATCATAAATATTTTCATTTATTTGAGTTTTATAATTATAAGAAAATTAATTGGTGTTATGAAATAATATGTGGATGTCCATCGAGCCTTATAGCCCATTACGATGTAACCCTAGGATGTAGCATGTACTATATATACCCCTTGATGGGATGAATAAACGACCTCTCTAATTTCTCTCATTCCTTTATCTCTCTATAGTTTATCTTCTCTCCTTCTTTCACAACACGTTATCGGCACGAACTCTACCACTAATTTTTTCAGGTAAAAAAAAAAAAAAAAAAAAAAACTCTAACATTAACTTTTCTTATTCAGGTAAAAAAAAAATAACATAATTTTTTTTTACGTGATTTGGTTTCAATTGGTGGTTTGTTTTGTTTGTTTTTTTTCGTGAACAACACCAATAATTTCACATAATTTTTTTTTGTTTGTTTTCAATTTACATACCGATCTTACATCTACAAAATATATAGGTTACGTCAATCGGTTTTACCAATCTTCTTATTTCTTATTAATTATGATAACCGACTTCGTGATTCACCATATTAATAAATTATATGATAGCCGACTTATTTGGTGCGGTGATTCATTGTTTTTGTTTTCAATTTTATTATTTTATTGTTTTATTATGTGGGTAAGTCGTGATTATCATACACACCTTCCGATTTAACGATGTATTACTTTTGCCCACCCTAATTTTATTTTTATTTGGCATATTTTTATATGCTTGATTTTATTATCATGAATATCTTGCTAGGCTTGATTTATAACATATTCATTGAAATACACTTTGATCTTGATAAGATTATGAAGAGGAAAAATGGCAAGAGGCCAAAGATATGATTTTCTTCTTTTAATAGAAGATGTTTGATTGTTGGATTGATAAATCGGTCTTAGACCGTAGTTATGAATGCATCTATTTTGGAGGCAATAATCCAAAATACGAGGAATTCATACGAGGATATGATGTTTTCTATCTTTCAATTTAATTCAGTCTACGAGACTGTACATATCTATGGATCAATTTCAATGTTAATATCCATATGATGAATGCTCATATAATTTTGGACCTGAAGTTCCAAAACTATTTAATTTTTAATTATGAGCAGTGAAAATAATGTTATACTATATGATGACAAATATTCTGGATACAAGTTTCATAAAAGATTGTATACCTGAAGTATACGCGATTATTTTGGTTGATAAATATGCTAATACAATTGTACCAGAAAATATGATATCACAGAAATAAAATAGCCTCAAAGGCATCGTATCGTGAAAAATATACTCCGTGTGAGTACGTACACGAAATTGTACCAAGATAAGTATCATTTCAAAGTTGAAGTTTATAAAATTTATACTCCGTATGAGGAAAGTACATGAAATTGTACAATTTTCATATCAATTTCAAATTATGTGGGGAGAAAGTACATGACATTGTACTATGTTTAATACCACTTATTATTGTCTTGAAGACAATATATCGTGAAGAGAGGTGTAGACACCCACATTTTGACCGCCAGGTGTCTATAGCAGTTTCCGATAAGCACCCGATGATGATCGGACGCAAACATGCTTTAAATACTCAGAAACAGGCTCAAAATCATGGCATTTGGCTTGGGCTTTTTACGGAGTACATATCTCACAAAACCAACCTCAAAATCAGGCCCAGTGGGTCGTTTCGAGTCAAATAAGACTATTTTGGGTCGATTCCGACACCAGGGGTAAAACCGTCTTTTAGCGACCGAGTCAAAACCCGGTCAAAGATTTTCCCGAGACACGTGAGTCAGCCGTGACACCTCACACGGCTGGTTCGGACTCCAATACTACAAAAAATCAGCTACACAAAATATTAAACAAATCCGCTTAAGGATAGAATTCGATCTCAAGTAGGAATTCTATCCGAAAACCGAATCAAACACCCGACCAAGTGCATATACTCGGCCGAGCAGCACATATCAGCCGGTTTCCCTTGCTTCCTCGGCAAGCAAGCGGAATCCTCACGCCTTTCGACTTCCTGTATTTCCTATCCTAAGCGGTAGTTCTAACCCAAACACTTCTCCTAGCCAAGGTCGGGAATATTCTTATAAATAGGCCCCTTGCACAACTCAAAATTCATTCAGAAATATCAATCAATCATCCATCATCAACTTTTTATCACACATCTACAATTCAAAAATATATACTTAGCATCGAGAAACCGATAGTATATCCGAGATCCGACGAAACCGGCCACCTCTTACCCTTTACACGTCCAAACCAAAAAAACCACCATAACTCACCGACATTAACTCAAATAGAACCCATTTTTGATTTAAAATATTAACTCGACGCTCCCGTGCCTAAGCCACATTCCGACGAGCCCCGTTCCGAGTACACAAAGCATGTAGGTTGAGGGTGTAAAATCAAACCCGTTTCTCTCCTTTCTCTTCCTCTTCCTCTCGTCTTTTTCCTTTTTTTTTTTGCGTCGTCGGTCGATTTCTTTTTACGGGTCATCATCGTATTTTTTATTATTTCTAATATCGATACTGCAAAACTATTTTTATAAAACAAACGTTCTTAAAAATATGATATCGATTCTCTATAATCGAATATTGTATCAAAACGAATTATATTAAATCTCGTCGATGCTAATAAAAATCGTTACTTTTTTTTACAAAATACAACGATTTCAAACGCGGAGAGAATTAACATTTTTTTTCGTTCAAACTCTTTTTTTTTCAAACAATTTTACAAAACCTTTTATAAAATTCATTCCGAATATTCGATATCGATTTCATAATCGAATATCGGATACGACGAATATCGAAAACATAAATCGAGTATAAATTAATTCGTATTTGTACGCGATTTATCAAAATTAACAATTTTCGAACAACAACGGAACCGGGACAGACCCGCACGCGAGTCGCGCCCCTCCCAGGCGACTCGCGCACGGGCCTGAAACCCGAACCCTTTTTTAGCTTTTTCGTTCGTTTTATTATTTATTCTACGAAACGATCTCTAAAATTTATATCTTTTCTAAAACTATTCGAAGTATTTGATATTGATTTCGTAGTCAATTATCGAAAATATTAAGTCGAGTACGAATTATGCAATATTCGTACGCGATTTAATAAAAGCATCGAATTTTCAAAAAACCGATTTCAAAAACAGGCCGTCACGCGACCCGCCGGCATCCCGGGCGAGCCGCGCGGCCGGCTGTCACACGACACGTCTTTCTTTTTTTATTTATTTCTCGAACTTCATTTTTTATACAAAACCGCATCTTTTAGCAATATCTTCAGATTTCGATCTCGTATATTTATTATTTTTTCTATATTATTTTTCACAAATCGATACTAACTCGTTTGTTTATCCTTGTAGCAAATTCATCTTTTTTTCTTTTATTTTATTATACTAAAACGAATCTCACATGTTAAATTCAACTTTGACGTTAAATCTTTCATGCATTAAACCGACTTAGCAATCCATTCAATTCCTCGCATGTTTAGGAAAACAATGTTTGCATATCATTCATCGTATTACTAACGCGCGTATTAAAAAATCATTCGATATCCTAGTAGAGGCCGCTAATGTGCGGGCGGGGTTGGCTGTTCTTAGTGAACTTCCCAACACGTACCCTCACCCCTTACTCAGAACCGTGGTTTCCTGATGTCCGAATCCATTGGCAACGAGAGTCATTCAATATACGATTAACCGATCAAGTCGGCATCGGTATCGAACTGCAAAGGGACGAGCCCAATAAACTCTGACATCGGAAATGGGCCGTATTTTGTATACGGCCCACTACGACATAGAGTGGGCTCGAACGGTTCCGAATAACCATAAAATTCGGTGGCGACTCCAACTTCGATTTAAATTTCAATTTGACCATCACATATGGAGATTCATTCGCCTCCCCAAACCCGCGCGGACCGCGTCGGGGTGGACCTATGTCATGTCCACAAGAGGTTATGAGAAATTCTCTGAATTAATTCCATGTTCACCCAAAGTTGGAAAGAATAGTATAATTAATATTGAAAGACGAAGAATCTTTTTCAATTGGTTGAATCTTTTCCATGAAATGAATGTGACATCTGATAAGACCGTGTCCGAAGAGAGGTCGAGATCATGACAGTGTTAAGCCTGATATTGCGATTTTAATTGAGCCTAATGATAATGCGTCCTTAATTGAGCCTGATTCGGTCAATTAAAGTATGTAGCTCATGAAAATTCATGTGACCCTCATATACGCGAAGTTCGATATGAGAGGCAGAAAAATTATATACGAGTTGGAATTTTGACACGCAAACTATGACCTGAAGTTCGTAGTGATTATATAAACTGAACCTATGACGAGAAATTCATAGTATTGACCAATATTGAAACCGTGACGTGAAGTTAAGTTCACGGTATTTTAAAAAATTTTGTTTTGCGTGTAGCGAGTATTATTTTAAGTATCAAAATTAAGAATAAACTTGATGTTTATTCACGGATGTTCTCAAAGTATGAGATACTTTTAACAGTTGATATTCGTATCAAAGTAATATAAACCATTCCTAAAGCGAATGGTATTATCATATTTTCAGGATGTAATACTCGTATATTTCATTTTCATACAAATTATGTAGTCGTAAAGACACATTATTTTGAAAATGGCTTAAAGGAATTATGCGTGATGTCGCGTATCCGCATGTCATGGTCGAGCAAATTAATGCGATATTAAAATCGCGAGTCTTGTATAGGTGATTAATAGTCATTTTTCCCGGTAATGGATATGACATGAACAAAATATTCGATTAACGACCATTTGTGGACATGACATAGGTCCACCCCGACGCGGCCAAGCGCGGGTTTGGGTAGGCGAATGAATCTCCATATGAGAATGGATCGAATTGAAATTTAGGTCTATGTGGAGTCGCCACCGAATTTTGTGGTTATTCGGAACCATTCGAGCCCACTCTATGTCGTAGTGGGCCGTATACAAAATACGGCCCATTTCCGATGTCAGAGTTTATTGAGCTCGTCCCTTTGCATTTGATACCGATACCGACATTATCGGATATCGTGTATTGAATGACTCTCGTGCGCCAACGGTTTCGGGCATCCGGAAACCGAGGTTCTGAGTAAGGGGTGAGGGAACGTGTTGGGAAGCCCACAAAGGACACCCAACCCTGCCCGCACATTAGCGGCCTCTACTAAGAATTCGAATGACTTACAATACGCGCGTTAGTAAAACGGGAAAAAATGCTTATGCAAACATTGTTTTTCCTAGGCATGTGAATGAAATTGAAAAGTGGGTTTCTATGTCAATTTAATGCAATTAATTCTACGTTAAAGTGGAATTTTAGCATGGGAGTTCATTTAGTACAATAAACGAACAATAATTAAATTGACAAAAGAAATAACAAACGCGTTAGTAACGATGTAATAATATAACGAATAATAACGGTTTGTGCAAATGATGAATTGAATTGAATGATGTAAACGAGATGTAAATATGAGATGCATGGTTTGAAAAGATAGTATACACATGATTAATTAAGCACATGTTGACCTAAGTCGTAAAATACTATCGAGTTTGAAAATAGGAGAATGTACGACTCATTGTTTTAGTCGTTATGAGGTTACTCGATCGAGTAGTCGATGGACTCGATCGAGTTGACCTGTAAAAGACGATTCTGTTTTGCATACTAGACCGTACTCGGCCGAGTTATTGACCAACTCGGTCGAGTACGTAGCCACTCGACCGAGTCACTGTGAGACTCGATCGAGTAGGCGTCGTAAAAGGCTTTCTGATTGGATTTTAGGGTGTCACTCGATCGAGTGACTAAGGCACTCGGTTGAGTGGCACCTGTACGAATTTGGTTCGTTTGCAATTCAATTGTTGATTTTGAAATTGCTTTTGATTTTTGAGAGTTCGACGATTTTACCGAATCGGACATAAATATTGCACAATTTATGTTCGACTTGGTTTTTTTATAAATCGCGAATTTTGTTGAACCGAATATAAATATTGTTGAATTTATACCCGATTTTAATTTTGAATACTCGTTGTATCCCATATTCGATTATTTGAATCGATATGGAATATTAGAGTGAAATAGAAAAAAAAAAAATTAATTTTAGTCGCCTCAAATTAATTATCGTGATATGAACAAATCACGTTAATTAATTCGTGTGACTTGATTGTTAGATTCGATATCCAATTATGGAATTGGTATCGAATCTAAAATCGACGCTTTACTTGAATAAAAAAAAACTTGATTCCCTCGACTTCTCCGACATCAAAATAAATCCCTAGGGATTGTGATGTCGGATCCGTGTCAATGGGTTTCGACCCTTATTAAAATTGATTTTAAAAAATGATGAATGTAAGATTAATGATGATGATGACGAGAAATAATAACGAATTGTTGTTTAAATTAATTTATCTCAATAATCAAATAGTCGGGGTACCGGGATAAGCGACCGACGACGCGTGTGCAGTACACTTGTATATGCGGTTTTCCTTATCCCGTTATCCTTCTTATTCGACACAAATCGATAAATATTTTAATGCTTTGATATTAGTAGTATTATCGATATTATGGTGCTATGAATAAAATAATAAAAAAAAGAAAAAAAAAGGATGAGAGCGAGATGAAGACGACGTGAAGAAGAGAAGGAGAAAAGAGAGGGTTTTGACACCCTCAACCTACATGTTCTTGTCTCGGCGCGGACTCGTAACCGTGGCTTTAACACAAGAGTCTTCGAGGTTTATGGAGGTTGAGTTGTGGTGGCTCAGGATTGATTCCTAAAACTAGGTTTATGGTTTTTGCTAGTGTAGAATTGCTAGGGATTGATTAGGGTTTGTAAAAGACGTAGTGTGTGTGTGTGGGGTTGCTCTAGGGTTCTTGAGGTTGCAAAAAGATGTGTAATTGTGTTGCATGGGGGTTGCTTATATAGGCATGACTAGGGCACCGGTTTAGGGTTACTCGATCGAGTATGGGGCTAACTCGGTCGAGTGGCCCGTGAAGCCTGCCGTCGGGCTTGAAACAAGCCCACTCGATCGAGTGGGTGGGTCACTCGATCGAGTGGCCCAGTCGGGTTGTACGGGTCCATTGTTTTGGACCTTGACTTTGGGTGTTTGATGGATTTTGTGTTTGACTTGGACTTTTGATGGTTGTATGGCTGTTTTTGTGTGTCTCGGAAACGACTTTGACCGGGATTGACCCAATCGAGAAAAGTCGGTTTTAATTCCGGTGTCGGTTTCGGCCCAAATTAGTCTTGTTTGACTCGGAATGATCCACTGGGCCTGGATTTGAGGTTCTTTTTGTGAGATTTGTACTCTGTAAGTGTGTTAGCCAGCGATTAATGGATTTGAGCCCGTATCCGAGCGCATAGAAACACGTTAGCGTCCGATCATCATCGGGTGTTTTTTGGAAACTGTCATAGACACCTGACGGTCAAAATGCGGGTGTCTACAGAGCCCCCACTATGACTGAGGCTTGGACAAGGCGAAAGTCAGAGTAGCTACCAAGCCTGTTAAGACCTGGTAGACTTCCGATCGGGTCGTTTATAGTCCGTTAGACTCGCGTGAAGGGCTCGTCATCCGCAAGACAGAAATCATACCTGAGCTTGATGATTGTACTCCGTGGGGAATTTGGGCTTGTCGCGTAAGCCCTGGGTGTGCCTGTGTGTTGGCCCATCCCGTGCTATCCCGGAAAATGCTGCTGGGGAGATTTGATGACTTGCATGTCTTCGCTTGAGTCGTACCTGTATAAGTCACATAAAAATGTATGCAACACGTAGGTAGTAAAATGACTCGTGCTGGGGAATATGATTTTTGAAGTTTTTGAAATTTTGAATTTGAAATCCTGAAAGCAATCACGAGCTAGGTTTTCAAAATAGAAAGGGATATAAAAGAAATTCGCAATTTAAATAGACTGAAATCTGACCTTGTCGAAAAAGATCTTTTTTTTCAAATGGCTAAATTTTGCAAATTTCAAAGTGGAATCTGAAAAGAGGGACCTACCGACAGACTCGACTCTGGATACGACAGGATGAGTTGACTGACATGGACTGGACTCTCTAAGGATTGGACCGTGATTCGGTAGGGTATTGGGCCGCCTAACAAAACTCTTAAGTCGCGCTATCCTGTAGCCTAGGCGAGTGGCAACACGGTCGCACATCGAAATGGGATAGATATGCTATGGGGGATTGCAGTAGCCTGTAATGAGACTGTTTTAGTCTGGTGCCCTTCTGGATTTCTGATTTTAGGGTACAGTCCAAAATGGATATTGCTTCGAGTCCCGACAGATTCTTGTCTTCGACTGAGCCGAGTACTAGGACACACTACAGAAAGGAGGCTAGATTTTTTTGGATTTATCTTGATTTTGTGAGTGGATGGAGGTCTTCTGTCTATGAAAAGCCCTCGGGACAACAAAGCTAGTTGTTGAGAACATGATGGTGTCGTGACCGGAATAATGGCGCTTTTTGAATGTGTGTCAATGTGGGTGGTTGTGCCTCTGTTGAAAGGCTGCCTACGTATTCACGTTTAGTGAAATCAAACCATGCCGTAGTTCAGTGTCGGAAGATGTAGTATGGTGCCTATTCTAATAGGACTTTGTGTGTAACTAGCCATAATGACGGTGTAGGCTAGGTGCATTCCCAGTGATGCCTTGATCAAAGGGCTTGAATGGTTAGGATATTAATCCTGTGACTGTGAGCGTTCTCCGGGGTAGCCCCCAGAGGTGGTGTGAACTATTTGGGCATGTTCTATGCCGACTGCAAGTTGAGTTCCCGTGTTCAGGGTTGGTAACTGGTTGGGATGGGATTTTAACGAGTTTTGTTCTCGGGGAATTTTAACGAGTTTTGTTCACGGGATTTTAACGAGTTCTGTTCTCGGGATTTGATGTATTTGGGAACGTGGTGCTAGGAAGTAAATGGTCTTGATGACTCGAAATCTGGAGCTCGGTTCCGTGGAGCTAAGGCTTCGAGAGCCGGTTTGATAATGAAGTAAATGGCCTTGATGACTCGAAATCTGGAGCTCGGTTCTGTGGAGCTAAGGCTTCGAGAGCCGGTTTGATAATGAAGTAAATGGCCTTGATGACTCGAAATCCGGAGCTCGGTTCTGTGGAGCTAAGGCTTCGAGAGCCGGTTTGATAATGCGGGATCTGGTTTTGATGTCTGGCCCTAATTGTTAGGGGTATGCTATGGAACTTGAATCCTAAAAATTCCGGGCTGTCTCTGGCCTGGGTCTCAGGAAGGTCTTGAGGGTTGTAATGTGGGAAGGCTGAGTGTGGTGTTAGCTGACCAGCTTGATTGTCACTCCCCTATTGGGTGGCATGGATAATTTTGAATTTGACCGTACCACGGTCAAAGGATTTTCACTTGAATTGACCGTTGACCACGGTCATGGGTATTTGATTTTTTTGATTGACCTCTTAGCCGCGGTCATGGGTTTTGATAAGTTTTTTTGTTTTGGCCTTTTGCTTTTTTTTCATGGACTTTCGATTTTTTTTGTGTCCAGTTTTCTATGGCCTTCTTTTTGCTTTGGCCCTTTCTTTTTTTTTCTTTTTTTTTTGACTTTTGATTTTTTTTTTGTCCAATGCTCTTTCGTTTTTTTTTTGCCGGTCAGACTAACACCTAAGGTAGGGATTGGTCAGTCTTATTAGAGGGGTGTTTTATTGTGGGAAATGGGCTTGCCTCCTGTCTTGAACCCAAACTAGGAGATTACCTAGATTTGTCATAGGATTCGATACCGCTCCTGCTACGGGTAATTATGTGGTTTTTCTATACCAGAGACGGAATAGGTAAAAAGAAAACACGGGTTCGGTTTCCTGCAGTCATTATAGATGTGCCTATAATAGTCACGTGCGTGTGTTCACAGTGTATGATGGTGTTCATCATGTTCTCGGAAACACATAAGGAAAATATATATGAGAAAGAATATTGAAAGCTGATTTTTTTGAAATTTGAAAAAGAGGACAGAATACAGTTGACTCTGACTCTGACCTTGACTTTGACTTTGACTTCGAAGGAAATAGTACATCCTAGACTCGGACTCAGACTCGGACTCAAATCGAATCTGGACTCTTGGATGATGTTGTCATTAGTCGTCGGCTTCTAAGGAATCGAGTTGATGTCCGGTATAGCCTTTAGTAGAAACTTCACCCAGATCTTCCTTGTGTCGAAGATCGTCTTCAATCCTAATGCCCATTTCGGTAAGTACGGCAAAGTTTGGAATGCCGGCATACCTAAGATGGACGCGGTAAGAAGGTAGGAGGTTGTTGATGAATGCCTCCACTAGTGTCTTCTCGTTGGGCTTGTCTACCAACTTCACACTCTCGGCCCTTGATAAGTCGACATTTTACCTATTTTTTGACCCACATTGATACTCTTATTCAGTCGATTTTACCACTCAATTTGCTTATTTTTAGTCGTTTTGGGTTTAATTATTTTATTAGTCGTGTCTCGGGTATTTATGTTCGCTTTATTATATTTCTCGAGAATTTGGTACTGCGCGTCCATGTTTGTATTTGTAGGTACCGACCCGGGAAGAACCGAGACGATAAAGACGGAACAAAATGGATCAAATCAAACAACTATTGAGGATTGGGCCCAAACACAAAAAAAAAAAACAACCGGTACAATATGAAAAAATGAGGATGGGGTTGATTTGAAAAGGGCAGAGTTAGAAAAGATAGGCGGTTAGATTTTGTTTTTAGAGAGAGGGGCAGCAGTAGAATTAGTCACGCAGCAGCAGCAACTTCACCATCTTCTTTTCATTTCTTCTTCTTAATCTAAGTACTTTCTTTTTATTTGTTTTAGTGTAATCTTTCTTCCTCAATTCAAGCTTTCTATTAATTTCATCCTTCTTTTTGGTATAATTCTTATCTCTTCTCCTTTATTATCTTTATTTATGTTTAATCTTATGTTTATGATATATTTAGTTAGTAATTAGTTTAAAGTTATAATCTTTATCGTTAATTGTATGTTGTAATGTTATTTTATAATTGTCTTGTTTGTTTATATATAGTTTATGTTAGGATTAATTAAAGTTTCCTTTTTATTTCTTTATGCTTAGTATTAGGCTTAGAGTAATTAGTATTAGTATTTTCATTAGTATAATTATGTTTAGTGAGTAGTGTTCTTTCTAGGGGCCGATTTGACCCCGACATGTTTATATTGTGTGTTTGAGTCCCATATTTGGTTTGGTTGGGATATACGGAGGAGGATAGTTTGGGAATCGGGAATCGACTTGTCTTTTGGGTTGTGTTTGAACCTTTGACCCTTGTCCACCGACGGGAGTCAGTTAGGTCTAAGTAGTAAAACTCGCCCCTTGACTTGCCTTGCCCCGCCTAGTTGAACACGGGAGTGAGAATTGGGTAGGGTACCCTAACTATCGGTCTAGACTCTTCACCTTGGGAGAGGGGAGAGAAAGGAACGGGATTAAGACGCGCACTTAGTGACCTAGGACCTTGAGTTGGGTACCACGGGAGTGGGCTCATTCGATTGACCCAGGAATCCGATTCATGAGCCCGGGAGGGAGGTGATCGGGTTTTACTTAGTCGAACTACGAACCCGGGAGGGAGGTAGTCGACCCTTAGAGGCGTTCCACTCATCCTAATATCCCTAGCAACCCATTATCGGTATTCCTTACTCATGATTATGATATGTCGGTGGTTAAGTCGGACCCTAGGCCTTTCTTTATTATTAGATCAACATTCTTATTACTCGTTAGTCTTATTATTAGTTCGATTATGCTTTTATTAGTTATCTTAGTTAGTATAATTTCTCTCTTGATATCTTGATTCGCGTAGCTAATTCATAGTCCGAGACCGAACTAGTACTCATTCCCGATCTCTCTGAGGATTCGACCCGACTTGCCCTTACTATTCTAGTTTAGGTTAGTTGGTTTATTTGATGGTTAGATTGACGACAAATCCGGCTATCAAAATGGCGTCGTTGCCGGGGAGATCAACGGATTGATATTAGTTTAGTTTTAGATTTGTTAGACTACGCTTGGTTACTTGTTACTTGTATTTTGTTGCATGCTTGTGTGTTGCATTGCTTCTTATCTTGTGACTTATCCCTTGATTGTCACCCTTTTGTGCACACATGACGATGCCTAGCATACGTGACCTTACTAGACCCAACCCTACTCATGTTAATCGACCTATTAATATTGGGGTTGTGGAAGCATCATATGAGTTTAATGCAGGTCTTATTGAGTTGATTCGACAAGATGTCTTTTGTGGTCTCGAGAGTGATGAAGCAATTGACCATTTAGAGACATTTGAGGCGAATTGTTCTCTAGTTAGAATGGAGGGAGTATCGGACCAAGCCACCAAACTCATACTTTTTCCCTTTAGTCTTAAGGGTGAAGCTAGGAAATGGTTATACTCTCACCCTTCTTCTACCTTTTGCACTTGGGATAACTTAGCTCAAGCCTTTTTGAACAAATTCTACCCTCCCTCTAAAACCGCCCAAAGGATTCGTGCAATTTATAATTTCCAACAAGGCGAGTTTGAGACTTTGAGTGAGACTTGGGGTAGATTTAAGGGTTTGCTGAGAGCTTGTCCCCACCATGGTATTTCACCTTGCCAAATCATGCTTATTTTCTTTGATAATTTGCTTCCTTCTCTTAGAAACCTGGTGAATATATCATCCGGATGAGCATTTGATGAGTTGAGCGTTGATGAGGCTAGAGCTTTAATTGAGGCCATGGCTAGTGCCGATGAGAATCGAAATTCTATTTGGGCATTTAAGAGAGGACCACAAGCTAGAGTTGACCTTAATGACTATTCTATGTTTGATGCTATAGGTGAAAATGTGGAATCTTCTTCTTTTGTGGATGTGCCTTATGTTCGATCTCATGTTGATCATCATCATGTTCCCCTTCCTTATGAGAATGTGAATGGTTATGATATGCTTATAGATGATGATGATTTTGTCGATGAGAATGTTGTGGATGTTGTTGAGAGCATTGGACTAGTTGGGGATAAATGGGATGTTGAACTTGATTTTTTTGAGGAGCCCATTTTGGAGAAATTTGAGTCTTTATCTCATATTGAGGATGAATATCCTTCATCTATTGATTTTGTGGACTTAGTTTCTCTTACCCCTTTATTTGAGGCCATATATGTTGATGAGGATTTTGACAATTCCATCTTTGAGGCCGATGCTCCGTGCTTGACATTAGAGGTTTGCTTGATAAAGTGTCTTAAGGATGGGTTGAACAACGATTGCACCATTGATGATTTTAAATGTTTTGACCCACCTCTTGACACTTTCAAGACTAGTGCAAAGTATTATGATGAATTTGAGATTTTTAACTTTCTTACCCCTTGTCTCAAGCATCTCATTCATCTTTCCATCTCTTTATTCTATCTTATGTGGTCACGCTTATCTACTATGATGCCTTATGACAACTTTAATGAGGATTGGTCTACGTCATTTGACAAACTAATGAGATCCTTGGTGGGCACTAAGTAGATAAACGTGATTTGTAGGTTTGGCGGTTTCCTTGAAACCGCGCTTCTTGGGAGGCAGCCCAAGTTTGTTGTACATATTTATGTTTTTGTTTGTTTGTGTTTTTGTTTGTAGGTATCTCTAGCAAGAAAGAAACCACATTGAAGCAAGATGGCTTAGAGACATGAAATCGATCAAGTGTGGGGAAGGACTATGCTCCAAAGGTATTTTCTCACCCTCCCTTCCCTTCCCTCCCTAGTTTTGAACATTGAGGACAATGTTCGTTTCAAGTGTGGGAGGTCGATTCTTGATTGATGGTTGTGTTGTGATTGAGGAGTTTGTGGTTGATACTCTTGTTGAAGATTCCTTGGAGGCGTTTTGTGTTGTAAATATGTGTTGTTGTGGGATTGTAGCTTGTGTCGATTGTTTTGTTGTTTTTATTGTATTGTCTTTGTGATTTTTGTCGTTTTTGTGTTTTCTTTTGAAAAAATTGAAAAAATGAAAAAACTTCAAAAAGATTTTTGTTTTTCGATTCACTTGTTTTCCTTGATAAAGTGATTTTTCTAATTTTCAACTTCTTTAAAGAGTATGGATTTTTCTATTACTTATTGGTTGTTTCTTATTATTATATATTGATTGTCCTTCTACTGTAAGTCGCTCGGGATGTGTCCTTCACTTGTTTCCACTTTCCACCTCTCGTGTTGTGATTTTGACATTGTATACTCGTCTAGGTGACTATAACCCAAGTGACGATCTATCATTTTTTCGATCGCATATCTCACAAAAATACTCCACAAAATAAGAGCTGATATTGAGTTTGTATTCATTTTCCATCAAAAAGAGCTCAAACGTCACATTCAAGCAAACAAATAAAATTCTCAAAAACTCAAAAAGAATAGAATAAGGGGGAGATGAAGAAAAGAAAAAAAAATGAGAAAAAGAAAGAAGGAAAAATGAAAAAAAAAAAGAAGAAGGTAAAAGAAAAAAAAAAAAAAAGAAGAAGAAGAAGAAGAAAAAGACGATTCCTCCCCGAGTGTTTTTGTTTATCCTTATTATTTCCACTTTGGATCGTTTCGTTTGTCACTTGGCTGATTAGGACGACCCTAACCCTTGTTTTTTTTGCAAGTGGTCGAGACTTGTATGCATTATTCACTAACTACATGGGAGACCTCATTCCATCTCCGTCTCACATCCCGACATAGCATGGACCGAGGCCAAGAGATATGTAATAATAATTTTTGCAACCGATTTAGTAATTTTAACATTCATATTCAATATTTTAGTTGTATTTTAGAATCGTGACTTTTGATTTGGGAGACTTGTGACTCGTTTGTCTATATTTGTTTATTTTTGTGTTTTTGTATATATTTTGTGTTTTTTGTTTTCTGTGATTTTATTTATGGGTCGTAGTTTGTCTCTTGAGCTTACTCGAGGACGAGTAAGAGTTAAGTGTGGGGAGGTTGATAAGTCGGCATTTTACCTATTTTTTGACCCACATTGATACTCTTATTCAGTCGATTTTACCATTCAATTTGCTTATTTTTAGTCGTTTTGGGTTTAATTAGTTTATTAGTCGTGTCTCGCGTATTTATGTTCGCTTTATTATATTTCTCGAGAATTTGGTACTGCGCGTCCATGTTTGTATTTGTAGGTACCGACCCGGGAAGAACCGAGACGATAAAGACGGAACAAAATGGATCAAATCAAACAACTATTGAGGATTGGGCCCAAACACAAAAAAAAAAAACAACCGGTCCAATATGGAAAAATGAGGATGGGATTGATTTGAAAAGGACAAAGTTAGAAAAGATAGGCGGTTAGATTTTGTTTTTAGAGAGAGGGGCAGCAGTAGAATTAGTCACGCAGCAGCAACAACTTCACCATCTTCTTTTCATTTCTTCTTCTTAATCTAAGTACTTTCTTTTTATTTGTTTTAGTGTAATCTTTCTTCCTCAATTCAAGCTTTCTATTAATTTCATCCTTCTTTTTGGTATAATTCTTATCTCTTCTCCTTTATTATCTTTATTTATGTTTAATCTTATGTTTATGATATATTTAGTTAGTAATTAGTTTAAAGTTATAATCTTTATCGTTAATTGTATGTTGTAATGTTATTTTATAATTGTCTTGTTTGTTTATATATAGTTTATGTTAGGATTAATTAAAGTTTCCTTTTTATTTCTTTATGCTTAGTATTAGGCTTAGAGTAATTAGTATTAGTATTTTCATTAGTATAATTATGTTTAGTGAGTAGTGTCCTTTCTAGGGGCCGATTTGACCCCGACATGTTTATATTGTGTGTTTGAGTCCCATATTTGGTTTGGTTGGGATATACGGAGGAGGATAGTTTGAGAATCGGGAATCGACTTGTCTTTTGGGTTGTGTTTGAACCTTTGACCCTTGTCCACCGACGGGAGTCGGTTAGGTCTAAGTAGTAAAACTCGCCCCTTGACTTGCCTTGCCCCGCCTAGTTGAACACGGGAGTGAGAATTGGGTAGGGTACCCTAACTATCGGTCTAGACTCTTCACCTTGGGAGAGGGGAGAGAAAGGAACGGGATTAAGACGCGCACTTAGTGACCTAGGACCTTGAGTTGGGTACCACGGGAGTGGGCTCATTCGATTGACCCAGGAATTCGATTCACGAGCCCGGGAGGGAGGTGATCGGGTTTTACTTAGTCGAACTACGAACCCGGGAGGGAGGTAGTCGACCCTTAGAGGCGTTCCACTCATCCTAATATCCCTAGCAACCCATTATCGGTATTCCTTACTCATGATTATGATATGTCGGTGGTTAAGTCGGACCCTAGGCCTTTTTTTATTATTAGATCAACATTCTTATTACTCGTTAGTCTTATTATTAGTTCGCTTATGCTTTTATTAGTTATCTTAGTTAGTATAATTTCTCTCTTGATATCTTGATTCGCGTAGCTAATTCATAGTCCGAGACCGAGCTAGTACTCATTCCCGATCTCTCTGAGGATTCGACCCGACTTGCCCTTACTATTCTAGTTTAGGTTAGTTGGTTTATTTGATGGTTAGATTGACGACAAATCTGACTGTCAGCCCTCCATCTTTGAAGATATTTAGTGAACCCTTCTTTGGGCTCTTGGGCCATGACTTCCAGAGTACGCATTGTAGTCTGGATCTCGATATTATCGGCGTAGTTCCGAGCGAACTCTGTTGTCACGTCATCCCAAGTCGGGTATTTCTTGGAATCGAGCTTGTAGTACTAGGCTTTGGGGTGCTTCTGGAGGGAGGAAGGGAATAAGTGCTTAAACATGATGGACTTTACCCCTTGGACCGCCATGAAATCTTTGAAAGCCCGGATGTGATGGACCGGGTCTCCAGTACCCTCAAACATTGGAATTCCCGTAAGGTTGAGGTTGGCAGGTAGCTCGTCATTCAAAGGTGAGTAAGAACGAGCATTTTCAGTGTGGATTGAATTGTTCGTCGACAGATGAACCTGTTCTTCGAGCCTGCGAACAGCGCTGATTAGCTCAGCTATGGGCCCAGTGGGCTCAGATCCCTCAACTGGGGCCGTTTTCTCCACGGTGCTTAGGCGGGTGGATAAAGTCGCTTGGTTAGCCTGGTTGGCGGCCAGTTGAGTCTCAATCTTGGCCAGAGCATTTTTCAAATCGTCCATTTTGCGTTGGTATCTGGTTTCGGGTGGCCTGTTTGTAAGAACACCACGTAATCAGAAAAGTTGCTTCGGAACTCCAACTCACCAAGGCATAGGAAATGGCGCGGGAGGAGAGACGACTCTAGTTTGACTCGGGTTAGACTCCCCTAAGACAAATGTGTAGGGTACGATTCTCGGAGTGACTGTGATTAATCACTCCGTCGGAGAATGGCCCCCCAATGTGAGACTAAGGACTCAGATGGTGTGGCATCTAAGTGGCTTGAAGGTGAAGTACGTGAGACACGTGTAAGACATGACCCTTAGGGCAACCGTGATTGATCGCCCTGCTAAGGGGTAGCCCCAGAGTGGGATTGAAGATTTTGTTAAGACTCGATTGTCGGACGAGTGACCCTTAGACGTAAGGACCGTGATCCTTTTGTTATAGGGCTATGCCTTGTAAAAGATTGACTCGGAAAAGACACCTGGACGGGTGACTTGTGAAAGGTGGGTCTTCCTTAGGATTTGGCTATGTGGGCCGAGTCCTTTCCGAAGGAAGGTCCACGTGAGACATCCCCTGACTTTTAGACTCGAGTGTGTAGACGGGCCTTCCTTTGTAGGAATATGTCCTACGTAGGTGGGCCTTGCCTTAGTCTAATAAGGCGGACTGGGGTAGGGAAGAAACTCGTGATGTAAGATCGACAGAGTTTCGACGCTAAAGACCTTGACAACTTAAGACACGACCCGACACTGCAAAATATGGGAAGTCCTAAGGAGAAGAAGGTTTTGAAAATTGATTATTTTTTGAAAGAGGACCGAGTGGACTCGGTGAATGGCCCAAATTTCCGAAAAAGAGGACGAAAAGTCATTGGGCCACGGGTTTTGAAAGTTCGAAATGCTTTTCGAGTTTTGAGTTGGGCAGCATACCGTCTGGAAAATAGGCTATTTTGAGTAAAATCATAAGTCCTAAGTTCGGTATGTGTCCCGGGTTTTGAAATTGAATAGTTTGAAAAAGATGCAATCTTTAAAAAAAGACGGTTTTTTGAAAATGACTCGGAAACCAAGTAGCACGTAGTCACATAAGCATTATAACAACGCCATGTATGCTCTATGCTAAGTCTCGGTCGGTCTATAAGGGGTCTATACCAGTGCACATAGTCTAGACGTTGATCGGGACGAACTTCCTAAGTCGAGTTGATCTTAGAACATGCCGCGAAACCCACTCGAATCGACTATGGACACCTTTTGACATATCCGTATTGGAGTACATCAACGGTATAGTGGGACTTCGGTCGCGAGTACCGGCCCGGGAAAATATGGGTTATGCATGAACCGTAAAACTAAAACGCGTATTGTATTCGTCAAACGATTTCTATTCGAGTCTCACCCTGAGGATGCCGATGGTAAGTCACGCATCAGTTAATCCCCAGCGGAGTCGCCAAATTGTGGACATGACATAGGTCCACCCCGACGCGGCCACGCGCGGGTTTGGGTAGGCAAATGAATCTCCATATGAGAATGGATCGAATTGAAATTTATGTCTATGTGGAGTCGCTCGGAACCATTCGAGCCCACTCTATGTCGTAGTGGGCCGTATACAAAATACGGCCCATTTCCGATGTCAGAGTTTATTGGGCTCGTCCCTTTGCATTTGATACCGATACCGACATTATCGGATATCGTGTATTGAATGATTCTCGTGCGCCAACGGTTTCGGGCATCCGGAAACCGAGGTTCTGAGTAAGGGGTGAGGGTACGTGTTGGGAAGCCCACAAAGGACACCCAACCCTGCCCGCACATTAGCGGCCTCTACTAAGAATTCGAATGACTTACAATACACGCGTTAGTAAAACGGAAAAAAATGCTTATGCAAACATTGTTTTTCCTAGGCATGTGAATGAAATTGAAAAGTGGGTTTCTATGTCAATTTAATGCAATTAATTCTACGTCAAAGTGGAATTTTAGCATGTGGGTTCATTTAGTACAATAAACGAACAATAGTTAAATTGACAAAAGAAATAACAAACGCGTTAGTAACGATGTAATAATATAACGAATAATAACGGTTTGTGCAAATGATGAATTGAATTGAATGATGTAAACGAGATGCAAATATGAGATGCATGGTTTGAAAAGATAGTATACACGTGATTAATTAAGCACATGTTGACCTAAGTCGTAAAATACTATCGAGTTTGAAAATAGGAGAATGTACGACTCATTGTTTTAGTCGTTATGAGGTTACTCGATCGAGTAGTCGATGGACTCGATCGAGTTGACCTGTAAAAGACGATTCTGTTTTGAATACTAGACCGTACTCGGCCGAGTTATTGACCAACTCGGTCGAGTACGTAGCCACTCGACCGAGTCACTGTGAGACTCGATCGAGTAGGCGTCGTAAAAGGCTTTCTGATTGGATTTTAGGGTGTCACTCGATCGAGTGACTAAGGCACTCGGTCGAGTGGCACCTGTACGAATTTGGTTCGTTTGCAATTCAATTGTTGATTTTGAAATTGCTTTTGATTTTTGAGAGTTCGAAGATTTTACCGAATCGGACATAAATATTGCACAATTTATGTTCGACTTGGTTTTTTATAAATCGCGAATTTTGTTGAACCGAATATAAATATTGTTGAATTTATACCCGATTTTAATTTTGAATACTCGTTG
This sequence comes from Agrostemma githago, assembly GCA_958450325.1. Lineage (NCBI taxonomy): Eukaryota > Viridiplantae > Streptophyta > Magnoliopsida > Caryophyllales > Caryophyllaceae > Agrostemma > Agrostemma githago. The sequence continues at coordinate 60,473,048 of OY288254.1, forward strand.
TATCCCATATTCGATTATTTGAATCGATATGGAATATTATAGTGAAATAGAAAAAAAAAAAAAAATTAATTTTAGTCGCCTCAAATTAATTATCGTGATATGAACAAATCACGTTAATTAATTCGTGTGACTTGATTGTTAGATTCGATATCCAATTATGGAATTGTTATCGAATCTAAAATCGACGCTTTACTTGAATAAAAAAAAAACTTGATTCCCTCGACTTCTCCGACATCGAAATAAATCCCTAGGGATTGTGATGTCGGATCCGTGTCAATGGGTTTCGACCCTTATTAAAATTAATTTTAAAAAATGATGAATGTAAGATTAATGATGATGATGACGAGAAATAATAACGAATTGTTGTTTAAATTAATTTATCTCAATAATCAAATAGTCGGGGTACCGGGATAAGCGACCGACGACGCGTGTGTAGTAGACTTGTATATGCGGTTTTCCTTATCCCGGTATCCTTCTTATTCGACACAAATCGATAAATATTTTAATGCTTTGATATTAGTAGTATTATCGATATTATGGTGCAATGAATAAAATAATAAAAAAACGAAAAAAAGAGGATGAGAGGGAGATGAAGACGACGTGAAGAAGAGAAGGAGAAAAGAGAGGGTTTTGACACCCTCAACCTACATGTTCTTGTCTCGGCGCGGACTCGTAACCGTGGCTTTAACACAAGAGTCATCGAGGTTTATGGAGGTTGAGTTGTGGTGGCTCGGGATTGACAGGCTAAAGTCGTATGCCTCAAATTACATTATAATCACTTAAATCTAAATACTAAAACGTAGTAAAGTAGAAATAAAGGTCGAACTCAAGAGAATCAGATTAATCTAATTATGCTAACTAAGGTGTAGATGAAATCGACCTCTAACGTAATTAAAGACCGTAGTAACCAAAAGGGGGGGGGGGGGGGGTTTGGATGATTTTCTAACAACTAAAATTGATAAAGATTAAAACTTTAACTAAATCAAAGGATGAGAAATAACTTAGACACAAGCACAAATCCACACTCAATAGCGATTGATCATCGTAAGACGGTTTCAATTAATAACCTTAACTACTCTATCGTGAACATGAAATTCCAATTCTCTTAAGAATAGTTAACTAAAACGAATCCCGTTCTTAATTAACCCTAACCGTAAAACAACCTAAACAATCCAGTTCTAGGTTCAATTAGACGGAAGCAATATAGATCTGAGAATTCGATAGAGAATAAATAGCACGTACAATCCAGTCGTGCCTTAGATATTTATGTGAATCGCTTCTAAGTACTAATATCAACGTATCCCGTTCAATATTAATTCCTAGTTGTTAATAATGTAAAGTTAATCAGTAAATCCTACTCAATTAACAATACTAACGATAGAACGATGCAATTAAATACTGGTTGCGCACCTAGCAATCAATAACAATCATTCATAAATTTAATAACAAAGCAATTCACAATAATCAAGATTAATAATTAAAACATTCAAACTCACAAACGATTATTGAGCGTTTCAAAGGCTTGAATCTAAGTAGAGAAATTAGTTACACATACTTGCGATGGAAAATTAGGGTTCTTCAAAGTTCTCCCTTTTCTTCCTTGATGTAATGTGAAACTAGATGTGAATGATATCAATCTAAAACTAAGGCTAAACTTAACCTAATAAGAGTTTACTAATAATAAAATAATAATAAAAATATCCTAAGGTAATAATAAAGTTTTCTAATTAAAATCCAAGTCTTAAAACGTAGCAAAATAAAACAAAATAAGCCGGAATGCGTAGTCCATCATAGGCCGCCGTGCGACTCGCCCCTCTCTCGCGCGACTCGCCTGGTGGCGCGACTCGCCTGGTCGCTGGGCGACTCGCGTGGCGAGCTGTTACTGCTTCGTTCCATTCTTCGATTCTTATCGTTCCGGGTCTTCAAGCGGGCTTCCTTTTCCTTCGTTCTTAGCCCAAATCAACGGTCCAGTGGTTAACATCTTCAAATTAGCCTGTATTACATTCTTACCAAACTAACACAAATGCAATACAAGACAACCGATTTAGCTCACAAAACTACACAAAAACCGTCGTAATAACTACGACTAAATCCGGTCCATCAAATATCCCCACGCTTGAACCTTTACTCGTCCTCGAGTAAAACTCAAGGAACACAATAAACACAACCGTCACCGGTCCAAAATGCGTGAGAATAACATTACACACCGGCCCTCACTTGTCTTCCACCAAACTCCCTCATTCTGAGACTATGCACAAGTTAATCCACCATTTGAATGAAACTCAACTCCAATATTCAAGTGAATCAACACACCTAATACCAAACTACTATCATCGACTCAAATTATCAAAACAAGGGACATTAACAAATAAGGATAAGCTAATGTCGATATCTAACGCCCCTTATTTCTCCAATCCTAGAAAAGATCGCATGTGCTACAAATGTCACCGGTGGTACAAAACATATACCACAATATTCCACAACCCACACATGCAATCAATCCTAAACGCCTCTAATAGTTCAATATAATGGACAAAATACCACCAATCGCATGGAATTTAGTGCTACGACTACACCGCACCGCGATTCTTCTCACCTTAGCCAACTAATCCTACCCTTCCGACCTTCTATGTCACCCTTCTTATGACGCCAACACCAAAAACGGAGAAAATAGTAGTGATTTTTTTTCCTAATTCCCTCATTTTGCCTAGAGCGTCCGCCCTTGCGGATTTTCACTCTAGCTTTCATTTTTTTCCTCACACTACTCTCGTGGCACGCAACTCGATTTTTCTTTTTACCCGGAGCGCCCTTTCGGGTTTTCACTCCGTCCTCGGCCACATTCCCCATTCTTGCCTAGGCGCCCTTTCCGGGTTTTCACCTAGCCGGGTTTATTTATTTCTTTTTTGTTTTTTTTTTTTCATTTTTTTCTCTTTTTTTTTGTTTTTTTTTTCAAATTAAAAGACGTAAAACAAGCTAACTACTATATACAACGGGATAATTCCCCTCCCCACGCTTGAATAACACATCGTCCTCGAATGTGTGAACTAAGGACAAATAAAAGAAACAGGGAGAGAAATACCTCGGGCTCAAGAGTGAGAAGAGGAGCCGACGTCACGTGACTTAGCCTCACGTGCCGCCCTCCTAGATGATCTTGCTTGCTCACGGGCTGCAAGCTTTTCATAAAACTCGGGAGATGGTTCCGAGTAGTCATTAGGGTGCAACTTCAACTGCAACCGATTCATACACCGACCGAATTCAGCGGCCAACCTACTGTTATCAACCGATTCTTCGACTCGATCTTCTATTGATTCGCGCCAATCTCTCCAACGATCGAAATCAGACGTACCCTCGGGCTCCTCCACAACCGGGGCACTAGACTCGGTAGTCGGCTTAAGAAATTGCTCATCATGTTCAATGTAAAAATCAGCCGCAGTAGGCCCCAATGGTAACGGTTTCCCATCCGGACGAGGCAAAATCAAGAAATGCTGGTGGGACGTGCCGAGCGTCCAGATTAGGTGGTGTTTAGCAATCGGTTGCGAAATCATAGAACAACTCTCCATAAACTTAATGCTGATAGTAGTATCACCTACGACAGGAGAATCAGTCATCTGGGGTAGTCCAAGATACCGAGCTAAAAGAGTAATCATACCTCCCATCGGAATATTCCCCGATACCGCCTTCTGGTGCTTCTCACAACGAGTCAAGAATATATCGACCCAATCCGGGGTTCCTAAACATTCGGGCATCATGGCCCACAAATACATCAAATCCGCTCTAGGTAGATGTGTCGGTTCACCTTTACAAAGAAATGTGGAGTTCAAAAGTCGGTGAACATAACGAAGGGCGGGGTGACGAATATCAGCATTCTTAGCTCCTACGTTACCATATGCATGACCGGCAATTTTCAACCAAAACGCATCCATCATTCGAGACGTAGGGGTCAAAAACTCCGCTCCCCCTCTCGGTGCTATACCCAACGCCTCCCTCAATTCCGTGAAATCTACATTTCGTTCCGCATCTCCGAGATGAAAAGTAATGTGAGGGGGGTCGTCATCACGATGGACTTCTAAGGTGGACAAGAATTCAAGTGTGTAGCGCTTATACGTGTCCGCGTGCTTATCATAAAAGTTCGCTAGCCCAATACGAGTCAATAACGTATACACCTCATCAATTATCCCAAGCAACCTCAATGCCAAATTATCGACAAACTTAGTCGACATAATAACTCGATCAAATAGTTGGCGCCATACCGCTTTCTGTTTCGCACTCAAATTCTTACATCCCATATAATCCACCGCGGTCGTCTTTTGTTTCTTTGGGGCCATGACTCAAGTAACAAGCAAAGTTGAACTTTCTCTAGACACAGACTTGAAATCTACTAACTAGACGGACCGTGACTGACTTACTTGACAAAGAATGGAGCCGGACTATGACTCGAATCAGCAACCCACAACACACAACCAAGACAAACCCAACACCCACAATTTGACAAATTGACAAACTTGAATCAACAACTCACAAAACAATTTACAAAAGCAACATGAAAGGAGGGAGCTGGGTGACTTACTAACAACACACAAGGAGGGATGTACCCACTCAATACCGACGAAACCCGACTCACGCGCTCGAACCGACAACAGATCGGGCTGCGGACCCACACGCGAGTCGCTTGATGCCCACGCGACTCGCCTGACCCCCACTCTTCGCGCTCCTGCTCACCGGACCGACGACGACTCACGGCGACCAATGACCGACAACACTGACGACGCACAAATTGACGCAGAACCGACAGGTTTGAATTTAAATTTGAAGTGAGGAGGAAGGATTGGTGGTAATGGTGAAGGATTTGAATTTGATTTAGGGAAGAAGGGGATTGAAATTGATTTGGGGGAAAAGGAATTAGGGTTTTGAAGTGAATTAGGGTAATGGTGAAGGGTTTGGAATTTGGGGGTAATTAGATTAGGGAAAGATGAAGTGAAGAGAGGGAGTCGGCTAAGTTGTTTCAATTTTTTGGTTTTTTCGATTTTTTTTTATCAATAAAATAATACCTGTGAGAGGAGAGCCACGCGAGTCGCATAGGGTCCGCGCAACTCGCGCGGCTGCCTGGAAATCCGTCCTCTTTTTCTTCAATTTTCGCTCAGATTTCGAGGGATCTCCATGCTAGTCGCCCAAGACCCATGCTAGTCGCCCAACCTCCTGGAAAATCGACGCTTTTCTCCTAATAAAACATCAAAAGTTAGTAATAAAAACTAAGTTTAAGAAAAACAACGATTAAGAAAAACAACGAAATTAATAATACGACCTATGACCCGTAAAATAAAATTTTACAATAAAAGTCTACAAAACGGGTTGCCTCCCGGAAGCGCTTTTTTTTAAAGTCGTTCGCTCGACTAAGACCGAGGTTAGGTAGAAAACGTCATGTCCGAGAGCTTGCTTCTCCCGACATCTGATTCGTCACTCCTTGTATGAGTCGGCTTAAGCCTTATGCCGACTATATCTTTCACTTTTCCATTTTGAAATTGCAAGACCGTTGGACGCTTGCTTGAGCTCTTCCGAACCATCCATTGATCGAACCATGACCTCGTTTTACCTTTATTTACCTCCGCGTCCTTACGCGACTCCCAAAGAATGACACACTTGGGTCCCTTAGAAAGAGGTTCCTGCACATGCTCACAAAACAAAAATTCCTTGCTAGAAGGGGTAGACGAAATCGGTTTAGGAACCGATTTCACCACTTCTTCTTGTGAGTTAGGAGATAAATGATCAAAATCATCAACACGACACAAGGTATTGTCTTTTGGGGAGTGGGAACTAGGCTTATTTATGTCGAATTTAACGACTCTACCCTCAAATTGCATGCTAAGTGAGCCATTAGGGACATCGATTTTTGTTCCCGCGGTCTTTAGGAACGGTCGTCCTAGAATGATAGGAGTTGCACTATAGTCATGTTCCATGTCTAACACATAAAAATCGGCCGGAAAGACCAACTTATCAACTTTAACTAGAACATTCTCTACAACTCCCTTAGGATAGACACTCGATCGATCCGCTAGTTGCACTACTTTCCCGGTTTCCCTCATAGGACCAAGTCTAAGAGATTCGTAGATAGAAAGAGGGATCATATTAATCGAGGCTCCCAAATCTAACATAGACTTGTCAAACAAGGTATCTCCTATGGTGCAAGGTATAGTAAACATGCCCGGGTCGCCACACTTAGGGGGTAATTTCTTTTGAAAAATAGCGAACACATACTCACTGCCCTTCCCTTTCTTAGTTCCCTTCAACTTGTTATTCCTTTTTATAGTACATAATTCTTTCAAGAATTTAGCATATTTAGGAATACTCTTTAAAAGATTAAGAAGGGGAATGTTTACCTCGCACTTTTCAAATACCTCATAGATATCCTTGTCGTGCTCATAACGACGGGTGCGCTTGAGTGCCTCGGGAAAAGGAACATCCGGTTCTGCCACCGGTGTTGTAGGAGTAATTAACTCCTTCTCTTGTTCATTCGGAGTTTCCTCACCTTCCTCGATCACTAGCTCCTCTTCTTGAACCATAGCTTCTTTGGCCTTCCTCTTCGGCTTGTCGGCCTCCACCAATTGTCTCCCATTCCTTAAAGATACGGCACTCACGTTTTCCTTCGTAAGAATGGTTTGACTAGGTAGTTTCCCCGAATCTCGAGCCTCCAACCTACCAATGGCGGTCGCCATTTGGCCCATTTGAACTTCCAAATTCTGAATGCTAGCTTTGTTCTCTGTTTGATGTTGAAGAACCGTAGCTTGAAGATTGGACATTTGGGTGGTTACCGTAGCTTGACTAGCAACCAAAGCGCGGATCATGTCCTCGGTGGACATTTGTCCACTAGGTGGGGGTGGAGTAGGAACCGTGTTAGGAACTTGTTGTTTAGCAAAGAATTGTTGCTTCGCTTGACCAACTTGATTCCCTTGATTAAATTGTTGGTCTCCTTGACGAGTTCTCCACCTCATGTTGGGATGATCTCTCCATCCGGGATTAAAGGTATTGGAAAAGGGGTCCCATTTCTTCTTCTCTCCGGTTTCCCATACTCCATTCACCTCCTCTTGATTCTCTTCATACATGTGAGGACAATGCTCACTCGGATGTCCTTCGGTAGAACAAATACCGCACATCATAACTTGATTTGTTTTTCCCGACATCATATTTTGTACAAGAGCCGTTAAGCTATCGACTTTATGTTCAAGGCTCGAGGATGATGAATTACCTATGGCATGCACTCCCCGTTTATATTTTCGGGAAAAATCTCGAGAGCTTTCAGCTAGCTCCTGAATCACCTCTATAGCGGCATCTGGACTCTTGTTCACGATCGATCCCCCACATGCCGCATTCACAGTGCGAGCATCCTTCACACAAAGACCTCCACAAAAATACATCACATGATATGGGCATGTAGCACACAGCTTCTTAAAACGTTCCCAATACTCATACATCGTCTCACCGTCTCGTTGCTCCGCATTACTAATCTGCTTCTTCAACTGGGAGGCTCGAGATGCCGGAAAGTACTTCTCAAGGAACGCCTTCTTCATCTTCACCCATGTATCAATACCTGCCGGTGGCAAGTAATACAACCAATCGCTAGCAGAATCCTTCAATGAGAAGGGAAAGGCCCTTAGCTTCAGCTGCTCATCAGTGACAGATGCTGGTTTCATACTCAAGCATACAATATGAAAATCCGACAAATGCTTGTTAGGGTCCTCATCGCTTAAGCCATGGAATGTGGGTAGTTGATGGATCAAACCCGACTTCAATTCGAAAGTGGCATTCGCACCCAATGGTGGGTACGTAATGCACAAAGGTTGTTGTGCGAGATCAGGTGCCGTAAGCTGTTTGATTGTGTTGGCCATGTTATTCGACTCGTCTTCGGATTCGGAAGAAACTTCAGTATTCACGGGATTAATAGGAATATCGTCGAAAAACTCTAGATCTTCGAATTCCTGTGTTCCGATCACTATTGCTCCCTCTCCGATTCTCCGTGACCTGTGAAAGGTGCGTTCAATCTCTGAGTCGAATGCCTCGAGGTTCAGGTTAGAAGAACGAGTATTATACATAAACTACACAAAATAAAATAAAATAAAATAAAATTAGCTATAATAAAAAGAAAACTAAAAACTACACTAGAAAACACAAAAATAATTAACACCGATTCCCTGGCAACGGCGCCAAAATTTGACAGGCTAAAGTCGTATGCCTCAAATTACAATTTATAATCACTTAAATCTAAATACTAAAACGTAGTAAAGTAGAAATAAGGGTCGAACCCAAGAGAATCAGATTAATCTAATTATGCTAACTAAGGTGTAGATGAAATCGACCTTTAACGTAATTAAAGACCGTAGTAACCAAAGGGGGGTTGGATGATTTTCTAACAACTAAAATTGATAAAGATTAAAACTTTAACTAAATCAAAGGATGAGAAATAACTTAGACACAAGCACAAATCCACACTCAATAGCGATTGATCATCGTAAGACGGTTTCAATTAATAACCTTGACTACTCTATCGTGAACATGAAATTCCAATTCTCTTAAGAATAGTTAACTAAAACGAATCCCGTTCTTAATTAACCCTAACCGTAAAACAACCTAAACAATCCAGTTCTAGGTTCAATTAGACGGAAGCAATATAGATCTGAGAATTCGATAGAGAATAAATAGCACGTACAATCCAGTCGTGCCTTAGATATTTATGTGAATCGCTTCTAAGTACTAATATCAACGTATCCCGTTCAATATTAATTCCTAGTTGTTACTAATGTAAAGTTAATCAGTAAATCCTACTCAATTAACAATACTAACGATAGAACGATGCAATTAAATACTGGTTGCGCACCTAGCAATCAATAACAATCATTCATAAATTTAATAACAAAGCAATTCACAATAATCAAGATTAATAATTAAAACATTCAAACTCACAAACGATTATTGAGCGTTTCAAAGGCTTGAATCTAAGTAGAGAAATTAGTTACACATACTTGCGATGGAAAATTAGGGTTCTTCAAAGTTCTCCCTTTTCTTCCTTGATGTAATGTGAAACTAGATGTGAATGATATCAATCTAAAACTAAGGCTAAACTTAACCTAATAAGAGTTTACTAATAATAAAATAATAATAAAAATATCCTAAGGTAATAATAAAGTTTCCTAATTAAAATCCAAGTCTTAAAACGTAGCAAAATAAAACAAAATAAGCCGGAATGCGTAGTCCATCATAGGCCGCCGTGCGACTCGCCCCTCTCTCGCGCGACTCGCCTGGTGGCGCGACTCGCCTGGTCGCTGGGCGACTCGCGTGGCGAGCTGTTACTGCTTCGTTCCATTCTTCGATTCTTATCGTTCCGGGTCTTCAAGCGGGCTTCCTTTTCCTTCGTTCTTAGCCCAAATCAACGGTCCAGTGGTTAACATCTTCAAATTAGCCTGTATTACATTCATACCAAACTGACACAAATGCAATACAAGACAACCGATTTAGCTCACAAAACTACACAAAAACCGTCGTAATAACTACGACTAAATCCGGCCCATCAGGGATTGATTCCTAAAACTAGGTTTATGGTTTTTGCTAGTGTAGAATTGCTAGGGTTTGATTAGGGTTTGTAAAAGACGTAGTGTGTGTGTGTGGGGTTGCTCTAGGGTTCTTGAGGTTGCAAAAAGATGTGTAATTGTGTTGCATGGGGGTTGCTTATATAGGCATGGCTAGGGCACCGGTTTAGGGTTACTCGATCGAGTATGGGGCTAACTCGGTCGAGTGGCCCGTGAAGCCTGCCGTCGGGCTTGAAACAAGCCCACTCGATCGAGTGGGTGGGTCACTCGATCGAGTGGCTCAGTCGGGTTGTACGGGTCCATTGTTTTGGACCTTGACTTTGGGTGTTTGATGGGTTTTGTGTTTGACTTGGACTTTTGATGGTTGTATGGCTGTTTTTGTGTGTCTCGGAAACGACTTTGACCGGGGTTGACCCAATCGCGAAAAGTCGGTTTTAATTCCGGTGTCGGTTTCGGCCCAAATTAGTCTTGTTTGACTCAGAATGATCCACTGGGCCTGGATTTGAGGTTGTTTTTGTGAGATTTGTACTCTGTAAGTGTGTTAGCCAGCGATTAATGGATTTGAGCCCGTATCCGAGCACATAGAAACACGTTAGCGTCCGATCATCATCGGGTGTTTTTTGGAAACTGCCATAGACACCTGGCGATCAAAATGCGGGTGTCTACACCATTATTTCGTGAAACGAATATGGCATCGAATAAAAGATTGATTAAGTGATGAAAATTATGTCACTGACACTGAATAAGTGTAAGGAGGTGAATATTTTAATTATGTGTTTATTTAAAAACTCAAATATTTTTACCGGAAACGGTATAGTAATGATCACAATATCTTGGGAAGGCAACGTGATAATGCGACCATGTATTTATATGGTGGAATAGATGATCAATTGATTAATGATCAATTTACAGTTGTTATTATTATAAGATGGAATTGAATTACTCTAAGAGTAATATATATACAGTCATATTCCGGAAAGAAATATTGACGGGTCTTGCCTATTGTATTAGACATCATTTGTGTCATGTCACTATCATTTGATATGGTCATATATGACTAAATAAAATTAGTGTGCACATATGATTGAATGTAGCTAAACAGAAGTTTAGCAGGAGGAGAATCGGTCAACTAGTAAAATTGACACGAAAATATTAAAAATGTGACAAATTGAGGTCATCCGGGTTCTTCTTACACCCGTTTCGATAAACCCGACGTTTATCTTGAAAGAATTTAATGGGGTGCTGATAAAACATCTGTAGTGTACCATTAAAATTATATTTAAGGCAAGACAATACACTGAGATTTAGTATGTGAAATATTGGAGATCTAAATACTACTCGTAGTTGGATAATGGAGATGAACATCCATATCCGATTGACCTTAGTTTTAAGGTTTTAATTATGTGACCTATAGTCACAAATAATTTTACGAATAGTTCATGTAATCAAAGTTTACAATGTAAATATTATGTGAATATGGTGATCTTCCGAATGGGCAATTTTAATTCAGCACGTAGAAAACCAACTGCGTTAAGTTGAACTCCCAAATATATTATTTTACTGAAGAGAATCATTTGATAAAGTCAATGAAATATTAGACAAATTTCTAAGGTGGATATTATATTGCTCTTTAAATCTATCAAGTAATGATAGTTTTTACCACCTTAGGGGGAGATTGATAAGGATAAGCTGGTAAAAACAAACAAGTAATGTTGATCCCAACTGAACCAGAAGTTCAGAGACTTATTTTGAAGATGAAATACATCAATTAGAGGTTCATGAAATATGAATAATGATTCGATCATTGTGTTAGGATGATGTATATGATGATATATCAGCTTGATTACTTATCTTATTAAATATGTTATACATTGAAATTTATGATTTCACTATAGACAAATTCACCCTCATTGTGGTGTAGCGAGCTATAGATCAGTCATGGATAGTAGATGTACTGAACATTGAGATTCTTGCCAAAATTTTAATAATCACACACGATATAGTGTGAGGGTCATAATCGGTTCATTTGTTATAAGAAAATGGCAATCATGTGCAGTTGGTACTCATAAAGAGTAATGAAATTGAATGTCTCGAAGTGGCATTAATATCTAATGATAATAGATGACCTACATAAAAAGATTGGTACCACATAGATTCAGATTCAGATATCAATAATCAGTACCGATGATAAGAGATTATATCGATATATTAATTCGTGGAACCGAATAATAGTTGCGCGAATTCGACCCTAATAGGGATCTTATATAAAAATCCATTTTGATTGTTGACGTACAATCTATGGTTAAGATTGAGCTCATGGACTTAAAGTCCACATATTGACATGAAGTCAATCCAATTATGAATATAGGTGAATATACTGTACGGTTTGCATTTGAGTCTCATGTGCATGTAATATAGTTATTTTATCATTGCATATTAGTTAAGATTATATCATTGCATTAATTTAGAATATATACACTATAAGGCATTGTTCGTATTACATGCATGCACGAGATTATTATTGTTATATATTGCAGGATATATGTTTAAAAGGAGATCATACTCCTAGATTGATAAGTACTCCGGGAAGGAGCTTATATTATAAATTATCAGTGGTTGATCGAATGGGTTTCTGAAGGACTCGTGAATAAGTATATATATTTGAACCTCTACACGTAAGTGTATCTATGAGAGCATTCAACATGCATGTGATATGGTGTGAATGCACGGTTTCATTGTCTCTGCTTGAAGTTTGAGCGTATGAAAGATCATACATGATTAAATTTCTTGTCATGTGAAAATACTTTATGGTCCAGAAGCGCCATAATAGTTGGAAAATAAGGTAGTGGAATGCTACAATGAGTATGTTAATCCGTACAATGACAAGAAATCAATTATTATTTAAGATAAATCGGATTGATTGATAATTCTTCTGAAGATCGATAATCAGTTGAGAAATAATGTTAGCTACACTCTTTTTTCCTTCGACTAGGTTTTTTGTCCCAATGGGTTTTTCCTAGCAAGGTTTTAACGAGGTAGCGCTATAGACATGTTAATACGCTATAGTTATGATCATCATAATTTTGAGATGACGCGATACATATTTGGTAATGCATTGAAGAGTCATGATTGACGATGTTCAAAGAAATGTGATTATCACGGATTCCTATTTGTTCCGGTATAGAAACGGGTCCCTGACCTTGGGCTTCGCGGTTCTCCTCGGCTCCGGGTGCGTGCCGACGGGGATCCTGCAAGGTGAACTCCGGGCCCGGGGGAACCCCGGGGCGGAGCCTCCGACGCCCAAGTCAGTAAAATGTATGACTGAATATAGATATTTTAGGGAGATAAGAGAGGTAGAGAGAGAATAGGGAGGAATATATGTCAATCAATAGCCCCTTTTCTCCTCACCCTAAGTGGGGTATTTATAGGGGAAAGGATGTGGTAGGGTGATGTCACCATGACATCAGCATGGTGATCAGTAGAGAAGTCTCTCTGAGTCAGTTAATGACTACCCGTAAGGGGGGTCATCTAATAGGGGGTTGAGCCTCTAGGGTCGGCTAGGACCCAGTTGGGCCTTCTCAGTCTTAGGAGTCGGGCCTATGCGTCTGGGGGTTTTATCCCCCATCAATTTTCCCTCAGCGGAGTCGGATACTGAGTATGCGGGCCTGGTGCCAAGCATGGGTGGACCGACAAACTGAATGACAGACTTTGTTTTTTATGCAAAGCCAAGTATTCATTAGGCCTTGTTGGCGCGTCTGCCCTAGCGTCATTTGGACTCTGTCAGGGCGTCAGACGTCGTGCCTTTTGTGTACTCGGAGGTGTACATGAGGTTTTATCATTCTATACGTGACAAGGTAATCAGATCACTAAGCCCTGTGATCAACGCTCATGCCCTGGTATATCTCATACGGATATGTCAGGGTGCCAAAGGCCTGCCAGGGTAGTTTATGGACCTTGTCTAGGTTCAGGGAGCCTGCCTCCTGCCTGCCCATAGGTAGGCAGAGGGGCTTGTGGTTCGGCGCAAGGGGCCGGGCCTGACCCTGGTTTCTGGTCGAAGTCTAGGAGGCCTGCCCCCTGCCTGCCCAGAGGTAGGCAGAGGGACTTGTAGTTCGGCGCATGGGGCCGGGCCTGACCCTGGCTTCTGGTCGAAGTCCAGAGGGCCTGCCCCCTGCCTGCCCAGAGGTAGGCAGAGGGACTTGTGATTCGGCGCATGGGGCCGGGCCTAACCCTGGCTTCCGGTCGAAGTCCAGGGGGCCTGCCCCCTGCCTGCCCAGAGGTAGGTAGAGGGACTTGTGGTTCGGCGCATGGGGTCGGGCCTGACCCTGGCTTCTGGTCGAAGTCCAGGGGGCCTGCCCCCTGCCTGCCCAGAGGTAGGCAGAGGGACTTGTGGTTTGGCGCAAGGGGCCGGGCCTGACCCTGGCTTGTGGTCGAAGTCCAGGGAGCCTGCCCACTGCCTGCCCAGAGGTAGGCAGAGGGACTTGTAGTTCGGCGCATGGGGCCGGGCCTGACCCTGGCTTCTGGTTAAAGTCCAGGGGGCCTGCCCCCTGCCTGCCCAGAGGTAGGCAGAGGGACTTGTGGTTTGGCGCAAGGGGCCGGGCCTGACCCTGGCTTCTGGTCGAAGTCCAGGGAGCCTGCCCACTGCCTGCCCAGAGGTAGGCAGAGGGACTTGTGGTTTGGCGCAAGGGGCCGGGCCTGACCCTGGCTTCTGGTCGAAGTCCAGGGAGCCTGCCCACTGTCTGCCCAGAGGTAGGCAGAGGGACTTGTAGTTCGGCGCATGGGGCCGGGCCTGACCCTGGCTTCTGGTCGAAGTCCAGGGGGCCTGCCCCCTGCCTGCCCAGAGGTAGGCAGAGGGACTTGTGATTCGGCGCATGGGGCCGGGCCTGACCCTGGCTTCTGGTCGAAGTCCAGGGGGCCTGCCCCCTGCCTGCCCAGAGGTAGGCAGAGGGACTTGTAGTTTGGCGCACGGGGCCGGGCCTGACCCTGGCTTCTGGTCGAAGTCCAGGGGGCCTGCCCCCTGCCTGCCCAGAGGTAGGCAGAGGGACTTGTAGTTCGGCGCATGGGGCCGGGCCTGACCCTGGCTTCTGGTCGAAGTCCAGGTGGCCTGCCTCCTGCCTGCCCAGAGGTAGGCAGAGGGACTTATGCTCTGTAGAAGGCTGAATGTGTATCAGGCCTTATTTTTTGTTGGGGGATCTATTTTCTCAGGGTTTTGCAACAGGGGGCCCTTCCCCTATTGTCCCCTGCCCATTAGCTGTGAGAGTAATGAACAGGTGATGGGTAAATATTAATCCCGTCTTGGTAGAATTCCACATGGTGGTTGGCGGATCTAGGCGATCTCTGTAGACGTCGAGGTTGAGTCGTAAGTCGGCTGGGCAGTATCTTGGCCGAGCCGTAAGTCGGTAGGGCCGAGCCGTAAATCGGCAGGGCAACATCTTAGCCGAGCCGTAAGTCGGCAGGGCCGAACCGTAAATCGGCAGGGCAGCATCTTGGCCGAGCCGTAAGTCGGTAGGACCGAGCCGTAAGTCGGCAGGGCCGAACCGTAAATCGGCAGGGCAGCATCCTGGCCGAGCCGTAAGTCGGTAGGACCGAGCCGTATGTCGGCAGGGCGAACCGTAAATCGGCAGGGCAACATCTTGGCCGAGCCGTAAGTCGGTAGGGCCGAGCCGTAAGTCGGCAGGGCAGTATCTTGGCCGAGCCGTAAGTCGGTAGGACCGAGCCGTATGTCGGCAGGGCGAACCGTAAATCGGCAGGGCAACATCTTGGCCGAGCCATAGATCGGCTGGGCTGAGTATCGGTTCAGCCGTGAGTTGGCTGAGATGTATCTCGACCGAACCATTGGTCGGCTGGGTCACGTCTCTGTCAAGCTACAAACATTAAGCTCATTTGATACCCATTTTTGTGACTTATCTTCACCATTGTTCGGGTAAAATTTTTTTTTGAGGAGTTTATTGTGACGGGCAAAAAGTTGGGTCATTTTTTGTCTCACAACTTCGACAATTTTTGGCTAATTTTTGTGAAGTATTTGTGAATTTCTTGTGGTAGGATGGAAAAATTGGATAGTTTCGTATGACTCAGTTTTCACCAACCTTTTCTATCTGACAAGAACTATGCTCAAATCTTTCATGGCTGAAAAATAACGCATACCTTGCACGTATGCCCATTATTGTAGGTGGATCAGGCATGCTTTTGATGAGTTTGGGCCTATAGAATTAGTGACCCAACTCACCATTTTTACAAACTCAGGATAGATAATTCCATAGTGCATTATGCACCAACTCGTGAAGAGTCTTGTAAGTCTCGAATGAATATTCCAAGCATCCTTGGGAATGACATAACATATGCTAATACTGACTGCTTACTAACCCGGCAGGTGAGCTCCTCTGGTGACAGTCATCGGAGGCTCGGAATGAATGCAGCACCTTCGTCGTTGACTTGTGGTGTATTGCTCTTTGAAAATCAAAGTTTTCATCCTTCATGTACTATGAATTTTGAATAAAATATAGTAGATGTAAAGTCCCATCTATGACACTTGACTATTTGAGCATGAAATGAGCCTGATGTGGTGATTTCTTACATATCTTCGTTAAAAACCCATATCCGGGCGTCGTACTTGTATTTCATCCTCTTCATTCAAAGTACTCAAGTCACACTCTTTGTTGACTCGGGTGGCCAACTTAAGTGGCATGCCGACTCAGGCGGCCGACCAAAGCGCATTATTCTCTGACTTGGTCGGCCGGCCCAGCACAAGGGCTCAGGCGGCCGACCCAAGTAGAGTATGCAAGTAAGGAGCCTGATTTCAGTCTTCCCTTTTAACGTGTTTCTTTTTCCGTTTTCAACATGTAATACCTGCCCCCTGCCCTGCTCTTCAATCGGGCTTTCAGTGGAGCTTCTCGGGTCAACTCGAGAGTGGAATTTACTCTTGCAGCCCTTTACTGGTGGGTACGATTTTTGGATTTTTTCCGACTAATTTTCTCTAATCTGTGTCACAGTCTCGATTGAGAAGGACGGAGATGGTCTGGCGTTCTTCATGATCCCGAGACGCCGACTTAGACGGTTGGCCTGATTGTCGCTACTTCGATGAAATGATCGTGAATATGCTTGTATTACTTCCTTGCCCCCACTCTTGAATTGAGCTCTTTCGAGGGCCGATTCAAGAGTGAATATAACTCAAACATGTACGTTGTGTCATTCTCTTTGTAACTCTTCGGACTTCCCAGGTATAATAAAATTGGGTCTTGAATGATAAATCTATCTCCTTTTTCGCACCACCATTTGAGCGTGCTTTTATGACATATCTTGAATAGATGAGAGTCTGAATGTATGTGCACTAATTGAGTCTATCCTTACTCTTTATCTCGGCTGCCATTTTTGTTAGCTAGCGCAAAATAATCAACTTAACCTTCTTTCATGCATTTCCTCAAACACCATGTATGCATTACTCAAGGACTTCTTTGAGCTCCGAGCCACAACTCTTCCGTCATAACCAACATAAAATCGGGTTAAGTGACCCAAATCAACACACACAACAGCAAACTCACAATCAATAGCGGAATAAGGTGAAATCCTTAAGTCCACCCACCACATTAAAACAATGATTAACAAACTCCAAAACAGGCGCAAAGAAGTGTGTATATGAAAAGTAGAAGTGGCTAATTACCACTTGAAAATTCCAGGTTTGCAGGACCGAACTCACTACTGCTCCGCTAAACCGCGCCGTGATTCTCGTCGGTTAGTTAGGGTCAAGGACGCAGTGAGCTATAGGTGGTCCGAAGTTGTGGTGATATTTAGCTTCAGTCTGAGTGCCCGGGTCGGCTGCAGACATGGCGGATAGATGGCTCGGTCGGAGACTGTCTCGGTCTCGGTCGGGAGACTGGAGATGGCCGAGAGTTTCTCATAAACTTTTGTTGACATGGTGTCAAATTCTATTTGTACACTCTTGCCGACCCATCACTTTGGGTTCCCACAAAGTTTGTTGAAAAATGAATCAGCCTTCAAAAATTTCATGGAAAGCAAATCTTCAATAAAATATAGTAGATCCATGACTCTATTGAATATAATTACGTAGGAATTTTGTTCCCTGCGAACTCTCTTTCCCTAGTAAATACGATCGAGAAAATGTGATGACCGGAATCATTGATCTATATCAAGGATGAATATTAGATCTAAAATTGTATTTGGGAGTGGTTGATTTTTGTGGGTAATTCGTGAGCACAACCGTTCTCCCCACAGACGGCGCCAAATTGTTCCGGTATAGAAACGGGTCCCTGACCTTGGGCTTCGCGGTTCTCCTCGGCTCCGGGTGCGTGCCGACGGGGATCCTGCAAGGTGAACTCCGGGCCCGGGGCGGAGCCTCCGACGCCCAAGTCAGTAAAATGTATGACTGAATATAGATATTTTAGGGAGATAAGAGAGGTAGAGAGAGAATAGGGAGGAATATATGTCAATCAATAGCCCCTTTTCCCCTCACCCTAAGTGGGGTATTTATAGGGGAAATGATGTGGTAGGGTGATGTCACCATGACATGTGATCAGTAGAGAAGTCTCTCTGAGTCAGTTAATGACTACCCGTAAGGGGGGTCGTCTGATAGGGGGTTGAGCCTCTAGGGTCGGCTAGGACCCAGTTGGGCCTTCTCAGTCTTAGGAGTCGGGCCTATGCGTCTGGGGGTTTTATCCCCCATCACTATTGATTGAAGATACCAAGTTTGTTGTTTACGACAAATCTATTTCAACGTCTTATAGTTACATGAAGACGTGAAGTATTCAAGAAATATCAAGTTATGTAATCATCAGGGGGAGTAAGACGTGTTGTACTCTTTTTCCTAAGCCATGGTTTTGTCCCATTGGGTTTTCCATGGAAAGGTTTTAACGAGGCAACCTGTTATGCGTGTTTGAAGATCTATGTACTCTTTTTCCTTTACTATTTTTTTTCCCACCGGGTTTTTTTTAGTCAAGGTTTTAACGAGGCATGTTCTTCAGTGATGTACATCTAAGGGGGAGTGTTATGAAATAATATGTGGATGTTCATCGGGCCTTATAGCCCATTACGATGTAACCCTAGGACGTAGCATGTACTATATATACCCCTTGATGGGATGAATAAACGACCTCTCTAATTTCTCTCATTCCTTTATCTCTCTATAGTTTCTCTTCTCTCCTTCTTTCACAACAATTGGTAATTTATTTCTTTAATTAGTTGTTTCCATAATTAAAAAGTAGAGTTTTGAGGATTGAGCAACCGTCTCTTCAGAGCTAGTTTTTAGGTACAAATTATACTTGTCTCGATCATAATTAATTGCCAATTTCATAATTCATTACCGAAAATATTTTAGTAGAGTGATTCAACAATCTTCATTGAAAAAAAAAATCATTCAAATGCGACGATAATGAAGAAGCTAAGGAAATAGTCCGATAATTGCTGCCAAATTGGTGAATAGAATCAAACAATTGCCATATATAATAAATACGTAGCGTTGACCAAGAAGAAGTTGACAATATACACTTACGGTGAATAAAACCTTATAAAATCCCCTCCCCCCAGGCCAAGGCCAAGGCCAAGGCCACCCTGTTGGATGCATTCCCTCATTTTTGAATAGGTAGAAGTTTGAAGAGGAGGAGATTTGATTCCATGAGAGAAAATGGGAAAAAGTTGGATACGATGACGACTACGACGACGATGACAATCGGGAGTTGGAGTGTTATTGAGAGAGCCATTGATTGTCTTGGAAAAGGCTTTGATTTGACCTCCGACTGTCGTCTCAAGTACTGTAAAGGCGGGCATGGTGAACGGCTTGTGGTGCTTAATCAACACCAGAAGAGACCTCTCCTTTTGCCTGGTTTCGGCCCCTTTCATGAACCCGTCTCCGTCGACATCAAGTGTGACAAAGGCGACAACACCCGCCACCAATCCGACATCCTCGATTTCAACCAGGTACGTACGTACATACATACATACATACATACATACATACTCTTGATGATGAGACGGTCTTATGTACGTATGATTAAATTGGTATATATATATATATAAGGGCAGATGTCGGAGTTATTGAATAGAAGATCGGCTGTGTCAGGAAAGATTCCATCAGGGTTGTTCAATTCAATGTTCAAGTACGAAAGCGGGTCGTGGGCTAAAGATGCCGCAAATACAAAGATGTTGGGGATGGATGGCTACTCCATTGTTCTCTTCAATCTCCATATCGATCGATATCCTCTCCTTCTTTCCGATCATCTTCGCGATTCTGTTCCTTCTACTTGGGACCCCCTTGCTCTTTCTAGGTATGTATGTGTGTATCTCTTCCTCTTCAATAATTTCATCATCTTATCTAATTTAAGACTCATCTCTCAACCCAACTAATTATTACGGAGTACTCCACTAGATAATGTGGTATATATTCCATAAGTGTGATTTCACCTCGCTCGGGACTACATTTACCTCTTTAAGGTTACTAAAATGTTCATAATTGGATGATATTGATCGCTTCACTACACTTGAAAATTTCACTAACAACGATAAAATGACAATAACAACAATTAAAATGGCAATCAACATACATTAATACTAAACGAATAATGTAGCCATGTTATGTAGGCTCAAAATTATGGATGGTTTTTGTTACGAAAAATGGATTAGCATCAACATTATATTCAAATAGTTACATAAACTAAAATGGGATCACTTCATTTATCGAGTTAAATGATGTTAATGCTGATGAGTAAAGCGGTAATTGTAAAAATGTGTAAACCAAGAATGGTACTGTAATTGTCAAAAACAAAATTGTACGAGTATTAGTTAAGAGTATGCTTAACATTCCTAAGGTATATTCCTCCTCTTAATTCAGAATTTCCAGGCTTTTCAAACATTCATATAGTCTTGGCTTGGGGAGTTTAATTTCACAAATTAGCTTGTTTACTACCCGACAATCTTTACGTTTGTAAAATAGACAATACGTATGATATATCTTGTCATACATATATAATATATCGGAAAAAAAAGTAAAGAATATAATTACGTGCATAAGTTAAAAAGACAGTTGATTGAATAGGGTATTAGGATTGACCAAGTTGGAAGATAAGCGTGATGATCAATTATTGATAAAAATTAAGCAGTGAAAGAAAATGAAATGGTTTGTATTTAGATTGAGTAGATAATATTCTATCTGTTCCTAAAAGATTGTCTCATTTTTTTATTATATATATATGTGAAAAATATTTTAATAAAATAGGACAATTTGAACGGGAGTAGTATATGGAAGGTAACAAGTCCATACGTGCTAGAAGTAATGCATGCCACCAAGCTGAGTCGCGTGGTTAAAATAAAAGGTGACATGCAAGTCGTTTTCATATTTTGCGTATGAAGGCCGGATGGGAGGGGGTGGCAAAATGTGAAATCAAATGAGAGATGTTACTAAATTCCAGATACTCTCCCAAATGGTCAATTTCAATTTCTCTAACTGTCTTACTCTATGGTTTTGGACTATATATTAAGTAGTCCAATATTAGTAATAATAAGAGGTCATTTAGGATAAGGGTAATGATTTCAGGGTAACAGAACTGAAATGAACTAGAATTGAAGGAGAATAATGTTTGATTTATGGTGTAAAAGAAATAGGAAGATGAACAATTACCCCGCTAGGGAGTATTGCATTACTGGGAGAGAGGAGTAATCTTTCCCCTCCAAATAGGTACTCATTTTCTCAATTTCCGCTTAACATCATCACTACTCTCCGTCATTTTCTAGTTCATTTTTGCTCTATTATTCCCCGAATTATTACCCTCATCCCAAGTAAGCCCTAAATATAATCATTTCTTGTTTTTGGGATTTATTTTGGTTCAACCTTGAGATTTGTCGAGAAAATAATATTATATAACCAATTGTATGTATAATAATCATCCCAAAGTTGAGCTTGTATAGTTGTATGTATATAACTTACTGAACTTATACAAGTTTTTGAGCTTAGTTGTAGGTTTTTGAGCAAAACATTTACTTGATCCGTATGGGATTTAGGTTGACAAATTTACATTAAAATTCAGAAAACTTACAACAAATAATAACACTCAGAATAACAAAAACAGTTGCTACACAAAATCATTGAACTTGTCATAGTGTTAACCTAAAAACACAAACTTGTCGTTGTAAAAGTATGGATTATTCATCACACGTAAGGGATATATATTCTCTACGTTCTTAAATAATTTATGTTTTCATTTTGCGTGAAGAGTTTCAAAAATATATTGATTGAAAAATTTAAAAAATTACACCATAAAGTTCTTTACGAAGAAACCTTTTTAGTATGATTATATACTCCGACCCCTCCGTCCCAATCAATTGTTTGTCTATTTCATATTGGGGCGTCTCAATGAATTGATTGTCTTTCTATTTTAGGAATGTTTTTTATATGTAATTTGACCATTGGCTCCACATCTCACCTTTTAATCGGATCTCTTCCCCTTGATGCCAAAAACAAAGGCAAACCGTTCACTGGAACGGAGGGAGTATTTCAATATAGGCTACAAAACCCTTCTCTTTACCAACAAGTTAGCTTAAGAGCTAGTCCAATAATGTTTTAATTGCTTGTAATATTTGCAAAATAGTAAGCATGTATGTATTCCTTACAATTATCAGAACTCCCTAGGTTAGATTCTCATTTGAGATCTAGTGCATGTTTCTATAGACGAAAAAATGTCCCCATTCTCTTGGACATCTACTCTATAATCAATTATAATCCAATAACCAACATTGTCCCGAATTTTTATAAAATGTGTGGTTTTTAAGAAGATTAAATGGCCGATCATTACACTTTGAATGTCTGAGATTTATGTCGGAGAATGAAGATCACGGGCAATGTGATAAATAATGGCCTACACATTGGAATAGTCGTAACTAATTTAACTAAAATTTATAAGAGACGATATGTTAATACGATTAACAAAAGGCCTTTCATAGGAGAGAAGTAGTTAGTTGATTGACTGCTTTTATTTGATTATCATTTGACCAAGATCTTGAGTGTGTGGAAGAAGTGGCTTGAGTTTACATGAAGATAATAACTAGACTACGTAATGAAGTGTTAAGTAGGTCGGTCGTCCTTTTGATCTGATGCATTATTGTCCGTAAGTTATAACCACATACTGTACGTTATACGTATCGTATGTAGGTATGTATGTGTCAAACATGGCATGTTAGAAATCAATAGAGGTTAGTTTAAAGGAAACTATTATTTTTCATGGATTTAGCGCGTAAGAAAACAAAGACTTTGATGCTTGACTTCCGTCTTCATGATTGCCCATTACGAGTACTTCTTAAGATTAAATATCTTTCAAGATTATTACGGAGTATTAGTGATTCCTAAACCATGACGACTACGTACACAAACTAAACTAAGACATTCCCCATTAATAACGTATATCATACTAGTACTGTATGCAACATGACAAAGACATCCATACTCTAACTGTTGCGTGAAACAATGCAATACCACGTTATCAAATTGAATTATTGATCTTTCTATAACAAAATCCCCTCATTAATTAGCTTTAGCTACTATTTTTATGTTTGACCTTTTGTGATCTGGGTCACATCCGAGAGTTGGAAACAATCCACTTTACAAGACAAGAAGATTTCACTATAAAATTAATTGGCTATAACCCTTGACTTATAAAGAAGAACATTTTTCCATCCTTCATCAATGTCAGATATTACTCACATGTGACTATTTGAGGCTAGGAACCCTCACATGTGAGCCCACATATAAACTCAACTGATACGAAATAGCGACCCAGCGGCAAGCAGCGCACAAGTATCCACCTGACGAATATCATCTCAGTTTAATTCAACAAACCCACTTCATTTAACCGTGGACAGGGCTCTCATCAGATGACCAACTTACTTCCTTTTACTCTTGATTATAGCTTGATTTGATTTTCAATGCATTCAATTAAAAGCAAAACGGTCTTATAAAAAGACTTGTACTCCACATGCATGGTATTATGCCTGGCTAGGTGTCTCATATGACATATATTGAGAACCTATCTATTTAAGTTTTTTTTTTTTTTTTTTTTTTTTTTTTTTTTTTTGTGATGGGTCGACAAGACAAAAATATAATGATTAGAGGATAGCAAATATATCGTGTCGTTATCTATCCAAGTAACAAAAAACGTAATGAGCAGGATATAAGAGGCCAGGTACATACTACTATATATGTATGAAAAATAAATTGGCCTGGGAAGCTAGCTAAGACATGGAATAACATGCATACATACATACAGGTTCATAGAGAAATATGGGACACATGTGATAGTGGGAATAAGCATCGGAGGGGAAGACATGGTGTTGGTGAAGCAAGATAAATCATCACAACTGAATTCGGGTGAACTTAAAAAGCATTTACATCAACTTGGAGATCAGCTCTTTACTGGCACTTGTACCTTTTCTCCTAAGAATGCCAGAACCAACAAACTTAAGGTACGTACGTAAGTAAGGTTATCATGCATTATTACCATCGATCATTAATTCATCATCCGATTGGTCTTACTCTTAGCTGCGACGCATATATCCGTTATAACGTTAGTTAGGAAAATCTTTCCCTAGGCTCAGGGCATGATCGAGTTTGCCGTATACTAAATATTTGACATGTCATACCGTTAAAGAAGAATTTGTGTAATTATTCATGGATCATCCCGATTCAGATCACTTTCTTTCTTTAATTAATTACTAGTCGCTAGTGCATTTTTACTCAATCAACTTATTATTATTATTATTCCTGTGATCATCATATACGTACTACAGGTTCCATCGGCTTTCAACATATACGAACAACTCCCATTTCAAACAACAGATGATAGCAGCTTTTCTGATGTCACTTCTAAAGATGTAAGCCCAATGCCAATGCAACCTCCTGTTACGTACGATCATTAATTTAATTTAATTTGTTTATGGTCATAGGTGATGGAGGTAGGTTAGGTAAGTAAATAATGCATGTGTAGTTAGTTTTGAAATGAATGGAATGGAATGGGAATGGCAGGGAATCACAGTAATATGTAGGAAAAGAGGAGGAGATGTATCATTAAAGGAGCACAGTGAGTGGCTGCCAACAGTGGCGTTGCTGCCGGATGCGATCAACCTCAGTTTCATCCCTATTACTTCACTCCTTCGAGGCCTCCCTGGCAAAGGTTTCTTATCCCATGCTATCAATCTTTATCTTCGTCGTAAGTACTACCACCCCACTATTAAATTACTCTTTTCCTCTTAAATACGGAGTATTATTCTTTTTGTCTCTCTCGTTTGTTATTATTTGATTAAAGTATTTTTCACAAATACTTCTTTAACAAGGTGAAAGATAAAACATTTTTCCTAGGGAAGAAGAAGGAGAACGATGCTTTTTTTTTCTCTCTGGATGGATAAAAATAATTGACCATGTCATAAAACTCATAACAATATATAATGAATATCTTTGTCATAAATGAGAATTTGTGAAGATATAGAGTTGTGAGATAATGGTTTTATTTGAAGGATTAATTAACCTCTAAAGTGGAAAGAAAATAAAAAACCTTTAAGGAGAAGTTGAAAGATAAAGGGATTGAAAATGAAAGAGAAGCCGAGATGTTAAAATATGGGAAGATAAAGTAATTAAGTGGAGATGTTAAATATGGGAAGATAAAGTAATTAAGTAGAGATGAAAATAAAAAAATTTCAATAGAAGGTTAACACGTGGTTTTAATATCTGAAGATGTCTTAACGACTAGTGGTCTGGGAAGATAGATTTCAGGTTCGAATCTCTCTCTCCCTATATTATAATGCGATTAAGTGCGCTGCTCGTTCAAAAAAAATAAAATAAGGAAAGGTGGTAATATACTAAAAAAAGTATACATAATTTATTGACTAATACACTCGTACTATCGAAAGCCGGAGATTAAGAACCTTTGGAACTACTTAATTGATCATCTCCCACTAGGCACTAACTAGTAATTACCGACATCCAACCATCACATCAAACAGAACCGTGGTCAATAGGTTCATACTGCATGTAGAAAAATAGGGTGAAAACACACCGTATATCAATAAATAAATAAATAAATTAGAGAGAAATTCTTGTTTCTAATGAGTTTATCTATAATAAATTAGTAATAAGTTAAAGTATTTTGTTGCTCTTTAATTTTGTCTAATTTAATCTTGTGTCATTATTTGAGCCGTCACTAATTTGTGACGGATATTATCACAAGCAAAACTTACTCATAAATAGATAAAATATTCCTAAAAAAGAATAAAGTCCTCCTAACAACCTAAGTACCTAACCCAGTAGCGACTCAGAGCTGCGAATCAATAGTCTAGATCCAAACCGTCAAAATTATATCTTCCTTAAGACGGTTATATTCGTTTTTAAATCAAAATTGTTAAATATGGCAACACTTGGATAGATGAGTTTTTTTTTTTTTTTGGCTAATTCTAAACATTCAGTTTGTGTTATCTGCTACCACCATAATTGATGCACAGATAAACCACCCGTTGCTGATTTACATTACTTCCTGGAGTTCCAATCAAACAGGGTATGGGCTCCTCTACACAGCGATCTCCCGTTAGCGCCTACAACCAACAAGCCAATGCCGGCTTCTGCCCTCTATTTCAACATGATGGGTCCTAAAGCACTTGTCAGTACTACTCAGGTATTTTAATTTGTCTTACCAGTACCACCACCCTCTCTGCTGTCTTATGGAGTACTCTTTTACATACTCCTCCATTCTTCATATTCATCATAATGGATCGGAATTCACAGGTTGATGCTGAGAATAAACCTGTCACAGGGGCGCGCTTATTCCTCGAGGGCATGCGTAATGACAGGTTCCTTCATCTTATTTTTCACTTGCTGATCCAATCCATAAATTAATCTATATACGGAGTACGTACATCTTAAGATCAGATTATCGGATAGGATAGGGGCAGCGACAGGTTAAATGAGACTTACTGTTTTTTGGTGATGAATAATAACAGGTTGGCCATACACCTTCAACATCTCTCGAACATGCCATTAATATTTGAAAACAAGATTGAGACATCATTATCATTGTGGAGAGGATCAGACGAGATATCAGATGGTCGATACTTCGAGCCTGTCCAAAATAAGAATTACTTACACATTTGCTCCGCTCCTGTAAAATACAATCCATCCTGGAAGACCAGTGAGCAGGAAAACGCAGCATTCATAGTGACAGGAGCTCAGCTATTCACCAAGACGCATGACTCCAAGCGAGTCCTTCATCTCCGACTACTCTATTCAAAGGTGTTGGATTTTGAGATCATACAGTCGGAGTGGGACCAGGGTTCTCCTGGGTCCACGTCTCAAAAGTCGAGATTCTTATCCGCGTCATCACTACCAACGACGTCAGGGAACCTGGAGAAAGAACAGGAGCAGGGAATAGTGGTGGATTCTGCTCTTTTTCCGACAGGTCCTCCTGTACCGGTACAAAATCAGAAATTACTGCGATATGTAAATACGAGTGAGATATGTAGAGGACCTCAGGATAACCCCGGGTATTGGATTGTTACCGGGGCTAAGTTAGATTCGATTAAAGGCAAAATTTGCTTACAGATTAAATTCTCTTTGTTGAACCTCTTCTCCTGCTAAGCATTATTGCATCAGTATATTATTTTTTGGATATTGTATATTCATCCATTCACTTCTTTAGTGTGACCTAACACATGTAAATTCTTGAATATGAATATATGATAGAGTATATGAGTATGCATGCTCAGAAAAACTAGTTATGTCTCACTACGCGGTTAATGAGCCGTGCCGAGCACGAGCGTGGTCTTGCTCGTTAAGAAAAATTCGAACTCGAGCAAATCATGAACTTACTTGAACTTGCAATCAAGCTCGCGAGCTAAAATGCAAGTTCAAGCCGAGTTCTCGAGCATATATATATAAAATTATATAACTACAATATTAAATTTAATTTTTTTCATTGATGTATTTTAGTAAATTGGGATCCAAAAACATTATAAAGAACGTATTATGGAAAAAAAAATAAAAATATTATATATTGTGAAAAAAATTATAATTATTATTAATATTATTTTTTTGGATGAAAGCTAAATATTAACTAATCACATTATTTCAAGCAGCTTGCGAGCTTTTCGAGTCGAGCCAGTGGTTGCTCGGCTTGACTTGTTAAGTTATCAAGCCGAGCTCAAGGTAATGATTCCGGAGATAATAGAACAGAAATGAACTAGAATTGGAGGAGAACGATACTTGATTGTGACATTTTATGGTATAAAAGAGATAGAAGGGATAAACAATCACCCCATTGTGGTAATGCATTACTGGGCGAAGAGGGGGAGTAATGTTTCTCCCTAAATAGGCTAGATTACCCTTAATTTCTCAATTTCCGCTTAACATCCTCACTACTCTCTGTCATTTTCTAGTTCATTTTTACTTTATTACCCAAAATCATTACCCGCATCCCAAGCGAGCCCTTATAAGCTATAATTGCTCCTATAACATTACTACCGCCAATAAAAAAGCATACAACAACATTAGAGCCTGCTGGCAAAAAAAAAAAACATTAGAGCTTTAATCCCAAAACGATTAATCGAGGAACACCTGTTTAAGATTTAACAAATCCATGATCACATACATCAAACGCCACCTTCCTAGATTTCAAACACTGGTCAAATTTTGATCGGAAGAAATCGCCGTAAGTTAAAGATTGTTACAGAGTATATGATTAACTTCATCCTAAATATGAATCACCGAAACATAAAGAGTGGTACGAACTTAAACAAGAAGGCAGATCTCCTATATATTTCTCATACATGGGATGATTAACTTCAGATCACATTCATTCTCTGTGGAATACTGATGCCAGCTCTTTCTAAAAGTTCTTTGGCCGCTTGCTTTGCCTGTGAAATGACTTCCCCCTGTCACTCATAGTCATAGTATAGGAAGATTCACAGTTAGAGCTACAGCTTTCAAAATGGGTCTGTCAGCCAGGAATTGAAGCAAAACGTATCCTTGGACTTGCATCATACAATAAGCTGAGAAAACGACAGCAAAACAACTTATAAAGCCATTAGATTACGTTAATAGGTTTATACCTGTTATGTAACAGAATTTTGAGTCGCCATTACATTAACACTTTCTAAACAATACCCAAGAGATTGGATCATGTCAATCCGTCAATTGACATATCCAAGAACTGTACTCACCCGATATCTCGTGATTGTATCTATACTTACAGTTAGTGGTTGTTTTTTTTTTCAGAAACATTGAGAATCTGCAAATATTGGATGTATCATGTATATGCGAAAAAAGGTCATAAGAGATAGAATGTAGACTACAAAGAGGAAAGATCACTCAATTGTCATGAATTTGGTAAATACTTTTGAAACTATAGCTGTAATGACCGTGAATCTGTGACCCATTATTGTGTATCCCTATACCGAGTTTCAAAGGCCATGACCATAAAGCATGACCAACTGACAAAATACATTCTTGTCTATGCTTATAGGGGGATGATGAATTCTAAACAACTATCAGAATCCTAAGTGTACACAATGATGTTGATAAAAAAATCCAAAAATGCCATCAGTAGAAATGAAGGAGAAGCTTAGGATAAAAGTACCAAGAACATGCACAATGCAGTGATCAATATGTACCTCATCCACATTTAAGATCTTCTTATCCTTCATAATCCACTTTCCATTGCAGATGACGGAGACAATATTTTCGGTTCTCATGGAATATACAAGGCTGGAAATGCTGAGCAGAAATAAAAGGATTAATTTCTATGTAGGGCTCCCTTGGGATGAGCGTAATGTATCGGGGGTAATAAAGCTAAAATGAACTAGAAATGGAGAAGATTGGTGCTTGATTGTGGCATTTTATGGTGTAAAGGAGATAAGAGGAACAATTACCCCCATTGCTTAGGGAGAGAGGGGCTATATTACCCTCATTTTCTCCATTTCCGCTTAGCATCACCACTACTCTCCGTCATTTTCTAGTTCATTCTAGCTCTATTATTCCCGAAACATTACCCCCATGGCCCCATCCCAAGCGAGTCCTACATAGAAATACCAGGGCCTTATGACTACAACCTCAAAAGTACCTACTGTACTAAATGTACATAATATAAAAAGAAGTGGAGAATCAGAGAGCGGTAAACAGTTACTTGTCATGAATAGGAATCATGGTCCATGAGCACGGATTAACGACAACTATGTCAGCCTGCAAATTCCAGTAAAAGTACTAATCATTAGGGGTGAGCAAAAATATACGATACGGTTTTATTATACGATTCAATTATACGAATTTCCGGATATCCGATACGAATAACCGGATATACTATACGGTTTTCCCTTGGGGAAAATTGAAACCGGATATCCGGTTTCTGATCCGGTTTTTTAAAAACAATAAAAAATATGAAAAATATAATCCTAATATGAATTATACAATAAAGAATTCAAAACTCACCAATTATTCTCAAAGGTAAAAACAAAATTATTAGTGAATTTATGATATTATGTAAAGAAACGTAAAATTTTGATAGAATAATGGTACCGTAAGACATATATACCATATTTTTTTGAGTTTTTCTAATGTATTTTTATTATATCAATTTATATAAAACTTAACGTTGCTTAAAAATCAATTAAATACTCTTTATTAAAAATGAAAAAATATTTTTAAAAAAAGAAAAAAATATAAAACCGGATACCGGATATCCGAAAATACTGTATATCCGGAAAAAACCGGATCGGTTTTTTTTAAAAAAAAAATAAAATAAAATAAATCGGATATCCGATATGGTTCTGGTTTTGCTCGCCCCTACTAATCATATAACAATCTTAGAAATCAGGTGATTGCAAGTAGTCAAGTACTAATATAACTTAATGTGGTCAGCAGATAGTTTAATTTGCTTTTGGACAGTTTTTTGTTTTGGGTCCAAAGAAGTGCGCACTTAGTTACATTGCAATATCACAATACCTTCGTCTTAAGCACTAGAATAAAACATTTTCGTTTGGATAGGTCTTTTATGCAAACCATTACGAAGTCCTACATTCATTTCCATCACACAAAAAAAATCCTCACGAAATATACACTATAGGAGTAAAGGATGGATGGACTAAATGTAAAAAGTACACTATGAGTCTATGACAATGAGCACAAGTATTAAGATATGATCATAGATTCAGAGAAGTATAGGACTACAAGTAGCGAGGAGGACACCAGAAGTAAACTCATCAGACTCACCTTTTTCCCAACCTCGAGTGACCCAATCTCACTGTCCCATAGCAAAGTCTTAGCACCATCTATGGTTGCCATTTTGAGGACAAGTTCCGCAGGAAGAGCTGTAGGATCAGTTGTTCCAGTGGCAAAAACTTCGCACCCTTTGTTAATCAGCGACGCTAGATACATTTCATCAACTACAAATTTGTTCAATGAAAATATTGTTAATTAAACTATTTTTCAGAAAAGCAGTTTGCAACAACGAGATTTTGCTCACCATGCAAAAATGGCAATACACAACTCACCAGGCAGCAACTCTTTGAATACAAAATAATTTAAAGAAGTACCAAAAGATCAACTCCATGAGCATTTCTTTATATTAGAGATACAGTTGACTATTTACATCCTCACAAAACTTTCTACGGGAAATAACATAGTTCATCAAATATTATTGCGTCAGCTATGAACCAATTTCTTCAGTCAATAGAGCAGTTTATCTTAACCAATGACGTTCAGAAGAGAAGACAGAATCACATTGATTACTGCAGTAATGGAACCAGTCACACAAACAAAGAGAATCAACATGCATACCCATGCTCATCCTATTGTTAGATGGTGCGCCATCTGTTCCAAGGGAGACACAAACTCCAGATTGGATCATTTTCCTTACAGGTGCAAAACCAAGCATTCGCATTGCAGAAGCTGGACAATGAGACACTTTAACTCCAGCTCTCGATAAATAACCAATCTGAATGGGTGACATTAGGAAAGAGTTAATTGAATCATAACTCATAAATTTGACATTGAAAGTCCCCTACAGAAATAAAGTAAGACGCTCAAATTCATAGCCGGTTGTGCACATTCGCCAGTCGTTATATTAATTGTTTTGGTAATACCATCCATCCCATTGTTCTACTTTAATGGTCCCATTTCTGGACATATTTGAGGGACTAACTAAAGATCCTGCAATGCATAAGATAAATCTTCATCTTGAACATGAGAGTCTGTTTCTAATCCCCCACAGCATTGGATCAAGTCATCAGAACTACATTTCAGCTTGAAAATTTAACTTTCAGCAAGCATAATCACATTTGTCGAAGCAATTCTATTGAGTAATTAACCAACACTTGAAACAGGGAGCACGTATAAGAAATCCCTTGGCCTCTTACAACTACAGTACATGTCAAGTGGAGAACCAAAAAAAGGCCCACAGAAATTGCAGATTACCTCATCATCGTTAACCCACACGCTGTGAGCTGCCAGTAGATTGCTATGAAGGAAATCTATTTTCTCCAAGAAAGTAACTGTCCCATGATCAACCTTCCGTGTATCAACCACAACTTGATTCTCATACTGAATTTCAGCAATATGCTATAAAAAAATGCATACACAGATGTTAAAAGAAGCATACTAATTAATTGGACAAAGGGACACAGCTACTAATTAATTGGATCAAGGACGATAAGAAGTGAGCTATTCCATTAATTGAACTGGGTGCGACATATATGGCTAATTAAGTAAATAAAGGGACACAACTACTTTTCAGAAAACTAGTACAGTGATACCACAAATACAATCCAAAAGAACAGAAAGAGAATGACACAATGTACAGTTATACACTTATACATCATTTCACTGCCTCTTGGTAAATGGCATGCAAAGGCTTTCCCCTGCTACACCTTTATAGTGGGACCCTTTCCCCGGATCCCCGCCTCGCGGGGACGCCATTGTGCACCGGGTTGTTTTTTTTTTTTTTTGATAATTTAATTTATTTTAAATATCATTTCATTGCAACAGATAGCCTCTTAAACATCGGCTGTGAATGTTAAGACTGGTATAAGTATATTGTATGAACAGAGTGTCTCATCTAAACGAAAACTGTGTATTATATGTTCTGATGCACTGAACAAGGAAGAAAGAAATGTTTCGATTACCATGTGAATTCCAGTTTTCAATTCCTTAGCCAAATTCCTGGTTTCAATGAGCAAGCGATCAGTAGAGTTCATGATTTGCCTAATCCCAAGCCATATCTTGATTCGACCTTCAGCAGTATCATGGTGCTTCTCATATAGTTCTTTCTGAGACTGGGACCTTAAAACAAACATGTAAATTCAACTAGCATTTGCCCTGACTTTCCACCTCAAAAAGTTAAACACAACAAGTATCCCATAATCGCACCTGAATTAACTGATCGGTAGATAGAGCACTCCATGAGGCTGGCAAACCCTCACCAGAATCCATGATTGATTGTGTTAAACATGCACGTAAACCAAGCAACTCCACAGCTCTTGCCATTGAAGAAACATGTTGACCCCCTGCTTCCGCAAAACATGTCACCTAATCGCATAGACATTCAAAGAATTCAACACTGACTAAGATATATCACCAAATAGGCTAATTTCACCCAATGTAGCTACAAACAGGTCTGGCCTTCCTTTGTCTGAAATACTAGAAGCTTCAAGAAAAAAAACAACAATGAGGTGCACAGCAATAGGTACAATCGCAACCACACCTCCGTGACTGTGACAAAGTGACTTGTGGGTAATTGATGAGGGGAACAAAGTTTTAGGTGAGCTGAAATTCATATATACGAGTACAAAAAACATGACAGAACCAACATTTGGACATCCCAATCCCAATAGAGAATCTAGAACACTTATTTTTGCGAGTCCCTACCTACAGGACGCAATGTTGTACTCCGTATGAGTCAAGGTTTAGTTCAGTAGTGGGAACGTGCTCGAGTTCATAAAACACTACCGGGATCAAAGATATAGTGTTGTGGCAACCTAGTTCACGAACGAACATCATTGTACATTTAACATTTACTGATATGTGCACTCTTAGTTAACGAAATGCCAGCTCCAAAGCGCACACTTAGTCGCCGCATTATAATAGACGAACAAAACATTATACTTGGTTTTCAAAAAAAAAAAAAAAACAAAACATTATACTTTGTACTGCGAAACATCATAAGTAGATGAAACAAGTAGAGAGAGAGAGAGAGAGAGATAGATAAGCCGACCCCGGAGTGGATAAGCTCAATTCCGCAAAGCAAAGTGGAGACGAAAGAGTCGTTGTCCGTCATGTTAGACTCGTAGGGCCAGACTCGGCGGTGGAGCCAGGTGATGAGGTTGACGTCATCAGCTATCCCTCTCCCTAGCTGCTGTGACGTATGAACGTGCGTATTCACCAGCCCTATCAATCAATTACTACATATTGGCCAAGAAATAAAAGCGGGCAGGGAGAAATGAAAGAAGAGAGAAAGGAGGTGGGGGAGAACCGGGAAGCAGGACGTGGCCGCGGAGGTCGTGGAGGTGGGCTCGGGCTCCGGTGAACTGCTGGAGAATGAGGTCGGATTGGCCGATGGCTTTGATAATGCCGGATTCGATGACGATGGCGCCGTTGTTGTAGACTCGAGATTCGGGGTCCATTGTTACGATCATGGCGTTGTACAGGATCATGATTGTTGACTCCATTTTCAGGATGTGATCCAACTTCAATCCAACTCTACCTTAATTGTTCGTCTTGATAACTCCGTTATTGACCGCTTTTCTACGCCCTTTTGACGTTTATTTAGGCTCGATTAATCGTATTTTTTTTGGCATTTTGACTCATTTCGCCTATATTTTGTATTACACGGGTTTTTGCGTTTGTTGTTCGTTTTTAGGCATTTCCGTGACGAGAACGATGAAACTTGAGCATGCCTGGGTAAAAGGAGGTACATCGACCGAGTTCGAGCCTAAACAAGCGCATAGAAGACAAAAAACGAGAAAATGGGCATAGGAAGAGAATAGCACGGTAGACCGTGCGAAACGTAAGTCAGGAGGAAGTCACCGTGCGATTCTCACCGTGCGTAACGTATGTTCCGTGCGTTACTCCGGTTTTGCCATTTTACTTCGTTTTCGACCGGTTTTCTATGTAACCTAATTAGAAGTATAAATACTGAAATTCTTATTTTGCCTCTCAAGCTTTCATTACACAAAGACATACATTTTGAATTCTTAGGGTTTTAGAGAGGGTTTGTAGTCTTTGAAGATCTTCATCTTCCTTATTGTCCAAGATTCAAGCTTTTTATGATTATTATTATTTATTCTTCTTAATCTCTCCATTCTCCTTTAAGTGGGTAATTTTTACTTCCTTCTTTGTCTTAATTTCATCTTGTTACTTTTTTTTTTCTTAGTTTAACTTAGTTCTTGTTATCTTTGTTTGTTACTCTAGTTTGCAATTAGTTTAATTTCTCTCACTTTGTTCATATTTATGAATTTCGTGTTAGTATTAGAAATCCCCAATTAGATTCTTCCAATTTAACCACTTTCACATAATTGGTAGTATAATTCAATATACAACAATGTTCATAGTTAAAGACTCCACCTTTATGCTTAATTCCACCAATTTAGCCATGATTAGTGAGTAGTCACCCACTAGGGGTCGATGAAGCCTAAATTCGCCTAAATTGTGCCTCTTGTATGTTTTGTATCGATTGAATTGGGTAATTGGGTAAAGTGGTGTGGAGGATTTTGGATTGCCTTGGTTTAGGAGTTTGAGACGGTCCCGATCCCTTGGTCATCGATGGGAGTCGATTAGGATGGGTAACCGGTTTGACCCTATTTCTTGCCTTACCGTACTAGATCGAACATGGGAGTGGTGTCTAGCGTGGTATCCTACACACTAGTATGCGTGCCTTTTTGACTTGAGTCGGTTTGGGATTTATCACGGGAGTGACCCTCGAATTTGACTTAGGGATTCCGTTTTACGAACCCGGGAGGGAGGTAAACAGGAAATTAAGCCGGACACGAACCCGAGAGGGAGGTGGCCGACCTAGACGATACAACTTTGCCCTTAATCCCGATTCCTTCGATACTCGATGTACTTTGGTGCGATTTAGGTGGATTGAAGCGACATCGTTCCCTAGTCCCTTTTATTCTTGATTAATCGTTATTCCACTAGTTATCATTTTTCCTTAATTTAGTTTCATCCTCTTTTTAGTAGTATCTTGTCCTAGTTAATATTCATTCACCTAGCTTTAGTCCCCTATCACCAATCTTTATCGACTTAGATAAACAATTAGGATTGAAACGACTAGGAATCACCACACTCCTTGTGGACCGACCCTTTCTAGTGTAACGATTATATCGTGCGCTTGCGAGGTAATTAAAACCCCAACAAGTTTTTGGCGCCGTTGCCGGGGAGTGTTAGCAGTACTAGTAGTTTTGTTTCTTAAGTTTAGACTAAGTCATTACTTGTTTTGCACACTTCGGTGTGCCCTTGCCCGTGATCTAACTTCTACCTTTTAGTTTTTGTATTGCTTTGCATGAGTAGGCGGATCCTTGGGCTTTCACCAATCCACTTGTTGAACCCCGAGATCGAAGCTACGGCAAGGCGGTACAACGCCGAAAGAAGAAGACATCAAGTGCAACCGCCTTCACCTCCCATTACTTCCGAATCCGAAGAAGAGATTAGATCCGAAGACACAATTGAGTCCGACGAAGAGGTTAATTCTCCGAGACCCCCTTCTCCGCCTCCTCATATGGCTACTATAAGGGAAGAGTCGACACCCCAAGTGGTGTCACAATCGAGTATTACAAGGCCCGCGGTCGGAGCTAACAACTTTGAGATCAAGCCCGCTCTCATCCAATTCGTACAACAAAACCAATTCTCCGGATTACCCCTCGACAATCCCAATGAGCATATCAATGTGTTCCTAGAAGCGTGCGACAACGTAAAAATCAACGGAGCGTCGGAGGAGGCCATTCGCCTAAGACTTTTCCCGTACTCACTAACGGGAAGAGCCAAGGAGTGGTTGAGGTCCCAACCGGCCGGCTCCTTTGATAGTTGGGATAAACTCTCTAAAGCTTTCCTCTTGAAATTCTTTCCGCCGGGTAAGACGGCAAAATACCGTAACGATATAACAAACTTTGTCCAAGAGGATCACGAGTCGCTCTACGAGGCATGGGAAAGGTTCAAAGAGTTATTAAGGCAATGCCCCCACCATGGTATAGCCCCCCACGTGGTCATCCTTACTTTCTACAATGGCGTTCGATCCGAATATCAATTAGGGTTGGACGCGGCGGCCGGTGGTGCCATTGACTTAGTTCACCATACCGCGGCCATGGGATTTATTGAAAAGATGGCCTCCAACAATCATCATTGGGGTGGGGATAGAAGAAAGTTGAAGAAGCAAGACAATAGTGAGACTTTGAATGCTCTTAATGCAAAGATCGACAATTTGACAAAACAACTTTCTCAATTCAAGCAAGGGGGATCAAGTTCTTCTAAGGAGACCGATGAGTTCTATTGTGAGTTGTGTGGAAGTTCAAGTCATGATGCCGCGGAGTGTTGTGTTGTCACTACCATGGAGCAAGCCAATGGTATATGGGAAACAAACGCAAGACAAGCATTCAACAACAACCAATACCGTCCCGGGCAAAGAGCGTTTCTATCTTATGGGAACAAGAACTTCCAAACTCCATTCAATCAACAAAAGGGAACTTTCAATCAAAACTTCCAAAGACCGAATCAAGGCTTTAATCAAGGGTTCAACTTCCAAGCACAAGATACATCGTATTTTCAAGCAAGAAATTTCCAAGCAAGACCAACATTCAACACCACTCCATTTCAAACCCCTCTCCAAAATCAATTTTAAGTTCCATTCCAAACTCCTACACCCTTCACTACTCCTATACCACAAGTCCCACAACCACAACAAGTTGTGCCACAACAAGCTCCACCACCAAAGTCCAATTTGGAGATACTTATGGAGCAAATGATGAGCACTCAAAATAGTTTCATTCAACGCCAAGACCAACGCCATGAGGAGACTACATCTTCTATTTCTCAATTGAAGAGTCAAGTCCAAAATGCCCAAAGAATCACCGATCATCAAATACAACAACTCGCGAATCAAGTCAACGAGTTGACCATGTCAAGTGGGACATTTCCGGGTGGCATTAAGGCAAACCCTAAGGGTAACGGCGAATTGAATGCCATTCAATTAAGGAATGGGCGCATATTGGATGAAGTTGTGGTTAACAAGAAGAGGAAGACTAATGTTGTGGATGAAGTAAGTGAGGAAGAAAATGGTGAAAAAGAGGGTTCAAATGAAGTGGTTGTTGATAAACCGCCTTATGTTGAAGATCAAATTGTACAAGAAACCCCAAAGGCGACTAGTGAAGTCAAAGCATATGTGCCACCGATTCCATTTCCTCAAAGGTTAGCTAGGGCCAAGCTTGAGCAAAAGTATGGGAAGTTCTTGGAGATGATGAAGAGTATGCATATCACACTTCCTTTCCTTAAGGTCATTAGAGACATCCCCTCCTATGGCAAGTTCTTGAAGGATGTCATTTCTAAGAAGGCATATGGTGAGCAATTATCGGTGAGCCTTTCAAAGGAGTGTAGTGCCGTTCTCTTGAACAAATTGCCACAAAAATTGGAAGACCCCGGGAGCTTTACTATTCCATGCTCAATTGGCTCTATCGATATTGAGAAGGCATTTTGTGATCTAGGAGCAAGTGTAAGTCTTATGCCCATTTCCATCTTTAACAAGCTTGAAGGCTTTGAGCTAGCTCCCACGAGAGTGTCCCTTCAATTAGCGGATCGTTCCGTTAAATATCCGATGGAGGTAGCCGAGGATGTGCCGATCAAAGTCGGGAACTTAATCATCCCGTGTGACTTTTACATCATGGACATTCCCGAAGACACCAAGATTCCCATTATACTTGGTCGTCCATGCCTAGCCACCGGGGGAGCCCTTATTGATGTCAAGAATGGTAAGCTCTCACTTCATGTCGGGGATGACAAGATGGAATTTTCACTTGAGAAGGCCATGAAAGAGCCTTCAAATGTTGGATCATGCTACCAAGTACAAATGCTTGAAGAGTCTACCTTGGAGCAAGATAATCATTATGCCCTTGAGGAGTCCATCGTCGGGAATTCGGAAATGGATGCGATGGAATATACTCTAGCTATGGACTCAATCTTGAAGCAATGCACAAAGTTTGGCCGAGGAAGGGTTATATACACTACAAGAATAACTGTCCTCGGCGTCCACCTGGTGGGCACCGACAGTGGACGCCATAAGGCGCAGGGCGTCCGCAAACAGACGCCAGAAAGCGGAAGCCACCCCTACTCGCCCTTTTTTGAAAGTGGCGTCCACTATTGGACGTCAGGACGAATGACGACCGACAGTGGACGCCAAGCTGGCGAGCGACTGTGGACGTCATGTGCCTCCGAGTGGCGTCCACTGTCGGACGCCTGGGGCCTGAAGTTGGCGACCGACTGTGGACGCCACTCACGAACATCCGGCGTCTGCAGTCGGACGCCATTATAGTGTCCCCTGGCGTCTGCTATGACGTCCGGTATCGGACGCTATTTACGCTGTTGCATGACCGTAAACATGCGTTCAATGTTTAGCCAAAACCTGCAAAATAAACCAAAACTCAACCACAAATGTCGACTATCCACAATACCTCAACCACATTCAAGCTCAGTCAACCAAAAGAGTTCATCTCTCGACTCATTTATGCTGAAAAAACTTATATAAACAGATTTAACGTACGGTTTGAAGGTACACAAGT
Organism: Agrostemma githago; assembly: GCA_958450325.1. Lineage (NCBI taxonomy): Eukaryota > Viridiplantae > Streptophyta > Magnoliopsida > Caryophyllales > Caryophyllaceae > Agrostemma > Agrostemma githago. The sequence continues at coordinate 60,512,407 of OY288254.1, forward strand.
GTAAAGTAGTTCAAAGATACAGTTAAAACAACAACAACAAACAATCAACTAACTGTGAAGCTAGCTGCAGCACCAGAGTTACCGCCACCCCCGCTAAAGGGGTCTCTGTCGTCTGGAGGGGGTGGGGGAGGACCTTGGTTGCATTTGTCGAACATGGCCTGAAACATGGCCATCTGTTCCTGCATTTTCCTGATGTGTTCCGCCTGCTCCTTCAGTTGCTCCTTCATTTGCTCCTTCTCCGGATCGGGCTGCTGAGATCCGGCCGGCGTGTACTCCATTTGTGTGGAGGTGCTCAGACGCGATGTGGGAGGTCTGAAGTACATACCGTGTGCATTTCCCACACCGTACACACTCCCTTTCCTGTAACCCTTGACGACCTTGAACCAAATCTCGTTTGGGTTGACTTCCTCAACATCAGGATCGGCCTCGAGTCTCTCCATCTCTTGTTGGTAGGCGTCCTGCGTACAGAAGAACGATCTCAATTGAAGTTATTATTAGATGAAATCATTGAAGATAGTTATCCATCACCTACAGTCGATTTAGTACTCACCCAGGTCGCCTGATCCTTTTTCGACTTGAAGGTAGTCCCTGTTTCATCGGTCTGTCCATGCATGTCGTAGAATATATCCGCCGCGGTTGGCTCCCTCCCGAGCTCAGCACGCAGCTATTAAATTAGTACGAAAGTTAGGCAAATATAAATTACGCAAACGTAGTTTACGATTATTCAAGGAAGAGTACGGTATTAATTAGTGGAAATCATACTCTCTTGACACGAGTGAAAGAAGACTGAGAACCCCGATGATGTGTCGGGTTCGCTTGGCCCTCATGGTCACAGTTCTTCAACTTGTTCCTTTGGGCAATTTCGGACCTCACCTTAAACTCTTTCTGATCGTGATAGGCAATCCATCTCTCCAACGCCTCCCCTAAAATATGACGACCCAATATATTATTTAATACAGTGAAAGATTGAAGTTAGATGTTTATTTGTTAAAATTGATTACCCAAAAAAAAATAACTAACACCTTTAAGGTCCTTCAACGGAGTCCCCCGCGTACGTCGTTTATTCATCACACAGGCGAAACGTCGTGTGCACGTTTCATTATACCGTTCCCAGACCCTACCATCAAACTCTGAGGCCCAGCTGAACTTGAACTGTACAGTCAAGACAGATTAATAAGTAGTATGAAAAATATTTACAAAGTCCAGATTATAAAATAATAACTCGGGAGCAAAAACAATCCACGTACCTTGAACTGGTTGAACCACCACTCTCGTATCTCAGCCGGTACCTGAGACCAATTAGCATACCCTTGCCCTTTGTCGACCATGAAGCTGTTGGTACAGCCTTTGACGACCTCTTTGTGCAGAAACCTGCACCGAGTCGAGAAAACCATATATGCAGTCAATCATACAAAATGTAGTCCAAAAATGAATATTTACAAAAGAATAATCAACAAGTTAGATTATATTACCATGTGCCTGTTGGCTTGAGAACATACCGCCCCTCCTCGTCCTTCTCCAGCACCTCATCCGGCCCCTGTTGCTGCACCTCCTCCTCCTGCTCAGCGGTCTGCTCCGGTCCCGTTTCGGGGACCACCTCCTCGTCCTCCTGCTGAGTGGTGGACGTGTGAGCAGACCTACTACCCCCACCACGTCTCCTAGTCGATCTACCGCCTGCCATTATATTAACCTGTCAAAAAATTAAACAATGTTAACAACAATTAGCCATGTCATCAACAATTTCATTCTAACTTTATTCAAGTAAAATAGCCTACTATAGTAAACATCAAAATAACTTAACCATGTAAACATTTAAACATACAACAACTCTAGTAGTCACCGTCGCTGTCCTCATTTTCTTCAGCCTCATCCTCCTCAGTCTGATCCTCCTCCTCGTTCTCCGAGCCCCCAACTTGATCGTCCTCTGAGTTCTCTTCATCGTGTCCGTCATCCTCCTCAAGGTTCTCCGGAACATCCCTGACCATGTACTCTCTTTGTCCATCATCATCGTCATCCTCAAAATCTTCCTCTGCCCCTTCATTCTGATCTTGTACGGAGAATATGTTCTCTTCAATAGAAGATAAGCGTGTACCACTTGAAGCCGCATCTTCCTGGAACAGAGAACTGTCTATTTGTCCCCGTGGTTTAGTCGTAAAGACTGCCCACCATTGACTTTGATTTCTGTCATTTCTCGTGTAAGGAGAAGGAGCAAAATAGACTTGCTTCGCCTGATGCGCGAGTATGAACGGATCGTACGTAGGATATTTCCTTGTGTGATTAACTTCCACAATCTTGTAACGTTCATGCACTCGGGTCCCGTTCACGGAGCTGTCTTTCCACTCACACTTGAATACTACAGCTCTATACCCTCGTTCTTTGCCAGCGTAACACAACTCAAAAATATCCTCCAAAATACCATAGTACTCATCACCATCAAGAGATGACACACTCACGCCAAAATTGCATCTAGCCTTGTTCTTCCCGTAGTTGAATGTGTGAAAATTGAACCCGTTCACCGAGTACCGGTTCCAGGTTTTAACCACTCGCACTGGACCGAATGCCAAACTTCTAACCAAATCATCACGTATGTCTAAGGCAACTACGTGATCCTTGAGCCACTTCGGGAAATGTTCGTCGTGCTTACTCCAAACGTCATCAGGGTTCACGGCAGGGTTCGCAGCGACATATTCAGTTACAAATTGTTTCTCATAAGGCTCTAAGATCTCACAATTCGAAAGTAGGTAAAGGTGCGCTCGGTTGTACTCTTTCTCATCTAGTGTCCTAGAACCCTCAACGGATGAAGTTCCTTCATCGTCCTTCTTTTGAAAAAATTCGGGTATAGAGGGGTCAATGGACACCGAATGTCCTAGGTTCAGGTTCTTGGTTTTCGTTTGCACATCTTTATCGAAGTAGAGGGAGCAGAAGTTTGCAATCTCTTCTGTCAAATATGCATTACAAATAGAACCTTCTACCCTAACCTTGTTACCAATTTTCTTCTTCAAATGATTCAGGAACCTAAATAAACAAGTTATATATTTCAATCAATACAAATTAGTTAAGCTTATTTTTTTTTTAAATGAAGTTACTAAAAGTTACGTACCTTTCAAATGGGTACATCCATCTATACTGGACAGGTCCTCCAACCTTAGCCTCGTAGGGCAAGTGGACGGGTAGATGCTCCATGGAATTAAAGAATGACGGTGGAAAGATCATCTCAAGTTTGCATAGTATCTGCGGAATTTGATCCTCGAGCCGAGACATGTCCTCAACTGATACTGTAGAGGAACACAAATCTCGGAAGAACTGAGATATCTCAGTTATGGAATTCCACACCGTCGGTGGCAGAAGGTGCTTTAATGACACCGGAAGCAACCTCTCCATGAAAACGTGACAGTCGTGACTCTTTAACCCTTTAAGCTTCAGGTTCTTAAGATCAACACAGCGTTTGAAGTCGGAGGCGTACCCATCAGGGAATTTCAACTTCTCTACCCACTCCAACAACGCCTTTCTCTGAGCCTTGTCAAGTGTGAACAAGGCCCTTGGTTTCGACCCATCTCGTTTTATGTGCAGTTGAGGACGGTCACAAAAAATCTTTACATCTCGCCGGGAGCCTGTAGTGTCACAACTCTTCCCGTCCACATCCATCACCGTGTGAATCAACTGCTCGAAGAAGTTTATCTCTATGTGCATCACATCTAAATTGTGACGAATTAACAAAGTCCTCCAATATGGTAGTTCGAAGAATATGCTACGTTTAAACCAACCATTTTTCAACTTCTTGAGATCTTTGAACTCCTGCTCGGTTCCGTCAACAGTAGACGGGTAATCAGAAATCAACTCCCATATTTCATCTCCTGGGAGTCGATCAGGTGCGTCGTCAAGCACCTCCTCACCCTTCTTGAACGCCTTCTTATTATTCCTATATGGGTGACCTTCTGGTAGGAACTGCCGATGACAGTCAAACCAACTTATTTTACTAGAATTTGGAAGATAAAAAGCTTTGCTCTCACCCATACAACACGGACATGCTTTCTGACCCGCAGTAGACCACCCCGAGAGCATACCGTACGCGGGAAAGTCGTTTATAGTCCACAACAAAGCTGCTTTCAACTGAAAGTTTTGTCTCAGAGAGACATCATAAGTTTCCACCCCTACCTCCCACAGTTGTTTCAGTTCCTCAATAATAGGTTGCAAGTAAACATCCAAATGATTTTTCGGGTTTTTAGGTTCGGGAACAATAAGAGATAGGAAGATGAAAGGTTGCTTCAAACACAACCAAGGAGGTAGGTTGTAAGGTGTGATCATCACTGGCCAGCAAGAGTACGATTTACCAAATTGACCGAACGGTGCAAATCCATCAGTGCACAACCCAAGCCTTACATTTCGGGGTTCTAACGCAAAGTGGGGATGTAGTCTATCAAAACGCTTCCACTCCTCACCGTCACTCGGATGACACATCTTCCCTAGTACCCTAATGTCCTCCTTGTGCCACCGCATTTGCTCAGCTATGGTTTTTGTGGCGTACAATTTCTGAAGCCTAGGTGCAATAGGGAAGTACGTAAGCTGACTTATTGGGATTGGTTTCTTACCCCTGACACTACTTTTCCCTTTTCTACCTCTCAAAGCAATATCCCCCTCGACTATCTTATACCTACCCTTACCACATCTCCTACATTCATCAAGCATCGCATCGTCCTTCCAAAATAGCATGCACCCATCTGGACAAGCGTCAATCTTTTGATGCGGGAGTTGAAGTCCCTTCACAACCTTTTTGGTTGTGTAGAATGATCGGGTCATGATATTGTCTTTTGGAATAACTCTCTCGAGTAAGGCAGCAATACCATCGACACAAGCAAAGGGCAGGTTGAACTCACATTTAAGGCTAACTACCATAGACGCGACTTCTAACAAAGTCACATCGCACCCTCCGTATAACGGTTTCTCCGAAGCTTCCAACATGTCAAAAAACGCCTTCGCTCGACGGTTAGGCTCTTGTGGGTTAGGTGAATCCTGTGGGTTGGGTGAGTCTCGTGGGCTAGGTGAGTCTCGTGGGTTAGGTGAGTTAAACAAGTTGCACTCCACAACATCAACTATCATACCTCTCAATCCCCCCTCATCGTGATGGTTTTCGGTTCCCTCAGACTGAGATGACTCACCATGACAAATCCAATAATAGTAATCGGGTGAAAAACCACTATAGATGACATGTTCCTTCACTACAAGGACCTCAAGAAATTTTAGGTTCTTGCATTTAGTACACGGACACCTAACCTCCCCCCTCGATGCGTAGTCTACCGACTTTTTAGCGACCTCGACAAATGACTCGACACCCCTCAAAAATTCGACGGTTGGACATCTCTTTTTATCAAGTCTTCCCTCGTACATCCATTTCCGTTCAATTCTCTTCATTTTCTATGTTCAAAAAATATATATAACATATTAAAGTTTAATTTCCCTACTTTAATTTATAACTTACTAAATGAATATAATCACCATTTAATTTAAACTTAATTTCTCTAACTAATATGTCAAAGTAAACCCAAATGTATTATTAATTTAGAATTGACCTTACAAAAATTTGGTAAACTCAATTCCTTAAAAAAATTAGTCACCGAATTTAATCACAATTTAATCCCAATTTACAAAAACCCTAGCTAATTTATCAATATAATGTAAACCCAATTCAACCGAACAAAACACAACAATTCATGGCTTAGGGCACACAGAAACAGCTTAAACAGGTCAAAAAAGGGTCAAATTTTAGGATACAGATATCAAAATTCCGAAAGCGCCGCTAACACCTATTCACAACCCCGATCAAGATAGAAGTGGTTTCGGGAAAATCCGGCATTATTACGACACCTTTTGGTCCGTCTTAAGTCACACAAAACCTCACGGGCTTAAACCAAATTGATCAAACCCTAGTCAAAATAGTGATGGGCAAAAATAATCTAACTAATCGAGTTTGGGATAAACTAATCAACCTAATCGAACTTGGCCTAAACTAATCAACCTAATCGAAATTTAGACCTAAACGAAATTAACTAATAACTATCAACAAATAACCCTAACAATGAAGAATATGAACTAATTAAATTAAATAGAAACGAAATAAAGTAAGAAAACATACCGAAAATAAGGAAGAAAGGATGAAAAATGAGGGATTTGGGTCGGCGAGTGTAGAGGGAGAAGGAAGAGGGCGATTTTTTTTTTAGGAAATGAAGGGGGAGAGGGGGGGCAGCGGGTATTTGACGCCATACTGAAGACAGATGGCGTCCGCTGTCGGACGTCACATGCGGACGTCAATTGGCGTGCGACAACGTACGCCATTTCGCCTAAATGGCGTCCGACTGTGGACGCCTTTTGTCCTCAACTTCAGCCATCCTCATCTTCAGTCGGACGCCAAGTCCGGCGTCCGACAACGGACGCCCGGTGGACTTTTCGGACGCCATTTAGGCGTCCACATGCCAAGGACGCCAATTAGGCGGACGCCTGGGACAGTATTTCTTGTAGTATATGAGGAGAGATCTACGCCTCCTCAAGTGGAGTTGAAACCTCTTCCTTCATCTCTTAAATATGCCTTCTTAGGTCCTAATGAATCATACCCCGTTATTGTCAATAGTGCACTTAATGACCATCAAGTACATGACTTGTTGGAAGTTTTGAGGAAATATAAAGAAGTCATTGGGTACACACTATTGATGATATTCGTGGTATTAGTCCCGCCTTATGCTCTCATCGTATACTCTTGGAAGATGAGAGCACCTCATCCATTGAGCGTCAAAGACGTCTCAATCCGGCCATGGCCGAGGTGGTGAGGAAGGAGGTGCTAAAACTCCTTGATGCTAATATCATTTATCCAATATCGGATAGTAAGTGGGTGAGTCCCGTTCATGTCGTCCCTAAGAAAGGTGGGACGACGGTTGTCAAGAATGATAAAGGAGAATTAGTGTCTACTAGGCCAATTACCGGGTGGCGCATGGTTATAGATTACCGTCAACTCAACAAAGCCACCCGGAAAGACCATTTCCCCCTCCCCTTTATAGACCAAATGTTGGAACGCTTGGCCAAACATTCTTACTTTTGTTATTTGGATGGATTTTCGGGATTTTTCCAAATCCCGATCCATCCCGATGATCAAGAGAAGACTACTTTCACTTGCACTTACGGGGTATACGCCTACCGTCGTATGCCCTTTGGGTTATGTAATGCGCCGAGCACGTTCCAACGTTGCATGATGTCTATTTTTTCCGATTTTGTGGAAAAGACCCTTGAAGTATTTATGGATGATTTCTCCGTTGTAGGGTTTTCTTTTGAAAATTGTTTGGAAACCTTGATAAGATCCTACAACGGTGTAAGGAAACCGGGCTTACACTAAATTGGGAAAAATGTCACTTTATGGTGACGGAGGGGATAGTCTTAGGCCATGTAGTGTCTAATAGGGGAATAGAAGTTGATAGGGCGAAGGTCGAGGCTATTGAAAAGTTGCCTCCACCTAGTAACGTTAAGGGGATTCGTAGCTTTCTTGGTCATGCGGGGTTTTACCGCCGCTTCATTAAAGATTTTTCCAAGATAGCTAGACCCTTAACGGAACTCCTCGCCAAAGATGCTCCTTTTATCATGACTAATGCTTGTCTTGATGCTTTTGATAGGTTGAAGAATGCTCTCATTTCGGCCCCTATAATCCAACCACCGGATTGGAGTATCCCTTTCGAGCTCATGTGCGATGCAAGCGATTTTGCCATTGGAGCGGTTTTGGGACAAAGGAAAGAAGGCAAACTCCATGCTATACATTATGCGAGCAAAACATTAGACTCCGCTCAAGCAAACTACACCACTACCGAGAAGGAGCTTCTAGCGGTGGTGTACTCCATGGAGAAATTCCGGTCTTATCTTGTAGGATCGAAGGTTATTGTCCACACCGACCATTCGGCTCTAAAGTATCTCATGGCCAAGAAAGATTCCAAGGCTCGTTTACTCCGTTGGGTTTTACTCCTCCAAGAGTTCGATATTGAAGTCCGGGACAAGAAGGGAACGGAAAATGTGGTCGCCGACCATTTATCTCGTCTAGTGCTTGATGATCGTGATCCGGAAGTTCCTATCGACGATTCTCTTCGAGATGACCATCTATTAGCCCTATCAATGGTAGAAGCCCCATGGTATGCCGATTTTGTGAATTATATTGTGTCGGGGATTGTGCCTCAAGACTAGGACTCCCACAAAAAGAAGAAGTTCTTCCATGATGTTAAGCAATTTCATTGGGATGATCCCAACCTATACAAATCATGTGCCGACGGTTTATTCCGAAGATGTGTACCCTATGATGAAGCCAAGTCTATTATAATGCATTGTCATGACATGCCTTGTGGCGGCCACGCAAGCTCGATGAAGACATCCGCTAAGATCTTACAATGCGGATTTTATTGGCCCACCATCTACCATGACGTAGCCGCCTACGTCAAGAGTTGTGACAAATGTCAAAGGAGCGGGAACATATCAAGGCGACATGAGATGCCACTACAATATATGCTCGAGGTCGAGATTTTCGATGTGTGGGGAATAGATTATCAAGGTCCTTTCCCCTCCTCTTGTGGGAACGAGTATATCCTAGTGGCGGTGGATTATGTGAGTAAGTGGGTTGAGGCAATCCCCACTAAAACTTGTGATGCGAAATCGGTAATGAAACTCTTGACCAAGATTATATTCCCTAGATTTGGAGTCCCGAGGGTCTTGATTAGTGATCGGGGTACTCACTTCCTTGAGAGAACATTGGCCACCATGCTTAAGAAATATGGGATTCAACACAAGAAGAGTCTTGCATATCATCCGCAAACAAATGGACAAGCGGAAATTTCCAATTGTGAAATCAAGGCGATTCTTGAGAAAACGGTCAACCGGTCGAGGAAGGATTGGGCATTGAAAATTGATGAAGCTCTATGGGCGTATCGCACGGCCTTCAAGACCCCCATCGGAACTTCCCCATTCCGTCTCATATACGGGAAAGCTTGTCATCTTCCCGTTGAAATGGAACACAAGTCATATTGGGCGATAAAGCATCTCAACTTGGATGTGAAGAAAGCGGGTGAAAAGAGACTACTCGACCTAAATGAGCTTGATGAATTCCGTCTACATGCATATGAAAATGCAAAGATCTACAAGGAGAAGACTAAAAAGTTCCATGACAAGAACTTGGTACGGAGGGAATTCAAGGAAGGCGAGTTAGTTCTCCTCTTCAATTCAAGATTGAGGTTATTCCCGGGGAAACTCAAGTCAAGGTGGTCGGGACCGTTCAAGGTTGTAAGAGTATTCCCTTATGGCTCGGTGGAGATCAAAGGGAATGAAGAAACATTCAAGGTTAATGGTAGCCGACTCAAGCACTATTTTTTCGGCCAACCAATTCAAAGGGAAATCGCTTCACTCAAGTTCAACTAATCTCATTCATTAAGGATATCATTATTGTATATTCTCATCTACTTCATTCGGTCGAGCCAACAACCTTAAACAAAGGCGCTTCGAGGGAGGCAACCCCGATACTTGACACTTTTCTACCTTTTCTTCTTATTGGATTTTCTTGGAGGAGCACTTTTGTGACGATTTATATCGTTTTTGGAGCTTTATTAAGGGTTTGGAGCATATTGGTTTCGATTTGGAGAGCTTAAAAAAAAGGGGGAAAATGGGGATAGCAAGGGTAACGCACGGCCGACCGTGCGAAACGTAAGTCAGGAGGAAGCCACCGTGCGATCCTCACCGTGCGTAACCCAACCAGCCGTGCGCAACTGAAAAAAAAAAAACTAATACCCGACCCCCCCTTCCCTCCTATCACTATTATTATTATTATTATTATTATTATTATTATTATTATTATTATTATTATTATTATTATTATTATTATTATTATTATTATTATACTACACTACCACCTATCCATCTAATAAACCACATAATAATAACCTTCATACCTTTCCTTCACATCTTCATCTTCCCCAACATCCATCTTCATATCTCCATTAAACCTCCATCCACCTTCAACCTATTTTTCCCCATAAAATCCTCAAAACAAACCCAAATCACCTAATTTTTGCACCATTCTCTCCCTTACTACTCCCTCTTCACTCTACACTACACAAATCCAACATAAACAACAAAGTTCACCATCACAAAAAATTCCTAGATCTAATTTTTAGCCCTTTTACTCTCCTTCAAATTGACTCATCTTTTGAAGGACGGTTATTTGAAGCGCCGCGGTTCTTTTGAGACTACTTTGAGGCGATTCCGGGCTGAAAAAAAATTTTTTCGGGTTGGTGACGGTTTTGATACGGGTCGGAGACAACTTCTACAACATACCTCATTGGTCCACATCTACTCATGGCACCAAAAAGACCAATAATAGGTACGGAAGCTTCTTCCTCCTCCGAACCCGTTCTTACTAAGCAAAGGGTGAGCTTATTTAAATACAAGTCTGATAACGTAGGCTTTACTTTAGAAAAACAGCGTGCTAAGTATAAACAACTTATGAAAGCGGGATTTGAACCGACTCGGTTTTTTCACCGAGAGACTACGATAGCAATGGGCATAGTTGATGATCTAGATGTCCTACTAGAGCGGTTCAATTGCCCGATTGGTTTCATGCATGCTTATAGTTTTAAGTCATTGACTTGTGAATTTCTTGCAACCCTCACCACCAACACCTCGGGCCACAACCCATCCATTTCATTCCAATTACTAGGTAATGAATTTACCTTGAGCTTAGAAAAGTTGGCCCGAATCCTCGGTATAAACTTCATTCACCGAGCTAAGGAAAAAGCCTCTAAAAAGGCGGAGGTAGTCAAGGAGAGAGCGGAGTTTTGGAGGGAAATTGCTAGGTCCGATGAACCGTATAAGGCTAGGAAAACAGCTCTTAGTGAGGTACGCAACCCCGTCCTCCATTATGTTTTGCGCTTATTTTCGGATATCCTTATCGGTTCTAATGAAACCCAACATCGGGTGAGCGCGGTAGCACTTCAATCACTCATGGAAGTGTTATATAACCGGCCTCTAACAATCGACTTCACCAAGGCCGTGGTCGCACATCTTCATTCGATGACTGTGGTCACACCTAAAGTAATAGTGGGTGGGGGTCTAGTGACATTGATTGCCCAAGGGTTGGGAATGATTACAGAACCGGAACCTAGAGCCTACGGTAGTACCTACATTGACACCGACTACCTTGAAAATTCAATTCGTATCACCACAATTGATGGGGTCGCCCGACTCCAATATTTCATCACCTCTCTTCGCTCCATGATACTCCCGGACAAGCCTCATGTTACAATCTCAAACCGGGAAAATTGGGGTATGCCTTTGAGAATGAATGAATTTGTCCGTAAGGACATCTACTCCCCTTGGACCCCCGCCAATTATGGCCATGACCCTTCCCGCATCGTGTATGAGGAAGAGTATGAGGATGAGCATGAGGAAGAGGAACAAGGTCGTCCTCTTGATCCTCCCCGCTCATCTATGCACCAACCCGGTCCCTCTTCTTTCAACACCGGTCCACAATTTGGGTATGGGCAAGGTCCACAATATGGACATGGGTATGGTCAACAACCACCATTTGGGTACGGGCAAAGATTTCCCCAACCGGGCTACACACCTTGGGATATGTCCGCCATTACTACCCAAATCAACACACTCTCGGACCTTGTGACCTCTAACCACGAGGAGAATCGTCGGTCCATCAAGGAAGCCCGAACATTATCCCAACAACAACACGAAGAGGCGATGGAATCTATCCACCGAATTGAGAATTCGGTAAATTCTTTCTTTGATAGTTTCTATTCTCGCTTCCCCCCTCCCCAATGAACTTCATGATTTCATTTAAGTGTGGGGAGGTGGCTTTCGGTTGTGTTGGTGATCGTTGAGGAGTTGAGTGGTTGTATTGTATGGTGAGGAGTGGAGTATAAAGGTGATGTGAATTGGAGGGTGAGTTTGGTGATAGTTGGATGCGAGTTTATACTTGAGGATTGGTGGAACTTTGAGTGGTAATTCTTGATTTGGTGAAATTTTGTGATGGATAGATTTGATAAAGTTATACTTGGTAATTTGCTAGTGATGAATGATGAGAGTACGACTATTGCTCCTGGAAATTCGGTGATGTGATTACACCGAATTTCCATTTTCGAAAAATCCAAAATTATTGCTCCCGGATTTTCGGTGACGTGATTACACCGAAAATCCTTTGAAAAATCCAAATGTTTTGCTCCCGGTGCTTTAGTCACTTGATTACACTAATGCACCACTTGAAAATCCAAATTTTTACTTATTCATTTTATTTTCTTTCATTTTCTCATAGATTTTCTTAGTTTTTTTTATTTTTATTTTCCCTTAGTCTTTCCCCTAGCTCTTTCTATTTTTCTTTACTACTTTCCATCTTGCATTTTGCATTGAGGACAATGCAAGGTTCAAGTGTGGGGAGGAGTCTTAGCTTAGCTCTTTTCAAAAATTTAAAAACCATAAAAATTTCAAAAATCCAAAAAGATTTTGTTTCTAGTTTTTTTAGTGTGTCTAGTTTAATTTAGTGTAGCTTGTGTACATATATTTGTTTTTGTGTTGTTTCCTCTTTTTCCCTTGTGTAGGTAAACAACCCGTCGGACGCCAAAAATCAAAATCTGAGGTAGATGGATGAAGACCGCCCCGGTATATTCTTTCCACCTTAATCTTTTTTTTTTCCTTGCATTTGTTGAAGGAGGATGGGATTTTGATTGTATTGGAGGTTCTTGGATGAACATTTGGGTTGTTGGTTGTTTGCTTGCTTGTGGAAATTGATTCATTTGTGTTTTGTTTTATTTGTTTTCTTTATTTTTGTGTGATTACTGTCTAGTTTAGTGTGTCTTAGAGTAGTGTAAAACTTTTCGGAAACCTAGTCTTGAAGCTTATTTTTGGAGCTTACATTCTCTTATTAGTTTTACTTACCTTGATGTAGGACTTGAATCTAGTAGAATAGCTTTAAAATACTAGGTTTATCGACATTCTAGCTTAGGTCCACCCTTCCTACCAAATAGATTACTCGGGGGTTTGCATTTGACCATTTTGATCCCCCGTGGTGTGAAAACTCCTTGGTTACCGTGTCTCGTGTTCCTAGGTGACCTTTACTCTTATGATCGTTTATATAATCCAAGTTTACCTATCAAATACCACAAATATCTTCCACAATAATTTTTGGTGATTCTATTACATGATGCTTCCCCCACTTCAAAATCGAAAAAAAAAAAAAAAAACGAAAATCGAAAAAAAATCGAAAAAAAAAAATCGAAAAAGAAAGAAAAGAAGAAGAAGAAAAAAAGCAAGGAGAGAAAGAAGTGAAAAAAAAAACTATGAAAATCGAGAAAAAAAGATCACCACACATCAAAATAAATAAATTTTCCGTTGATTTGGGGAGCCATCGTGAAGGGCCTACCGAGGGACTGAGTTCCTGAGGAAGGAAGATAGCGGTGGTAAACCGGTCATTGGAATTATCACCTTTCTATTTCCATTTTTACTTGGATTATTTGGTCATATTGAGTTTTGGGACGATCCTTCTCTTTATTTCATAAAGAGGTCAAGGCACACTTAGCTACAGTGTTTTATAACACCACGGTTCTACCTTTCCACGCCATCTTACGCCCTCTTGTAATTTATTTGGAAGGTTGGGAGGAAATTTGCTAGATTATCGATGTTCATAGTAATTTATAGCTATAGTATTAGATTTTTGTCCATGTCTTGTAGGTTAACTAGTTTGAGAATGTTAGTTTTCATAATAGGTGGATGATTAGTGCTTTTCCCCGCCGTCTTGATGAGGGTGACGGTGTTTTCCTTTTTGTGATGCAAACATGCCTTGTATTTATGTGCTTAATCGATTGTTTTTGTCAAAAGTTTTGTGCAAGACCCAACTTGCCTTGCAACGGGATACCTATCCTCATGGTATGTCATTGTGAGTTGAAGGGGCGTTGAGTGCGCTAATACTCATGCGGTTAGTAATAGTTTAGTGAGTGGTCGAGGGATGCTTATATTGTGCATTCACTCTTCGTAGTCTAGGTGCTTGTCTTTGCCTTTGTCGCGCTTACTCGAGGACGAGTAAATGTGTAGTGTGGGGAGGTTGATAACTCCGTTATTGACCGCTTTTCTACACCCTTTTGACGTTTATTTAGCCTCGATTAATCGTATTTTCTTTGGCATTTTGACTCATTTCGCCTATATTTTGTATTACACGGGTTTTTGCGTTTATTGTTCGTTTTAGGCATTTCCGTGACGAGAACGATGAAACTTGAGCATGCCCGGGTAAAAGGAGGTACATGGACCGAGTTCGAGCCTAAACAAGCGCATAGAAGACAAGAAACGGGAAAATGGGCATAGGAAGAGAATAGCACGATAGACTGTGCGAAACGTAAGTCAGGAGGAAGTCACCGTGCGATTCTCACCGTGCGTAACGCATGTTCCGTGCGTTACTCCGGTTTTGCCATTTTACTTCGTTTTCGACCGGTTTTCTATGTAACCTAATTAGAAGTATAAATACTGAAATTCTTATTTTGCCTCTCAAGCTTTCATTACACAAAGACATACATTTTGAATTCTTAGGGTTTTAGAGAGGGTTTGTAGTCTTTGAAGATCTTCATCTTCCTTATTGTCCAAGATTCAAGCTTTTTATGATTATTATTATTTATTCTTCTTAATCTCTCCATTCTCCTTTAAGTGGGTAATTTTTACTTCCTCCTTTGTCTTAATTTCATCTTGTTATCTTTTCTTTTTCTTAGTTTAACTTAGTTCTTGTTATCTTTGTTTGTTACTCTAGTTTGCAATTAGTTTAGTTTCTCTCACTTTGTTCATATTTATGAATTTCATGTTAGTACTAGAAATCCCCAATTAGATTCTTCCAATTTAACCACTTTCACATAATTGGTAGTATAATTCAATATACAACAATGTTCATAGTTAAAGACTCCACCTTTATGCTTAATTCCACCAATTTAGCCATGATTAGTGAGTAGTCACCCACTAGGGGTCGATGAAGCCTAAATTCGCCTAAATTGTGCCTCTTGTATGTTTTGTATCGATTGAATTGGGTAATTGGGTAAAGTGGTGTGGAGGATTTTGGATTGCCTTGGTTTAGGAGTTTGAGACGGTCCCGATCCCTTGGTCATCGATGGGAGTCGATTAGGATGGGTAACCGGTTTGACCCTATTTCTTGCCTTACCGTACTAGATCGAACATGGGAGTGGTGTCTAGCGTGGTATCCTACACACTAGTATGCGTGCCATTTTGACTTGAGTCGGTTTGGGATTTATCACGGGAGTGACCCTCGAATTTGACTTAGGGATTCCGTTTTACGAACCCGGGAGGGAGGTAAACGGGAAATTAAGCCGGACACGAACCCGAGAGGGAGGTGGCCGACCTAGACGATACAACTTTGCCCTTAATCCCGATTCCTTCGATACTCGATGTACTTTGGTGCGATTTAGGTGGATTGAAGCGACATCGTTCCCTAGTCCCTTTTATTCTTGATTAATCGTTATTCCACTAGTTATCAGTTTTCCTTAATTTAGTTTCATCCTCTTTTTAGTAGTATCTTGTCCTAGTTAATATTCATTCACCTAGCTTTAGTCCCCTATCACCAATCTTTATCGACTTAGATAAACAATTAGGATTGAAACGATTAGGAATCACCTCACTCCTTGTGGACCGACCCTTTCTAGTGTAACGATTATATCGTGCGCTTGCGAGGTAATTAAAACCCCAACACGTCTCTCAACTGCTGTGTCAATAGTCAATTCAAGTCAACCCAATCACCACTCCCTCCATCAATCACTCGCATGTCAGATCCTTGCTTAAAGTAGTGGAATGGAGGATAATCCTAGTACGAGTATGAAGTTAGAATCGCATTTTCGTTTACGCCATAGTGGGTAGTGGAGGTGACAATCGGGCCGACAGGTGGGGTTCGGGTTCAGGTCATTTTGGGTCGAGTCATTATTGGGTCATGACGATCATTGGGTTCGGGTTGCTTACGGGTCGGGTTAGTCGGGTCTACCTTTGTGTCGGGTTCGGGTCAGGTCGGTTTCGGGTCACTTCCGGGTCTGGTCATGTCCGAGTCAAACTAGGTTTTGTTAGATTTATTCTAGTTTAAACCATCAGTTCATTATCCGGCTTATTTTTTTTTAATTTATTTATCATTTACTAGAATAGACCCCGTGCAGATGCACGGTTCTATGGAGAGATATGGGGAGGGGATGGAGATAAAGAAGGTTGATGGGCATGAGAGGGTGAGGGAGTGGGTGGAGGATTTATGGAGAGATATGGAGGTGGAGGATCGGGAGAGGTTCATGGTGGTGTGTTGGGGTATTTGGGAAGCTGGAAATAAATGGGTGTTCGAGGGTAAGAGGGTGACGAGTCGAGGGGTTGGGTGGCGGGTTGCGGAGCTGCGAAGGGAAATGCGAGGTGAAGAGGGTGAGGCTTTGAGGAGTGGGACCGGGTATGAGGGTGGGGATAGGGAGAGTGGGGACGGAGAATCAAGAAGGAGGAGGCCGGGGAGGGGATGGAAGAAGATAAATTGTGATGCAGGCAGGAAAGAGGGTTGTGGGACGGGCATGGGGGTTGTGTGCAGAGACGAGGATGGGGTGATCGAACGGGCTATTGCTAGAAGAGAAGCGGAGGTGGACGAGGTGTTTGAGGCGAAGGCCGAGGCGATCCTGGAAGCGTCGAGGGAGGTTGTGCGGAGGGGTATCACGCGGGTGGAGATCGAGAGTGATTGCAAGACTGTGATTAAGATTCTACGGGGGATGAAGGAGGGCCGAAGCGAGCTTTATCTCATTTGTGAGGATGTACAGAGGGTTCTGGCTAGCGTGGTGGTCAAGTGGTCATTTGTGAAGCGGGAAAGGAACAAGCTAGCTCACGCCGTGGCTCATTTTGGATTCCCTGTGCTGCCGGGTCGACAAGTTTGGGAGAAAGATTTCCCTGTGAATTTTGTCATAGTTGCAGAAGCCGATTTGGCTGATAGTCTTTAAGTATCCCTTAGTGGATTTCAAAAAAAAAAAAAAAATAGACCTCGTGCAGATGCACGGTTTTCGAGTTAGGCAGTTTACATAGGTGGTCACAATTAGTTTTCCACTACTTATTATCGATACTAAGTTTGATATTTAAATATAGCATTTGCGATGATTATTTTTAATTAGGGTTAAATATTAGTGACACTTGCTAAGATTTAGTCACTAAGGGCTCGTTTGGTTCACCATGGGAAGATGAGTTACCGGGAACTTATTTTCACGTGAATTTGTATTTCATGCGAATTACAAAAATATTGTTTGGTTGCCATGTGGGAAATAACTTCATAGGGAAGTTCTACACACCAAGGGGGGCTTGGTGAGTAACTTCCCCCATTATGGAGGAAGTGACAATTCCTGGGAAGTGGCAATTCCCGGGAAGTGGGCAACCAAACAACATCCCAATTTCTCAATTCATGGGAAGTTCTACTTCTCATGATTTGAGAGGGCAACCAAACGATCCCTATTCAGAATAAAGAATATCGTATAATGCTGTCGTACATTCTGAAAAAGTATTTTTTGGAGGTCGTATAATAATTTGGTATTGCATGATTGATTTAATAACTAGATTAGATCCCGTGCATACGCACGGTTTTTGAGTAGTTTGTATTGTATAGTTTGTTCTCACAGTTTTTTGGCCACTATAGATGTATTGACACTACCACCAGCCATTAATTGAACACATTAGTTGTTCTTATTATTTTTAAGAAGCAGTTAAATATTAGTAACAATCGTTACGACTTTTTTTAAAAAATAGTAATGTGTATAGATAGGTGCGTGCCGCAACAATTAGTAAAAATGTTCGAAGTAGGTTGTACTCGTATATGTTTAACGTCGGAACTCAACTGAAGCTGTGAGTAGTAACTGGTAAGTAAATATACGGGCAATAATCACCAATTATTCAAGCAGTAATAGTAAGTAGACAACACATATAACTATGTACTTGCTAAGGAAAAATAAATGGTTTCTCATAATTATTTTACCGCAAGTTTGTGAATACTTCCTTGTATACTACATTTTCAGTAGTATCACTGCAAACATTTTGCTTGTCACAAATTAATATCTTCAAACCTAGTTTGCTTGTTACACGTGAGACAACAACGTACAATTGTCCATGACTGAAAACTGGCTTAGGAAGAAACAATCCCACATATGAGAGTGACTGACCTTGACTCTTGTTGATAGTCATTGCGAAAGAGACTATCATTGGGAATTGCTTTCGACGTAGTTTGACGTGAATTTGAGTAGTATCAGATGGGCTTAATGTCATTCTAGCAATGATAACTTTTTGGCCAATGTTTCTTCCGGAGATTATTTTTGCCCCGATAATCCGTTCACCCAACTTTGTTATCACGAGCCTTGTTCCATTGCATAAACCTGCCGCTTGGTCTAAGTTTCTAAGTAGCATAACAGGAACCCCAATCTTCAATTTTAATTCATGATTTGGCAGTCCAGAGCACCTTATACTATTTAAAACTTCAGCAGAATATGCGCCCTCGTCAAAAGCATCTAGCACCTCTGTTCTGCATATACTGTCGGAGCTAAGGTAAACCTTCTCCTCACCTGGTATTAGCGAAGATAGTCACTCACCATTTCAACTGTTTCATGAGTAGGTGCAAGAATAGCTCTTTCTTGGAATATTTTGCATTAGATAAGTGTTGTACGACGGATGGATACGTACTTTCAACTATAGCTGCAATCGATTTTCTGCTTCCTGAATAAGCATGTCAGCAGGTATACTTATGCTTACCTCCCCATCATTATAGTTGACCGTATTGATCTTTCCTTTAAATAAAAGAAAAAATCAATCAATTGGTGCATAATTTCCGTGCATAATTTCATGTTTGATTCCCGAAATATCTCCGTGCTGTCCAAGTCACTAATACACTAATAATAGGATCGACGATATATATCCTATTATATTTTCGTGCATGCATAATTTCCGTGCTTACACTAATACGACAATATATCCTATTATATTACGATACCATATTATTACGATATTTTAACTATGGCAATAATAATAAGAAGCACATTAATAGGGAATACCATATTATCACAATATTATGTACGTATTGTCATTACGATATTCTATTACGATAATATATTTGAATTTATATATCGATACGATACCTATAATAACCGTATTGTTATTCTATTACGACAATATATCCTATTATATTACGATACCATATTATTACGATATTTTAACTATGTCAATAATAATAAGAAGCACATTAATAGGGAATACCATATTATCACAATATTATGTACGTATTGTCATTACGATATCCTATTACGATAATATATTTGAATTTATATATCATACGCTACCTATAATAACTGTATTGTTATCCTATTACGACAATATATCTTATTATATTACGATACCATATTATTACGATATTTTAACTATGGCAATAATAATAAGAAGTACATAGCATATTGTCTAACACGTGAATGTTATGCGTATGGCAATTATATGTCTATAATAGTCCATCATATGACCCGTGCAATACTGGGCTTTTGTCATATTGTCTAACACGTGAATAGCATATGACAATTATAATAGTATAGTCTATATGTCTATAATAGATATTATGCGTACTCAAAAAGCCCATAATAGTATAATAGTATAGTCTATGCGCATTATAATAGTGTAGTCTATATGGAGCCTAATTATGACAAAAGCCCAGAAAGTGTCGTAAGAGAATTGCGTTGGGCGGGAATGCGTTGAAGGAGGTGCTGCCAAGTGTACAATTTTTGAAGGTTCCCTATCCTTTTAGTAGTAAGGGGATGAGTGTTTAAATGAACAAATAATTAAAGTATGGGTGATACTTTTTTATACTTTGACATTACTCAATTATACCTCAAAATTACTACCCTACCCCTCCCATTTCCCCCTCCCCACATAAGTTCTTAGAGAGAGAAAAATATCTCAAAACTCCAAAGTTCATCTATCTCTGCCACCCCACCACGCCGGTCGTCGGCAACCACTCCGGCCCACAGCGCTGACCACCGCTCCGGCCATCTCAATTATTTTTCGGTTTTTTTTGGGTTTTCCTAAATGATTAATCTCAAGATTAAAATTAAAATTAACTATAATTAATTAAAATTATAACAAAATAAAAAGATGAAATTAATTCGATATTATTCAAATTAGAAAATACAATTCAAATAATAATACAATTCAAATCTTTACATATTACTAGTTGAAAGCCGCGCGCGATGCGCGCGTATGGTTAGGTACGTTTTTTGTATGCAATTTGACGGTGGTCGTTGCTTGGTTTGGGCATGCAAAATTGTTGGGTGAATGTGTGGTCGTTGCTTGAGATATTGTGGGGTAAGCTGGATGCAGCATGTGATATATGTATTGCATGTGATTAGCAGTACATCTTGGAAGTTATATATGGTGCACGAATTGTAAGACCGTTGATGGGCACTTTGTTAAATGCCGTTTTCAGCCGCAAGGTGCGGAGTAGCGGCCGGAATTAGCAAGTGATTTGGTGGGAGTCCCATTTTCTCGGCAGGGGCGAATGCAGAAGGAAAGCAGCATAGTATTTTTTTTGTAGCAAGAAAACAAAGTCCAGTACCCGAGTAATATATGGATGCCACTATTTGAATCGCTTTCATAGTTTGTGAGAAATCTAATTGTCCATGAACTGCCCACTTTTGTATATAGCAAGCGTTAAAAGTAATATGTAAATATGTCATGAAACTGTTAGTAGTACTAATCAATTTTCTTGTTTCCCTTTTTTTTTGCAACAAAACGCGAAAGTAAGTTATACGTTTCCGTGTTTTGTTTTTTTGGGTTAGATACTTTGTAATATTTAGGTTCTTGAATATTTAATTTAGTTAGATGCAATTCCTAGTCGCAACATATGATCGTGGCTGTTCTTTTAGAATTGAATTGTGAATTTAGTTAGGTTACTTGAAGTGTAGTATTGAATAAGGGTATAGTACATGTAATCGTATGATGTAACTAAACATGAAGTGCAGAGAATCTTGAAATATATTAGAGCAATCACAATGGGTGTTTCTTACCCTTGAGATTGTGAAAAGAATTCTATTCGATAAAGTTTGTCCGTTGCGATCAATTTTTTCGACTACTGTAAATAAAATCGGTTCTTATTTTAAAAGCAAGTTTGTCTTCAAAACAAGGTAAAAGGCCAATCAAATAATTTATCTAAACTAAAATTAATGGAGAAATATTATCTAAAAACTTTATTTAAAGTTCTTTCATTGAGATATGAAGTTCTTACAATTAAAATATAACGTAAAATGAGGTAATTACAATTTAAATTAATGGAATCATTTTCCTTGAAAACTTTATTGTGAACTGTCAAATCTTTGCAGATATTTAAATTTATTGCAGCAGAACTACTGCCTGTCCAAATTGGAGAAAGACCACCCACAATGTTTCGTCAAATTGTTGAACTTAGCTATCCTTTGAGGGTCGCCTCTGTCTTGCTGAGCTGTTCATGGTAGTGCTTCATTAAAGATGGTATAACGTTAAGATACTTACCACTCTCTCCGGCCACACTTTTTTCTCCCCAAATAACCTTAAGATAATTGCACTGCATCTCTTTTAAAAAGTTGGAGGAGATGACAGTATGGGATGACAAAGTTCGAGAGTATCAGCGGGAAATTGATATGATAAGAGATCATGCTCCTCGTTTTCTTGAACGTTTGAACATCGTTATGCCTGAAGCCGTGTACATGAATATGGTACACCGTGAACCACCGTTGACGATGCTGAGCTCCATCATATCTGGGAATGCAGATGCTGTGTTGAGCCTACCTACTTTGACGAACGCGACATCAGGTAATATACGTTGTTGGTATTCAAATGTGTTATAGTTTTAGGGAGCATGATAACATGTCGAACATGGGAAGTGTCGTTTAGTTGTTTGTCTATGTGATTTCAGATTCAGCGAGCGCAAAAGCCGAAGAGCGGGGCAAATTAAGGTCTGAAGTTACAGAAATGGTCAGGCGATTGTTCAGTGTTATCAACTATCAAAGTTTGCTTGATCTACTATCTGGAGCGGGACGAGTCTTCACTGAACGTGATTCTGTTCATTATTATGATGTATATAATGAAGTAACTATGGAAGAAGAGCTAGACGACCTACGTGATCAGGAGGTACCGTCAGACCGGCTTAATTACGACTCCGACGAGTGGCTATGGAGGCAGTGCGACGGTTCCGAGTAATTGTATTTGCTTATGAGATTTCGTTTTATGATTATGTGTGTGTATTTTATTCTGATGTTGGATTATGCAATGGAAGTATTAGGTCTATGGATTTCTGTTAGGGTGATATAAGTATCTAAGTCTTGTATCGGAACTCAAGGCAGTTGCCAAATTTAACTATGGTCTTTTGAGGGTTATGTAATTCTAATTTTATTGTGTGCTTCTTTCTGTTTTGTTTTTTCGCGCTTTCTAAACCGTGTATTTTTTTTCACCGGATTATTTGTTGTGAATCGGAACATGTACTTTGCTGATGTTGCGTCAATTGTTTTGGTGTGTAAGTTGGAAATGCTTAGTACGGCTTTGAGTGCCCTTCAGGATCCGTGCGGTAGTAATGGGGGCGATGTCTGCATGTGTCTGTGGATGTGCTACAGCGGTGCCTCGATAGGCTGCAGATTTATACTGGGGCGCGCAAATCTTCAGCAGTATATCGTCGGAGCTGTGACAATATAGTGTGAAGCACACATGGTGTGCCGTTGACCTCAAATATGTTGAGGCGACCGACAATGCATTTGCCATGATGAGGAGCATGCCACCATCAGGTTGTTCTGCCGCAGCGCTGATGGCAGTGGTAGCTGCATACGGAGAAGGAAACCAGTTTGGCGGGTGCAGCTGCCCCTTCTTTGAGCAACGTATTGCTTAGGGCCGAACTATGGGCATCTCTGATGCAATTTAGACCAGCAGAACTATCCTCGTCTTTACATAGTGTTGTTTTTTGTAAAGTTTGGGGTTTGTTCTTAAATGCGGGTTTTGGTCATCGGCGGTGTTAAGTGGCTCGTTTGGGTACAAGGGTAATAGCGCATCCATTAAGTTTTGGGGTGGGACCTGCTTCTGTTGTTGTCTGTAACCGGCCAGGCGTAGTTCCCAGTAGAATCGGTTTGGAATAGTCAGTTCATCACAAAG
This sequence comes from Agrostemma githago, assembly GCA_958450325.1. NCBI lineage: Eukaryota > Viridiplantae > Streptophyta > Magnoliopsida > Caryophyllales > Caryophyllaceae > Agrostemma > Agrostemma githago. The sequence goes on from OY288254.1 coordinate 60,535,606, forward strand.
TTCTTAAAACATAACATACCGACATACATTAACTACGTGCCATATCTAACGACAGATCATAGTAAAAAGCTTTTCCCTTATGCCTGTTGGCAGGCGATCGCCGGAATCTAACTACTACTGTTATTGTGAAAGCTGCTTAGTACCTGAAACTACCACCACTTCTGTTGCTGCGCCTGTTGCCCGAATCAAAGAGCCTGAAAACGAAATGAAGTATCTAGGCCGATGAACAGAAATCATTCCTCAGCGTTCCACATATATAGTTAAGGGTACAAGTACAACAATTCAACCATTATAGCGTCGAAGTCCTCGCCGTAGTTAGTGGCTGCCTCTGTGTCTGCATTTGTCTTCAACGTAGTCGGAATAAAGTGATATTGGGTATCTCGTGGCAGATATGCGCTGTCTTCACGCGTTGCAACCCAAAAGCGAATGCCCTCAAATGTGTTAGGGCGCTCGGCAATACGGCCTTTTCCAAAACCCGCTTTATCAGCTTGGCTCGCAAGCCTAAGTGCAGGCCAGTAGTGATCCATGCCTTCTTCGAACTCTAACACTATAGCTTTCTTGTAGGCAAACCCTGGCTGGCTGGTAACTGGTTCCAAGCTAACAATTCGGTGCCCTAGGTCTCTTATTGCGTCCTTTACAACCGTGTGGCAGTGGCCCGCGTAACGCGTGTTGCGTATTTGGTAGGGCATATCGTCTACTATCCACCGAGCAGGGTACGCATACTCAGATATAAAACCTTCAAGGTCAGGCTCGCTTTCCATTCTTCTGCTATGTGTATTGTGTAGATTCGATGCAGATGTGACTTCTACCCCTGTAACACTAAGCATTAGAATAGAACGCAGGTGGTGCCAATGTTTGTTTTCGGATGCGAATTGACGCTATTTAATTATATCTAGTAATTTATCGTCGAGTGGTGTAAAATAAACCATGGTGAACGACTGGTATTTATTCATTTGCCCCTGCAGGATTCAGCATCAGAAAAGTGCGGACCTTTTCTCAATGTCTTTGCTACGATGCTAATTTGAGGCTACTAATGGTATTTATTCATTTGGTTTCTATTTGTTTTGAAAAGTTTATGACCTGATGGAGCTCGCCATACACTTGCATATGGAGTCAACCAAATAACACTATGGGTGAAGTCCGATTCCAATTTACAGGCATTGTTTGTTATATGTGAAAATAGTAAAGCACCTATTCATAGACCAGCACAGAGCGACCAGTCTGGTGAGGGTGATAGCATTGACAGTTACGCTTTTGTACAGGATGCAGCGGCCAGCGGTGATAAGACTGACTCTAAACAAAGTAAGAGCTAACCTTGACCGAAGCGCACCAACACGCGACAAAGAATTGAAGACTTGATCAATTTGAAAGAATCTAAAACGGAATACAGAGGCTGTTCTATAAAATGGAATATGAGAGGATATAAAGAGCAGAAGGATTTTATACAAGGTAACTGAAATATCATGCATACGAAGCAACGATAATGAGCAAAGGCAGCATTTTTGGCCAGCATTTTGTGATTCATGTGAACTATAGCACTAAAAGTTGATGAGGAGCCGAGAACTTACGCTTGTAATTGCTGCTGATGGGGTTTAGCACTTGCAGTGTAAGGTGCTGTGGTAAGTGATTCCGTTTTTGTACTGGTTGTTTGCTGGCAGAGTAATATTGAGTCATGGGGGAGGAAAGGTAAGGGCTCTGTGGTGTCTTGCCAGTTTGGTAGGTGTGAGGAGTGTAGTTGAATTAATACGTCATGTCTTCTAAACGCAGGGGGCTTGATTCGATTGGTAGGTAGCTATAGGTGGAAGCAGTAGAAATTAAGTTTGTATGTAGCTTTTGCTTATCTACGTTGGAAGTGTAGCTGTTGGTTCAAATTACAGTGTCTTGGGGTCTGTTTTTTTTTTAAAAGGCGTGGCCTATTTGTTTTCTTTTGGTTAAAATAGGGGTAAGGCCGTAGGGGTTTACTTATTGTTAAACAGGGGCAGGGGTGGGACACGTGGGAAAGGCGACGACATTTGACTCGACTTTACTTTATTGATCGCATTCGTCGGTCTGTTTTTTGGTGTGGCCATGCGGCACAGGAAATGCGAGTATGCACAGTAGGGGAGGAGTGTTTCGATTTTTCTGCGAATGGCAATGTACGTTGGTGTTAAATTCATGCGTTATGGCCATTATTTTTTACGGGGCGAGCAGGCCAGTAAGTCTAGGACAATGAGTATTGTAGTAGAAGTGGAACGTAAAAAAAGCATGAAACAGGTCGACCGAAGATCTGAACTATGCTGAACCAGAACTGGGACGACAAAGCGTAGCTAAAGACGCAACACTAATTTCTTAACAGTTGGAAATGACTGCCGGAGGATAGTAAGTCACAGCAGTAGTCACAACAATGCAACGACACACATGGAGAAACTACAAATAACAGGAACTGGGAAACAGCAGGAAGCAAGTTCGACAACTTAAGTGGCGACCATCGATATGCGTAAAGATACGGGCACTATCGCACCTCGGGTGACCTAGTAAAATGAGGGATAGAGCTGCGTTAATGTTTCCATGACCTCTTCGTAATGGCATTTGTCTAGGGCAGCTGCGGCAAAAATACCAAAACCCTTTTGTGATATAGGTGCCATGTCATAGGAAGGGTGCTTCCGCAAATAATCTCGGTCTGCCCTCGTACCTACCCAGAGATACGGTCCGTCAGTAGGGTTGGAGTGCCTCGTAAACTGGTCCTTCCCTCTCCCCTTTTGCTCAAAGACATACTGTAGCTTAAAGGCGTTGACATAATTTCCACTCCCACTTTGAAAATGCACTACGGCTGCTTTCTGAAAAACCGGGCCTCTCCATAATGCCTCAACCTTTGATACCGGGTATCCCAGGCGAAGTAGGCAGTTCCTTAGTGAGGCAAGACTCCTACTTGTTACGACATTTTTGTCAACATCGTATGGCATGTTTTCAATGATGCATTGGGCAGGGTAGAGGTATTCCCTTAGTGGGTCGCTGGAAGCCTCCCTTTTTGGTTTTTTTGTATGATTTGATCATCCCCGGCCCCCTCCTCCTCTGCATCTTTATTCCTAGACATCAATCCCTTCCCCTTGTCCATTTTTTGGGTGGTTGAACTGCTCTTGCCTCTCAGTGTGTGGGATACTTAATACTACGTATTAGATATGTTTGTGTTTTGCCTGGGTTTTGTATGCCTATCGACCTGCTCATTTATTTTGCTTCGTAGTGCACTTATAGAGGTGTTTTGAAAGTTGTGTCAGTGACTGGTCAGTAGCAGGCACAGTGGGAATGCATGCCACTGAAATGACCGAAGCATGCTGAATTTCCATGAGGTTGAAGTTTCTTTCTTGGAAATGACCACACGTAATTTGCATGATTTCCAAGGAGGCATCTTGTGAATGTGGCACAGTGACTTAGAGAGGTATTTCTGAGTGGTCTTTTTCGTTAATATGCAGTCAGTGGTCGGCAGGCTTTAAATGCGGTGAAGTTTTAGATCCATTAACAACCTATGTAGCAACCGGAGATATATAGCGCGCCTAATAAGCGGGCCAAATATAGAGCAGTGGGCGTGCGGGAACGATGTATGAGATGTAGTGTGTAAAGTGTCTGGAATGTATCAGCGATTATCCGATTCGAATTCCGGCGCTAATGGTTAGCACGACAGTGTTGTGGTGTTTTTTTTTTCCGGTAGGCTGAAGGGTCTATGAGCAGGTGGAAGCAAAGTGTGCGCTAGGATCTGGGCTATTTCATCATGATAACCTTTGCTGGTTTCATATACTGTAAAGTGGTCTATAAAATTGTAGAAATTGCTGCCATGTCTTTGTTTTGCTATGGCATATTCGGTACATCTAAAAATGATTTTTTGTCAGTAATTGTAAGGCGAGAGCCGAGCCTACTGACAGTAGGTTTTTGAGAAGTCCGAGCCGAACTGTGCTGCAGGACTCCTAATTGCGCCCCCACCAACTAATTTCCAAATCTAAAGCTTACGTACTTACCGAGCCTCAAACCTTTACGGACAAACATAACCAGTGAATAAGGCGTAAGAGAGGGATAGGTAACATTGCGAAATCTGAAACCATCACAGAAATGCATGGGTACCAGACAGTCTATTGCGTTACAAACAATAACAATTTTACACTAAGCTTGTAATGCGAATGGGTCTGTCCATGCATCAGTTGAGCGGTGTTGGCCGAAACAAAATTTCTCTGGCTACAGCTGCGATATTATCATAGGGGAACAGCATCTATAAGGCAAAAAGTAGAGAAGGCGCACTAGACCAGGATTGGTGTGAAAAAGGTTTCTGTCAGCAGCTGGGCATTCGAGGTTACGTGAGAGCACCAAAAGGCAACTTCTTCAGATAACTATAAAGACAGACAAGTGATAGAGTTGTTAGTGGACTTCAGCTCAGTAATTACAGTACAGCTAACTCTAAATTAGGAGACTCAACATGACTACGCAGTCTTGGCATTGCAGTTCGCGCAAGAAGCTTACCTAGCATATGATGTTATTGATTTTGCGACGGAGCTGGACTTATTAGTCTAGGTGATACACGGTGCTTCGACTGTGGAGCATTAAGCTAATTTCCTGTGCTCCGTTAAAATGATGGTCCGGGTAGCGACGGAAGATGCGCTCCTCACAGTCTCTACGCTTCGTTTGAATAACCAGCAAGTGTGCCATGTTTCTTGATGCTGATTGTAAACCGTGGAGTAATGTCCTAGCATAGACGTTATTTGTCTCCAAGCATCGGCAGCGTTTTGAAATTGCTATTTCACCTCTGTAAAGTGTTGCCACACCATTCCGATTCTCTGTCCTCAGCCTTCTATTGTAGTCTACATCTAGCCTCGGCGCATCTGCACGAATCAGAAACAACTGTGCCCACCTTTTGCAGACGACGGCAACATTAGCTTTGTCACCGTGATTTTCCAATTTCGCGAAAATGTGTTCCATAAAATCTGCACTGCGCAGCACTTCTTTGGTGGTTGTCGTTGCTGTCCCGTTAGTCTGCACTTCGTGGAAGTCATTGTAGTTAAAAGGCAGCCGCTGTTTCTTCTGTCCGATTGACTCTGTTTTAGCTGCCAGTCTGTCGGCCGCCTCTGCGTTGAACACCCAACCGGTGCAGATGTATCTGACCATGTTATGGTACCTGCCGAAAGACCTACAGTGTTCTGACCAAACGAACATCAGGCTATAATAACAATTCTCTGATACCATGAACTGTCCTATGAGCAAACTCGAGTTTCCAAACATCATAGGATGCCTAAGGCGTCCGAGCAGCACCCAAAACATCGTAGGACGGAAGAACCCTGGACAGTTAGACCTATGGTGGCAGTTTAGAAATGAGGCGTTCATGCGACAATTTTCACTACGTCAATGAACTGCAAACCAAGATCCCTATCACTGTGAAACACCATCAAGTCCTGACCTTTCCATCCCGTAAATCTATATGAACAAGCACTGGCAATTGGCATACCTAAGATTTTATTTTTCCGAATCGATAAACTAATCGGCACAAAACTAAGTAAATGTAAAGAATCAGTTAGGCAGGCGGACGGAATGTTGGTTATCATATTTTCCCTACATTCATTAAACCAGCGACCTAAACACCTCACAAAGTACACAAAGTAAACTCCAGGTCAGCAACTCTTAAGCCCAAGCCATGCAATATTACAAGTTACACCTGACCTCAATTACCCAGCTCGAATAACCCAACCGAAGGCTCAAGCGTAGTCCGTAATCCCAAATAGAAAGGTGGTGAACCTAGAATTAGAATTTTCTGGGTAGCGATTCCATTCTAGTGTGTCATTATATTTTAAAAGGTCTGACCCTTACGACTTTCGGGGTAGCCGAACTCGATCATTTTAATCATTTGCTCTAGCTAGATTTCTCCCGATGCCAATTTACTCGACGTAACCCAGTTCGACCTGAATGTAATTACTACATACAAACAGACATCCCTAAGAAAAAATTAGAATAACATACTTGAAGCCGGCCAGATTCTTATAGACCCGACCTGAAACGAGCTGAGTTCGACCTAGCTGAATCGTTTGGCAGGTTTTATAACCCACATTCAAAGATTCAACATTTACCCATCAAAACAATCGCGAAATCTATCATGGCGACTACTAAAAATTACAAAGCGTGTATCGGTAAAAGGGGATTCAGACCGAATCTGGTAACATAGGTGGTAATAAATCTACCAAAAACCCAAATAACACCATTCCTGACGAAACCCCTATTAAGTTGGCCTAGGTCACAGGAACACTAATACTATAATAAATTGGTCACGTTAATAACCGTAAGCAGTCTTAGATAGATTGAGGACAGCAAATGGGGTCAGATTGATGGAGAACTTACGAATATCATGACGACTGAGCTTGTTGTTGCTATCCTTGCAGTCTTGTTGGTAGAAGAAAATGAGGGACTAAGCACTGGTGTTTCTGCATGTGAGGAGGCCGCACAGAGTTAAATTTGGGGTGTTAAGTGTACGACTGTATGTGTAAGGGTATTAATGCTCCCACCTAACCGTAATTCTTTAAACTGTGGCACATATACAGTAATGGCCGCGTCTTATTTAAAATTTATGGCAATAGTAATGCATATATATATATATATATATATATATATATATATATATATATATATATATATATATATATATGAAGCTTTTTATTCGCTCTGAGTTACTATGATTATCTACAAAGTTTTGTGATGAAAAATAAGGAAGGATAAATAAGTAGTTTTTTTGTAAAAGTAGGAAGAGAGAGAAATGAGAGAGTAATTGTGAACCACATCCCGCTAACCTAAAAAAGAAAGTAGGAAAAAAAACGAATACAATCTAAAAAGGAAAGTGGGACAATAATAAGAACTCGGAGGGAGTATCGTATTTGAACATACAGCGTAGAAAAAGCACCCATTTCTGTACCGTATGACGAAATCTGTTACTCTTGTTTAATTTCGCTTAAAAAGAATGTTAAGGTTGAAAAATAGACGATATGTGGGGTACATATAAGTAGTTGGGCAACACATTTTCATTATAAAAAAACATTCCTGTATCACTGATGATTCATTTATTTTACAGATACAAGTGGGCGGTTCTATTTATGAAGCTAGCCTGACCTAAACAATAACGCTAAGAACAAATTGGGTGGATTTTGAACTCTTTGCATATGTGGCTTTATATGCTGATCCGGCGCATTTTGTTTTGTTGGGTGTTATTTGAAATTCGAAAAACAAATTAGCATTTCCCTCCACCTCCCATGCTTTCTGAAATTAGATATACACGCGTCAAGATTCAGAGGGTGTAGCATTATTGTAGGCATATACATGTTATAGTGAAAAAAACAGGGTTTCGGTAAGTGAATTGGATCTAGAAGCGATCAGAAGGAAATGGCATTATGGGATGACGAAGTTAGGGAGTACCAACGAGAAATAGACAGGATAAGAGATCATGCTCCTCGCTTTCTCGAGCGTCTGAACACTGTACTACCTGAAGCGGTGTATATGAATATGATACATTGTGACCACCGCTGACAATTCTGAGCTCTATCATATCCGGGAATGCAAATGATGTGTTGAGCCCAGCTGTTTTGATTAACGCGACATCAGGTAACATATTCTATTTGGCCGTTAGTTCGTCGCGTCATAGTTATAGGGAACATCGTAATATATTTTCCGTTTGTTAAATATTTTAGCTTGTCGACTATGCCATTTTAGATACAGCCAGCCGAAAAGCAGTGGAACGGCGCAAACTCAGGGCTGAAGTTGTAGAGGTGGTCAATCGATTGGCCAATGTTCTCAAATTCGAAAGTTTGCTCGATCTGCTATCTGGAGATGGTCAAATTTTCATTGCACGTGACGCTGTTTATTATTATGATGTATACAATGAAGCAACCATGGAGGAAGAACAAAACTATTTACGGGATCAAAATGTGCCAGTAGATCGCCTTAATTATGATTCCGACGAATGGTTGTGGAGTGACTGTGACGTTTCAGATTAATCGTGGTTGGTGATGTATTCTCGGCCTATGATTATGTGTGTGCACTTTACTTCTGTCTTGGTCAAAGTACTGGAAGTATTAGGTTTATGGATTTCTGTTACTGTGATATTAGCGTCTAAGTGTTGTATTGGAGCCGAAGTCTATTGGTAACTTTAATTATGGTACTTTAAGTTTCATGTTTCTGCGTTTTCTTTTTTTGGCTCTGTTTTCATTTTGTGTTCGGGATTAAATAAAGGTCCAGCATTGTTCCACCTTACTTTTCTGGTGTGTCGGGATGCATGTACCTCTCCGATGTGGCGTCAATGGTAACGGAGTGTAATTTGTAAAAGCTTAGCACGATTTTCAGCGGTCTTCAAGTTCCGTGTAGCAGTAATCTGAAGCCTTTGTGCATGTGTTTTAAGTTTATCGTCAGATTTAGGTATGGTAATTAAAGTCTGACGGATTTATGGTTTTTTTTTTTTCGCATTTTTTCTTGGTATCTCGGTAACAAAAAACGTTCAGTCTTGTATCGCCAGATTTGTTCGCTGTCAAGTGGGAGATGCATCTCTGATCTGGGTATGTGGGTATTGGATAGTTCTCGGTGTGGAATCAATAGTTGTGCTGTGTAAGCTGTAACAGGCCCGCATGATCTTTAGTGGTGTTCGAGTTCAGTGCAGCAGTGATGGGGAGGCGGCGTATGTTTCACCGTGTCTCACGTTTTTCCCTTTTACTTAGTTAAAAGGTGTGGGTTCCCACGCTGTTCAAGAACAGGGGTTTAGGTGTATGCTCTTTACTGTGGTCGTAGAACTTGTTTACCAAACGCTGGTCCTTGACGACCTATGTGCACCTCTGATGTTGTGTGTAACCGAGCACACCTAGGTCCCAGGAGAATTGGCTTGTAATAGTTAGTTCATTACAAAGTTCTTAAAGCATAGCATACCGACATACAATAACTACGTGCCATAACTAATAGGAGATCATAGAGCGAACCTTTCTCCTTATGACTGTTGCCAGGCGATTGCCGAAATAGTAGGCCAACCGATTTATGTTGAACAATTCTAATCAATAGCCGATGATTGAACTGTTTTTATTTTGTGTAGCGCACTCTTATATTCGTTGTCTGTTATGACGGAATACCAATCTAATTTGTGTATATACACGAGCTTAGTTTCAACATTATATTGGATCTAAATCATTCTGTATCAATGGGCATTAGCATGATAACGATCGACTTATCTATAATTATCTCGCTTGGCTATCTGTATAATTTGAAGAGGTGCTATCTACGTTTGGGAGAACAGAGTACCAGAGGCCAGAGAAGATGGTACATGTTCAGCATTGCTAGTAAGCAGGAATGCTGGTCATTATTAATTGATGTGCACCACTGATGTGGATTTACAGACCAATAATAATATCTTTATTACATAGGGCTGAGTATTCTTTGGGTTTGCCGTGGCTCTTTAGAGCGGGTTTCATTCAGTAGTGGTGTACAACGGTTAGTCTGGGTATAAGCATAATATCGCATCTAGTACTATGTCGAAGACCATCTCATCCTCATCAGAGGCTGCGGCGGTCGCGTATGTTTTTATGCTGTCTTGGATGAAGTGATACTGTACATCTTTATGCAGGTATTCACTGTCTTCTCGTGTTGCAGTCCACAGTCGGATGCCTCCAAAGGATTCAGTGTTGTCAGGGATGTCATCCTTGCCACTCCCACGTATTTTTAGCATGCTTTCAAGCTTGAAAGCATGCCAAAATTTGTCCACGCCTTCTTCAAACTGCAGGACTATAGCCTTCTGAAAAGAACTTGCCTGATGGCTTTCCACGGGTCCTAAAAGCGCAACCAGATATCCAAGTCCCCTCAGCTTGTCTCTGAGATTCGCGTGGAAATGTGTAGCTGTACGGGTGACCCTTACCTGGTATGGCATGTCGTCGATAATACAAGTAGCAGGATATGCATACTCAGCAACAAAACCTTCGTCATCATGTAGAGCGTCCATTCGGCTGTTGGTCTGTGACATGTAGACGTGGACAGCAATCCGTTATTGTCTGTGAACTCTAAGGGTAAATTGTAAAGAATTCCTGTCTGCCTTCACTCAAACAAACCTGTCACACTTGAGCCCAAAGATAGGTGCCAAACAAACTTGGTACCCAGCATTAGCTAAGTTAGATGGTGGTCTATGATTTTTTTTTGGGGGTGCCTATCGTCGACCTATACGCACCAATCATCCAACCGTTTAGCGATCTAGGGGTGATGACTCATTGTACTATAGCAGCGTGTCGATCAGTGGAAAATTAGTGGCCAAGGTGAACCTATCATTGTTTACTATATGGGTAGTCTGCACCAAGTACCAGCTAGAAAGCTACGTAGCGGAAGTGCACATTAGTCCTTCAAGTTGGTGCATTAGCGGCAGGAGAACTCTATCACATAATAGTTACTACCGGAATGGGAAAGCACACCGAGGGATTGCGTGTGTGGCAGGGATCAACAAACAGTCGAAGCACAGATAACAGCAGAACTGTAGTCTATAATAAGATTCGCAAAAGACATACCAGATATACGGTAGAACTGTGACTGGAACAGCAGCTGCAAACTTCGCTACCAGTCTTCGTTGAGTCACGGAGGAATAGAAGACGTCGAGACCCTTGCTACGAAGGGTGTATGAAAGGGGAATTGTTGTTTTGCCTTTGTTTAGTTGAATTAGCTGCTTTTAATTATTTCCTGCACAATTTTGGTCTTTAGTTGGGTTAAGGTAAGTAGTGGCATATTCAATGTGGGTACCGCTAGTTCGTGGACCGATACCTGTCTCTTTTAGACCAAGTGGTGCAATTTGCCCTGTGGTAAGTGTAATGGGATGCAGACAACCAATGTGTTTGTATTTAAGCGATTTATAATGATAGCGCTGGTCTGTGTGTTTCGATTATTTTGGGGATTGTCGTCACCCAGTTCACTTTTTTTTGATTGTTTTGGAGATATAATCGTCTTTTATAAATGCGGGAAAATAACTGATCACGCTGATGTCTTTTTTTTTATTTGGGCGTTTGGTGCAACGGTTTAGGCCTATTTCACAGGAGAGTCAATCCGGAGTAGATAGTTCACTACGACGTTCTGAAAAGATAGCATACCGACATACATTTACTACGGGTGGTGAGCAGATATTTGTTCACCCCATAGCTAAAGGGGAAACACAAAAGTTATTTCACCCAACTCGGTTCAAAGGCGCACTGCGCACTTCCTTACATATAGACAGATTGAGTTGTACTAAGACCCGACAAAAGGGAACGACGCACGTCTATGTTGCTAGAGAAAAGGGAACGACGTATGTCTATGTTCAGGATACTTTGTGTTCAAAAGGCAGATAAGCCAATAAAAGGTTACATAGTCTATCATCAAGAGGGTGTCAAAGTCACCTGAAAACGTTAGCAATTGGCTGCAAAGACAAAAGGAATGAACAATTCAGAGCTGGCCAGGAAGTGTAGGACCATTCAGCCATTTCTGCCGGTCAAAGCGCATCTTTTCTTGGTCACTTGACATGGACATCAACATTTGCACTATCTTCTTTGACCATCTACGTCTCTCAAGCGGAACTGCTTTGAAGTTCTTGTCAGAAATATGTCCTGGAGGACACCTCCTGACCTGTAGGTGAGAGTTTTGTTTTAGTGCATGTTGCCTCTTGTGCAGCATTGATTTGGCGATCGGAGTGACAGCCCTTTAGCATTTGCATTTCTTTGATATCATAGTGTCACCTCGATACACAACCGCTTTTATACAGATCTGAGCGTCCAAATTTGACGTTAAAAATAAATTATTTCTTATATTCTAAATATAATTACGAAAATTCAAAAGTATACCGAAGAGTGCATACTTCCTATGGGAAGTTATCCTCGGATCATGGATACAAGCAACAGCGCCTCTGATCTGTAAGTATATTTCACTCCTTGGTGAGTCGATTTTATTATATACTCCCTCCCCCTCACTATGATTTTCCCATTAATTATTTTAATCTCTCACATTTTGTTTTAAAGTGGGAAAATCATTGTATGTGTGGGGGGAGTAGCTACCAATATACCAAAGGATCAAAGCTTCAACGTAGTTGTTATGCGCTCCTTCCATCCCATTTATATTGCGGGCCTAATTCTGAACAGACCGAAAACCAAGTTCAAAACATCTATAAGACATCCGAACCTAAAATGTCAAACCCGGGATTTGAAGGAAATTGATCTGTATGGGTGTATCCAGGATTAACTGATATTCAATTTCGTATAATCTCATCACTTGGCTTCATAAGCGAACCGTAATCCAAACTGCCACTTCCAAAAGGAAGATAAAAAGTGGTCTAAAATTTGAAACTTCAGATGATGGCACTCATTTGCTGCATTGCACAAGATAACACAACTATTCGATTTTTATTAGGTAATCCACCAATTCGTGACCCCGGCCTCATAGCTACTAACCCCACAATTTGGAGCGGTTATTCCAGTAAAAGATCTCGACAGTTACGTAAAAGTTTCAAGAGCAATGCGAATAAAGTGGCATTAGAACAATCATGGGTGCTGAATAGCTGATTAGTACGGAGTACAAGTTGGACAGAGCCCGGAGGATTGAGACGAAATGCTTGAAGCCATACGTGATACCTCACCTGCACGGATGAAAGTATCCATCATATCACCAGGTGAAGCATATGACATCAATTACTTATCGAGTAAGTGACATATGTCTAATTATCACATATCAAGTGTACGCTGTATTCTTGTTTTGCACCGATGTTCATGTCGTGATCTTCGTTGCGCAATGCATGTCTAACAAAAAACATGAAGAGTGATTTAGAAAGGTGCAAACATGGAACCATTTATCATCATGTCACTCGTCACGAGCTCTGACACATTCTGCAGTACTTTCATTACTTCAAGATACTACTTATCATCACTCCCTTCAAGCTGCATTTAGAAATTTATATCACATGGTCTAAAAACTTCGATTAAAGTTAGAAGGAATAAATCCATGAAAACTGGGAGCCAAAATTACCAGTAGCTCAACCAATTCAATGCATTTAGCATGTACAACTGGTAGTTCACTCATTCGAACATCTTCAATCCGAGGGTTGTTTTATGAATGTTTTTCCCAAATTCTGCTAGAATACTCGATACGATACTACATAGCCAGAGATTAATGTAAGGAACATCATTCACAATCCTCGGTTTCTGCTAGAATATGAGTAGAAAATAATTAAATAAGGTATCTAATAGAGTATTCAAACTTTTCTCCAACTCCTCAGTAATGACTTCTAAGAAGATGTATTTGAGAGAATGGTAGTGCAACAGATTTCATCATCGTCTTAAGAACAGCATAAGCTCTAAGCACGTTTAGGGGGCATCTTTCACTTGGTGCAGGACTGAGCGCAGAGGTTGGCAGTTCTGGGAGGACCGTTGCTACACATGTAGAATTTAGTAACCATGTAGTGGTGATGGTGGTAGATGAAGGGAATCAATTAAGAGTGGGCAGAACCAAAGTCCAAGAAAGATTCTAAATTACAGGAAAAATCTGATTTCATGCTGAGACCAAAGCTTGAGAAAGATTATAAATCGACAGCAGCTTTCAGCTGGCTAAGGCGAATAATTTACCCGAAATTAATTAAAATGAACAGAAAACCTGCATATTTTCGTGCAGCGATGTAATAACCTGCAGAGAGAGAAAGTAGTCAGTACGAAGACTATCGAGCAACAACACAAAACCCAGAAAATCATAAATCCTAACAGAAAATGGAGATTGTCTACAACAATACTCGTGGGGAAAGAACTGTCAGATAGTTTTTTTTGTAGTTACTATACTGAACTAAGTTGGGACCTTAGTCGTTTGAGAACCGGCTAGTATATTGTGATTAAGGTAATTTATATAGATTAGTAGATAACCTAAGAGTCCAAGATAGGTGAGTTAGCCTGAAGGTAGAGCCTAAAGAACACATCTTGCTGATCCTCACTAAAAATGCGGAAAAGCTTTAGAGAAATCCTACAGATAATAAACAGAAAAAAAAAAATTCTCTGTAAAATACCTAAAATTTGCAGGTATTAACGGATCACGTGTCAGAATTTTCAGGTGTTAACTCAAACACCTGAAATGGACATTTTTAGCTGTGGAAATGCGAGTTTGACACTTTAGTTCATGTTAAAATGAGGAGAATCAGGAGATTACATCCTACCTTGAGCTCTTTAATGGACTAAATGGATGGTTTTAGAATTGCTACTGACAGGTATGGTGCATGCTGCATGCTGGTCAATTTGTTGTTCCAACATAAGACAATGACAGGTATCCATACGCGTCTACTAATCAATAAATGAAGATGCGTTAAACTTGCATCTGCTCCTTACATGATGCGAGAAATTTTCTGTGAAATCGTTGTTCCAGGTACTCAGTTATCTGAAAAGTATGAAAAGAAGTGACGATTTTGCTGTTAGTCCACACTTAATCATTCATACAAGAAAAAAACGACAGCAAGTGCTAGTAACCTTTCCAAAGACGAGACAAATTACACTCTCCATAAATAACAGAAACATTTACAAAACCCATCATCAAAAACAAACACATCAACAAAAATACAGTACCAAAATTCAATCTTTCAACTTCCAACAACAAATTTAATTCGAACATTTTCTGGGCAAAATTGACTGAAAACCATTCAAATTGATCAGAAATAGCTATGAATGCAATAAACAAGAAAAACCCATCATCAAAAACAAATCAAATCACAAAAATAAAGTACCAAAATTCAATCTTTAAACTTCTAATCTAAAGATCTAAAGATTCAATCTTTTATCACAAATCTACTAAACCCTGATACCAAGCACATCAAGCACAGATTTCTTTCAGCATAATCATCAGGTTCCTGACAAAACTTGAACCCTAAACCTCGTAACCCTAAGAAAATCAAGAACAATAAATTTCTAATCAACTAATTTAGCTACAACAAAATCAAATCAGTGAACAAAATATAAAGTATAAATGATAGCTGAATGACAGTCGGGCAATGATTTTGTTTTCTCTCTTATTCGAAATGATAGTCGGGTCAGGTTTGCTCTATAAAGTACAGCAGGTCGTATTTATCTATATATAAAAACGAAGGGAACAAAACCTTAGAAATCGGAGAATACAAAGGTCTGCAATCCCAGATCGAAAACCTGAAAGGGAAACAGACAAATCCACACCAATTTCAGACCAAAAAGATTACCGAAGAACGCACCGTTCCGACACTGATCTAGAGAGAGAAGTTCTCCATCAAAGACATAGATGCACACATTCACAGCTAGCATTCGAAATCAAAACAAATCACAGTAACAATGCCCGATTAAACAACCGCGTACAGTCAAAATCAGAGGCAACCAAACAAATTTCAGCAGCAACATATAAAAAAACAGGCACCCCAAAACCCAAAAAACAGCCGAAAATCAAAGGCAACAAAACCCAAAAAAACGGAGAATAAAAAGCTCTGTAATCCCATATCCAACACCTGAAAGGAAAACGGAAAGCTCCACACAAATCTCAGACAAATAAATCAGGGCCGACGAAAAAAAATGAGCGAATAACCCACCGTTCCGACACTGATGTAGAGAGAGCAGATCTCGTCATCATCTCCACTGCTGTTGCAGAGTAGAAAGCTCGGTAATCCCAGATCCAACACCTGAAGAGAAACGGAAAGATCCACACAAATCTCAGACAAATAAATCAGGGTCGACGAAAAAAAAAATGAGCGAAGAACCCACCGCTCAGACACTGATGCAGAGAGAGCAGATCTCGTCATCATCGCCGCTGCTGTTGTAGAGTTCCTTGGCCGCCAACGCCGAGGACCTGGGGCAACTGGATAACTACCAAGGAAAGAGCGAAAACAGCCACAACCTGCAGAGACAACAAAATCAGAGAACCATGAGAAAAAAACTGAGGAAAAGGAAAGTAGAGAGAAGGAGCCCGAGGAAGAAGCAGGAAAGCGTGAAGAAGAAGTAGTTGAAGGACGGATGGGAAATGAATGGATGAGAAGGAAGGAAGGAAGGAAAGATAGGGAAAAGGACGGAAGGGAACTGTTCCTAAGAAAAAAACTGTTGATAAGAGGCATTTTAAGGTGAATGTTTCTATATGTAAAGAAAAGAAACATTCTTCCAAAAATGTGCCTTAGGAATAGTGTTTTTCTTATGAATAGTGCCCTACTCTTAGGAACAGTAGAATAGTGCCCTACTCTTGGCAACAGTGCTATTGTGCTGTACTTCGTTAACGTTTTACACGCCCCCCTCCTTCACTTATCTCCTCTACTTTCCCCCTTCGTTGCTCCTTCTCTCATCTTTGCCAGCAATTGTCAGCCGTTTAGTGCCTTTCCTCTACTTCTTCTTCACGCTACCTCTTCTTCACGCTCCTTTCTGCTTTCCCTTTCTATCTTTTGCATTTTCTCTCTCTACTTATTCGTTTTTCATTTCGATTTCACATTTCCTTTCTAAATTTCCCCCTTTTTGAGGGTTAGATCTATTTTTGATGTTACTTTTCAGCAGGATCAGCATCAGCAGCTTAGAAGACTATGACGACTTAAAAAAGTTCAGAATCTTCTTGAACTGTGCTTGTATTGATCAGTCCAACCCATGGAAAGCGACACTCTCGTTCTCCGTTTTCTTCTTGTTTTGCATCGGAGTACCACTAACTTCTCACTTTGTCATCTCTTGCTCTTCTTGCAATGATGATACTCATAGACAGCCTTTCGATTCTGTCGTCGAGCTTTCCTTATCTTCCATTTCTGTTCTATCGTATCTTTGCCTCACTCTTTCTCTTCCTTCCTCCTTTCCTTTCATTTGCTCATTTCCTCGATTCATCTGTTTGTAGATTTTTAAGATGCAGTTTCCGATGACTAATCGATTCTGCTATGCTTAGCAATGTATGGTTTCAGTTTCTAACATTAGGGTTTGGTGAGATAGGGATTAATTTAGCTGGGTTCTGTTTCTTTTGTTGTTTGATTTTTATTGATGTGGGTTGATGTTCGTTTTGCTCACAGAGTGACACAGTCAGTCGCAGTGGAGGTGGTCGGGTGAGGCGTTGGCGGAGCAGACGATGCAGAAGGAGGCGCGAAGATTACACTTAGAAGGGCACTTCCGTCATCAAAGGTTTCATCTTTAATCGATTCTCTTATTTTTTTGGTCTTTTTTCTATCGTTTTTTTGACGATTCATAATTGTTGTTGAATTTGGGGAAAGTTATTGCCTTTTCATCTTCTTTTTTTCTTGGTTAATTTCTGGGGAGTTCATGCTTGATGTTTTTTGTGAGTCTTGAAGGTCAAACATCAGAAACCAAATACCATCATCCGGTCGTGGGGCAAATGGTTGGAGCAGGCAACCACATTGTTTCCGTGAAAGTGGTTATTTAGGTAATATCACAGTAAATTTCGTTTTTAGGTTCATGATCTCTCATTTTGGGTCGAATTTAATCGCGTTGATCGGTATCGTAAATTTTGTAATCGCTGCTCTTGATCTGGTTGTTTTTGGCGTGTTGTAGCTTGATTTCAGATTGATTTATTGTTGATTTTTGATGTTATGTGTAGGAATAAGTTATCGATTCGAATACCTAGGGTTTTCTGGAGGTGATTTGTTGATTATTATTTAATGGCGGCTCAACCGGCGAAATCGAGAGCTGATTATGATTATCTAACCAAGCATCTTCTAATCGGCGATAGCGGTAATGCAGTAATGCAGTATTTGTTGTTTCATTTTGTTGTTTTTGTTATAGATCTTTGATTGAACTTTTGTATTGTGAGACTGTCTTACACAATAACTTCCATTTTGTGGAGAAGAAGTACGAGTGTTGAGTGTGTGATTTTGGTTTTGACTGTTCTGTTTTCTGACATCTGAGCTGTATACTTCTGTCTTTGACTTAGGAAACAAAACATTCAGTTTAAGAAACAGAAATTAGTTGTCTTCTAACAAATCCCATTTGCCCAATTGAAATTATTATGGGGTATATCCTTTCTTCTCTACTAGAATCTGTTCTATTTGATCGGTATGATTTGTATTTTGGTGTTTCTTCTATGTTTTTGAATCGTATGATCTTCGTATTTACCCTTGCAAGCACGGTGAATCTAGAGTCAAAATTTTGGGTAGCGAGTTCATCATATTTGCTTACTATATACAAAAATGTGTCATTTTAACGAGTTTTGGGTAGCAAAAGTGAATAATCTTGATCAATATTTTAAAGTTTGGGGTAGCATGCTATCCTTTGCTACTAGCTAGATTCCCCTGCTTGCAAGAGGAGATTCCAATCATTTTTATATGTTTGTGTAACACGTGATTTATATTTGAATTGAATATATAGAATTGATTGGAATCGAGGGGTGTAGTTTCTGTTTTTATGTGCTATATTGTATCAAATTTCTCATAGTGACGGCTTATTATGGCAATTAATATGTTCAGTAAGGGAGGCAAGGAATAAAAGTGGTCGTGGGGGAAGCCGTGGCTCTGGGCGAGGAGGAGGAGGAGGAGGTCGTGGTGGCCGTGGTGGGTACACCCGAGACCGAGACTACTCCAGCAATGAAAATGCTTTTAACAACTCCGGAGTTGCTGGACACCAAGGAGATGGTGAAGGGGGTAGTGGCCGGTGAAAGGAGGTCTTATGGAGCTCCTCGTGGACCCTACCGTGGTGGTCGCCAAGGTGGCTTTACCAATGATGAGGGCAGAGATGGTGAACGCCCTCGCCGGACATATGAACGCCATAGTGGAACCGGGCGTGGGTAAATACCAATTATTTTTCACAAATTATACTACTACTATTGTTATGGTGCAACGGAGGCAAAATATAAGTTTATAGTGATCACTTGTTGATATTTTTCGCCATGAAACGATCATTTTCTCTTCTGTTGCACAATACGTGGTCTCATATAATAATTTTTTTTTTCATGCATATATATATATATATATATATATATATATATATATATATATATTCTCTCCTTTACTTAAATATTAAATATTATTTATTACTAGAAATGAGTTCAAACGTGAGGGATCTGGTCGTGGAAATTGGGGAAGTCAGTCTGATGAAGTTACTCCGTAAGTTTCTGATAGCATTTGGTTTGTCTTCCGTTGATTAAAACTTAAACTTCCTGTGGGAGTGTTGTTCATGGTTATTGCTCTACATGCGTTATGATATATTATGATTTTATCGGAGCAACTGAGGAAGTTGTGGAAGAGACTGAGAAGAATGTGAGTGCTGTGAATCTTCCGAGGTTGTGGATGGCAACAAAGAAGTCAAGCTAGATGAAACTGAAGAGAAAGAACCAGAAGAGAAGGTAATATTGGGAATCGGTTACAAACTCTTACGTATCTTTGTAGCGTGCAAGATTTTCTTTTCTGCTTTGCTCTTAATTTTTTCCTTCTATTTTCCCGCGTGTCTTTGGTTTGAACATACAAATTCTAAACAAACATGTTTTATCTTGCAAAACGTGGATCGGTATTAGCCTACATAATTTCCAACTTAGTCTTCCTCATGATTTTCCATGAATTCAACTTTATTGGAAATGGAGAAGATAACTCAAGTAGCTAGTAGGCACACCTTTGGGAAGCAATTGAACCACATATTTGGTTGTAATGTTTTTCTTGATTTGTATCTCACAAAATTGCCGATCTAAATACATACTACAGTATTAGAACTTCTTGTAGTGAATGCTAGGCATTTTAATATTTCAGAATTTACGGGATTTTTTCTTAATGTTATGATGTCACATTGATATTATGTTTTATTTCTTCTTGAAAATAGGAGATGACACTGGAAGAGTATGAAAAGGTCCTCGAAGGAAAGAGGAAAGCTTTGTTAGCTCTGAAACCCGAGGCACGTAAAGTAGAGGTTGACAGCAATATTATTGGAATGACTGGTCTTATTGGAGGTAACTCTAAGGCATTCCCCGGGCAGCAGCAAATCCGTTATTCTAGCCATTACCAATTAGGCAATTATGGAGCATAAAGCACTCGAATTCTCCGATGCATGACACGGTCTCACTGTAATCATATTCTGAAACCATTACGATTACTGTGAGACTGTAAAAGTTAACACAATCGGAACCAAGGAAAAAAAAACATAGCATTCTGTATTTGTGTTGAATGGAGACAGTACTGCATTTTTTTTACATATATCAACATAGATTTCAACTTTAATAGTACAAACTTGTTAAAAAATAACTCGAAACAGAAAGGTACAAACTTGAAGAACTTCAACTAAGTTCAGTTCGATTTGCTTAAAAACTAGAAGAAGAAGAAGAAGATGAGTTACTGTCATATCATTTCGGAAAATGCTTCAAGGGTTCTTCGAAGCCCACCTTCAATGCTTTTCCGAGAACACATTGTAAGAATCGGCTATGAAAGATAGCAAAGAATACATTGTCGAATGCCACCTTGTTCCCATCCTCCATCACGGGAACTATATAACTAAATAGTAAGGATTAAGGAGAATATACAGATGTGACCTGAAAATTAATGTCATCATCGGATCATAACTTTAAGTTAATCTTGTCGGACCATTTGAAGATATCGGAATAGACACGATCACCACCTAAATCTTCACCGCTTTGTCCAGCAGCGACCCTCATGATATCCTCAATCAACGCGAAATTTCCCATTATATCAACGTGTGCACCACTTTGTGTCCCACGGCCTTCCAGGAAATTGGCTGGAGGAGAATGATTGTATTCTCGGATGTAAGTTTTGAGTCCTGAAGGATTAAACCGGTTCTTTCCTCGCCAACCTTTGGCACACATGAACCCCGAGCTTAGTACCGGTACCGTCTCGTCACCATCAACTAGAAAAACTCCGTCTTTTAGAGTACGGCCTTCGGATCCCACGTTAGCTGATATATCGATCTGAAATGGGATGCTGCAGTCTGTTGAAGGGGTTACTTTGTATACATACGCTCTTTCAGTCGGGATGCCAACTCCGTATAGACTGAAGATCTCCATATTAGGTGCATTCGGTAGTCTAAATTGCATAATATAACAACAAAGTCCGAGTTTTAGTGATGATTTGAGAGTTTTTGAGCTGATAATTTGAAATAGATGCTATAGAGACTTACTTGGTCTCTAAGGGGTTGGACCAATACTTGAAATGTTGATACTTTGGATCGTCTAAGTCGTCAGCAATGCCGTAAGAGAACTGTGCATCACCACGAGCCATCATTTTTGGAGCAACAAAATGAAGTAGATCGATAATCTCACCAGCCGTGTACGCTTTGTAGTCAGCAACAGCTTTCACTCCACCGATCCCCATATCATGATACTCTGTCCAAACATCTCGACAAGTAGTATTTGCGAAATTACTGCCTTTTAGAGCACCCTGACCGACAAGAAACTCATATTGGTCAAATAGAATTACAAATTTGTATCTCAACTACACCTGTCAAACGGGTCGTGGGTCGAAAAAACGGGTCAGGTGGGTCAGATCAAGTTTTTACAGGTCTTATCGAGCACCCTGAACGACAAGAAACTCACATTGGTCAAATAGCATTACAAATTTGTATCTCAACTAGACCTGTCAAACGGGTCGAGGGTCGAAAAAACGGGTCAGGTGGGTCAGGAGGTTTAATCTCGACAATGAAATGAACCTTAAACCCTTATCCTGAATTCAATCCTCTCGATTTCAGAAGGAGTAACTTCAGCAACATCCTTGCCATAAGATATCATCCTCCCATAATTGACTGTCTTTTTACTAGCAACGTGAGATTCATCATCGCTGGTGTTTTTGGACGATGTGTTATCATTGTTAATATGCTTTCGCTTATGGAAAACATAATCTTCTTCGGGTGACCAGTCAAGACCGCCCCATATAGTGTCTCCACCTCTCGGTACCATCGACATAGTAGCATCCCACGTACGAGTCATCCTCATCACATGCTGCAACGTCTGAAAATGAAATAAATCATTGTTCAGAACCCCCGGTGCAATCGCCCTATTACATAAGCACACCAAAATAACAAGTTTAGTTCCTCGAACAAATATACAAGACGGTCTTACATGTGAGGATAGACAGTAATTACCTAGCGGCAACAGTGTCTCTGGCTTCCGCTGACAGTAGACCAGGAACAGCCTTGGGAACACCTAAAAACGGTCCGCCAATATTCATCACCAATTTAATGTGTTTGGCACACCAATCTGAACCACCGCCTTCTTCCATTGGAGCCGGAGCCTCAACCCACTTCATGAAATGGAGAAAGTACAACACGCCCATGGAATGTGGAACGATTATAGCCTTCTTCCCACGCGCGCGGAATGTGGAATGTACAACGCGCGCGGTAAAGGAGAGGGAGGAGGAAGGAGAGAAGGGGAGAGAAAGAGGGAGAGAAGGGGAGAAGGGGAGAGGGGAGAGGGGGGAGAGGGAGAGAGGGAGGGAGAGGGAGAGGGAGAGTGAGAGGGGGAAGGAGAGGGAGAGGGAGAAAGGGGGAGGAAAGAGGGGAAGAGAGAGAGAGGAGAGAGGGGGAGGGAGAGAGGGGGAGAGGGAGGGAGGGAGAGGGGGAAGGAGAGGAAGAGAGAAAAGGAGAGGGAGGGGAAAGAGGGGGAAGGAGAGGAAGGGAGAGAAGGTGAGAGAAAGAGGGAGAGAGGGAGAGAGGGAGGGAAGGGAAAGAGAGAGAGAGAGAGAGAGAAAGGGAGAGGGAGAGAGGGAGGGGGAGGGGGAGAGAGGAGCAGAGAGGAGGAGGGGGGAGGGAGGGCGAGGGGGGGCGAGGGGGGGAGGAGGGCGAGGGGGGGAGAGAGAGGGGGAAAAAGAGAGAGGGAGAGGAAGAGAGAAAAGGAGAGGGAGGGGAAAGAGGGGGAAGGAGAGGAAGGGAGAGAAGGGGAGAAAAAGAGGGAGAGAGGGAGAGAGGGAGAGGGAGGGGAAAGAGAGGGAGAGGGGAAAGAGGGGAAGAGAGAGAGGGGAGAGAGGGAGAGAAGGGGAGAGGGAGAAAGGAGGTGGAAAGAGGGGAAGAGAGAGAGAAGAGGGAGAGGGAGAAAGGAGGAGGAAAGAGGGGAAGAGAGAGATGGGAGAGAGGGAGGGAGGGGAAAGAGAGGGAGAGAGAGAAAAAGAGAGGGGGAGAGGGAGAGGGAGGGGAAGGAGGGGGAGAGAGAGGGAGAGAAGAGGGGGGGAGGGAGGGGGAGAGGGAGGGAGAGAAGAGGGGGGAGGGAGGGGGGGAGGGAGGGAGGGAGAGAGGGAGGGAGGCAGAGAAGGGGAAAAAGAGGGAGAGGGAAAGGAAGAGAGAAAAGGAGAGGGAGGGGAAAGAGGGGGAAGGAGAGAAAGGGAGAGAAGGTGAGAGAAAGAGGGAGAGAGGGAGAGAGGGAGAGAGGGGAAAGAGAGAGAGAGAGAGAGAGAGAGAGAGAGAGAGAGAGAGAGAGAGAGAGAGGAGGAGGAGGAAAGAGGGGGAGAAGAGGGGGGGAGGGAGGGGGGGAGGGAGGGGGGGAGGGAGGGAGGGAGAGAGGGAGGGAGGCAGAGAAGGGGAAAAAGAGGGAGAGGGAAAGGAAGAGAGAAAAGGAGAGGGAGGGGAAAGAGGGGGAAGGAGAGAAAGGGAGAGAAGGTGAGAGAAAGAGGGAGAGAGGGAGAGAGGGAGAGAGGGGAAAGAGAGAGAGAGAGAGAGAGAGAGAGAGAGAGAGAGAGAGAGAGAGAGAGAGGAGGAAAGAGGGGGAGAGAGAGGGGGGGAGAGGGAGAAAGGAGGAGGGAAGAGGGGAAGAGAGAGAGAGGGGAGAGAGGGAGGGGAAAGAGGGGGTGGGGGGGCGGGGGGGAGGGGGTGATGCGTGTCGTTTCCGCAATGAAAATTAAATTTATAAACACTACTAACTCTACACTAGATAAGGTAAGTAGAGGTCGATTCCACAGAGACTGACGTTACTATCTAAGACGATTTATTATTTAATAGTATAATATAAATATATATATATAAAGGGGGGTTTTTGTTAGGTTTGAAAAATAATAATAAAAATAAAATAAAATAAAACATCACCATAAATAAATAATTAATCATAACAGTATTCGAGACATGCAATATATGATATAGTCGAGTTAATCATCGATTCAATTAATTAGACTCAAATAGATCGGTAACTAGTTAATCCCATGAACGCACGCAGATTGCCAGTTTTATCGTTTTGACTTGTTAAATCCCGTGAACGCACGCAAGTTTAATCCTAACCAAATCCATCAAATTAACCATGAACGCACGAATTAACTTAACAAATTTAGTCGCATTAAGAATACCCATCAATTGAATTATAGAAAACCAGAACGCTGCAATTAAATATAACTCAATTATCATACAAAATTTTAGCATTTAAATTAGACCAGAACGCTGCAACCTAATTTAAAACACTATTAATTTAACAATCGACTCATGTAAATAATCTAAGTGATCAGGCTAAATTAATAAACATGAAAACAACAGTCAAATTGTGAATTTCATACGAATATCAAAGTACTAATTAAACGTTAAAACAATAACGTAATCTCATAACTCATTGACAATAATCAATACATTACATATTCGAATAACTGAAAGATTAAACTAAATAACTAACTGAACGATAAAAAAAAACCAAATAAGATAGATAGATACAACCGTTAAATAAATTAGAAGTTGAATTGATCGCGTCCCGCATTACAATCCGGTTGAATTTGTACCAACCTTGGCCGCGAGGGCCAAGGCCTTCGCCCTATTCCTAAATATGTGTTTTGTGTCCTCCTTGTTCTTTTTTTTTTCTTTTTCTACATGAAAGCCCTAACGCTTCTTTTATAGTGTTGATTTTGCTCTTGGTGAATTTATTTTTTCCTTAATTAATTGATCTTCTTCTTTCCTTTTTATGTCGGATTCTCTTTCCTTATTTTTCCATAATAGGCTGATGGTTTCAAGCTTGATTC
The DNA here is from genome assembly GCA_958450325.1 of Agrostemma githago. Classification (NCBI taxonomy): domain Eukaryota; kingdom Viridiplantae; phylum Streptophyta; class Magnoliopsida; order Caryophyllales; family Caryophyllaceae; genus Agrostemma; species Agrostemma githago. The sequence continues at coordinate 60,560,453 of OY288254.1, forward strand.
CGACCCATTAGATGATGAAATTTGATTTTGATCTCTTCAACAAAGTTGTTCATCTTGAACTTAGCTTTCCAATGCATTTTGAATCGCATTTTTCCAACATCGTATGAGTGAGATATTGTCGTCTTAAGACAGACCTGCAATCATACATACGATTTTTGGTAGTCTTTTACATGTATACATATTAAATAATTAAAATATATATTAAATACCCAATTTAGCACCAAGAATAATATAAGACCGATAATATATCAAAAGTTACTAAAGTTATACCGTTTAGCTCAAATAATACAAAGACGACATAGAAAATATAATATTAAGGGGGTAAAAATACGCATAAATATCGACTTATCAAGGAGGAGGGAAGGGGAGAGGGGGGAGAGGAAGTGGGAGAGAGGGAGAGGGAGGGGAGAGAGGGGGAGAGGGGGGGTGGAGGGAGAGAGGGAGAGGGAGGGAAAAGAGAGAGAGGGAGGGGGAGAGAGGGGGAGGCGGGGGAGGGTGGGAGGGAGAGAGAGAGAGGGGAGAGAGGGAGAGAAGGGAGAGGGAGGGAGGGGAAAGAGGGGGAAAGGGAGGGAGGGGAGAGAGAGAGAAGGGGAGAGGGGAGAGGGGGGAGAGGGAGGGGGAGAGGGAGGGGGAGAGGAGGGGGGGAAAGGGAGAGAGGGGAAAGAGGGGAGAGAGGGGGAGAGGGAGGGAGGAAGAGAGGGAAGGAGAAGGAAAGAGGGGAGAGAGGGGGAGATGGAGGGAGGGGGAGAGGGAGAGGGAGAAAGAGAGAGAGGGGGAGAGGGAGAGGGTGGGGAAGAGGGGGGAAGAGAGAGAGAGAGACAGAGAGGGAGAGGGAGAGCGGGAGAGAGAGAGAGAGGGAGAGAGCGAGAGTAGGAGAGGGAGGGAGAGAGGGATAGGGGGAGGGAGGGGAAAGAGGGGGGAAGAGAGAGAGACGGAGAGGAAGAGGGAGAGAGGGAGAGGGAGGGAAATAGGGATAGGGGGAGGGAGAGAGAGAGGCGGAGAGGAGGAGAGAAAGGGGGAGATAGGGAGAGCTTTCTGTTGTTTTCTAACTTTGCAAGATTTGATCTTTTGTTGACCTTTTGGGAGTGAGAGGGAGGGAGAGAGGGGAAGAGAGAGAGGGGAGAGAAGGGGAGAGAAGGGGAGAGATAAAGAGATAAGGAGAGAAGGGGGAGAGAGTGTGAGAGAGAGAGAGAGAGAAAGACGGAGAGGGAGATAGGGGGAGGGGGAGAGAAAGGGAGAGAGAGAAAGAGGTGGATGGAGACAGGGAAGGAGAGGGAGAGGGAGAGGGAGAGGGAGAGAGAGAGAGAGAGAGAGAGAGAGAGAGAGAGAGAGAGAGAAGGAGAGGGGGAGAGAAAGGGAGAGGGAGAAAGGGGGAAAGAGAGAGGGGGAGGGGGAGGAGGAGAGAAACGGGGAGATAGGGAGAGAGGGAGAGAGAGGGAAAGAGAAGGAGAGATGGGAAAGAAAGAGAGCAAGAGAAAGGGAGAGATGGGGGAGGGAGATGGAGAGAGAGGAAGAGCTTTATGCTGTTTTCTGACTTTGCAAGATTTGATCTTTTGTTGACCTTTTGAGATTTTTCATGTTTACTCATTTGAGTGGTTGTTATTCATTGTGTGAAGTACTAAAGTACTGATTCATGGAGCAAATCATGAGATGAGGTTTTTGGATGTAATGATAGCTTGGGTAGTTAATTAGACTTCCAGATGAAGTTAGGCATGCTTTGTAATTAAATTTCTCATCAACAGCATGAGCAAAATCAATGAGTTTACTTGCAGGACTGGATTCGCGATTGTAATTTTGAATTATTTGGGGTTGTTTTCTCCTGATTTTGCTTTAGTCATGTCATTATGCTATTATTTTGCATTATATTACTCTAATACGTATGTCAACATACGCCTTGACTTCTAGGTCAAAGTTATCGCACAATACAACGGCGTTCCCCATAAAAGAAGACACTCAAGACGTACAGATTGCTCAATATTAATGAAATAGACCACTCACACATTAGTCTACAGCTTACTGTGCCACGATCACGTTATGGCTCCTTGGAATCCATGGTGATTATTAGCAGTCATTTTCGAGATCAAACCTTCACCCTCATGGAAGGTTTGCATGCGTAGTCCGGTTAGTGCCATGCAGACGTACAGTTCATTGACTAATAACAAGTTACTTAGGGCCTCCGAAATAACAAAAATATAAAACACCATAGATTCTCGTACACAGGTCAAAGGCAAATGACTGGATGTAATTAACTCACGTAGATTAGCATATGAACACAAACATATGGAGACCCAACGCGTTACGGACAATTACAGAAACCTAATTGAACACGTACGTTGGCACATGCGAAACAACTCCTGGCATAATGCTCCTGTTAGAGCAAATGGACAGCATGCCTGACTGTAGCACCATTACAGTTTGCTAATCTCAGACGCTTTAGCTACACTTTCGACTGACAACGGTAGTTCGCGGAGCAATCATATAGCAATATTATAATCCTTAATCCAAATCTAAATTCCAAGATATATTGACAACCATAAACCAACAAAGATATAAACTTGTGCAGCCGACTACTCAAACACAAACTTAGGCAACGACCACGCTGAAGTTCTGAAAAAAAGGCAAAACACAAAAAACAAACAAAAAAGGGCCAACACATCGCCTTTACGGTCTGTGACTAACCAAACGCGCGCATCGCGCGCGATCTTCAACTATATTGTCAACTATAACACTACCGTAGTTTGCTAATTACAGTCACTTCTCCACACCTTGCGACTGAAGACGGTCTTTCACAGAGCGCTCATACAACAGTTTTAAAATCCGTGAACCATATCTAACTTCCAAGATGTAATGCTAATCACAAGCAATACATATATAAAATTGTGCATCCGACTGCTCCCACAGAATCTCAGGCACCGACCACAAGTTAGCCAAACAATTCTGCATACCCAAAACAAACAACAACCACCGTCAAATCGCATCAACAGATCGTACCTAACCATACGCGCGCATCGCGCGCGGTCTTCAACTAGTTAAAAAAAAACACACAAGCTTTAAATCCTAAACCCTAAAATTCAATGTTACCCAATTAACCCTAAACCGAATCCCTTAATTAATGAATTAAAACTAATTTATGATAAATATCGATTAACAAATTATGATCCATATTTAATTCGCAAATAATTGATGGAATCAGTTTTAGAATTGACGAGAATTAATTTTGATGAAAAAAACTAGGGTTTAGTATATATAGGAGAAAAATAATGAAAAAGAAAAAAAGGATAATATTGGAAAATTTATGAAATTTTAGGGATGATTGAGTAATACACAATTATGAAAAAGTAATTCCGTTTGTAATTATTAAAAATTACTCCGTAGTTGAAAATTATTATATGTTACTAATTATTATATATTATTAAAAAAATTAGTATTAATTAGTATTTTTATTACATGAATAGAAAAAAAATGTAGAAAAAAAAATACATTGTAACTAATATGTATAATTAAATAATTGATTGATAGAAAATTATAACTAATTAAACTAAGTCAAATAATATTTAAATAAAAGTTGTACATTTTTTTAATGTTTTTTTTATCAATTTTATTATTTATCGTAAAAAATAATTTATACAATTACAATTTTATAAATCATAAGTTTATTATTGATTGTTTCATTAATTAACTACTATTGTTTTCACAGTTGAAGAATAGAGTTTTAGGGAAACAATTGATGAGAGGATGACACCTCATTACTTTTCCTTTTCTAGTTGTTCCTATCCTCTTAGTTAACAGGGGATTACAATGATTTGGTTGTCTATATCGTCTGATACAAATTATTTTCAATTTTCATTTTGTTTTTCAATAGTTTTGGTAGACACATACGGAGTATAATTTTATATGAAACCATATGTAACAATAATTAGTTGTGATTGAAAATTAAAATCGCAAAGACTACGAATGATGAATTTTATAGAATATTTCTTGGAGTGGAAATTGGACGTGTCGGGTCAGGTCTTGTCGGATCAATAATTAGCGAGTTGACTTAGTGAGATTAATATATTTTAAAACAATTTTTATTTAATATTTAAAAGTTTTTTTTTTGTTTTTTTAACAATATTTGGTTAAGAATATATCTGCAGGAAAAAAAACAAAATAATATTTTAAATTAACATTATTTTTTATCTTCATTGGATCACATGAGGTCATTTTCGAGTCGGGTCAGCTTTTGGGTCGGGTCGGGTCGGGTCAGATAATTTACCGGATCATCTCGGGTTACGGGCAGGATCGGGTTCGGGTTCGGGTCGGCCTGAAGCGGGTCGTATCGGGTTACGGGTCATCATCAGGTTAGGTTATGCCACTACATTTTCGAGTCAGATGATATCAATTTTACTCGAGTTTCGGGTCGGATCAGTCGGGTCAGGTCAGACTTGCCAGCTCTTGTGGTAGTAACCCCTTTATTTTCATGAATTGTGAAATTAACTTAATGCAGTAAACTACTCCTACCATTCATTTTTTTTATGGGGAGGTGGGGAGGTAGAACACAAATTAAAAATATTGTGAACATGAAGTCTAAAATAGACAAACCTCGAAGGAAAGTAGGAAGATCAAAAGTGAATGAAAGAACTTAAATTTAATCCAAGCTTTTTTTTTCAATTAAAATTAAACCTTACAAACAAAAGCTTCATTTATTTATATATTTTCTCATCATACAATAAAAAAAATAAAGTACATATTTATAAAATATATACAATTTTTACGTAATTTCGGAAAAAATAACATTTGAATGAATTACATAAAATCGAAAACTTGTAAAAGTAATCTCATAGGTATATGAAAAAAGGAGTATATTAAAATTATTAAAAAATTCTAAAATCTATGTTAACAAATTATTTAATTGCTTTTAGAGTATTAATAATTATTCAGTGTCAAATGAATTTATATATAACATGATTTAATGATATAATCTACGTTGAACATAGAATTTGAATTAAATTTCTCTTATAATCTAAGTTATGAAGCCTAATTACAACATTTGAAACTTATTAGTTTTATCTCACAATTAGCCAAAGTTAAGGGTGTTAATTACCACTTTCGCGGTTTAAAAAGTGGTCCCGACTGGATCGATCACATACTAGTCCGGTCTCCGGGTCTCCAAAAAATTGGTGGCCGGTGTCCGATCTGATTCATACCCTAAAGAAATTTTAAAATTAGTTCATTTTTTCGGTCTGGTCCGGTGCAATTTGTAGTTTTCTATTTCAATCTTCATCGTTAATTATTTCATTCATTGTCAATTTATCTATTTCAGTTTTTCACTTCGTTTAGTTTTCTGGATTCTCAATTATTCATCATTAGATTTATTACCTTTTGATCATGAATTATCTATCTGTAATATGTTGTTTCGTAGTTATCATGAGTAGCTAATCTCCTCGCTAGAGCCGAGGGGAATCGATGAGTAATTCTCAGGTTTAGCTTTTTCGATGTTAAACTCGTAATCGCGCTAGTGTCATTTTCGCGTGTTTTAAAGTACGATTAACTTGTTAAAGGCCATAACTTGTTGATTGAATTAGGGATTTTAGTTCATGTGCGAGAGCCGAGTTGAGATTAGACCACGCGCGAATTGGTAGGGAGTCTAATACGTAGCGAAAGCCCGTTAGATCCTTCCAAGCTTGGTACGGTTCGAAAGAACGTATTTTAGCCGACTAACATGTTTACGTGTTTATTGCTGTTATTGCTTAATCGACGAATACTCATTGTGAACCCTTAGCCCTAGACTTATCGTTTATTGTTAAATTCACCTTTTTGATTAATTGTGTTCTAGTCTTAGTTTTAAAACAACCAACCGAGTAAAAGCAATCTAGAATCGTCATAGCTATTAAATCGTGACTATCTCCCTGAGGATTCGATACCCTATTTACCGCTTGTTATCTTGCCGGTAGTTCTAGGAATAATCTTGATTAGGTGTGCGACTTTAATCTTATCATACACCTCAGGAAATTAAGGATGCTATCTTTAGCATCCCTAACCACAAGAGTCCAGGTCTAGATGGGTATGGTAGCAAATTTTTCAAGGATTCTTGGTCTCTAATTGATCAGGAAGTAATCTAGTTGTTCAAGACTTCAAGCATGGAAAGTTACTCAAGCCGGTCAATCATACTATTCTGACCTTAACTCCCAAAATTGACAGACCAACTTCAGTAATTTTGACCAATTGCTTGTTGTAATACCCCATATATAAGTGTATCACAAAGATCGTGGCTGGAAGGATGGGCAAGGTGCTGCCTGGTATTCTTAGTTTGAATCATAGTGGATTCATTCAGGGGAGGGACATTGTTGAAAACATTATGATATGTCAACACTTGATTAAGCTTTATAACAGGAAAGCCTGCTCTCCTAGGGCTATGATGAAACTAGACCTTATAGATGATGCACAAACGGGTGTTGGCAAATGCTATCAACGCATTGGTCTACTATATTTGGTGGCCTAGGAATAAGGCAATTCATGATTTTTATATTCTAAGACCTGAAGTTGTACTTAGGAGAATTAAGAACGATATTCAATATAGACTAACTCGAATCCGTCCTCATTTGCAGATGTAGATAAGGTGCTTTCTTTAATCAGTTATTATCGTGGATCATGTATTTTGACCTAGATGCCGAGTTGTATGATTGATTTGGAATGAAATACTTACATTTTACCAACAAAAGAAAAATAGTCAAATGTGAATATGTCATAATGGTTGAACAAAGGAGAGAAAACTAGAAGATGGGCTACGGAGATGATATGAGCTACGACTCACAGGGTTACAACCCGTATGGTTGATCATAGCATCAACCTCCTCCTCCATCTCAGATAACACTTTGACAAACGTATCAACATCACAAGGCAACACCAATGGCCCCTCGTTATGAAACCCGTACTCTGATTCCGCTTCTTCAAGCAGCATCTTCATCAATGGGTGACTTGTGCACTCAATTTTGATCACAAACCTTTGTTTTTCTAGACCCACATATATTGATAAGTAACCTTTAGGGGTCATCGTCGAAACCCCCCCTCCTCCTCCTCTACTCGGTTTAAAGGATCCGCCTCGTCGTGGAGTAGTAGTAGTAGTAGTTGGTGATGTTGAAGGGAAAAGTGATGACCATGACTTGCTCTTCACCATAACATTACCACTATTACTCCTGTGTAGTACTGCATGCATATGGGGTGCACTACTATTTGAACTTGAAGGTGAAGGTGAAGCATGGTTGAATGACTTGCATCTTTCCCATGTTCTCCTCAATATTCCTCCACCTACTCTCCTCTTCTCCTTCAACTCCTTTTTCTCCATAATATACCTACCTAAATGCTTAACAATTTACGAAATACTCGTATATGTTACCTTAGCTTTTCTTTAAAAAGGAATATAATACTGAATTCTTACGTGAGCTGGGACATAAGTTAGAAATGAAAATTTAGAACGCAAAGGCGGTATTAATGATGTTATAGAGAACGAACTAATAATTAACGACTACTCGTATTATGCATGGAGCCTAGAATGATATATAAGATGTTGGTATTCCTTTAAAATTCAAGGACGGCATGCATGCGCAAGACTTAAATTTGGAGAATAGAAATGGGTCTTATTTATAAGAGAAGAGATTAAGAGGGAATTGAAGTTTGTTTGTTTTGGGTTGTTTCTTGGCTTTAATTTGACTTTATAATTAGATTTGTAAAGGTATAGAATAGAAATTAAAACAAGGGGATGGAGATGAAATGGTATAAGAAGATGTTGAAGACATGTATGTATTGTATTGTATTGCCCCCTACATACCTTAATTGCGTATTACTATATGATTTTAATTTCTAAGCGTCATTTGAGCCAACTCTCTCGAGTATTTAAAGGCCGTCTATGGTGACAACTCACAAATAAATGTAGAGTCAAATCCTATTTCTCTACGCACGAATTTGTCAACATTACATTGCAATTTGCCCTGGATGGCCTTTTCCTACCCCATATGTCAAAAAATAATCCTATACACTATACACTACTACTTATTCCAAATATCAAAAAATAATCGTATATACACTACTATGTATTTGTAATTTTTAAACTCTACATTTTCAGAGAACCAAAACGATCATCCGTTTGAATTTTAGGACAATAGCAATGACTGTATGTAGTTCCATATAACATATTAGTATTTTCATTGCCGCCATCAAAACACATCTAACCAGGGACGAAGCCAGGATCATAATCCACCCAGGGCCGATTTTATAGTTTGCAATATATCCATTTTATCCTTTGCTCGAAGAACTCAAATTATTATTTAAACCTCATTGATATTCTTTGAAATGTACTCGTATATATTTTGCCATATTCAGACACGTACATAAACCTTACACAAATTCAGACTATTCAGTTGTATTTTCTTTAATTATTTCATCATGATTTAAGTTGGAAAGAAAATAAAATTAATAAAAAAATATTTTAAATTATAAAATAACATTAGAGTTATAAAATGATTGTTATTAGTCTCGTAAAATAAAGCTATATACTTCGTATAGAATAGTTCATCATATAATTGCTCCCACATTGAGTGAACTCTAATATGATAAAAATGTTTATTAGAGAAAAAATTGACAACTATTAGAATAACTTAACTAAATGGTTGTAACTATTAGAATAACTTAATTAACTAAATCGTTGTACGGAGTATATGGGACACTTGCCATTATAAATGTTAAAAAAAAAAGTTACTTCATACTTAGAATATATCATAGATCAATATTTATGTGTAAACTTCCTGTGATAAAAAAAAATCGGAGGCATCCGAATAATATCAATTACGGAGTATTGGACTAACAATAATGGACAAAGGGAAAAAAAAAACAAAAAACAAAAAAAAGTGCAGCTCACACGAATTGAACCCGCAACCTCCCCACACCACTAATATCTTGGGGAAACCAAGCAGACCAAAAAGTCAATACCTATTTGCTGTCTTATTCCATTAGCCATTTTTATATAACTGTGATCCAGAACATAGCCCAGGCCATGGCCCACCTTGGCCTACCCATAGCTACGTCTCTGCATCTAACTATATACGAAACTTTTTATTTCTTTGATAAAAGTTTTATATATTTATTATGGATCCATTTTTTTTCTTTTACATGTATGAAACCGATTCTTACTTTAGAAACCGATTTTATATTGGAAGTTTCTTATAAAACTCCTTATATGTCGATCACCATTGCTATTATTATTCTAATTTTGTTTAAGCCAACAAGTTTTATTTGATTTCGAAAACCATAAAATTCAAATATTTTAGAAAAAAATTACAATAAAACCGGCCGGCCTAGTAGAATTCATGTTTAGTTAGAGTCATCGTCAAATATATAAGGTGTTAAGTTAGATTCGTCTCATGTTTAAGTAAGGGCAATTCGAATTGTATCTGAGATGGGTGTAAACGATTATTTAATCACATGTTCTTGTATGGTGGAAATATCGTAAAAAACTTACTCCGTATAACTGATCAATAGAAAAACAAAGCTCTTGAGTATTAGCAAATTAATTGTCATATTTAATCAAATAAAATATTATTTGATCCGTTTTAATTTTATGATGGACATGGAGGGACTCGAGAGAGAACAACCGTACGTAATATCTCCACGCTTCAGCGCGGTACATCATACAAGTGACGTAACTATGCATGGATAGAGCCATAGGTGATTGAGGTTGAGGTATATAGTGCGTATTGCTGCACCCGTGCTGCTTCATACCAAGTGATGTACTCCGTAACCAATGTTTAATTTGGAGTTCTAAGTTAAATAAGCAAACAGTATGTAGAGCAGTTAGGTCTGTCAAATAAATTTTAAAAGTCTCTTCTAAACGTCATTTTATTTTATTTTAATTTTTTTGGTTGAATGTATGCTTGTATTTACGCCTGTTAAAAATTGACCCGACCCAAAATCGTCTGGAAAAAACATTGAAATAATCCGCCCGAAAATGACCCGCCCGATAATAACCCGAATATATTGGGTCAAAGCTCGTCCGAACCCGTTACCCGCCCGAAAATAGATAAGTTAAAAAAATATTGCTATTATACACTAAAGTTTCTCAAAAACACTAGCTAATATTTTTTTATTTTTAAAATTTTAAGAAATAATATTTATATATATCATTAAAATCATATTTTTATCACATGATTATTATAATGAGAAAAAAAATCAATAAATCGAGTCAAAGTTCGTCATATATATATATATATATATATATATATATATATATATATATATATATATATATATATATATATATATATATATATTATATATATATATATATATAAAGCGAGGATCCGGTGAGTCCTCATATTTAAATGAGTCTGTCCCGTAATTCAAGGCCGTCAGATCTATTGACATTAGATGCACTAGATTATGCCACGTAGCCTGTAAACTAAACAAAACATCTTAGTTGAGACGACACCTGCTTCCTCCCTTTAATCTTTGAAGAAACCGCCATCTAAATAATTAACCTTCGTCACACACACTCACTCAAATCTTAAATCCCCATTTTCAATTCACTCGTCAAATTTCAAATTTTCAATTCGTTCTCTCTTCACTATAACACCACCTCGCGCCACCGCAGCGCCGCCGTCCTCCTCACCGGACCACCGCCGCCGCCGTCACTTCCGAAAGATGCTTCTGCTGCGGCGCGGTAATCTCTCTTCTCCTTCACCTGTGATTTTTTTCAATGTAATTGAATGTATAATGCTTATGAAATTTGAGATTATTGCTGATTTCTGGATCATCTAATTGTTTTCTACATAGAAAACCTAATCAATTTTGTTTACAGTGATTTCAGAGCAATTAAACAATGGCGCTTCGATATCGAAGCATTCGACGAATTTCCGCGTTGTTTTCAGGTATAGAACTTGAATAACATCGTCAATTTCCAGTTTAATTCATCTGTTATCACTCGTTGTTTGCTCTATTCGATGCTAGTTCGCAAGTTCCGTCGGGTGATCGTAATCGCAGCTGCAAAACGACGACGTCAACGGTGACGAAGATCGTGAAGCCGCGGTGGAAGACGGTGCTTAGAGTGGTGGTGAGGAATTTGTTGTTGGTGGCAATGTTAGCAGGATTGGTGCAGATGGTGAGGAAATTGGCTGTGAAGGAAGGTAGTGATGTTAGAAGAATTTCGTTATTTTCGATTTGGCCTTTGTATTTTAATTAGTATTACTGTGACATTATTATTGTAATTCCTTATTACTGTGACAGTGTCACAGTAAGATATTTGTGTTACTGTAATAGTGTTAGGTTACTGTAACATTATTACTGTGACATTATTATTGTAATTCCTTATTACTGTGATAGTGTCACAGTAAGATAGTTGTGTTACTGTAATAGTAGTGTTCTGTTACTGTAACAGTAAGATTATATACGATGAAGATGACGCTGAATCTCAGCCATTCATGTGATTTGATCATGTGGCTGTGATTCGCGGGACGGACTCATTTAAGATAGAGAGACTCACGAGATGCAATTCCTATATATATATATATATATATATATATATATATATATATATATATATATATATATATATATATATTCGTACTTCCTATAGAAAAAAATAACAATGTATATTAAAAAATATATAAAATAAAACAGGTTTATTGACACTAATATCATATATTAAATAAGATAATTAAGAAAATTAAAAATAAAATTATATTTATGATAAAAAAATAAAGAAAATTAATGTTTTCAAAATGCGTTAATAACCCGTATTTGACTCGAAAGTCGAATAAACCCGACCCGTATAAAATCTCGTATTTTTCAAACCCGAAATACACCCGACCCATATTTACCCGAATCCGAAACCCGACCCATTCCACATGTGTACTTGTATTCGATACAATTACGTTACCTAATTTATTTGGCAAGTTGGTTTTATAAAGCAAAATCAACCAATTTAAGTACGAAGTATTTAGTTCTACATAATAATACGAGAACAAAGTCGAGAAGAAATATTTGGAAAAGGTTTTCGTGTCTAATCCATTGAGTAATAGCGCAAATACATACGTACTACATCGTAAAATATCACACAAGTAGGGAGATAATATCGAAAAATATACGGAGTACATATTATTACTTGTACATATATTGGGAATTGGAAAGATATATCATATCATGAACACATTTCTAGTAGAAGTCAAGTAATGTGATGTGCTGAGTGCTTTGGAGCAAATATACATTCCCATTGTGGTTGCGGCAACAATTAAGTTATACTACAATCAAACAAATTAAAGTGAAATTCTAATTGTTTTCAAAATGTATTAACAAAGAAATAGAGTATATTTTAAATTTGAAGGCTCAAATAAATTAAACGTCGGATGCCCCATTTGACAAGACTCTAGCAACATGCTATTCTTTCCAAGCGAAGACTTGGAAGCTATATTCTATCAATGGATACAAATTTTGTTATTTCAAGATGGAATTGGCAATGTTTAAAAAAGACCTACTTTCTCTCTCTTAATAGCTGAGATAAAGCCCCTCACCTTTTCTTTCCTTACGTCATAAGGAAAGCTTGCTCCTTGGGCTCCACGGCAGATTTGAGAGTGAATTTCTCTTTGGATTCTGCCCTGTCATCGATTAATCTTCTTGTAGATTCACTGATTGGGGTTGGAGGTTTCTCGCTTCTCGTGTATTGGAGAAGGATTGGTTAAGCTTAGTGAGCTAAGTTGGATTAATTAGTCCCCTAATTATTTCGTTTCCTCTTAAGTGATTGGCTGGCAGCTTCTGTGACGGCTTGTCAGTAATTTCTAGTCCCAAGAGGACTCTCATCATTCTGTTTCTTTTCAGCTAACAGGGAGTTTATTGAAGAGTTTTTACGACATCCAAGACTGTTTTTCAGCTACATGCAAAGCTGAAAAACCTTTCGGATTCTCAAGACTTTCGCTTTTCGAAGAGTAGCCTCAGCAATTGGGGTTATTTATAGACATGGATTGGAGAGAGCCACCCAAAGCTAGTAGGAAAAATCACTCAAAACTCAATACAAAAAAATCTAAGAAGAACCTGAACAAGTCATCTCCGTTGAATAGATTGGAGGCAATGGAGGAAGATGGATATAATCTGGTTAACGGGGAGGTAGAAAGGAGACATGCAGGACAAAATGGTTTTACCATCAATGAAGAAAGGGAGCAACAAAATGGAGATGATCTGATTGTGCATGTGTCCTCGTCATCTTCAGGGGATAGTAGCAGCTCTAATGAAGATAAGAGAGCTAGAGGAAGGAGGATCCCAAATGGTAATCTTCCAAATGGACACCTCTCTAATGGTTTTGCCAGGCGAACTCGGCAAAGGAATGAAGAATATGTGGACGATATGGAAGAAGACGGAGAACCAGGGAACTTCAACATCCTAGAACAACCACCAAGAATGAATGCTGAGGAGGATGATTTCGGTTTCCGGTGGAGGCTACCAAGGGCTGGTGCGATACTCACCTTGGACCCGGATGTCATTCGAGGTAATGTCATTATTTTTAGCAAATGTGTCCTAGGATTTATGGTGGACTATAGGGAATTCGACGCCTTGGCTATTAATTTGGCTATTGATGCTAAGTGGAGTACTAGAAGTTTTATGACTGTATACAAAATGGATGACCTATTTGTCTTCTATTGTGATGATGAGAGGGATAGACAAGACTTAATATATAGAAGTGTGGCTTCTTTCTTCGGGGGTCTCATGGTTTTCAGGGAATGGGAAAGAGAAATGGTACCCAGAACCGTAAGATTCCCAATGGCCAACATTTGGGTACGAGTGGTAGGGATACCTTTTGAATTCATTAATAACGATGTCGGAAACGTGATAGGGAGAATTTTAGGGCAATACTTTTGGGTAGAACCAATGGACGTCTTTCCCGAGAATGATTTTATTCGCATCAGAGTTACCCTTTTCCTCGATGAACCCTTGATTCCCGGTTTTTTTCTCGCGTGTGATGATGGTATGCTTTTGTGGGTTCAATTTAAGTATGAGGGGATATTTAAGTACTGTATTAGATGTGGTAAAATTGGTCACAAAGTGACTAGATGTGCAGCAACGGCTAGGCAAGTGGCATCAAGTATTAATTCAGTGCTTAGAAGAGTTGTGAGACAGAGATTCGTTGTGTTCCAAACTGAGTCAAATCATGCTATGTTTAACCTGGATATGAGAGCCACTCCAGCACGAGCGGAGTTTGCAACGACTAGGGTGCAACTTGGAAGCGCAGAACTGGATGTTGTTCAGGAGACACTATGGGAAGATGACCTGGTGAACTTCGATTTAGGGACATCTCCAGGAGGACGGGTTACTGCAGGTATGAGGTTTACCCCTAATGATATCCCCTTTGCAGGTACGGTTTTGTATCCCCTTTTGAATAGACAAAGACAGAGGCAAGATGAGAGGGAGGGGAATCAAGACAGGATGGATGTAGATGAAGGGGATCAAGGCAACAACGGAGAACAGCCGCTTCCTATGGGTGATTTGGGAAGAAGAATACTGACCGAAGGCTCCCACGGGATGGGAGGTGTTATGGGGGATCCTAATCACGCTCCACACGGATTCCACTACCTTGACCCATACATACAGGCAATGAATGTAGAGGAAGATATTAATGAAGATAATCCTAATTGGGCACGGTAAGAGGAAATTAGACGGAGGATTGAGGCGGATTTTGTTCGAGCGCTTGATCAGGATGAACGAGAAGGATTGGCCCAAACTTTCTTTTCACCTACTGGGTTCCCTATTGAACTCCAGAGACCAAATCAGGACGATCAGACTGGTGGTAATGGAGGTGGAGGCGAACCAGAACCAGGTCCGGATCAAGACTTTGCAAACCCGAATGTTAACCCGGATGTTAATATTCAGGGAAGGGGTGAGGATGGGGAAGGGGTAGGGGAGGACGCAGTTAAGGATATGCCGGGGGATAATGAAATCGGTGAGGGGTTAGGAAGAAACAGAGAGTTGGATAACCAAGAACAAGAAATTGGTGATCAACATCAAGATGATGGAAACCAACAACAAGAAGATTTTCTTATAGAGGTGACGGTGGAAATCCAAGAAGAAGTTCTGAGGGAAAGAGATCCGGAGATTATGGGGAGGGAGAATTTTAATGAGGAGATAATCAGAGTAGAATTAGAAGGAGGAGTGTTAATGGGGACGGGGCATGGTGGGGTAATTGAGATCGAGGACGTTGATGTTGGAGAAACAGAGGAAATTCCAGAAGTTAATGTTGAAGACATGGAAGTGGTCGAGGAAGGATACGATGAGGATGCCATTCTTTTGGAGCAATTGTTATAGGGAAGGAGATTAGTTCTCTGGCCGAAATCACTCAGACTGATTTCGTTCCAGAAACGCAAGTGAGGATTATCGAGGAGGGAGAGCCAAGTAATGGGGGTTTTGCTAAAGGGAGAGAAACAAGAGAACTGACAAGAAGGAGGAAAAGAAAAGCTTTTTCAGAACCAATTGTTACGGTGGAAGTAGATAAATGTCAAGAGGAAAAATTATATTCTTCAGATGGAAGCAGTACAAGGACTAAGAGGAGGAGAGAAAACGCGGTGGACGAAAGAAACTGGTTTTGGCAGATGGAGGCAGGAGCACCGCCTGTCTTGGAGGACTTTGATGGCTTTGCGGAGGTTGAGCCCGATCAACCTCCTGAGGAAGAATGAAGGGTATGGCTTGGAATTGTAGGGGTCTCTCAGATCCGCTCAACCCTACAATTCCTAAAATTAGAGCGATCTTATCTACTAATAGTAACTTAGACTTTATTTTTCTTTCGGAAACGAAATGTGACAGTAGTATGGTTGCGATTTTTTGTAGACCTCTGGGGTTTCGATATTTTGTTGGTTTCGATGCTAGAGGTAGTAGCG
This sequence comes from Agrostemma githago, assembly GCA_958450325.1. NCBI lineage: Eukaryota > Viridiplantae > Streptophyta > Magnoliopsida > Caryophyllales > Caryophyllaceae > Agrostemma > Agrostemma githago. Next base: position 60,576,337 of record OY288254.1, read on the forward strand.
GGGGGCTTTATGTCGGTTGGAGGGTAGAGTCGGCTTTCTTGCCTATTTATGTATGCCCTAATTTTATCATTTTGCAATCTAATATTATTGGAGGTTTTCCCTTTTATTTGATCCTTGTTTATGGAGAGCCCGACGCAGCTTTGAGGGAACCTGTTTGGGCAAATTTAGGCTCTTGGTTGGTTTCGCTGGAGTTCCCTTTCCTGCTTTTTGGAGACTTTAACGAAGTCGACAACCGCGAGGATAAATTAAGTAAATCAAATAGAAGCATTACGGGTATGGAAGCCTTTAACTTGTGGAAATTGGATCATGAGTTAGTTGATATCCCATTTAAAGGACCGAAGTTTACTTGGTGTAATAATAGGAAGGGAAAGGACAAGGTGTTCGAAAGGCTGGACAAAGCATATGTTTCAAGAGATTGGATTCATGCCTTTCCGGATTCGGGAGTGATACATTTACCTATCCAACTCTCCGACCACGCACCTGTTATTTTTAATAGCAATCTAATTTATGACAAAAGGAAAAGACCGTATAAATTGGAAGTGTGGAGCCTAAATCTAGAGGAGGGGGTTGAAATAATACAAGGAAAGTGGGGAATGGAGGTAAAGGGTTCAAAGGGATATAAGGTTATGAGGAAGCTAGAGAATGTTAAAAAAAACATCTCATGAAGTGGTCTTTAGATAAAAAGAGAGAATGGGGGGAAAATGGGACGATTTTGATGAGACTATAAGTGTAGAGATGGAGAGGATCTTGGAGGGAGATAATGGGGAAGAATATGAAAGAGTTCCAGGTCAGATTTCGGACTTTGCTAAGGCTGCTGCCTTATACTAGAGACAGAGAGCAAAAATCAAGTGGGCTAATGAAGGAGACACTTGCACAAGATATTTTTTCAATTGTGTCAAAGGAAGAAGGAATAGGAACTTTATATGGAGTATTAAAAGAGAGGATGGAACCTGGACACATGATCTGGGAAGGATCGAGGATTCTTTCAGGAACAACTACAGGGAAATTTATAAATCTAATGAAGTCGCTGAAGAATTTGATCAGTACTTCAAGAAACACCACAGTTTCTTTGACATTCTGATAACTCGTGATTTTACCTATTTTTGTCTCACATTTTGTCTCTTATTTAGTCGATTTTATAAACCGTCTAGCTATTATTTAGTCGTTTTGTATTTAATTAGTTTATTAATTGAGTTTAGCTTATTTATTGTTATTTTATTATATTCCTCGAGATTTCGGGTACCGCGCGTCCTTGTTTATATTTGTAGGTACCGGCACGAGAAAAATCAATATGAGGAAGACGGAATCAAACGAGTCAACACAAGTGAAACGGGTCAAACCCGATTTTGACCTTGACCATTCTTCCCCTTCACTCTCCTGCTCTCTTTCACTCACCATCATCATCGTCCAACACCTCATCATCATCATCAATCACCATTGTTAGTCACTAATTCAACTCCACCTATCTTCACTTTCTAATTCATCTTCTTACCTTCACCACTTTACTTCCTCCATTATCAATAATCAAATCATATCATCTTCTTCACCATCGTCACCATAATCCCTCCATTATCAACAAATCAAACCCTCAACTCCATTAATTGACCACCATAGCCAAAACCACCAGATTCCGGCGCCGACTCCCATCTCCGTCGTGCGCCCAGCAACAGCAGCACCGCGCGCTCCACCACCGGCAGCCACCGGATCGCCGACATCACTTCCGTTCTCCTCCGTCAAATGTAGCCACCGTCGCTACTCCTCCCCTGTTTCCGTCGCAGTAGCAAGCTCCGACGCGTGACCCACCGATTCTCGGCTCTCCGTTCGACCTCCGGCGAGCAGCACCTCCGTCCCTCAATCAATCAATTGATTCGATTTCTGCTGATTGATTTGGTTTTCTAATTTTGAAGCCAAATGACAATTGAGTCCTTTTATTTACTCTTCTATATTTCATTTAAGTAAGGGTATTAAGGTCTTTCCTCATCTTTTGTATTGGGTCCATATAAAACCCCATTTTGTGATGAGAAACAACCAGGCTGTTAGTTTTTGATTTTTGAGGAGGGTTTAGAGTAGAGTAGAAAAACTCAGCATAGCAGCCAACTTCAATTTCCCATTTCTCCTTCTTAATTTTGATTAATTTCTTTTAATTAATTTAATCCTTCCGTTCTTTAATTCCATTCTTGTTGGTATAATTCTTATCTCCTCTCCTTTATTATTTCATTTATATTTAGTTTTATGTTTGTGGTATATTTAGTTAGTAATTAGTTTAAAGTTATAATCTTTATCGTTAATTGGGTGTTGTAATGTTATTTTATAATTGTCTTGTTGGTTTATATGTAGTTTATGTTAGGATTAATTAAAGTTTCCTCCTTTTTATTTCTTTATGCTTAGTATTAGGCTTAGAGTAATTAGTATTAGTATTTTTATTAGTATAATTATGCTTAGTGAGTAATCTTTTACCAGGGGACGATTAATCCCCGACATGCCTTGATTATGATATTGGGTCCATTTTAATGAGTTATCGGATGTTGAGTTGGGGATTGTTAAGGGGTTAGGATTCAATTAGTCTTTTGGGTTGGTTATGGTTCCTTGACCCTTGTCCATCGGTGGGAGCCGATTAGGTTTAGGAAAACCGATTACCCATTTGACTACCTCACCGATTTGGGTTGAACACGGGAGTGAGAACCCAATGTTAGTGCCCTTGACTTTCGGTCGGAACTCTTACCTCGGGAGGGGAAGATGGATGGACGGGAATATAGCGTAAACTTAGTGACTTAGGCTCTTAGCGGGATACCACGGGAGTGGATTTCGATGTGGACCTAAGATACCAATTACGAGCCCGGGAGGGAAGTACTTGGGATTACTATTTATCCATTCACGAACCCGGGAGGGAGGTGTTTGGACCTTTAGAGGCGTTTTCTCCCTAATTCACTATTCGATGACTTGTTAACGGGGTTTCAATGACGTGATTGAGGTGTGTCGGTGGAGGAAATCGGACCCTAGGTTTTTCTCCATTTGATAACTTGTTTATTAGTTTACTTTTGCATTTCTTAGTTAGCTTAATTAGTCTAATTCCACCCTTGATAATTGATTCGCGTAGCTAATTCATAATCCGGGACCGAACTAGTACTCATTCCCGATCTCTCTGAGGATTCGACCCGACTTGCCCTTGCTATTCTAGTTTAGGTTAGTTGGTTTGTTTGATGGTTAGATTGACGACAAATCCTGACTATCAAAATGGCGCCGTTGCTGGGGAGATCAACGGATTGATATTAGTTTAGTTTTAGATTTATTAGACTACGTATTGTTACTTGGTTCTTTTGTGTTCTTTTGTCTCTCATCTTGTGCCTTATCCTATGATTGTCACCTTTTGGTCCGATGGGAGCTATTTCTGAATTCTCTCAATATGACAATGAACCATTTCATGAATACCTTTCTAGGTTTGAGGATTATGTTGCATATCTTGGTTCTTGTGGTCATTATTTTTCTGATTCAGATTTAGGCTATGTTGTCTTTGAGGGTATGAATTTGGAGACTCGGGAATGGGCTTGTTACATGAGTGAGGGTAGATCTTTGGATTTGAATGAATACTTGAGTTTTTTGAGCTACTTGGCATCTAAATCCTTAGAAACCCAAACCTCAACCCTTGAGTCTAGCATGGAGACTATGATGGAGCAAATGTTAGAAAGCCAAAACCAATTTCTTGCCCTTCAAAAGCAAAGAAATGAGGATGTTGAAGACTTCTTGGCCCAATTACACTCCTCTGTGACCTCCTATTATAGTAAGGCTCAAAGCCAATTAGACACAATAGTCGAAAATTTGAGAATTTTGGAGAGTTATCGAGAGAATGAGGCAGCTTTTGTTTGTGATGATGATGAGGACGATGTGATTGTTGATGACTCTCTTTCCCCAAATATTGATGTGAATGAATTTTCTATGCCTTTGTTGGGGAAAGATGATGATTTTGTTGAGTCATGTGAACTTCCTCTTGATGCTAACATTTCTCCTCTTGATGATTTGATTGTGCATTATGCTCTTTTGATACATGTGATTGTCAATTCTTTGAATGATGATGATAATGATGTTGTGCACTCACTTAAAGATCACTCACTCAACCCCTCTTTAAATCTTGTTTCATCTCTTGCAAACCAATCCACACCCCACTTTGTTGATTCTCAAGTGTCATGTAATGTGAGTGACTTAGAGTTTATGATGTTGGGAGATGATTGTGGTTTGTATGATGCGAGTTGTTCTCTTGGTGAGAGGGATTTGAATGAGTTTGAGAGTGTACTACTTGGTGAAAATCTTGGGAATACAACTTGTGGTGATTATGTTGTTAAGGAGAGTCATTTTGAGGAATTTGATTTTGTTGATGACTCTTTTGAAGAGGAGGATGTGAGTGAGAGTGACTTTGAGGATTCTCCCTCGATCGGTTGTGTGATTGAGTTTTCTATGCCTAAGATCTTTGAAAACCCCATTTTTGAGGATTTAGGTAGTATGTTTTTGATGGAGAATCCACTCTTTGAGAGCATGGAGGAGGAGATTAGTGCTGAAATTTTGAGGCTTTGAGTGATGAAGGAAAGGGTGAGGATACTCCTAGTGTCACTCTTATTGTGAAATCTCCTACTAATGATTTTATTAACCCTTGCATCCTTGAAGAACCATTCCCTTACACCCCTTCGAAATCCTCTCCACACCGCTCACCTCTTTTTCCATTCATTCCTTACTTCTTACCTAAAGAACCCATGGTTGACAAGGAAGATAGATTTGAGCATGAAGGCATGGATAAATTGTTTCATAATTATTGTGCCTTTCTTGTTTATGCATTGCATTGTCCATATACTTTTGTCTTCTATTGTCACTTCTCGGAATTCTTTGCTAGGTTGTACGACCAACTTCTAAGGGCATTAAATTGCACTTTTCTTGAAATCTTGAAGGAGTCGAGCTAACGACTTTAAACAAAGCACCCTTTGTATATATTTTTGCTTTTTTGTGTGTTTTTGTTTTTGGTTGTAGGTACTTTAACAAATGAGTTCAACTTGAAGGGATTAGGATAAGAAGCATGGAAAGATCATGATTCTTCGATAAAGAGCTTAATTGGTAATTTCTTGCCCTCCCTTCCCCTTCCCCTTGTTTGGAACATTGAGGACAATGTTCGATTTAAGTGCGGGGAGGCTTTTGGTTGGATTTTCTTGTGGTTGAGTTGATACTCTTGTAGTTAGTACCTTGGTGGTATTTTGTGTTGTAAATATTTGATTTTTGTGGGAATGTAGCATTATGTTAGCTTGTTTTGATTGCTTTTGTCGTCCATGTCAATTTCGTGTTTTCTTTTGAAAATTTTAGAAAATCCATAAAAATTAGAAAAATTAGAAAATCCCCTTAAAAATGTCTTAAGTTTTTTTTGCTTTCACTTGTCTTCTTTGATTTAGTTGTTCTTCTAGTTTCTAACTTTTGTGAAAATAATGAAATTTAAACATTGGATCATTGCATATGAATGTTATGTATCAATTGGTCTCCTACTGTAAGTCGCTCAAGGGTGTGTACTTCATTCAATTCCACCGTCCACCTCCCGTGATGTGATTTGACTTTGAACTTGTCTAGGTGACTATAACCCGAGTGACACTATGTTTTTTACGATCCATTTTCCACATAAATATTTACAAAATAAGAGTTAAGTTTTCGTGCCAATATCACAAAAAGGCTCAAGCATCAAAAAAAAAGAGCAACCAAGAAAAAATCACAAAAGCTCAAAAAGAAAGAATAAGGGGGAGAAGAAAGAAAAAAAAATGAAAAGAAATGAAAAGAAAAGAAAAATGAAAAAAGAGAAAATAAGAAAAAGAAAAAAAAATCAAATTCCTCCCCGGGTCGTATTTATTTATATCCATTTCACCATTTTGGATCGTTTTACTCCGTCACTTGGTTTATAGGACGACCCTAACCCTTTGTTTTTACGAGGGGTCGAGACATGTTTTTATTTACTAATTTCATGGGAGTTCGCTTTCCATCTCCATCTCACGCCCTCGAAATAGCTTGGACCGAAACCGATTGATGTATAATGTGATTATGTGACCTTTTTAGTGTTTGATTATCATTGTTAACTCTTTAGTTAGATTTTAGAATTGCGACTTTTGATATTGGAGCTTGTGATTGTTTGTAAATATTTTGTGAGTACGTATGTTTGTATATATCGTGTTTTCATTTTGTTTGTTTTTCTTTATGAGTCGTAGTTTAGTTTTTTGAGCTTACTCGAGGACGAGTAAGAGTTAAGTGTGGGGAGTTTGATAACTCGTGATTTTACCTATTTTTGTCCCATATTTTGTCTCTTATTTAGTCGATTTTATAAACCGTCTAGCTATTATTTAGTCTTTTTGTATTTAATTAGTTTATTAATTGAGTTTAGCTTAGTTATTGTTATTTTATTATATTCCTCGAGATTTCGGGTACCGCGCGTCCTTGTTTATATTTGTAGGTACCGGCATGAGAAAAATCAATATGAGGAAGACGGAATCAAACGAGTCAACACAAGTGAAACGGGTCAAACCCGATTTTGACCTTGACCATTCTTCCCCTTCACTCTCCTGCTCTCTTTCACTCACCATCATCATCGTCCATCACCTCATCATCATCATCAATCACCATTGTTAGTCACTAATTCAACTCCACCTATCTTCACTTTCTAATTCATCTTCTTACCTTCACCACTTTACTTCCTCCATTATCAATAATCAAATCATATCATCTTCTTCACCATCATCACCATAATCCCTCCATTATCAACAAATCAAACCCTCAACTCCATTAATTGACCACCATAGCCAAAACCACCAGATTCCGGCGCCGACTCCCATCTCCGTCGTGCGCCCAGCAACAGCAGCACCGCGCGCTCCACCACCGGCAGGCACCGGATCGCCGACATCACTTCCGTTCTCCTCCGTCAAATGGAGCCATCGTCGCTACTCCTCCCCTGTTTCCGTCGCAGTAGCAAGCTCCGACGCATGACCCACCGATTCTCGGCTCTCCGTTCGACCTCCGGCGAGCAGCACCTCCGTCCCTCAATCAATCAATTGATTCGATTTCTGCTGATTGATTTGGTTTTCTAATTTTGAAGCCAAATGACAATTGAGTCCTTTTATTTACTCTTCTATATTTCATTTAAGTAAGGGTATTAAGGTCTTTCCTCATCTTTTGTATTGGGTCCATATAAAACCCCATTTTGTGATGCACCAGGCTGTTAGTTTTTGATTTTTGAGGAGAGTTTAGAGTAGAGTAGAAAAACTCAGCATAGCAGCCAACTTCAATTTCCCATTTCTCCTTCTTAATTTTGATTAATTTCTTTTAATTAATTTAATCCTTCCGTTCTTTAATTCCATTCTTGTTGGTATAATTCTTATCTCCTCTCCTTTATTATTTCATTTATATTTAGTTTTATGTTTGTGGTATATTTATTTAGTAATTAGTTTAAAGTTATAATCTTTATCGTTAATTGGGTGTTGTAATGTTATTTTATAATTGTCTTGTTGGTTTATATGTAGTTTATGTTAGGATTAATTAAAGTTTCCTCCTTTTTATTTCTTTATGCTTAGTATTAGGCTTAGAGTAATTAGTATTAGTATTTTTATTAGTATAATTATGCTTAGTGAGTAATCTTTTACTAGGGGACGAGTAATCCCCGACATGCCTTGATTATGATATTGGGTCCATTTTAATAAGTTATCGGATGTTGAGTTGGGGATTGTTAAGGGGTTAGGATTCAATTAGTCTTTTGGGTTGGTTATGGTTCCTTGACCCTTGTCCATCGGTGGGAGCCGATTAGGTTTAGGAAAACCGATTACCCATTTGACTAACCTCACCGATTTGGGTTGAACACGGGAGTGAGAACCTAATGTTAGTACCCTTGAATTTTGGTCGGAACTCTTACCTCGGGAGGGGAAGAGGGATGGACGGGAATATAGCGTAAACTTAGTGACTTAGGCTCTTAGCGGGATACCACGGGAGTGGTTTTCGATGTGGACCTAAGATACCAATTACGAGCCCGGGAGGGAAGTACTTGGGATTACTATTTATCCATTCACGAACCCGGGAGGGAGGTGTTTGGACCTTTAGAGGCGTTTCTCCCTAATTCACTATTCGATGACTTGTTAACGGGGTTTCAATGACGTGATTGAGGTGTGTCGGTGGAGGAAATCGGACCCTAGGTTTTTCTCCATTTGATAACTTGTTTATTAGTTTACTTTTGCATTTCTTAGTTAGCTTAATTAGTCTAATTCCACCCTTGATAATTGATTCGCGTAGCTAATTCATAATCCGAGACCTAACTAGTACTCATTCCCGATCTCTCTGAGGATTCGACCCGACTTGCCCTTGCTATTCTAGTTTAGGTTAGTTGGTTTGTTTGATCGTTAGATTGACGACAAATCCTGACTATCACATTCTCAGAGGCAGCGTTTCTGAAAAGGATCGGGAAGTCCTGGAAAAAAAATTTACAGCCAGGGAAGTTCGAAAGGCAGTTTTCCCAATGGGCGATCTTAAGTCTCCAGGACCAGATGGTATCCCAGCAGAGTTCTTTAAGAATTGCTGGCATGTTATTAAATCTGACGTCACGGAGGCAGTTTGTGCATGCCTTAATTCGGGATTTGTTCTAAAAGAAATGAATAAAACATTCATTACCCTTATTCCGAAAGTTAGCTGTCCTGAAAGAGTGGACCAGTACCGACCAATCAGCCTGTGTAACGTCATAATGAAGATTATAATGAAATGTAATGCCAATAGAATGAAGAATTTAATGTCCAGGATCATCGGAGAATTTCAGAATGCATTCGTACCAAAAAGAGTGATTCAGGATAATATTCTTATAGCGGACGAGTGTATGCACAAGATTAATGGTCGTAGTAAAGGTAGAGTAGGGGAGATTGCGTTCAAAGCTGATATGAGTAAGGCGTACGACAGAATAGACTGGAATTTTATGCGAAGCGTTTTCAAGGGCATGGGATTCCCCGAATCCTTTATTCGGCTCATTATGAATTGTGTATCTTCCATTTCCTATAGTGTTCTCATCAATGGAGCACCTCTGGAATTCTTCAAGCCTTCGTACGGGCTAAGACAGGGTGATCCTCTATCTCCATACCTATTTGTCTTATGCACGGAGACTCTTTCAAGACATTTGGTATTAGGTGAAAACTCAAAGGATATTTTGGGTCTTAAAGTGTCTAAGAATGCACCACCCATTTCGCATCTCCTCTTTGCGGACGACTCTTTATTTTTTCTGAAAGGTAGGCTCGACAATTTGTCTAATTTCCATAACCTGATTCAAAGATATTGTAAGCTATCGGGTCAAGTAATCAATAAAGATAAATCAGCTATGGTGTTCAGTGCAAACTGCAATCTGGAGGTTGTCAGGAAATGCCTCAAACTTTTTGATTTAAAGCCACGCGCGAAACTGGGGAAATATTTGGGGATACCAGAGTTAAGTGAGTCGGGATCAAAGAGCTTCACAGATAAAATTTACGATTCGATTATTGCCCGAATAGGTTCCTGGAATGGTACTTTTTATCTCCAGCCGGAAGGTTAACTTTGATTCATTCGGTGTTGGCCAACCTTTCTTGTTACTTTCTATCGGTATTCAAAATACCGATAAGTGTGGCTAAGATAGTTGACGCTTTGTTAGCACATTTCTGGTGGGCTGGTCATAGGGCAGGTAGAACCTTGCACTGGAGATCCATGAGGTACGTTCAGTTACCTAAGAGAATGGGAGGATTAGGGATCAGGAACACCATTATGAATAATCAAGCCTTACTAGCAAAAAATGCTTGGAGAGTCATTCAAAAGGAAGAATCCTTACTCAGTAAGGTTTTTACAGCTAAATATGGACCAATTAGAAATTTTAAGGAATTCGAGAAGAATAAGCTGAAGGGTAATAAATCAAGAGCTTGAAAAGGGATCTTAGTTGGGAGAGAAGTATTGGAGGATGGATTAGGATGAAAGATAGGAGATAAAGAAGTGACAAATAATATCAAAATAAATATATATCAGGATAGGTGGGTGAATGGCTGTATTCCGGTTATTAAGTGTGGAGTGGATATCGATGACCCATTGATTAGAGCCGGAGAATGGTCTGTCGAGGACCTTAGGACTGAAGATGGGGACTGGAACCAGGGAAAACTTGACCTTATTTTTTTCAAGGATTGGGGGAACAAGATTAAAGCTATCCATTTGGTTAATAAGGATAAAAAAAACCGATGCTTTTGGACTAAAACTGGTTCGGGAGAATACTCAGTAAAGAGTGGTTATCATAATCTGCTCCTTAAGGATAACTGAGACTACAAGCATGTGAGAAGGGCCTTTGATAGATTTTCTAAGTTTCCAAATTTTTGTAATAAAGTTCTTTGGAAGATACCTGGACCATCAAAATGAAAGATCTTTTATTGGAAAATCATTTCAGACGCCCTCCCTATAGGGATTGAGAGACTGAAAAGACAGATGGCAGGAACCACCAACTGCGTTCTTTGTCAGAATAGGATCGATGATGGTGATTCTTCGACTGATCAAGTGCAGGTGGAAACATTAGAACACCTGTTCAGGGATTGCAACATAAGTCAGGTTCTGTGGATCTCTGCAGGGTTTTCAGATCTGGTGCAAAACAGGGGGACAACGGGTTTTAAGGATTGGCTTATGGAACTGTTGACTCAACTTTTTGGCAGTAAAAAAGACTGGAAACGTCTTTTCGAGTTTACAAACGTTATGTATAATATCTGGCTCTTCAGAAACGATATTATTTTCAAAGGATCTTCAAACAATGCAGTTACTCTGGTGACCAGGCATAGGGAATCGATTCACTTGTTGGAGCAAATCTGGGAGGATGAGAAGAATAAGAAAGATAAACTCGCGATCATTCCTGAACGAGTTTTAATCTCAAAGACGGAGGTCGCTTGACGTAGGATTAGAATGTCCCTGAAGTTCTGGCTAATTTCTCTCGCCCAAGAGAATAGTAGATGTAATACGGTGTGATGGTAGGGATTTGTCAAGTCCCTAACCGTCAATAAACTACCGATTACACCTAGTGGGTAGCTAGGGCAAGTCGGGATCGTATCCACGAGGACGGTAAGGCGAAGTTTAGACTATGTCTACCTAAAACGAGACTAGATTACCAAACAAACACAAAGAAGCGATAAATAGAAAACTATGGTGGAGGAGAAATGGGAACTAGACTAATGATGAACTAACAAGTAAACTAGAGTAAACTATGGCTAACTAAGGAGGTGAACTCAAATACGGAAGGAAGTGGGGTAGGTTGGGTTCATAAGAGTAGATGGGTAATTTGGGTGATCAAGGGTATAGGTGTCTCCTAGTTGCTAGAGTCGGTCCGGGCTCTCGCAACTTAGACCGATGTCAAGGTGGGTCCGGGCTCTCGCAACTTAGACCCTAGTCGGCACTCTCGTGACTATGACTATTCTCAACATGTTCACACAATAGACAAGCAATGGGAAGATGAGCACAAGTATGGGAAGCATGGCCACTACAACTCACACAAGCATATCAACAAACACATAGAGTGCCTATTATGAGTCTAACAACAAAGATGTAACCTTTACCCCTAATCAACTCTAATCACCCATAATCTACCCTTAATCCCCCTACTAACCCCACAAGAAGACTACTCACTCATTATAAAGAAGAAACCAACAACAATAAGAGAAAACAAACTCACTAAACAAACATCCATTATGAACAACAATAACAATAACAATATGAATAGATGAAACTAGATTGAATAAACAAAGAACAAGAGTAAGAAAGATTATACCAACACTAGATGAAGAAAAGATGCAATCTTGTATAAATAAGAACCCAAATAGAATCCCAAGGTTGTCAAGCTTGGAACAATCTTCAAGAACTTCTTAATACAAGAACTAATTACAATAGATTAACTAAAGATTATAGAGAGAATTAAACTAATGAGAGTAGCACTAAACTATGGTTTTGAATGTTAATGGAGGCTTAAACTAGTCTAGGGTATGATAAGATCCCTTACTAATACAAGAAGGGAGTATATATATGGGTACAAGAATAAAGGAGAAGAAATAAAAGAAGTCGCGTTGCAGGTCTACGGTCCCGACCGGGACGGGTTGGTCCCGATAGGGACGGCCTTGTCATCCCGATTGGGACGGGTTGGTCCCGACCGGGATGGGCTCACAGCAGCCTCCTCAAAAGCGCACCTCATCCCAAACAGGATGAGGTCATCCCGAACGGGATGGGTCTTGTAGGCCTCCCTTAAGAGCTCTTTGGTCCCTCCTTGCTTCTCATGGGTTTCTCGCCGATTCTCGGGACTCGGGATCGGGTCTCGAAGGCTCGGGATTGGGTCCCAAGGTCTCGGGGTCGATTCCAAGGCATCGAGTCATCGTTCCTTTACTCCGTTGGCTCCAAAATGTGTATGTATAGAGTCGGAATCGCTCCAACTCTTCCAAATCGGGCTCGGGAACCTGAAACGAACTAAAGGAAGCATAACAAGCCCATGAATCGCTCCCAAGGAGCGATTCCACAAGGAAATGGAACCAAAACATAGTAAAAAAGGCACTACAAACTACACTTATCAACTCCCCCACACTTAACCTTTACTCGCCCTCGAGTAAGCACATACTAACTACTATACTAGCCGAATGGATATTAGCGCACCCTACGCCCTTTCAACTCACGCGAGTGCACTTAGAGGAAAAGTGCACTCCGCAAGGCAAGTCGGGTCTTGCGACAAAACTGTGGATGCAACCGGACACAAGACACAAAAACAAACAAGCACATAAACAAACAAACAAACAAACAAACACAAGGTTGCACCCAAAACAAAAGAAATACCGCTTCCCTCTAAAAGCGGTGAAAGAAGCACCGGTTTAGGACTCGAGGTAAGTGACAACGTTCCCAAGCTAGCGATACAAACCAAGGTGGACTAAACCCTAATAGTATGACGATAAAGCAACAAAAATGTTTGTAACTTACCTAGGTCCTCCTAACTTTCTAAAAACGTACTACGGGACGATCGGCGGAGTGGAAAAGTGAAGAGCCACGGTGTTAGTCGACACTGTAGGTAAGTGAGACTCCGCCCCCTTTAGCGTGAGCCAAGAGGGTCGTCCCGTGTCCAAGACCGCCTAACTAGTTCAAGTAAAAAGGTGGAAAACATGCAAAATGAGGGAAGACCGATTAATGCCGCTATCATCCTTCCTAGGGACTCGGTCCTTTGGTAGGCTCTTCACGGAAAAAGTCGGAAAAAGGCTTATTTTTGTGGGGATTTCTTTTTGTGAGACGGGTTTTCTTTTGGCATTTTCTTTCTTTTTGACATATTTGCTTTGTTTTGCCATGCCATTCTTTTTTCTTCTTTTCTATTTTCTTTTTGGCTTTTGTGCCTTTTCTTTTTCTTCATTTCTTTTCTTTCTTTCATTTTTTTTTTCTTTTCTTTTTCTTTGCCCTTTTTGGCAAGATTTGGCATTTTTGGCATTTTGATTGTATAACAAGAAAGGTAGAAATCAACAATTTGCAATTTATTGTGTGGAGATGTGTAGGAGGTAGGTGAACGGGTAAGTCGGGAAGGGCCCTTCCCTTCAAACCCACAAAAAGTGGAGAACTTGGACTAATCAAAACAATCCTAAACACGGTCACCTAGGGGACGAGACTCGGTAACCAAGGCCTTTTCACACCGTGGGTGTTCATAATGGTCAAAAGTGCAAATCCCGTAGTAAATTCCTAGTAAGCTAGGTGGACTCAAGGTAAAGGACCAACGAAATCATTGATTTAGGGTCATTCTACTAGGCTAAAATCCAAGACTCGATTTACACTACTAAAAAGGGAAAGTAAGCACTCGCACACTAGCCTCTAAACCGGGTTTTCGAAAACGGTTTACACACACAAGACACACTTAACACAACACAAAACAAAGACACGACGAAAATGAAAGAAAAAGAGACAAAACAAAACAAAACAAAATGAAACAACATAAACATATACAAACACCACCCCGATATTCCATACAAGTCACCAAATCATCCACCAGTATGCACAAAGCTCCACCCAAGCACACAACATCACAATCTCCTCCAAACTCCACAAGAGACAAAGGAGAGAAAGAAGGGATAAAAGAGGTTACCGGATGTCTTTAAAGCTTTCCAACGTTATCGGTGATTAAAGCAACCTATAAGGAAAAAGGGAGGGAAACAAGCACACAAAACAAATATACGACACAAAGACACAAAAAAGGAAAAGACACAAAAGAAAATCTTTTTGATTTTTGTGAAAAAATTTCAAATTTTTATGGTTTTTAAAGATTTTTTCGAAAAAACTAAGAAAATAAAACTAACTATGCTAGAATATCGCTCCCCCACACTTAAACCGAGCAATGTCCTGATATGCTCAATCGTAGTGTGCGGAGAGACAAAAGAAAAAGAGAAGAAACTACGAAAATAAAGCTAAAAATCAAAAATAAAGTGAAGAAATGGTAGAAGGTGTCCGGCCGGGGTGTAATCAAGTCACCATGGGCCGAGACAAGAAAAGATATGGATGGTGGAAGAAAATAAAAAGAAAGAAATAAAAGGAAATGGGAGGGGAGGGCTAGGTGTAATCAAGTCACCTAGCCCAGATTCCGTCCAAATCCGACTAACTACAAAAAAAAAAGGGGTGAAATCTTGTACAATTGGATTAATTGATCGACTCCCAACGTAATCACGTCATCGGGAGTCGGGAGCAACCATACTACGACCTCGAAGGCCACTACGATACCATGACTCAAGGGAAGGGGGTAAACAATGAAAAAAATAAGCGATAAAAAGACGGAAAAGTAAGAATAGTTACCCAAACCTAGCGGCTAGTAACTCACTTGTTCCATCGTCTCCATGATCATTAGAGGCTCGTCGCTTATCTTCTCGGTTGCCATCTCGCTTCACACTCAAGAAAAACTCACGGTAGAGGTAGTAATGGTAGGGGGTGGGATTTGATGTGAGAGTCGGTGTAAAGTGGATAGGAAATGGAGTGAGGGCATGACAATGAAGTACATGGGGCATATGATAGGGCTAGTATAGCTAGGGAGGTTGGGAGGGGGTATAAAATGGTTGGGTGGACTCGATTGCCGAAGAAGAAACACAAAGGGGGAGCAGAGGACCATCCCGGTCGGGACGATCGATCCCGATCGGGTTACCTCACTCGTCCCGGTCGGGATGCTCCTCTGCTAAACTTGGTTTAAATAAATGTTTAAAATTTTAATACTATTTGAAAAATACGGGGTATTACACTCCCTTACTCCGATCGAGAGGTTGGAGGTTCGATTCTCATCTGCGACGTAGTGCGCTCTTCTCTAGACCAAAAAAAATTATTCGATCAAGTTTGTTATGTTTCTTATCCAAAGAGTAAGAAAGATATTCATTGGTCAGCGGTATTTAAAATTGAGTAAGTCTTCTTGTGACAGATATATCTATCACAAATCGTCGACGAATCAGACAACACACATGATTATGATGAGGTAAAAGGTATAGGAAGTACAATTTGTCTTTATCTATCTCAAGTAGGTACTATCTATTTACCCTGTTATAAAAGTTATGATCATCACAAACAAAAATTTACTTTTAAAATTAAGACAAGATGACAAATTAATACTCCGTACATTTCATGTTGCAATGAGAAGTAGCGAGAAACTGTTGTGGATCCCGGCAAGCAAGTATACGGAGTTGGTGGCAAGGATGGAAGATCCATCCTACGAGGCTAAATCGAAAATAAAGCAATTCAAGCTAGTAGGAAGAAAAGGGCGTGCAACAAGGATGGTTGTCCTGGCCGAAAAAGTGTAGCAACAACTAACGTTCAAGGAGTTGGTATGTCTATGTTACTGTAATTCGAAGCCGTCTGTATGTAGTCTGTACTTATTGTTTTCTTAGGAAGAATATATAGGAACCTTTATTTATTTTTCTCATCCAAGTTTCGACGTAAAATTATACTCTACACAACATTAACTAAATAATGCATGCATATTGTTGGACGTTCAGAAAAATTGGGCTGAACAACAAAAATGCATGTCGTATGAGAAGTTAATCAAAATAAAATTAAATTAAAAGCATGGAAGAAATGGCTGCTTTCTCTCCATCCCCCTTAAAAATGCATAGGACTAGCTTAGCTTAGCTTTAGGTTTTCCTCCTTATAGATGCGTTATGGTGTCGGCTGCCATCAAACAATCCTTCAATGGTGGCCTCGATGTCTTCGGGCTGGTACTTGATGTACTTCTCCGACTGCCTTCCCGAGGTAAAGTACTGTCCGAACCTGGCCAAGAATGAGCGATATGCGGGAATCATTACAGCCGAGATGGATACTCTGAGCTCTGACTGAAGCTGCTCATCACTTACTACCCAACAACTTTGTGTCTTATGTATCTCATCCAACATCTGGTTGAAACTCTTGAACCTCTCTTTCAACACCACCTTCTGCACCTTCCCATTCACCTGCAATCCTTCTTGGTTCATGGTCTGCAGCACTCGACTCCACGTCTCTCGTTGGTAGCTCTTATGGTACCCTCTCAGGTCAGACGATCTCTTCCTCCGGTATGCGTTCCCCACCAACTCATGTATCTCTGCGGATTCCTTCATCTTTTGGATGATGTATCTTCCATTGTTCATCAAGAATATGGACCTTAACGACGGGTCTTTATATAGCTTCGACTTCGCCTCTAGATTGTCGTCTAGGAGGTTCATGATTGTCATCAGCTCCATAGCAAAGGGTGTTTGATTACTTAACCCGCTTTCATCGCTGTTTTCATGTTGATGATGGTTTTTATCCTCTCCATCTTTATTATCTCGCCCAGCATGCATATGATGACCATGTGCTTCCAAGTGTTGCTCCGAGTTGTGGTGGAGGGAAAACACTTGCTCCAGTGTCTCCTTAAAATCACAGGCATACCTTAAGTAGTTCATGGTGTACCGGGTCAGGGGGTGGACAGCTCCAGTTGGGTTCACATTCTTAGAAACATCGTTCTTGATCGAGTTCTCAAGATCACAGAATATGAACACGGCAGACTCGCCTAGCCTACGCTTTACAGATGACAACTCACATCTCAACTCATCAGCACAATCATTGGAGCACAACTCGTCCAAAGCGGACATGAGCTCAGTCAAAGTATCGTAAATGTCAAGCACCTTGAAGAGCCTCTCCGCAGAGCACTTTGTCGTTGATATTGCCTCTGCAAAGTTGAGGAGCAGAATGACGGTCGATCTGATCAAGTTGGAGAACATTGCCTCGCTGATTGTGGGGTGGTCCTCAGAGAAAACGGAATCACAAAGTGCCTTCTCACCCGGCAACAGGACCTTGGCAACATACTTGACAATGTTGATCCAAGTAACAATGTGGCCTTCTAAAGGCTCCCATTGCATCTTCTGTACATCGTCCGTGCTTATTTTATCTATTTTATCTAATCCGTGAAGGTTCATCGCTTCCTTGAAAGCATTTCTTCTCGCGATGCTGTACACCTGGCAGCACTCCGTTTCATGACCGGATGAGATCATTACACTAGCTATTCTCCTCAGGTTGGATATCTTCTTCTCCGAAATGCCAGGGTAATTATTGTTGCCGTGGCCCTCCTCTTCTTTGCCTTGTTTTTGGTCATCCGATTTTGCTGCTTTAGAATGCTTTGCTGAATTAGGGGTCTTTGAGACGGGCGAAGGGTTTGAAGGATATTCCAAAATAATCCGAAGCTCCTCTTCCAAGAAAGTTATGGTTTGCTGGGCAACAGGGGTCGTCAAGGTAAGGGACGTGCTTACTTCTTCGCTTGAGGGGAATTTCTTTAGAAAGTTAGACAGTTTCAACACGCGGCTCGCCGCATTCAACAAATATGTATCCTGTTTGATATCATCTCCGAATTTCAAGGCAGAATTTTCGCCTCCATCATACTTGTCGATCTCCAACTGGACCATCTTGGTGAATTTCTCTATCAATTGAGGAATCTTAGGGAGATTGGAGACGTCCTCGACTGATGAAAGTTTTTCGATGAAGGCATCTATCTCTTCATAAACGTGGTTTTGAGTGGATTGGTGTTCCTCATGAATATGATCACCATTTTGTGTAACGTTTCTAGGAGATCCGGAAACTTTGTTGTTACTATTAGCCTTAAGGTTCCAAACGGCGTCAATGGAGGAAAAGGCTCTTCGAGGAGGAGGCTGACGACGATCAGCAAGGACACTAAAGCTAGAAGATTTATTGAGAAGGATGGATTTTTCGGCCTTCAAGAGGCGTCGGTCGTTGACGCTTACCGACTTGGCCAGAAGAGGATTCTTCTCCATCTTCTTTCAGTTAATAATTAGTTTAATCATTGAGGGGGGGTGATGAATTGAGGTCAAGAGAAAGAAAGGAAAGAAAGAAGGGAGAAAAAGAAGCGAAAATAGAGGTGGAAGTGCAATAGGAGGGAGGGTGGCTATTTTTGAACTTTGGAGGGAATGAGAGAGAGATCTTAGTAGCTAGCATTAAGGAGAGGTTGACATTAATTTTGGTGGGGGTAAAAGAGAGGTAAAAATGAGAAGAATATGAGCTCCATGTCTTTTTACACTAATTTTCAAATTTCAACTACATCCTATCGTACGTGCGTTATTTAACAGGCAAATTCTGACTTGTGACGACACCATCCATTATAAATCATAAGACGGATTAAATACAGAGTATTTGACCCATTTTAACGTTTAAAACAGGTACTATGTCTTGAGCAAGCCAACCTTCATTTAGGGTACGGAGTACGAGTTTTATAAGAGCTTGTTGCACCTCTACTTTGATGTTGAAGAAATATGGAAGATGATAACATTTCATACACACAAATAAGAAACCGATGCCTGTTATTTGTAGAGTAGCCTAAAAAGGTTAGTTTAGGGGGTAGGTTAGTAATTTTACCTGTTTAGTTTATTCTTCCGATTAATTTACCGCCACATGAAATGATGGAATAATGTAAGTTACGTAATGATATGGGAGTCGGGTAGAGACACATGAAATGATGGATTAATGTATGTTACGTAATGCTATGGGAGTCGGGTAGAGAGTCGGATAACTGACAATAGCTGGGGGGTGCAAGTGCAGCGACAAAACAATAAGACTTCCCATAGAAATATAGAAATTCAAGTATTCGGTAAGAATGCATAGGAATACAAAATGGATATGACATATGAGCTAAGGTGAGTTTGGCCTAAAGAAGATGTAGGAAACAGGCATGATAATGACAGAAGAAATTGATACATTTTCTCAGCAAGTCAGGTTACCAGAATCTATAAGCTCTTGTACAGTTGCCAAGTCAGGATAAACAGGGACGCCGTCCTTTCTTCAGTCCTCAACATCGGGAATTTTAAATCTATCAAGTAGTATTGCATGCATTCCCAAACTCTTTGCCGGAAGATAATCCTTACGGAAACTATCTCCAATGTGTAAGACATCTTCTGTTGCAACATTTCCGGCCCTCTCTAAAGCAATCTCGTAGATCCTTGGATTTGGCTTTTCCACGCCTTCCAGACCGGAGAACACTCCAAAATCCCTTTCAGAACCCTAAGTTTCAGTTTCATTTCATTATTAATAAATACAAAAAAGAGCACAGGAATATCATTGTGCACATGCTACAATAAAAGGGCTGCACACATGATCATTCATTACTGAAAATTCCTTTTATTAAAGGGAAATTCGAGTAACATCTGTACCTGTTGCAAACCTAGGGCTGGAAGTATGACATCCCGATAACGGTACTCTGCATTGCTAACAAGCCCGACTGTGATACCCTTTGAACGAACCCATCTTAGGAATGGGATTGAATCAAAGAATATCCCATAAGGTGCGGAAGACCCAAAAGATGAATAAATGCGCCTGACAATTTTCTCAAATGTCTCCTCATCATACTCATATCCAACCTGTCATCAAGAAAACACTCTACATAAAGATCCAACAAAAACTGTACTCGCTCTCGTATATTTAAATTCATTACACCTCTAAAGTTCACAAGTTCTAAGAAAGGGGAAACTAAGAAGTGCATATATGTCAAGTTAATAGGAATACATAGTTTTGACAAATGACGTGGTAGTTTCGTATTTACAGTAGATAAATAAATAAGAGAAATAGGTGGCAAGAAACAGAAAATGAACTTCATGTAACTGGATGGAAGGAATCAAGACAAAGGAAGTGAGGTATTCCATTTCAAGACCAGGAAATGGGCCAATGACAGGATCCAAAACAAGAAAAAGAGCTTTACCTTTTTAAAGGAGTCCGTAACACATGTCTTCCACCAAACGATATTAGGCATCTTTGCTTCATGACCAAAACAAGGATAGTTCTTGGCCATTTCAGTATATGCAAGCTTGAAGCCTTCGTGTACACGTTTATAGTCAGGGCAGGGTAATCCCGCAGCTTTAGCAGACATGCAGTAATAATCCCCTAATTCCCCCTTGTAAACTAATAGAGTACCAGTAACGTCAACAGTTATACATCGTAACTTTGGGATAATCGACATCTCCACAATCCAAACAAGTATCAAAGGGGTGATAGTGGCTGGCAGGCACCAATGGAAGAAGTGTATAGAAGAAACAGAGTACTTCCAAGTGATTATCAAAAGTTAGTACGAGTATTATAAATCGGCTCCTGAATTGATGAAGAAAACGGCACACATTAGAACAGGGGTAAATTTACTTGCCCACAGGAATTTACAGAGCAAGGGAAAAAGATATTGAAACTTGAGCACATGAGAGAAACATCCCATTAAACTTCATGTGGCAATTGTAAGTCTTATAACAAATCCTTGATCACAGAATGGCTAACATTGATCTACCATCTTAATTTCTGTTCAGTACTACACAAACAGCTAAAAGGATAGTCGAAGCTATGCTATTTCAGCACTTCATTGCACTTGGATACTTCAATTTAGAACAAAAGAAAATTGATACTTTTGTCCAAAATAGGCGTGTCAAGACATTTCGTCTCACACAAAGTTGTTATCGTGAAACTTAACTACAACACACGAATAACGAACAAGAAAATAAAACACAAATAAATAAATAAAATCAAAGTAATCACCCCATCATTTGAGAGGTGTCAAAATGACGTTAGTGTGAAACCTTCTCATATGAATTTTTGTGAACAACTAAACACCCTTATTCATTCAGAAGAGAAGAGAAGAAACCCAAGATCAAAAATATCATTATTTGAGGTACACTATGTGATCATGTAATAATGACTCAAAATGTATTTGATTGGGTTTTAAATAGCGAACAAAACAAAAACCCTAAAATGAAGAGAATTCAGAAATGGCATAGTCGGAGAATCGAGGATTAAAATTAAGATGAATGAAAAGTAGAAAACTGATAAGTGTAGTATGTAGTGCCTAATTTGTTGTGTTTGGTCCCATTTTCCCTTGTGAAATCGCTCTTTGGAGCGATTTATGGGCTACTTATACTTCTTCTAGTTCGTTTTAGGTTCCCAAGACCATTCATGGAGAATTGGAACGATTCCGACTCGTTTCCTACACCTTTGGAGCCAACGAAGAGAAGGAACGATCACTCGGTGCCATAGTTTCAACCCCGAGACCTTGGGACCCATTCCCGAGCCCCTTAGACTCGATCTCGAGCTCCGAGAATCGATGAGAAGCCAATGAGAAGCAAGGAGGGACCTTAGAGATCTTAATGGAGGCACGAATGAATAGGCTTTTGTTTAAGCCGTCCCGACCGGGATGAGAGCTTCCCGACCGGGAAGGATGGTCCATCCCGACCGGGACCATTCCTTCCCGACCGGGATGAAGTAGCTGTAGCCGCGTGACTTGCTTTTCTTCTCCTTCACTCTTGTAACCTTATAAATACTCCTCCCTTGTATTGTTTAAGGACGATACATTACCTTACATTATCTTAGACCTCTCTACATTGTTCTAAACCCTAGATTTAGTTCCTCCTCTCATTAGCTTAAACCTTTCATTAAAATTTTGTTAATCTTAGATTAATTTAGTTAATTAGTCTTGTATTAAGGAGATTCTTGAAGACTCATCCAAGATTGACAACCTTGGGAGATTTTTGGGTTTTTCTTGTTAATGCAAGTTCTCATCTTTTTATCCTCTTTGTAGTTGGTATAATCTTCTTAATCCCTTTTCTCTTGTTCTTTGTTTATTTCTTCAAGTTTTAATCTTTACATATTGTTCATTGTTCTTGTTGGTTCATAATGAATGTTTTGTTATTTATGTTGATTTCTCTTGATAGTGTTAGATTTAGTATCATTATGAGTGAGTAGACTCTTTGTGGGGTTAGTAGGGGGATTAAGTGTGGTTTATGGGTAATTAGGGTTTGATTAAGGGAAAAAGTGGAATCTTTGTTACTAGTCACATGTTGAGCACTCTATGTGTTTGTTGAATTGCTTGTTTGAGTTGTAGTGGCCATGCTTCTCATACTTGTTTTCATCTTCTCATCTTGTAATCAATTTGTGGTTGAATGCTTATGTTTTGGGTAATACTTTGCATGAGTATTCGGGTCTAGTCTTTGACACGAGAGTGCGGACTTTGGCTTTGACGCGAGAGCGCAAACCGACCTTAGTGACTAGGAGAAACCTACACCCACCTCCCAATTATCCTACTACACTTATGAACCCAAACTAACCCTACTCTTTCCCATATTTGATTTATCCATCTCTTTAGTCATCATTTCTCTAGTTTGTTAGTTTCTTTGATCTTTAGTTGTTTCACTTAGTTCTTGTCATATCTAGTGCATTGCTAGTCTAGTTTCATAGCTCTTCACTATCATACTTAGTCAATTCTCGTTATCTTTGTGTTTGTTTGTGACTTATCCTCGTTTTTAGGTAGACCTAGTCTAGACACCATTTTCCGTCCCCGTGGATACGACCCGACTTACCCTAGCTACCCGTGAGGATTAGTTGGACTCTATTTGACGGTAGGGACCCGCGGCAAATTCCCCTACCATCAAAAACATACCCAAATCATGAAGATGAAGTTGAAGTTGGAGTAAGTGTAAGTGTAAGTGTAAGTGTAAGAGAAGAGCGACCAACGTTGGGGGGGACAATTTAAAAAGGAGTGAAAGGAAGAAAAAGAGGGGGGGAAACTGGGGAATGGAGTACGGAAGAAGAGTGTGTGAGTGGTTTATAGCCCCCTGTATTTGTCTTCTTGTTTCTTCACCCAATTACGATTACCATTACCCCAACAAATCCAATAAACCAGTAGTCAATCAAGCACACAGATTCTGTAATTCTGTTCTTCTTCCTCCCTTGATTGGGGCTTCGAGCATTGTTGTGGGTTTGGCCCATTCTTAAGGTGGGTTGTACTTGTATTGTATTATCAGAACTGGTAATTGGCCCAAGCAACTCACCAGGATGCTCTATTGATTCGTATTTCCACGCAACTCAATCTAATCGTCTCCAAATTCAAAAAAACAATATGATAATCGGTCTCATATCGGTGAATACCTCTTACTGAAGGACATATATAAACAACTACGGAGCAGAATGGAATTGATGAGTTAACTAGTATCTCATCCGCATAAATGTACGGCTTATATACGCTATCAATTATGTATGGAGGTTATATATAAATGATCTATCGAAAATAGTGCTAGTTATCAGAATTTTTATAATTAATACGATAAGATATAAATATGTCACAAACTACTACTCGTACTAATATGGAAGCCTAATACACCTTAGATGATTGGGAGGGTTGCATTAATAATTTAGCACAAAAACTTGTATGAAACGGTCCTAGGAAACTTACGGTTGTGTTTTTTTTTTTTTTTAAAGAAAAGCCTAATGTTTGCGGGGTAGTAATGATATTTTTAGAAAATGAAGGGTGCCACGTAGAACCTGAAATATACGAGGTATCACGTAGAAAATATCGGGAAAAAAAGAAATTTGCTTTCGATTTAAAGTGATTATACATTCAATTTTACAATTTAATTTTTTCTTTTACTAATATTCAGTCCTACAATTATACGGAGTATAATTTTGTACATTCTAAAATAAGATTGAATCTAGAAAAAATGACCGAAAATACGGAAGAAAGATTGTGTATAAAAGTAGATTTAGAAATTTTATTGTCTCATAATAGTTGTATTGCAAACGGTCTAGAGAACAAGACCCATAAATTAAAGGATAGATTAAGGTGGAACACTAATTAAGAAACATAATAAGAGGGGAGAGGTCATAAAAACTAGATTGTGGACTGAAGCTAGGGCGACATAGATGATGTTAGTGCACACTGGGTGCTAAATCACTAATCTAACCTAAAGTAAGAAAGAAAACAATCAAAGAGTAGGAGGAGGAGGAGGAGGAGGAGGAGGAGGAGGAGAGTAAAGATGGAGTTTAATTTGTGTTGAGTACATCGTACATGATATGATCTGAAACATAAATATAAGAGTTTATCAGTCCTAAACAAATGGAGTACCAATCTGATCTGATGAATCCTAGCATGTGTTATAAACTTACAAGGCATGCATTCCTAATTCCTACCCTTTTCTCTTAGCGATAGAGTTGCTATTTCCATCAAACAACTCTTCAATTGCATTCTCAATGTCGTCTGGTTGGAACTTGATATACTTCTCCACCTGCCTTCCAGGGGTGAATATCTGGCCGAAACGAGCCACAAAGGACCTGTAAGCCGGTATCATAATAGCAGATATGGAGACTCGAAGCTCCGACTGAAGCTGCTCGTCGCTTACCACCCATGTGCTTTGTGCTTTATGTATCTCCTCAAACCATTGGTTAAAATTTTTGAACCTTTCTTTCAAGATTGGCTTGTGTATCTTCCCATTCACTTGTAACCCCTCTTGGTTAAGGCACTGTAGAACTCTGCTCCATGTCTCTCTTTGATAACTCTTATGGTAGTTCCTCACATCCGACGATCTCTTCCTACACCAGTTATCCCCCACCACTTGGTGAATCTCGGTCGAACCCTTCACCTTCTGGAGCATGTATCTCCCATTGTTCATCAGGAATATGTACCTCAAGGATAAATCCTTGTACAACTTGGACTTTGAATCCAGATACGCGTCGAGTAGGTCCATGATGGTGATCAATTGCGAAGCAAATGGCGAATGTTTCTCCGGTTCTGCGTCTCTTCCTCCACCTCCACCTCCACCACCACCACCACCGCTGTCTTTTTGTTCCGTGTCTGAGGGATACTCTTCAGATTCTTCCATTCTCAAGTGCTGTTGGAAGACTTGCAAGAGGGTGTCCTTGTATTCACAAGCATACTTCAAGTAATTCATGGTGTATCTTGTGAGGGGATGGACGGCTCCATTAGGGACAGGGGTCTTTGTATTGTCCCCCTTGATCGAGTTCTCAAGCAGGCAGAAGATGGTGACGGCTGCCTCTCCTAACCTGCTCTTGGCGTACGACACCTCCCACCTCAACCCGTCTATAACCTCCTCGGACAAGATGGAGGTGGAGGGGATCCAATCGCGCAGTGCCTCATACATGTCGAGGAATTTGAACAGTTTCTCAGTGGATCGCTTTGTCATTGCGACCGCCTCAGCAAAGCTGGCGAGGATGGAGGAAACGGCTGATGTGAGATGGCAGAAGAGGGAGCATTTCGTGGAAGGGTGATCGCGAAAGACGGCGTCGTAGAACTTCTCCTCCCCGGGGAAAAGCTGGGTGGAACAATGCTTGAAGACACGGATCCATGTCGCGATTTCACCTTCAAGAGCCTCCCAATTCATCTTTTGCACGTCGTCCACGCTTATCTTTTCAAAACCATGCTTCTTCACCTCTTCCTCAAAGGCATGTCGCCTCACGATGATGAAGATGGTCATGCATTCCACCTCATACCCGGCGTTGTGCATGGCCGTAGAGACCAGGTGGATGTTTGACACTGATTCTGGGGAGTAGAAAGGGAATGTAGGTGGTTCCCCTGAATCGGGATTCTGATCCGACCCTGGCGCACCCTCGTTATCTCCTTCAGCGTGTTGCTGCTCCTGATTCTGATTCTGATGATGAGGAGACGCATGTTTGCCACCGTTCTTGGTACTTGTGTTTTTATCGGAGGGTAACACGGTGGATTCTGCCAAGAGGAGACAAAGTTCGTCCTCGAGGAAGACCATGACACGGTGGAGGATGGTGCTGGCCTGATTCAGCAGGGGCATTGTGTGATTCGACTTATACCCATTCATAAGCGTTACAAGACTCGACAATCTATTAACCGCGCCTAAAAATAACGAGTCCTCATCCACATTACGCCCAATGATGGCGGTATTCTCGGACGTCGTGTCGTAGCGTTGGATCATTGACTCCAGCTTTTTTAAGAATTTGACAACCGAGGCGGAGATCTCCAGCAGCTCCCCCCCGGTCTCGCCGGCATTGGCGGACATGGATTTAGCAGAGTGAAGGAATGCATCGATCTCCTCCGAGAGTTGCTCAATGGTGACCTCACCGTCACGACAATCACTATGTTCCTCTTCAATGGTGGGAGGAAGGAGGGAGTCCTGATCCGATGTGAAGGAAGTTGGCCTGGAAGCAAAGCTAAAGGACTTTCCAACATTTTTGTCCTGATCACTACTTTTACTCTTGTTTTCATCCAGAAGTCTTGAATCAAAACTACGAGATTTCAAGGGTGCATTATTAGCCATTATTAGTGTTTATTTGTTATGAATGAGGTCAGTAAGTTTGTTAAGAGGCCGGATGATGGTGAAAGTGCGTAAGGGAAACAGAGGAGGAAGTATCGCAGCGTGAATTATGGAAGGATATGGAATCAAATTCTCGTTATAGTATCTATTTTTTTCTTTTTTCTTTTTTTAATTGAGGATTCATTAGTTTGTTGTCTATTGTGAGTAATATTGAATTTTGAAATTGTAGGGTGTAAGTTTAGTACGTGTGTGAGAAAATGGTGAAGGGGTAAGCTTGATTTGAGGAGGTGAAAGCAAGGGTTGACCATACATGCTTCTGATTTTAAGAGGTAAACCACATCTTAATGATACTTATTTCCTACCATCTCCTGCTCACCACTCTTGTTTCTCCCTCCCCCGGGATCACACATCAACTTCATATATATCAGTACTCTTATAAATAACAATCTCTTCGATTCTGCACCTACCTTTCTTGGTATATTCAATTAAGGGACCCTTCAATTAAATAGTTACATTTTTATAAGAGCGTGCTTGTTAGTGGGGATGCTTTTACTTGGTTAGACCCAACATCCACACTTACAACCTTATTATTTGTATAAAAAGTAAATGTTGCGATTCGTAAGAATCGGAGGGAGTACTTGTTGATTATGCTATTATTGCTTCAACTTGAACCATGTTCTTACATGTACATTGAAATACTCAATTCTCGACCTTCATTTATTTAGCTTTTCTACTTAGGCATTCGGTATCCACCTAACTTTCCACAAATTTACATCAAAACATCAACACCAACAAAAATTCATTTTTCACCATCTCTCCCACTTTTATTATACCCCACGGTAGGAGCAGATCTAGCACCATTTTGTATGGCTATAGCACAAGTATATTTTCAAAGTATGTATTAAAGTTGCAAAATACGATAAATAATAATACACACTTGATAAGATGACGTTGATTAATACGGCGGAGTAAAAGTTTGCACAAAGTCTTGGGAGAGACGATCTCTCCATAAATTATTGAGAGACCACTTGTCAATACTATTTTAAGTCTTATTCGTACCTATTACCTTTAAATGACAACGTTTTTGTACCGCTTTTTATAACAAGTGTACCCCATTTATATTTGTATACCTTTTTATTATGTTTGATACCACTATTATTGTAACACTCCCATTCACCCAAGAGTCTTATCAAGACAATCCCGAATAAATAAAGGTGTCACTACAAGAGAATTGCAATTTCGCTACTAATTTAGCAACTTCCTAAAATTCAGTCGCTAAATATATAAATTAGCTACTACTTTTGAGACATAAATATATCTAGTCTCAATTTTAGAGATCAAAATATAGTGCGTGGTAGCTAATTACGTCGCTAGTATAGAGACTAAATAAAGTTGATAGTAAATTTGGTATCTAATTTAAGTTTTTAGATACAGAAAACGCCAGTAGCTAAAGTCGTCTCTATATATGTCGACACAAAATTACAAATAATGTATTTAGTTTATCTAATTTCCTTATTATTGGAGTATTAAAAAAGTATCTTAGAATCCAAATTTTAATGATTAATTTTACCTGTAAGTATACATTCATTGTCCAAATAAATATAAATCTTCAAGTGCCCTAATGGTTTGAATGTAAGTCAAGTATTTGAAGGTTATGAGTTACATGCATGGTTTAGGGAGCAAGGGACAGCTCTACGTGTTGTGTTCGGTATTCAGTGTGGTACGATGGGCTAGCTAGTGTGATGTGTCGGGGTATGACGTGTATTTATTATTTTAATTTTTTGTAATTTTAGATACTAAAGAATTGCGTCGCTAATTTTGCTACAACGGAATCGGTCTCTAAGTTCATCCCTAAATTAGCTACTTTACAATTTGCGGTCGCTAATGTAGCCACTCAAATTTTCTTCTCTATTATTGTCTCAAAATTTTCTACCATGCTTTCGTCACTAAATTGGTAGCTAATTTTGGTCGCTAATTCAGTAGCTAAATTAGCGACAAGACGTTTAGCTACTAATGAAATTTTGTCGCAAATTCGGTCTCTAAGCTAATTAGCTACGGAATATTGAAGATTTGCTACCAAAATTTCCGACTCTAAACTGATTTTACCTTGTAGTGTGTTACCATCTCGGTTTGCCGAGGTAGTAGCTCGATCATTACAATGCGACATGAAATGCTAAACCTACCATTTGATTTAAATATTACAACTCATTAACTATTACAACTCTAGTTACACAGCATAAGCTATACAATCTTTATAAACAAGAATGCCTACGCTTTAACCCGTGCTACGACCGGGATCATTATTGCGTTCACCCCAATCTCGTACAAGCATCCCTGCATCCAAACACAATATACATAACTTATTACTGGTGTATCTTCATCATGTACTACTGACTTACTATATACACACACACACACAATTATGATTAACAACAACCATTCCAACTTATTACGCGGCGATTGACACAATCATTAAGTACAAATATCATAGGAAACAACGAGGTATAACAGGGTGTGACATCCTACCCTCCTTATAAGAAACTTCGCCCCGAAGTTCAACAATCTCAGTGTCACTCTATCCAACGCATCTAGGTCATTGAGAAGCTATCTTGACACTAACGGTTCTGCTCTTTCTCGATCTTATCATATAATACACAACTCAATTATCAAGGACATCAGTTTAAACTTCTTAAACGAATATACTTGTAAGTCATGACCAGGGGGTGAGTAAGTCGGTAATACTCATAATTGACGCGTTCCATCACAACGATTCTAAAAAAAACATTTCTCGCACGCGTAACATCTCTTGGTCATTTCACGACCTTCAACTCTTTTGGCATCAAGCCTAACACAAGAACTCATTCACGCTTCATCTATATTTCTCAACTTACTAATCTATCAACTGGTTGCGAGGGGTTTCTATCCCCGCATTCATCCACATTTCACCGCCTAAATTCTCCTTTTACTAACAAATGTCGACATCTCTACTTAGATTGATCTCATGGTTCATCGTAACTACCAACAGACTATTTGCATACTCATTCTCATTTGTCACATGTCACATAATCTAAGAAAAACAGACCACTTATTAGTACCACTGTGTTTAACCTCATTATACTTGTCATGACTCAATTCATATGATGGCAGACAACAGCTAATGCACTTGTAACTTACAGACTTGCGGGAACCCTCCTCTCAAGACATACTTACATGCATGGACACCATTACTGTCACCAAAGTAAGACGATTATTCCATACAAAGACGATTTGATTAACACTCGACCTGACGCCTTGTGACATGTCACTTTTCTTGCATGGACTCGTGATCGTGATGTTAGTACCTTATACTATAACCCGACTTGCTGATCTCGAAACATAAGTGATGACACAACGCATTAACAGATAAACTTTGGACCCCTAACTATTTCAATTGATGCCATCCTCGGCTATAAAACTTGGTGACACAGAGTTCAATTCACATAATATAGTTAGTCTGACTGGATTTTGTAGTTCGAAGTATTCAGACATGAAAGCACGTACGTATGTCTCATTTCAGTTTTGTTACTACTGCTTCACCATGTATTTCTTTGACCCTTCACTGTTCATTAATCTAGATTCTTGTACCATCACCATATCTATTATCATTCCCTTACGCTTATTTATACAATTAGACTCGTTAACTATCATTATTACGACTTTCTTACAAGTAACTTAAATGACACCATATCCTCGTGACGCCTCTTTACTATGTCGCACCACTCGTTTCGATCATTAAAACACATACTCCCAATCTACATATGATGGTAATGCGTTGACACAGCTGTATCTTTAACGGGTTCAGACTCCATGTATACATACTTGAGGGGAATCATTTAGGCAAGTAATAGTAATACAACTAAACACTTTTAGATTACCACATGAATAATTTCAAAACTTTAGACAAATGACAGGTGATATATGCTTATCTAGATTACAATAATTAATCAAGTAGTTCATTATGTCTTAGGTTCACATAAGTTTTACATTTAGACACTAGCATATGACTTAGGACTAACACTCATCCCGTAGACATCATTCATCTTAGCATATGTTACTCATTGACTGATAATTAAGACAAAACTCATCACAGATATACAGGAGCAATTAAGAATAGCATTTGACTGGTGGTTTACAAAACATGTCTAATTTACGTCTATTACGACCAAATCTGAAAGATGACGTTTTGTTTATTATTTAGATGCAACCAACGTACTCGGTTCGTAGTTTAACGACTCGACATTTCCCGACTTCTCATGGAAATTACTACATGTATTAGATATGTGCGTCGATGTTCTTTATCACATAAGAGACTCATGACCATGACATATTTATCAGACAACAACACATTTGATCCATGAGATTCACGTTAAGGCAGTTATGCAACATGAACAAGTATGACCTCTCATAACCCGAGTTTACTCTGAATTCATCATTAACATATAAGTCTAACTCAATTGCGTTATACGATAAGGTAGACATTTTCAAATTAGTGCATTCACTTGAACAAGACGAAACAATGACCATTCAATGGACTTAGACACGTTTTGTGAACATTGCCGTCATGATAGAAAAATCGTAATTAAATCATTATAACTCAAAACAATGTGAAACTAGTGGTCTTAGACTCTTAAGACAGTCATGTACAACTTTCCAGTTAAAACAATTTTCAAAGTCCAAACATAACAGTGATTTCCATAATCATTTTCCTGAACTGACAAATTTTTACTTTGAAAAAGTTTCGATTGATAAAATGAGTTATTTCAAATCATATGTTCGAGCAAACCAAGTTCCAACATTATCCAAAATCTTCAAAGTGATCTCAGTAAAAACTCCCAATGATAATTTAATCTCTAAGTAGGGTGTGTAATGGAAATATGACCACTAGCAAGTAGGTTGAAGTACTTGAGTTTAAATACCGAAATTTTGCAGTGAAGAACTAGACTTAAAATAAATGTGAGTCTCGTTTCAAATTTTTGTGAAAGAGACATTGCAAACAGGTGAAACAATTCAGTAACACATTATTCCTGTTAACGAAAGTGTTTTAAGCTGTTTTGACATTATCTCGACACGGTTAGCAAGCATGTTTGTTTAGGCCATCAAATAGAACTCAGTAAACACATTATTCAGGTTAGATGAAGTGCTGCAAATGTGTATGTCATTAACTCAACGCGGGTTCTTATAAATACTTATTTAAACAATTAAGAATAGAAATCAACAACAAGGTACAACTTGGAACCTATGACATTGACAGGGAAGCATATAAACTCGGAACGAAACACAAATATCCAAGTATCTTTGACAGAAATTTACATTAATGAATACGATACCACAGATATATCATTTTAATAATACATTATACTCAAATTCAAGTAATAAACAGATTTTGATTTCACACTTTATCTTGTCAATGTATTAATCAAGGTGATCGAAATAGAAACGACGCATTCATATATACATTGTTGCTCCCTATAATACAAACAGTTTTACATAATTCCAGGTACCATATATCACTACAAAAAAACAAGGTTAAATTGCGGCGAAAAAATCCGCCGCAAATATCTAAATTCCGGCGCAAATCGGCGTTTACGTCGTACTAACCAACGCAAAGGTGTCACCGCAATATTTCGTCGCAATTTTTTTTTTGTGTCGGACCTGCCGACGAAGAGGCTAATTGCGTCGGATATGCGTCGAAAAATCAAATGTACACTAAAAAGTAAAAAAAAATAGTCAAACTGATTCGCGACAGACTTGCCGTCACAAATTCCGCCGCAAATTTTATTTGCGATGGCAAGTCCACCACAAATCATGGATTTATATATATATATATATATATATATATATAGAGAGAGAGAGAGAGAGAGAGAGAGAGAGAGAGAGAGAGAGAGAGAGAGAGAGAGAGAGAGAGAGAGAGAGAGAGAGAGAGAGAGAGAGAGAGAGAGAGAGAGAGAGAGAGGTTCAAATAAGGTCCACAATTTTTTTAAGTCTATATTGAAGTTACAGATGACATACGCTAAAGTTGCATTTGTTCAAAATTGATATATATACAAATGCAACTTTAGCGTATGTCATCTGTAACTTCAATATAGACTTAAAAAAATTGTGGACCTTATTTGAACCTACCTCTAGAGGTAGGTTCAAATAAGGGCAACAAATATTTTAAGGGCATAAGGTCAAGTGTTAAAGTTACACAAAAACTGCTTAAAGTTACACGAGATGAGTGATAAAGTTGCACTTTATCACTTGAAGTGATAAAAGAGCTGAATGTTATAGTTACATATCAATTTTAAACAAATACAACTTTATCGTATGTCATCTGTAACTTTAATAGAGACTTACTGAAACATGGTGACCTTATTTGAACCTACCTCTATATATATATATATAGAGAGAGAGAGATAGGTTCAAATAAGGTCCACAATTTTTTTAAGTCTATATTGAAGTTACAGATGACATACGCTAAAGCTGCATTTGTATATATATCAATTTTGAACAAATGCAATTTTAGCGTATGTCATCTGTAACTTCAATATAGACTTAAAAAAACTGTGGACCTTATTTGAACCTGCCTATATATATATATATATATATATATATATATATATATATATATATATATATATATATATATATATATATATATATATATATATATATATATATATATATATATATATATATATATATATATATATATATATATAGAGAGAGAGAGAGAGAGAGAGAGAGAGAGAGAGAGAGAGAGAGTCCTCTTTTCAATTATGAGTCCATGAGTCCTATTTACAACCATTGATCTAGATGGGGATGGATGGTGGTGATTGAGTTTAGTAATTAAGGCAATAACTAACCTATTTTGGTAAAAATATAATAAAATCCTCTCTCCTCCCTTAATTCTCTCCAACTGTTGAAACACATTACCTCACATTCAATATTTTCATTCAAACTCACCCGCCTAATTAAAACCCTTCACCTTCATCATCTCAAACACAATCGCTCAACTTTTGATTTTTTTCAAAACACACCCGCGCATCATCCTCTCATCTTCAACTCAAGCAAAGCTACCTTCATCTTCATCTTCAACTTCACAACCAGATAAGTATGTGGACGCGAACAAGAACAGGGTGCGGTTGTTGGAAAACATAGACAAGTATGTGGACGCGAGACAAAAGATCATCGACGGTCCCAAGACCAAGCCAACAAAGGGTCGGAAAAAATGATGTGTCTAATGAATTATGTCACCTTCTTCTGATTATGAATTATTATGAATTATGTCATCTTCTTCTTCTGGTTGTGAATTTGTTCATTCTGTTACAGTGATTGACTGTACCTGTTACTCTAAGTAACGACTGATGTTACTATGGGAATGAATGGAGTTTACCCAAGATACAAATGTAGTCTCATAATCAGTGTATTACACTGACGCATTATAACTGTTACTTTAATGAATAAATGATGTTACTCTAAGTGATTAATGATGTTATTATTTGTCTCATGATTAAGTTTCATTGATATTAATGGTGTGGTCTCATAATTACTTTCATTGATACTATCATCAATCACTCTGACGCATTATATATGGTTCTTTAAAGAACGAAAGTTGTTAATTTGCTAATGAATGGTTCTAATCCAAGTTATCCTCAGTTACTTTGGTAATCATTTAATTTGTTTAAACAACGCTGATGTGCTCAGTTACTTTCATGGATTATGTATGTTACTGTAACTCAAGAAAGGTGTTACTCCAATAAATATGAGATGTTACTTTCATGGATTATGTCTGTTACTGTATCTCAAGAAAGGTGTTACTCCAATAGATATGAGATGTTACTCTAACTAAATACACATGTATTAAATAAAATATAGAGTTAATTGCAACGTAGCACATCGCTATGTGTAAAAAAAATGTGTACAAAATCAATTATTCTTGTAAACCAAAAAAAAATATTCTTAGAATGACAAAAAACACAAGTATTTTCAAAACACTTGTTCCTCCTCCTCATCTTCCTCAGTGTCTTCTTCAGTTTCCTCATCTTCGTCAACATAAAACAAAACAATAAAATCAGTGTCTTCTTCAGTTTCCTCATCTGCTTCAATATAAAACAAAACAATAATATCAGTGAAGCATACGTTAAACCTGGAATCTATACTAAAACGAGAGCAATGAACCACTTTTATTAATCCATGATTAATCAAAAGAATAAAATTCCACCTTTTCCAGTGTTGTCTCGTGCATTCGCATCTTTGCCAATATCACCTGCACAAAATTGAACAGCGTTACACCCATGCAAATATTGTGTTACTTCAATTCCTAAGTTGTGTTACTCTAACGAGTACAGTACGTTACTTTAACATCATCATCAAAACCCTTTTCTCAACGTTCATTTGTTTTACTGTAATTGCAATTAAGTGTTACTTTAACTCAGAAGGTATGTTACTTCAATGACGTTTCTGCGTTAATAGAAATCAAAACAATAGTATCAGTGGATATAATGAAAAATCTAAATAACAAATATAAAACCCTAGAATCTATAAAGATCGAGAAAGCAATTAACCATTGATACGAAACTATGATGAATGAAATGACAATGAAAGCAATATCAACATTAAAATTGACGTAAAAAAAGAACGCAAATTGACGCACGATGTATCCATGGATAAAAATTGAATCAAAACGTGAAAGAAATATTTAAACTCACCATTGTTATACTCGATCAATTGCTTATCAACAATTGAAGAAGATGACACGGTCATTGAATCCATTGTAACGGGATTTCAAGCACAGAATTGATTGAATGAATGAATGAACGTGATGAAGAAAGGAGTTTTTTTCAGGTTTGAATGAAGTGAATGATGAATGAACGTGGATGATGAATGAATGTGATCAAGGGAGTTATTGTTTCCTAAATTCATGGGACCTATTTTAGGAACGTAAATCTCCTTTTTTTTTTAATGCAAATACTAGAATGTATCTTGTTCATCCATCCTCATCCCATCCATTGGATGGGATGAGGATGGATGGACAAGATGCATTCATTAAAAAAAAAAATTTACGTTCCTAAAATAGCTCCCATGAATTTAGGAAACAATAACTCCCTATCACATTCATTCATCATATCACGTTCATTCAAACACCAAAAAAAACCCTTTCTTCATTCACGTTCAGTCATCGATTTTGTACTCGGAATTCTGTTACAATGGATTCAATGACCGCATCATCGTCTTCAATGGTTGATAAGCAACTGATCAGTATAACAATGGTGAGTTTCAGTATTTCATTCACGTTTTGATTCAATTTTTATTCATGGATTTCGATGGTCATATTGCTTTCTATGTGCGTTTTAATATCAATGGTTTATCGCGTCAAATTGCGTTTTTTTACGTCGATTTTCATGTTTATAGTGCTTTCATTGTCATTTCGTATCACAGTTTCGTATCAATTTGCGTTTTTTTATGTCATTGCGTTTTGATATCACAGTTTCGTATCAATGGTTATTTGCTCTCTCGATCTTTATAGATTACAGGGCTTTATGCTTTTTATTCAGATTTTCCATGATATCCATTGATACTATTGTTTTGATTTCAATTAACGCATAAACGTCATTGAAGTAACATGCCTTCTACATTAAAGTAACACTTACTTGCAATTACAGTAACACAAATGAACGTTCAGAAAAAAGGTTTTGATGATGATGTTAGAGTAACGTATTGTACACGTTAGAGTAACACCACTTAGGAATTATAGTAACACATTATTTGCATGGGTGTAACGCTGTTTGATTTTGTGCAGGTGGTTTTGCCAAAGATGCGAACGCACATGACAACACTGGAAAAGGTAGAATTTGATTCATTTGATCAATCATGGATTAAGAACAATGGTTCATTGATATTATTGTTTCACTGATATTATTGTTTGCTTTATGTTGAAGCAGTCATGGCATTGAAGTAACACAAGTTATGAATTACAGTAATATCTAATTCTAATTAGAGTAACACAAACACGTAACACTGAAAAGGGTTTTTGGCGCTGACGTTGGAGTAACATCCTTTAAGGGTTAAAGTAACACAACTTATGAGTTGAAGTAACACTTATGTCCATGGGCGTGACATTTTTTAATTTCTTGCACGAAGCATTGGCAAAGAACCGAATGCACAGGAATGGTGCAGAGATGTGGGTGAGGTTTTCACTCCGTACATGGAGCAAGTATTCGGAATAATTGATGAGGCAGTGGAATTTTACAAAATCTACGCGCTGACTTGCGGATTTGATGTGAGAAAGTATACTAAGCCAACCAAACGAAACTGTCCAAATCCGTACGCAACACGACCGTCTAAACAGCCTACTAAGCCAACCAATGATGAGGATGACGAGGATGAAGTAGATGAAGACATCGAAGGAGAGGAAACTGAAGATGACACCGAGGAAGACGAGGAGGATGAACAAGTGTTTTGAGAATACTCGTGTTTTTTTGTCATTATAAGAATTTTTTCTTTTTTTCTGGTTTACACGAAAAACTAATTTTGTACAATTTTTTTTACACATAGCGCTGTGTTACGGTGCATTTAACACTATATTTATTTAATACATGTGTATTTTGTTAGAGTAACATCTCATGTGTGTCAGAGTAACACTATTCGTCTGTTACAGTAACATAAACAATGCATTGAAGTAACTGAAGACAACAACGTTGTTTAGACAAAATCATTGCCAAAGTAACTGGGGATAACTTGGATTGGTTTCATTCATTGACAAAGTACTAACATTTGTTCTTCAAAAAACAATATATAATGCGTCAGAGGAATTGATTGCAATATCATTGTACAAACACCATTAATAACTTAAAGTAACATAAATTGTTCATTAAAGTAACATTTACAATGCTTCGATGTAACACACAGATTGTGAGACCAAAGAAAATTGGGTTAACTTCAGTAATCCCCATAGTAACACCAGCAGTAAATTAGAGTAACAGGTACAACTAGTCAGTGTAACAGAGTTTAACAGCTTCAATGCATTGGTGATAGTCAAAATACCAATGTAATTAGACAGGTAACTAAAGAATACAAACCATTAATTCGTAGTTAGAAAAGAGATGACATGATTCAGTAAACACATTATTTTTTTCGGCCCTTTGTTGGCTTGCTCTTGGGAGCGTCGATGATCTTTTGTGTAGCGTCCGCATACTTGTCTACGTTTTCCAACAATCGCGATCGCACCTTGTTCATTATGTTTGCTAAATTTAGAAAGCTGCTTCAATATAACCTTGCTCGAGTTGAAGGTGAACGATTGAGTTGAGTTGAGCGATTGAGTGCTCGGGTGTGCTTGAGTTGAGTGAAAAAATTGAATGAGATGAGAGATGATGAAGGTGAAGGTTTTTTGTGTTAGGCGGGTGTTTGAATGAAAAAAAATGAATGAGATGAGAGAGAAGAAGATATCAGTTGGCAGTAATTTAGGGAGGAGAGAGGATTTTCTCATATTATTTCCAAAATATGGTAGTTACTACCTTAATTACTACATGCAATCTCAACCATTCATCCTCTTTAGATCAATGACTAAGAATAGGACTCATGGACTCAAAAAACAAAAATGGACTATGTCTCTCTCTCTCTCTCTCTCTCTCTCTATATATATATATATATATATATATATATATATATATATATATATAGGAAAGGGATCAAGAGAGTTTGGTGAAAAGTGGGAAGTTGGGAAGTTGTGTTGTTGGCCCTTGATCTTGGGTTGAATGGATGACTTAGATGGATGATGTGTAAAAAAAAAAAAAAAAGGAGACAGCAAACTGACAAGCAGCAGTGGAGAGAGGGAAGCAACCATCCCCACAATCACACTTCGCAGCAGTGGAGAGAGGTGAACATCCTCTCCTCAATCAAACTCTCCCTTCTTCATTACTTCTCTCCTCTCATTTTCAATTCATTTTCCTAATTCAATTCATCTCTCCCTAACAAAACTCCATCAAATAAGCTCCATTAATAACTCCGACCATACTCCGTCAACAACTCCGATCATACTCCGTTTTTAACACAACATGACGGATAATTATACTAAGGTATGTTTATGCATAAACTTTGATCATCTTCATTTTTTAGCTTCTTCTTCTTCTTCTTCATCTTCATCTTCGATCATCTTCATCTTCTTCAAACTTCTTTTTATTTTTCATATCTTCTTTTTTTGGGTATTTATAAAATTATTCATCTTCATTATCTAAAAAAAGAACAACTTCATCTTTAAGATGAAGTTTGAAGATGAAGTTGTTCTTTTTTTGTGGGATGAATGAAGCTTGAAGATGAAGATGAAGATGAACAAATCATTTAGTGTGTAATGTTTTTGCAGAATTGCAAAGTCACACTCATTATATGCTGTATAGTCGCACTCATTAT
The DNA here is from genome assembly GCA_958450325.1 of Agrostemma githago. Classification (NCBI taxonomy): domain Eukaryota; kingdom Viridiplantae; phylum Streptophyta; class Magnoliopsida; order Caryophyllales; family Caryophyllaceae; genus Agrostemma; species Agrostemma githago. The sequence goes on from OY288254.1 coordinate 60,615,333, forward strand.
GTTGTAGAATCACGCAGCTGTACACTCATTGTAGTCTCATATTCAGTTGTATAGTCATACTCATTATGCTGTATAGTCACACTCACTATGTTGTAGAATCACGCAGCTGTAGAATACCTTGGGATTAAGGTATCATTCGTTGAATCATCTTCATCTTCATGCTTGTTTTATTTTTCATACTTTTTTTTTTGTATTTATAAAATTATTCATCTTCATTATCCAAAAAAATGAAGGTTGAATATGGATGAATGGATGTTGAATATTTAATGAATGTTTAGATATTTTCATTTTTTTAAAGTCATAGTCATTCATTCATCTATATATATTCAACTTTCATTTTTTTTGTGGATAGTGAAGATGAATAATTTTATAAATACAAAAAAAAAGGTATGAAAAATAAAACAAGCATGAAAATGAAGATGGTTAAACGCATGATATCCTAATCCCAAGGTATTTTATAGCTGCGTGATTCTACAACATAATGAGTATGACTATGCAACATACTGCGTGTGACTGTACAACTTAAAGTGTGTGACTATACAACTTAAAGTGTATGACTTTTTTCAGGTATTTTTTTTATCTACGTTCAAGTTTCCACGTTCGTCAAATCCCTACTTTCGAACCTCGATGATTTTCAGGTATTTGTTTTTATCTTTTTAGAGCATCTTTAAAATAATTAATCATCTTCATCCCCATGCTTGTTTTATTTTTCATTCCTTTTTTTTTTGTATTTATAATATTATTTATCTTCATTATTCACAAAAAAAATGAAGGTTGAATATGGATGAAAGAAAGTTGAATAGCTAATGAATGTTTAAATAATTTGCCCTGATTTGTATGTATAATCATCTTTCTAATTATGAATGTGACTTTGATAATGATGATTGAAAAATAATTGACTGTATGGCTTTTATTTTCTATTTTACGGTTTCAGTTTTGTAGTCAAACACTAACATCACGGGATTTGGGTAAGTAGCTCGGTAAATGGGACACTAACATCCAATTTCTTCACAATGTTAAGGAACTTTTCGTATTGAGAATCCACCTTGGTCTTCATTTGCCTTGTTGGGAAAGGCAACTTGATGTGCACTTTTTCTTGCTCGATAGGGGTGGACTTTTCAAACGACACTTTCCTTTTACCCTTGTCTTTTCCTTGAAGCGGAGGAAGCTTGTCTTCATGGGGTTTCTCAATTTCCCATAAGACTCGCTCCTCCATTGGACTGTCCTTGCTTGAATTGCCTTGAGAGGGGGGTGTAATTTCTTGCATTGGTTCTTGCTCACTAGGGGGTAAGGGGGAATCATAAGATGTACCACTCCTCGTGGTAATTGCATTTACATGCTCAAATTTCCGTGTTTCACCTTGAGGAGGTAGTTGCCCCTTTTGTCCTGAAGAACTTCCCGAAGCAAGTTGAGATATTTGAGTCTCAAGCATCTTCATATGTGCATCTCTTGCTATGTTATCCCTTTGAACATGAGCAAAGAACTCTTGTTGGTTTCTTGCCATCTCCATTTGGCTTCTTTGCATTTCTTGAGTACTCCTTTGCATATCCATCATAGATTTTTGCATGTTGACATCTCGAGGTGGAGATTGTGGATTGTGCGGAGTATCGGTGAGGGCTAATGGAGTACCATAATCATGAATAGGAGACCGGCTCCTAGGCTTGCTTTCTTGTCTATTCCCTTGAGTTGCTTGTTGTTGTTGATGGTTCCCTTGGAACCCATGAGAGTTGCCTTGATTAAGGCCTTGATTGTTGCCATGGTTGTAGCTTTGATACCCTTGGTTGTGGTTTTGGTTTCCTTGAAAACCACCTTGATTGAAGTTCCCTTGTTGGAACCCTTGATTGTTGTTGAAGTTACCTTGGTTATGTTGCTTGAAATTGTTGAATGGTCTTGGATTACCCACATAAACTTGGTAACCTTGATTGTTGTCCCTTAAGGGAGGTGGAACATAGGGACGGTGTTGTAGAGATTGTTGATTGGAAGCTTGATGGGAAGCTTGGAACATATTAGGATAGGAGGCACCTTGCTTGAATGCTTGAAAGGCGTTCACTTGCTCAATACTCCCCCGACAATACATAGGCTCATGTCCGACTATCCCGCAAGTATCGCACATCCCGTAATAAGGTGTAGGAGACACAACTCCCAAAGCATTAATTTCATGAATCGAGTGTTGGTTGGAGGAACTAGAGCCTTGAACTTGATTGAGGTGGCTTTGGAGCTTCTTGTCAATAGATTTCATGTGGGTTTTTAGTTGAGCCCCAAGATCAATGCTTAATTGTGTAATGGCATCGACCTCGTGCCTACCTCCTCGATTCGCCTTTCTAGGCCTTGAGTATTGGGAGTTATGCACCGCCATCTCTTCGATTCTCACCCAAGTTTGGTCGTCGTCGACCTCGGTAAACCTACCATTGGAGCCCATGTTGAGTATAGCTCTTGAGTCCTCATATAGACCGTTCCAAAACTGTTGGACTAAGAACCATTGTGAAAGTCCATGGTGGGGGCATGATCTAACCAAAGATTTAAACCGTTCCCAAGCTTCATAAAGGCTTTCCTCATCCCGTTGTTGGAAACCGGTGATGGAGGCCCTTAGCAAATTTGTCTTCTCCGGAGGGTAAAACTTTTGGTAGAACGCCAATGCAAGTTTCTTCCAAGTATCGATACCCATGGTTGCCCTATCGACACTCTTTATCCATTGCTTTGCTTTTCCAATGAGAGAGAACGGGAAAAGTACCCAACGGATTTGATCTTGAGTAACCCCGGTTTGGGAGATAGCATCGCAATAATCGGAGAAGGTCTCCATGTGTTGGTGCGGGTCTTCGGTGGGCAAACCACTAAATTGATTTCTCTCCACAAGTTGGATGAATTGTGTCTTTGCCACGAAATTCCCGGTATAAGTATCCGGTAAAGCACTCGGTCCGGGAAGACATCCTCGGTAAAAGTGGAGTGAGATGAAAACTTCGGCATAATTGGATGTAAGGGAGATGATGGTGTAGACGGTATTGAAGAAGATGCAGAAGGGGAACTAGGACTAGAATTACCGAAGGGATTGATGAAGGTCCCTCCGGCGGTCTCTCGCGGTGACTCGTTCAAGTCGGATCCTTGAGCTTGCTCTTCAATGGTATTGCTAGTACCCGGTTGAGAGTGTCTAACCCGATCAATCGTCCGTTGGCGAAAGGCTCTAAAGTGTCTCTCCGGCTCTGGATTGAAGAGAAAGAAATCGCCTCTCCTCCTAGGCATACACTACACACTTGAGCAAACGTAAGACCACCTAGTGCTTTTTGGGCACTAGGCAAAGACAATAAACGAACACAACGAAAAACAAAGAGAAAAGAAAGCTAAGAAAACAAGAGAAACCTACAAAATATGCACAAGAGATGATAGAAGAGCACAAAGAAGGGTAACTAAGTCAAGTTAGAAGTAAACTAAGTCTAAACAAACTGTGCTGTAGACAGCCCCGTCTCGGCCGAGAAGGGCTCGTCTCGCCCGGGACGGGTCTTCGTCTCGCCCGGGAAGGGCTCGTCTCGCCCGGGACGGTGCTCCAGTAGCTGCATGTTTTTGTCACATCGACCCGACCGAGATGGGCTCGTCTCGCTCGGGAAGAGCTGTCATCCCGCCCGAGATGATACCATTTCTCGCTCAAGTAAAACCCGTTCTCGCCCGGGATGCCTTTGAAGCTTACTTTCTATAAGAACTCACCTAGCCCTCCTCCCAATCCACAAATAACAACTCGGGATCCGAAATCCCGTCCCCAAAAGCTTATTCTAAGCTCAAAAACAACCGTCTAGCTCCCGTCTTCCAATAAAAATCCCACCGAGCCGAACTTGAAGGAAAAATAGAAGACCGAGCACGAGATACTTGGTGCTAATCATGGGAGATAAAAGTGGAGCTTCTCTTGATTTGTGAATTTTCATCTAAGCACATAGCTTCATCAAAGCTCCAAAACTCAATAATACAAAAACAACAACAAAAAAGATAATATTACTACTATTGCCACAACTACTAATAATAATTACACTACTACTAATACTTCTACTACTAACATACTACTACTATTACTAACAACACCATACTACCACGAGCACACTACTAGCTACTACTAATTCAGTAATTCTAATACAATACTACTAAATTCACATCGTTAAACCTACTTAATCCCAACTACTACTACTACTACTACAACCTCAAGAACACCAACAACAATAATAACAACAACACCAACATCAACAACAATAATACTAAGACTACCACCCACACTGCCATCTCCATCATTTTACTCCATGAAGTGAGTTTTATGTATTTAGGCATTTTCATTAATCATCAAACATTACTATCTTAGCTTTTTGCTTCCAAATGGTGAAAATCACAGCAACAACAACAACAACAACAACTACTACTACAAGAACAAGAATAACATCAATAACGATCCCTTCTTTCCACAAAACAACCCACAACAACTACTACAACTACACCATCAACTACAATAACAACAACAACCCACAACAATAAGAAAACCCACAACAACAACAACAACAACCCACAACAATAACAACAACAATAATAATTATAATAACATTAGTAACAACAAAATCCAAAAAATAACCTCAATAACAAAAATTGTAGGTGACAAAAGGGTGAGTGGAAGGATCATGAGAAAGGGAAAGGGAAAAGGGGGTCGCCGGAGTAGTAGGGACGCCGGTGGCGGGGATTCGCCGGAGTTCCAACAAGGACAAAATGGAGGAGATTGGGGTTAGGGTTTGGGGTCGGGGGTTATGATTTGGGGGAATTGGGGAAATGACGAAAGAGAAAATGGGTTCGTTGTCATTTTATCGGTTTTTTTTTGTTTTTTCCAGATTGCGTCGGACTTGCCGCCACAAATTCCGTCGCAAATTTTTATTGCGACGGAATTTGTGGTAGCAAGTTCGACGCAATCTGAAAAAAAAATCCTGGATACAGGTTGTCCTTGCGTCGAATTCAGAATGTCTACGTCGGTTAATCCGACGCAAACAACCTTCATGCGTCGGAGTTGCGTCAGCTATTCCGACACATAGATTGGCGGAAAATATATTTTCTTGGCGCCTTCATCTTGCGTCGACATGCGATGGGTATTCCGACGCCCCATCTGGTGCGTCGAGCATTCCGACGCAATCCGACGTAAGCATTAATATATGTTTTCAAGAACCAATTAATAGACAAGTTCATTTACGCCATTACGAGGGAAGGATGATGACCAATAAGGACACCACTCGGATCGATACAAAGCAAGTAAATCACATTAACTTGAAATGGGTCTCAAGTATTTTACATTGTTCGACTATTTGGCTCATTAACTCGTACTTTATTTACAATATGACACACTTCATGGACACATAACGAACCATTATACTTCTAACTATACATCCTTATTAATTAACGCGAAGGCAGCTTATAATTATATCGACAAGGAAGCACATAACACTACAAACGAAACACAAGTATTCAAGTACTTTTGAATAACATTCACATTACGACACACTTGAACCACATAAATTATCGACCCTCTAAACATATTGCGATACATGTACCATTACCAGAGAACAATCCCTTTCCAGTAATGTGAACGACTCCCTTATATTACTTCAACAAGACAGACACAGATTACCACCAAATCCACTAATTAAAACTCGTTTATCGCTTACGACACTACTACGTACAAACACCTCGATGTTGTATCTAATGTTACTACTAACTCTAACTATGAACTTACTCTCACCCAGTGTGATTGACTATTACCTCAACCTTACATGCTGTAACATATTACTCATATGACCTCGTACTAATTACTATAAAATGCTAATACCGTAAGTACGTACTAGTCACATCTCAGGTTATACAGGCGGATCACTACATCACATACGTCAAACAACGCAATCAATTATCACAGGCAGTCATCACAAAACATTCATTGCATCACAACTCAATCAGATAAGGTAATTCGACTACATCATCTTTACAACACATACTTAGTGCATGAGTAAGCGGTCTACTATCCATTCTAGCTCTCTCGTTGTACCATATCTGGGCGACGCACTTCTTACACCTATATTCTGGGTCCCATATGTTGTCATAACTTTCCCACCCTGACATAGTTTATTCATGCCGTCAAGTTTCATAAGTAAAATAGTGAACACGTAAAAGATGATATTTTAAGAACCTGTAAGAATGACATTAGTGGGCCAGTCAGTATTTTCATCGGTTATAGTTGAACCAAAAATATCACGGGCAAGGCTTTGAATAACTGTATCACTATGAACCGATTGACGAAACCGCTTGTTGCTACTCAACCTTTGAGGAGTCGTTGAGTCGTTCGCGCATGCCTCACGTATGACATCCACAACACGTTCGAGAGAAGCTGTATCATTCAAAGGGATGAAATTAATGTTTACCGTATATCTGTAATTTATATATTACAACGTAGTGTCAGTATATTCTTTATAGTGACAACACAACAAACTTCTCGTCTCAATTATTATCGTTTACTTTGATTTAATAAAACTAAATTTCTATTATATTTATTGTAATCCCCTAGAAATTCTAACGCGATACAGTGGCGGAAACACTGTAGAGTCGGGATTAAAACACACTGTAACTATGTCTTAGTAAATTAAATTGGTAAAGCCAAACGTATGCCATACATAAAAATGACTAAAATTTAAAACAATCCGTAAAAAGGTTAAACAATCCGTAAGACATAATTATTAAAAAGAAATCAAGCAGGATCCAAGACTGCTCGTTAGCCCACACTATATTACTCTAAACCCACACTTTTCCTTATTCCATAACTCCAAAACAAAGCCATTATCGATATTCAAAAGATATAATCATCATAATAATAAGAGAACAAAAGGAGTAATCACAATGTTCTAAAAGAGGAAACTTTCTATTTTAGGAAACTTCTATTTTTACTTACTAAAAATAGCATCATATGAAAAATAGCAAAATATTAGTTTAAACTAATACAACATTTTTAGTAAACGATATAGATTTATAAAACTAGTACTTTCGGCCTTAACGATATTAATTCTTAAAACGAGAACTTTTGCGTTAGTGAAATTATTGAAACGTCATACAAGTGTTTATAAAATGATTTAGAAATGTCTTAAACATTTTAAATACTACTAATTAGGGTGTTTCCAAAATCTACAAAACTAAAATTCCCTAATTATTATTAGTTTCGACAATACGATTATAAATAGGATTTTACGGCAAATGTCAAATAAAATCTTTTAACTTCTTTTATTTAATTAAACCATTGAATATATTTAGAATATGTTAAGGGATGATTTAACTCTTAAAGTTTCAGATTTAAATACTTTCAAAATTGCTGGAAAAATAATTCTTTTAGGTAAGACGAAATTTTTTAACGATAAAGCACAATTTGTCCGAAAATCAATAATTATTAATTAAAGACTTTAATAAATAGTACAAAAATTACGTAAAATAGTTAAAACATAATTATGGACATTCTGTCAAGAAATTAAAATTTTCCAGAATCATAAAACTCGTTTTTTAAAGCGTTTTCCCGTTAATCGTCTAATCTCGACAATAACGATTAATAAAAATAGTAATTACAAAACGATTTAAGTATTAATATCCAAAAATTATTATTACACTCTAAAATCCTGATTTTCCAGAATATAAAGTTTCCAGATTTTTCCAAAATTCCAGATTCAACAAATTCCAACAAAACCGTCATTTAAACCCGTTTTCACAACTAACGATTTCATTAATAAACTTATCGTTCCTAACATTTTATTAAGGCACTAAAAATCATAAAAATATATGAAATCATCAGAATCACAAATTTTTCCAGATTTAAACCAAAGACCAGAATTCGAGAATTTAAACAACAAACACGGTTGTAACGATAAACGATGATTTAAAGTGATTAATTAATTCATCCACTTAAAAATTCCGAAAACTTATGAAAAAATTCAGAAAATTCTATTTCATCAGAAAGTTTGACCACGTCAAAAATCAGATTAAAATAAAATGTTTAGATACTAGAACTAAAAATCGGCTTTTAATCGTTTTTGTCCGTAAACGGTAATAATTCAATAATCGATATTTAAAATATCAGAAAAATCTTAAATTATTATAAATCATCAAAAATATCAATTTTAAAGAATATAAACATATAGTACATGTTTAGGCCGAATATTATGATTTTACAAATTAATATAATAATTTAATCGTTAATCTCGAAAAAGCGATAAAAATACCGAAACATGGAAATTTTCAACTTTTAAAAATTTTCCAGACATACATATATTGTCAAAATAAAACATAAAAATATATACATGCAAATACACAATTAAAATCATGAAATACCGAGTAACATCGACGTTACCTCTACTCCAAGTCTGAATCGATTATATACTCGTCGGCCTCGGGATCGTCCACAAACCCTTCCAAACACGAAAATCATGGTAGAAAAATACCATGAGAAAACTAACAAAAATCAAGGTAAATAATGATCGAAAACGACGTCGATTATTACCTTAACGAAGGAATCGGAAAGAGGATTAATATGACGATAAAAACGATTCGATTGAGACTCGAAATGGAGCAAAAAAAATCAGGCTGGAATAGGGGAGGAAGTACTCGGCCAAGAAGGAAAAAAAAGGATGATGAATATGTTGTAGTATTTTTTTTTGTTAATGCCAAAAATGAATGTAGAGTAAAGGAGGAGATGGAGGTTACTACACTTTAAAGAGTAAGAATGAAATTAAATTCTCCAAAATGAGGAATCCAAAGTGCATCTAGACAAATATGGCTAGCCAAAGGGATAAGAAGAGGAGTAGGAAGAGCTTGAGTAGTAAAGCCTCAATTCAATGAAAAGAAAAGAATCCTATGTTTACGGTTTAATGTGATAAAATGAAACGTATTAATAAAACATAGTTAAATTATGACAAGAAGCTTTGTCGGTCCAAAATATAAGGAAAAGGTCTCAAATGATTTATAAGTTGATAAAAAGTATAATCGTAAAATAGTTAAAGGCATTTTAAAGCAACTCGAGTAAACCTCGCGTAAGAAAATAATTATTCGCGAAGCTTCGTAATAGAATCTTTAATGGCTAAATTTTCGTGAATAAAAATATTTACTACTTGAAAATATTATATAAATGTATTTAAACATTTTTAGGGAAAGGAATAACTTAAATCCGAGTTCAAAAACACGTCAATTCGAATAGAAATATAATTCCTCGCGGAAAATTAATAACCTTACGAAGAAAATCAAATAAATAGATGTAAAAGATTTAAAATCTTTTAAACTAAAAATAAATATCATTAAACTCAAAATTGAAGATAAGCTTGGAAAAATGATGACACATAAGCCAAAATGTGAGAGTTATAACGATGTCATAACGGAAGAATAAAAATGCTAAGAAAATAGCGGGTGTTACATTTATCATGTAGTAATAATAAATTCGGTTTTAAATGAAAATTCAGCAGGTTAATCAATTGAAACTACTGTACATATGTGAATAAAGAAACTATCCTCCGTGAGATTAGGCGAAGAAACCGTGGACATAGACATTGTTGCTAGAAGTTCTGTACGGGTTCTCCGCTCCTTGAACTTGATCATATGCTTGCGTCCTGCAAGCTTCGACCGCCAATTGATAAGGCTAAAGTCGTATCACCGTAATCAAAATAATCCTAACGAACAACTAACAGATAGCTAGCACTAGGTAAGGGTTGAATCCACAGAGAGACGGATGAAAATCGCTAATTATCTAATAATTGATTCTAAACTATTTAAATTCCGGTTTGTTTGAATTGTTTTCTAAACTAATGCAATAATATAAATTAAAGGGTTCTAAGAATATTAAAAGGATCTAGGGTTTTTCGGTTCACTATGTAACTAAATTGGGTCAAGTTAATTAATCATTCAATTAATCAATCACTGTTATTTAGGGCAAAGAGACGGCCTCTCGGATCTTATGTCATCCTTGGGATAGATTCTGACGGGCTCTCACAACTTACCAGATTATCCTACCCACTTACTTGTAAGTCTACCCTTACCAGGCTTTCGATCTTAGGTTTGGGTTCCTAAACATTCAACTAGTTCAACGTCTCAAACTAATCAAACAATGATACAAGACAAGTAGTAAGGCAATAACATATGAATGATCAATTAAACAAATAATCAAGCTAACATCCCCAATTCAATTAACATCGATCCTCTTCAACCCTAGATAAATAAATTAGCTACTCATATTAAAGGTTAAAGCAATAAAAGAATTAAACATAATAGAAATCAACATGAAAATAAGAGAATAGAAAAAGTACCAATTACGTAGAATTGAAAGACTGACGATCTAAAAGTAGGATTACAAACTAGAAGAATTCTAATGCTAATAAAAAAGTCTAAACTAAACTACTGAATGAGAAAACTGTAAATAAATCTAACCCCAAGATGGGTATATATACTAATAATAATGAGTCTAACATCTTCTCTTTTCCTAAATAATAAGGAAAAACTAACAAGCTAAGAATATTACATAGATAAGAGTTATGGTAAGTTACAAAGTCTCAAAAAATAGAAATCCCAGGAAAACAGCCTCAAACCGGTCGGTTCAGGGTTGTCCCGACCGGTTCAAGGTTGTCCCGACCGGTTCAAGGTTGTCCCGACCGGTTTGGGCCCGTCCCGACCGGTTTGGGCCCGTCCCGACCGGTTCGAGTTTTCCTGCACTGCACGATGAACTTCAAATGCTTTCTTTTTCTTCATTACTTCTTGGAATTGGATGTGTCATATACCGTTGGAAAGCTAAGAGAAAGAGATTTCCAACGCCACAAAAATCAGCTCAATCGGAGTTTTATAACTCAAGATATTCACGTTTGAAGTTGACACTTGTTATAGCGATCATTCTTTCTTCCCGATTTGCATTTGTTTGAGCTTTCCAACTTATTTCTTTGTCGTTTCTTATTGTTTCTTCACTCACGTCCTTATTTAAGGATTCACTTAGTATCCTCTAACTTTTATCACTTCTTCTTTGTAGATCTCATGGCTCGACTCTCGTCATTGCCCAAATATAGCTCAATCGCCTTTATTTGTTTCGCTTCCTACAAAACGTAAACAAAATACCCGGCATAACGAAGAAGAATAAAAAGCTAGAAAAACGACTCCTAGGACACATAAAACGAACCAAAATAAAGGAAAAGTTGGGGTTAAATATATATACAAAATGAGTTCATCACCAATCTAGGTAGGGATCGTTTACGCTGTACATAGCGTCTTCATATGAATTGTGACCTTATCTTCTATCCGCCAGTATTTATCTACAGTCTCTTCTAGCTTGTTGTGCGGTAAGTTATCTTGTAAGGTACTTTTCAAACTCGTTTGCTGTCGGACATATAAAAAAACGTTTACGTGAGGAAAAAACATCGTAAATAAAGAAATATAAAATAATCAATTGAAAAGTAGAAATGTCCGAGGAGTTGATGTATCCAGCTAGTTGTGTTATGGCAAACATGCCATTTCATAAGGATGGAGATTTGGTTCATGCCAGGAGTTTCTCTGTTCTAATGGTCTGGCTAATAGGGTTGGGATATCTAGTTAAAAAAGTTCATCCATTGTGGAGGAACCCCGATCCTCAATTTAAGAAAGTTGTTGCTATTGAGTTTAGGTTGGGGGATGACAATTATAGGGTTGTTTATAAATCGCATAAGATGTTTGAGGAAGAGGGCAGGGGTAAGGCTGAATCATGGAAAAGTCATTGGTATGCATGTTTTTCAACATATTTTTTTTTTGCCACCCAAGAAAGAAAGACGAGCCCTTAACACTTGCAACCCATGTTCACTAGGACATGGGCCTCCTTGTTAAGGACTCGAGGAATAAAGGAAACATAAACGCAATGAAAGAAAGAAAAAGCCTCGTAAATATTGTCCAGGATCCTACGTGAAAGCGGTGATGGCTCCGTAAGACCCCCAATTTCTTGTACCAAGTTGAGGCAGTCAGAGAAGAGATGAATGTGGAGAAGACCTTGCGAGCGCACCCATAGGGTTGCCTGAAGGAGAGCAAGGGCTTCCGCCTGAAGCGGGGACGCCGCTTTAAACTTCAAAAACCTTCTGGTCAAGCAAGAGCCCGAAGGTGTAAAGGCGGTCCAGCCACCAGCAGCCAAATGAAAGCCTTTCCAAGCAGCGTCAGTGTTTATAGAAGTCCTAGAGCATAGATCGTCGGAACCAATGATGCTGAGAGGCTTACCCTTTTTAATACCTGTAATTCGGTCATCGTTGTGTGGCTTGAAGGTAGGAGAGAAGAGGGCGGATTTAGGTATAATATCAGCAAGATTGGATTTTAACAAGGATATGGCTCCAAAACCATTGCAGTTAAGATTTTGAAATTTGGATTTGTTACGAGCAATCCAGATAGTCCAAAGCACAGCAACAAAGAACGATGCACGAAGGTGGTCGTGATCCAAGTTAGTGAGGTAAGTGATCCAATCAACAACCCTAGTCCGCAATTCAATAGGCTGTGTGGTAGGGGACCGAATACCCAAATCAGATCCCAGCCATAAACGGGACGAGAAAGGGCAGTCCCTAAAAAGATGCTCCAGGGATTCCACCTGCTCTTGATCACATAGGGTGCAGTTTGAGGGAACCATTATATTTCGTTTTTGAAACTCCAAACCTATGGGAAGAGCATTGTTAATAATTTTCCATAAGAAAGTCTTCCATTTTGCCGGTCCCTGAATTTTCCAAAGGATCTTGCTGCAGAAAGTTTTGAGCTTGTCATCCAGCTCAAAAGAGAAAGGTTGGGGCTGTAGGTGTAATTTTAAAGCAATCCTATATGCACTCTGATGGTAAGGATTTGCCGTGTCCCCTAACCAACAATAATTAACCGGCTAATCCTAGTGGGTAGCTAGGGTAAGTCGGGTCGTGTCCACGGAGACGGTATTGTAAAGTCTAGACTAGGTTCACTAGAAAAGGGACTATGCTACCAAAACAACACAAAAAGAACGATAATTGGTAAACTATGGTGGTTGGAGATGAAGAAAGTGGACTAACAATGAACTAGCTATAACAAGGCTTAAATGAAATAACTAAAGATTAAATAAACTAGCGAACTAGAGAAATTACGACTAACTAGGAGGATGAACCAAATATAGAAAGGAGTAGGGTTAGGTCGGGTTCTTAAGTGTAGTAGGGTAATTGGGTGATCGAGGGTGTAGGTGTCTCCTAGTTGCTAGAGTCGGTCCGGGCTCTCGCTACGTAGACCAATGTCGAGGTAGGTTCACGCTCTCGCGTCTAAACCCTAGTCCGCACTCTCGCGTCAACGACTATTCTCAACACAACCACATACTAGACAAACAATGAGAAGAAGAGAACAACTATAGGAAGCATTGGCCACTACTACCCACACAAGCATTTCCACAAACACATAGAGTGCCTATTATGTGACTAGCAACAAAAGATTCACCCTTTACCCCTAATCAACCCTAATCAACCATAATCTACCCTTAATCACCCTACTAACCCCACAAGAGAACTACTCACTCATTATGAGACTAACAATAACATAAACAAGAGAAACTAAACCAAGCATCCAAACATCCATAATAAACAAACAATAACAATAACAATAAGTAAAGATTGAAACTAGAGTAAATAACAAACAACAAGAGTAAAGAGGATTATACCAACAACAAGAGGAAGAAAAAGATGCAAACTTGTATAAATAAGAAACCCAAATCAACTCCAAGGTTGTCAAGCTTGGATGAATCTTCAAGAATCCTCTTACTACAAGATTAACTAAACTAGATTAACAATCATTAACTAAGGATTAAAGAGAGATTGAAACTAATGTGAGGAACACTACTCTAGGGTTTGAATGCTTAATCGAGGCCTAAAAGAGTCTAGGGTAAGATAAGATACATAAACAATACAAGAGGGAAGTATTTATAAGGTTACAAGAGGAAGGGAGAATAAAAGAAACAAGTGCGTGCTGCCCCTGCTCCTTCCCGCCCGGGACGGGCTCAGAACAGAAGGGCTCGCTTTTGTGCACCCCATCCCGGACGGGTTGAGGCCTTCCCGACCGGGATGGGCCTTGTAGGCCTCAAATAAGCTCTTTTTGGTCCCTCCTTACTTCTCATGGGTTTCTCATTGATTCTCGGGACTCGGGATTGGGTCCCGAGGTCTCGGGGTCGAATCCAAGGCATCGAGTGATCGTTCCTTCACTTCGTTGGCTCCAAAAAGTGTATGTATCGAGTCAGATTTGCTCCAACTCTTCACAAATGGTCTCGGGAACCTGAAACGAACTAAAGGAAGCATAAGTAGCCCATAAACCGCTCCCAAGGAGCGATTTCACAAGTAAAATGGTACCAAAACACAGTAAAATAGGCACTACAAACTACACTTATCAACTCCCCCTCACTTAACCCTTACTCGCCCTCGAGTAAGCACGTACTAACTACTAAACTAGCCGAGTGGGTATTAGCACACCCTACGCCCTTTCAACTCACGCGAGTATACTTAGAGGAAAAGTATACTCCGCAAGGCAAGTAAGGTCTTGCGACAAAACTGTAGATGCAACCGGACACAAAACACATAAACAACCAAACATACAAACAAATAATCGGTTGCACCCAAAAGAGAACAAATACCGCTTCCCTCAAACAAGCGGTGAAAGAAGCACCGGTTTAGGACTCAAGGCAAGTGACAACGTTCCCTAGCTAAAAACACAAATCGAAATGAACTAAACCCTAATAGTATGACGACAAAGCAATAAAAACGTTGGTAACTTACCTAGGTCCTCCTAACTTTCTAAGAACGTACTACGGGACGATCGGCGGGATGGAAAAGGATGAACCACGGTGTTAGTCGACACTGTAGGTAAGTGAGACCCCGCCCCATTTAGCGATGAGCCAAGAGGGTCGTCCCATGCCCAAAACCGCTAAACTAGTCCAAGTAAAAAGGTGGAAATATTTGCAAAGTGAGGGAAGACCGACCATTACCGCTACCATCCTTCCTAGGGACTCGGTCCTTTGGTAGGCTCTTCACGGTAATAGTCGGTAAAAGGCTTATTTTGAGATGAGGGGATTCTTTTTGTGAGACGGGTTTTCTTTTGGCATTTTTCTTTCTTTTTGCATTTTTGCCTTGTTTGTTGCCATGCCATTTCTTTTTCATCTTTTGTATTTTCTTTTTGGCTTTTTCTGCCTTTTCTTTTTCTTCAATCTTTTCTTTCTTTCATTTTCTTTTCTTTGCCCTTTTTGGCTTGATTTGATTGATAGGCATTTCTTTGCAACTAAGAAAGAGAGACTTCAACAATTTGCAATTTATTGTGTGGATATGTGTAGGAGGTAGGGTAATGGGTGACACTACTACAAAACTCTTGGTTTCTTGACGCTTTAAAGGGGGGTTCTCGACGTTTTAAAGTGTCGCAGATTTAATTCTCGACGCTTTCAGAAAGCGTGGAGATTTTGGGCATCAGGAATTCTCGTCGCATTTTTATGTCGTCATTCTCGACGCATTTAAAAGTTGAATATTTTATTCATGACGATTTTTTGCGTCACTACGGGATACACTAAAAATATGCCATCTCGACGCTTTTCTATGTCACGATTTTTATTCCCAGCCAAAGTTTTTTCAAAGCACGAAACTTTCTACTCTTAAAAGAGTCGAGAAATAATAATATAAAATTCAGTTGTCGACACTTTGATATCGTAAAAGCGTCGAGGATCTAATCATAAAGAATATAATAATTATATTTTTCCAACAACTGGCTACAGCTTGCGATTACATATTTATGTTGTCTAAAATGCGAGACTTCACATGCATTTACTGAATTGATATCAATAATACACAAAGATCGAGTTCGTCCTTCAGAAAACAAACACTTAATTAGAATAACCTCCAATCATATATATATATATATATATATATATATATATATATATATATATATATATATATATATATATATATATATACTTAAAAACTATAGTATTATTGAAAGGTACTTGTTTTCCTCCGAAAAAACATTGAATTTAATGTCCAAGTTTCAAAAACAGTGAACCGATTTTGTCATCCATCAATTCCATCACCATCTCCCTTTTTGTGTTGTAGAACGTTCTGTAGTAGTTAAAAAATATAATAAGAAAAACTGAATAAACCATATAATGAATCATAAATAGGTAGAAAATATTAACGCCTATTAGAGAAATAAATTACCTCAGGATCAGCAATGCTGTGTAAGATTGTCTATGCCATATTTGCACTCTCATCTGATGTTCCCTCACTACTCGTTACATTCAAAAAAAACTTTTAGTAACGAATTAGTCTCAGCATACTTCAATTGTAGCTCTTCATTTTTCTTCTTCATTCCCTTATTCTCCTCTGTCAACTTATCCACAACCTTTTGCACATCATGAAAAGTTGAAGTATCATTTTCACTGCACTTAAATCTCTTTTCTTAAGATACTACGCACCCCATATATATCAGTTTGATTCACACCAAATCCGTAACCCTAGGGATGTTCAGGGACCTCCTCCCCAAACATTAGCTTGTTAAAAACATCATTCTCAATTTCTACTTGGGACTTCTTAGGATATAACATAGTTTGAGTGTCAACATTAATATCTGCATCAATCTGAACAAAAAAAATATTTAACAGATATACCTCTAACCTTTAAAAAAAGAAATAGAAAAATGAAAAGAAAATGGGTTGTAAAAGTTTATAAGCATAAGTTTACCAGATAATTTCCTCATATGAGTTTGCTTAAATATCTCCAATTCACTTGGGTCTCTCATATTCTTCTCTTCCTGTTCATTGTCAAAACTAAAATTAGTTATAGCACATTAGTTATTATACACACCCAACTAATTAGTATATAAAGAGTGACAAATGGTAGAATAAATACAAAATCAGCTCGTATATTAGTATGTCTATATTGTCTCACACTTTTACTCGTGCCCTTGAGAATCCCTTGGTCGTAAGGATCACCATCAGGAATTACAAAACGGTCCTTAAATGGGAATACAACAAATAAGTAACTTTATAATCTAAATAGATTTATAACCCCACTTGAAGGCTATGTTTAAAAAAAAATGTACCCGAATCAGCTTGATGATATCAGCTTTATATTTTGCGTGAACCAACAATGTAAATAAATATTGGTAAGTAGGAGTAATGTGTAGGATGATGATGAATGGTGGTTACTGGTAAGTAGGAGTAATCAGTAATGGTGAGGATGATGTGTAATCTATTACTATTAATGTCGTGCTGTAAAGGTATGGATTTGATTGTAGTGGTGTTCTTCCTGGGGTTGTCTTCAGTGGATTGGAGGAAAGTGAGATTCTTATATACAAAGGAAGGCTGGATATGTGATTAGAGTTTGAGAATGGCTAATGTATGGAAAATAGATTGACTTCATTTTTCTCTCCCCTCTTTCTCCTCTCATTAAAACACTTTCCCATTAACACCCATGAGTAGACTACATCATGCCTCCCATGCTCAACGCCGACGGGCTCACTGCTTGCCTTTAAAAGCATAAATGAGTAAAAGATTTCATCTTTGATAATTGGAAAATATATGATAATTTATTTTTAGAAAATACTAAGATTATTAGAAGTATGGATCAGATGGAAGAACGAGTGCTAATTTGACCAAACAAGCAGGTAATTGCAAAATATATGATCATTTCAAGCCTTTCATTTTTACAAAATTACAAGAACGGATCAGATGGAAGAATGAGTGCTCATTTTTGGAATGGAACCAGAAATGATAATATAGAGTAGCATCCACCGACAAGCAGAAAGGTAGAAAAGTACCTGAGGAGTACTTTTGGGATAATGTTTGGAATCAGAAATGATAATATTTCTTTGGCCATCAATCACCAGAGGTTTTCTATTATAACTGACACTGTATTTCATCAACTCATCATTTAAGAAAAACAACACCGGATCCGACTCTTTAGAATCATATAATTGTTGAGATTTCTTCCCAGCAGCTACAGAAACGCTGCCATAAATTGTGCACCGACTGATGTCCCAATAGATGAAGCACCTAAAAAATACACATTCATATGGTATAAAAGAATCAGTCCACGTCATAGCAAGCAGCAGCAGACAAAGCTTATCATAGACGAAATCTGACTCCAAAGATTCAGGCCACGTATATCGATGTAATATCTTCATAAGCAGCACACTGTTTAGCACAAAAATGCGTAAAGATTGTCCTGTATCATTGAAATACTTCTCACATATGATGAGGAATGGGGCAATCTTTAAGGGACGTAGGGAGTACCAAACAAGAAGACTTTTGGAACCCTATACCAGTACTTAAAATCCTGCCTCCGTCCTGAGATTAGGGATCTGTAGTTGGAACAAATAATTAGGGATAGAAGACAGTAAAACAAGGACCCGAGAGCACAACAACTGCCTGAAATAGGCGAAACAGTTACTCTTACTGAAACGCGAAATTCAGCACTCCGTAATTCATAATTGCAAACCAAGACAATAGTTTCCCCTCCATTAACTAACATTCCCCCGAATTTTCTTCATTTTTAGTTCCTCTCTCAATAAGTTATAACAGGGGTTTACGCAGCAGTTTCAAAGCAATTACTCAGGACAATGCAAAACTGAAAACTGAGATACATACGCATACATACATACATACATACATACATAGGGCGGTGATTGATTAGGTTTATGCTAAGGGGAATTCCAAAATAGTTTAGGTGAGGCGAGGCAATTGGTCAAGAGGAATTTTTGGTTTTTGGTAAATAAAGGCGGGGCACGAATTTTTTTTCCACTACTTATTTCAATTTCAATTCATTAGTTTAGAGATTAGAGGGTTTGTTTATGAATTATAATAAAAACATAACTCTCGACACATTAAAGGGTAGAGAAGGAAAATTTGATGAGAAAAAGGGTGGACACTTATAAAAGCGTCCAGCTTAAAGCGTCCAGCTTAAAGCGTCAAGAAACTAATGATTTTGTAGTAGTGTGAGTCGGGGAGCGTCCTTCCCTTCAAACCCACAAAAAGGTGGAAAACTTGGACTAATCAAACAATCCCAAACACGGTCACCTAAGGGACGGGACTCGGCAACCAAGGCCTTTTCACACCGTGGGTGGTCATAATGGTCAAAAGTGCAAATCCCGTAGTAAATCCCTAGTAAGCTAGGTGGACTCAAGGTAAAGGACCAACGAAATCATTGATTTAGGGTCATTCTACTAGACTAAAGTCCAAGACTCGATTTACATTACTAGGAAGGGAAAGTAAACACTTGCACACTAGCCTCTAAACCGGGTTTTCGAAAACCTTTTTACACATAAGGCACAACTACACAACACAAAACAGAGACGCGACGAAAACGAAAGAAAAAGAGACAAAATGCAACAAAACAAAAACAAAACAAAACAAACATACAAGGGAACAAACACCACCCCGAACTTCCAAATAAGCAACTAACCAACACCAAACTTTACAAAGCTCCTCCCGAGCACACATCATCACAAATCTCCTCTGAACATCACAAGAGGTAAAGAGGGAAAAGGGGTAAAAGGCGTTACCGGATGTCTTGAAAGCCTTCCAAAGTTAGCGGCGATTAGGCGACCTAAGAGGAGAAAGGGAGGCACAACACGCACAACAAAACACATATACGATACAACGACATAAAAAGGAAAACACACAAAAGAAAATCTTTTTGATTTTTGTGAAAAAATTTCAAATTTTTAGGGTTTTTAGAGATTTTTCGAAAAGACTAAAAAAATAAAACTAACTACGATAGGATATCGCTCCCCCACACTTAAACCGAGCAATGTCCTCATGCTCGATCGTAGTGTGCGGAGAGACAAAAGGAAAGAAAAGAAACTACGAAAATAAAGCTAAAAACTAAAAATAAAGCGGAGAAAAGGGTAGAATGCGTCCGGCCGGGGTGTAATCAAGTCACCATGGACCGAGACAAGAAAAGATATGGAAAGGGAGAAAATAAAAAGAATGAAATAAAAGGAAAAGAGAGGGGAGGACTAGGTGTAATCAAGTCACCTAGCCCGGATTCCGCCTAAATCTGACTAAATCCGACAAAAATAGTGAAAATCTTGTAAAATTTGGATTTTTTTCAAAGGACTCTCGATGTAATCACATCATCAAGAGTCGGGAGCAACCCATAACAAGGCCCCGAGGGCCACCATGACAAAGGGAAGGGGAGTACTCAAAGGGCAACAAGCAACAAAAGACGGAAAAGAAATGATGGTTGCCTTACCAATAGGTTAGCAACTTACGAACTCCATCGTCTTCAATGATCAAGAAAGGCACTTTGCTTGTTGTCATCATTGTCATCCCACTTCAAACTCGATAATATCGCATGGTTGAGGTAGCAAGCTTGCAATGGTGTGAGGAGGTGGGGTTTGGTGTGAATCTCGGTGTAAGGTGAAGAGGAAATGAAGTGATGGTATTCAAATAAGGCGCAAGGGTCGTATGATAGGAACAAGGAGAAGAAGGGAGGTTGGGAGGGGGTATACAATGGTTGGGTGGACTCAAATGTCGAAGAAGATGCATAAGGGGGAGTAGGGGACCATCCCGGTCGGGATGGATGGTCCCGGTCGGGATGACACACCCGTCCCGGTCGGGATGGCACTCCAGCAAACTCATAATATGGCACCCTCATCCCGAACGGGATGGCTCCTTCCCGGTCGGGATGCTCTCTTCATGGCTTCTAAAACCCCAAAAGCTATTCAAAGCTTCAAAAACCCGTTCCCTTGCTCACAATCCAAGCTCTATCGATAACCATTCCTATCTAGGAATCATCTTCACTTCACCTATCAAACAAACTCAAACTCAACATCAAATTCCCTCCCTCACATCGCTCATCAACAATCCAAATAAACAAGAATTTCACAAAACTAAAAGGAACTACAAGAGAAAGAGATATATACAAAGGGACGGTTCTTATGGAACTCCGTCAAACCAAATATGGTGCAATCTTCAATTCTTTTTCAACAACCTTGTAACCGATTCCATCTCCATCAAGGGCACGAAGAAACAAATCGAAGATCCTAGCAAAGTCTTCAATCAAGCTAGTGGAATACCAACTTCCACTCCAAGGATCATTGCCTCCCAACCTCGTCGTTCCCGGGGCATCCCGATCTACTAAGTTCAATGGCT